>JAKSZU010000015.1:36382106-37119606 GCA_026018925.1 Tupaia tana | reverse complement strand
CTGAGCCATGAGGTACCCAGGCATCACATTTCTACCAACCATCGCCAGCTTTCATGGTATCATATAGATATAAATCCTCTCCTTTTCCAGGAAAAACTCCTGATTCTTGTCTATATTCTCATTAGAATCTTAATCCTAATTCTTGTGCCTGTCTCTAAATTGCTTAAATTCACCAAGGATCATTTAAGCCTTTAATGGCCACTCTGGGATACATGTGACTTGAATAAAATTGTTCATTTGAGAGGCACATTTTAAAAACAAAGAAAATAAGATATCCTGGTTGGTATACTGAAGCCTCCAAGAAAATTCTGATTTAAAAATTGTTCCACTAAAAGATTGTTTGGCAAAACTAATGAGCAATTTGGAAAACTTAAGCAGTAACAAACTATTAATAAACTCTTTTTCCTACTATATCCTAACTCTCCTGGTCCTCCAGTTGCTTCCCTAGATCCAATCCTCCCTCTTCCCTCTTCTACTCTAATTGCTCTCCCTCCACACCTCTGTTGACTCCTCTCTCCTCTTCCCTTGTCCAGCCCCCTACTTATGCCAACAACTCCCAAGGCCCTTAAATGCTACTAGTCTCTAAAGATGAGCCAGATATGCAACAACTGTAGAATTTAAACCTTGGAACAGAGCTGAATTAGTAACTATGATTAAAGACTTCCTTAAACTGAGACAAGACCAGCAAGTATTCACAGAATTCAGAATTCTTGTGGGTTCACATGATTCAGAGTCTGCATTTTTTTTAAGGGAGAGATTTTTGCTATAGGGCACGTGTGCTCACCAGAGAGACAGAAAGGGAGAAATTACCCCCCAGGGGGATGGCCACACAGCAACCCCTTCTCCTCCATTCTCCTCGTGGGATCTTGGCCACTCACACACATACATCAGAGTGGGTTCTAAGCCACCAGGTCCAGGACTGGAACTGCAGTCTACTACAGGCAAGTCCAGCAACGTAACCATTACGACATCTGCTGATCCCTACAGTCTGAATTTGAAGACAGTCAGTTGTCAAACTGGGACCCTGACACACAAAGGCCCAAACATCACATATCTACTGACCACTGCCAGCTCTCATGAGGTCATCTAGATCTAAATCCTCTCCTTTTCTGGGAAAAACTCCTGATTCTTGACCTATGTCAATTTCACACATGTTGGTCAGACTTCGGATCCTAAATACTAGATAACTAAAGTTGATTGGACTGACCTGGATCTCTGTTTCTACAGTAAGCCTCAAGATCAAAAACTGACACAAGAAGTAGGCCAAAATCTCCTAAAAGCCATACCTGAAATACTTCCCATAAATATCTATTAGAAACCCAGCTGAAGCAGCAAACAGCACCACCACTTGGGAGGTTGGAAGCCACATGTGAGGCACAAGTTCAGCTTGTGGGCCAACCTGAACATGCCAAGTACAGTTACAACACCTGTAATCGTAGCTAATTAGGAGGCTGGGCAAGAGGATTGCAACAGAGGAAGACCCTAAAAAACTGCTTCTCTTTCTCTCTCACTTTTCCTCCCTTTTTGTCTTCCCCTAACCCCCTCTCTCATTAAAGGAAAGAAAAAAAAAAAGATATATTGGACCATAATTCAATCACAAAAGAAGAGAAAAGAAGAAAAGAAAAGAAAAAAGGAAAGGAAAGGAAAGGAAAGGAAAGGAAAGGAAAGGAAAGGAAAGGAAAGAAAAGAAAAGAAAAGAAAAGAAAAGAAAAGAAAAGAAAAGAAAAAAAGGAAAGGAAAGGAAAAGAAAGGAAAGGAAAGAAAAGAAAAGAAAAGAAAAGAAAAGAAAGGAAAGGAAAGGAAAGGAAAAGAAAAGAAAGAAAAGAAAAGAAAATACAAATCTAGGTTATAATGTCCTTTTCGTTTGGTCAAATACTAGTCTAAATGTTGCTGCAAAGGTATTTTGTTCATATGATTAACGTCTACAATGAGTTGTACTTAAGTAAAGGAGATGAACCTCAATAATGTTAATGGACCTTATCCAATAAGTTGAAGGTCTTAGTAGAACAAAAAGGTTTTTTAAAAAGGAAGGAATTCTGCTTTAAGGGTATAACAGAAATCTTGCCTAAGTTTCAAGCCTATATCTGACTCACAGATTTCAGACTTTCCAGGCCTAAAGATTAAGTGTGCCAATTCTTTAAAATAAAATGTCTTTTAAAACTTAAAATGTTTTCATTAAAAAACATTTTGTAATGGGTTGGCCCTATGGTCCAGTGGTTAAGCATTGTGCAGAGGAAGTGGCAGGAGACACTGACAAATGTATGTGCACATGCACAGTATTCGAATAGGATGGAGAATTAGAGGAAGAAGGGTCGTGGCATGACTATGCCTCACTGGGGTGGGGGGGTTACAGGGTAAGTGCTCTCTCTCTCTCCCTTTCTCTCGGTCTCTCTTTCTCCCACCCTCCCTCATGCTAGCATGCATTTTATCATGAATAAAGGAAATTGTCTTAATTTAAAAAGAATGTATATATGTCTTGTAGTTCTGTTTTTCTGGGAGGGGGCATCAGAAAAATGCAATGGTTATAGCCCTGCAGTTCAGAGTTAGATAGCCTACTTCCCAACTGTGATAGCTAATTTGGGGGGTCTACTTGACTAAATTGAGGGATGTTTGATGACTTGGAAGCATCGTTTCTGAGTGTGTCTCTGGGAGTGTTGCCAGGCAAGATCGACAGATGAGGGAGTGAACTGGGAGAGAAAGACTTGCTTTCAACCTGGATAGGTACCATCCAATCAACTGGGAGCTTGAGAGGGACAAACAGAGGAAGTTCTGTTCTCTCTCTCTCTCTCTCTCTCTCTCTCTCACCTTCTTTCCAGAGCATGCCATGTGTTCCACTCCTTCTGCCTACACATCTGTCTCTCTATTCCTGCCCTGCACCTCAGTCATGGATGAAATATGGTTCCCACTGGCACTTGGCTCCCACATCCCTCCAGCTAGACAGATTCCAAGTTCTTTAACTGGACTTTGCACTCATACCAGCATCCATCCAAGGGCACCAGGGCCTGTGACCTTCCAAGTGTCCTAGGACCTTCATCCTTAGACTGGGAGATATACCATTGGCTTCTCTGATTCTAAGTCTTCCAGCTGTTTCTCCAACTTGTAGGTAGCATATTGTGGGATTTCTCTGCCTTGAGATCATGTGAGATCATTCCTACAGTAAATCTTTTCATACACACACACACACACACACACACACACACACACGTCTCTCTATTCCTGCTCTGCACCTTAGTCATGGGTGGAATATGATTCCCACTGGCACTTGGCTCCCACACCCCTCCAGCTAGACAGATTCCAAGTTCTTTAACTAGAATATACATACACACCATGTTGGTTCAGTTTCTTTCTGGAAAACACTGACAAATACACCATTAGTCACCATTAATAATTATCTTTATGAACATGTTTATAAGAGACACTGGATAAAAATCATCTCATTTTACCAAAGGGGCGGGGGGAGGAAAGCCTTTAATTTAGATCAGTGCGGGCGCTCCAAGGAGAAAAAAGCACCCAATATCCACCATACACTTGAACATTAAAGGAAATCCACTATTGCTATAAATGGTCAACCTCATCAATTCCTGGAAGATACAAGTGCTATTTTTTCTACAATAAACCCTGACGCCATTTGCTCAACATCTTCCTCAGAGTGAAAATATCACACAGGAAGTACATGCATGTTTCAAATAGCTCGTAGAATTTTCCTATCTCTTAGCCCTAAACTGTAACGCTTTGACCCGTCTTAAATGATAGCCTTAAATCAATGACCAACAAGCAGGGGTGAGGCTAAAAGATCCAGCTCCTCTGCTCTCCTGGAAACATCTCTGAGCCATACTTATATTTCAGAGCTCTCCTGCAGGATCAGGCTAAAGTTGTCTTCTGTGAAACTTTTTTTATTTATTTTTTTTTTTTTGGAGAGGTTTTTCGCTATAGGGCGCATGCGCTCGCCAGACAGACAGAGAGAGACAGAGAGACAGAAAGCGAGAAATCACCCCCCAGGCAGGATGGTCACGCCGCAATCCCTTCTCCTCCATTCTCCTCTCGGGATCTTGGGCACGCACGCACACACGCCCGGCATGAGTTTTAAGCCACCGGGTCCGGGACACGAACCACGGTCGACTACTTGGGAGTCCAGCGACATAGCCATTACGCTAACTGCTGGTTCCCGTCTTCTGTGAAACTTTTGAGGAGACATGCCATTGGCTGTCTTCGTCCCCTGTCTCGCATCACAAATCTTACCAGTTTTTCCTGGGAGAATCACAGTACCCGGTTCTTGTCTCAGGATCTTCTTCTGGGGAGCATAAGATATGTAGAAAGCTTTTCTCCAAGTTTGTCTTATCAGAATTCCACTTCCAGCCAAGATTAGTTAACAAAGACCAGATTTACCTCCCATTTGAAGCAAACAAAAAACTGGACACAATAAATTATAAATGGCTTTCAGAGCACTGCATGTTAGGTAACTAAGGGCAGCAATCCCCGAGAGATGGGAAACAAATGAAGTTAAGTCCTAAAACTTCCCCATTATTGCCTTGGGATAGTTTCCAGGTCAAGCAAAAGAGGAGGGGCACCCAGATGGAATCCTGAAAACTTCCTGAGCTAAGAAGACAGGGTAAGAACACAGAGAACCAGGGAGGCTATGGTGCATAGGATAGAGTATCAAAGATAGAAAACTGCACTGAAAGAGAACTCTTGCAATGTACAGAAAGTTCTCTCTTGAACATTTTCAAAGTAATGATCAGTCCATGAAATATGAAGAAACTACTCAAGCCAAGGGGAAAAACAACCCTAAAGGATTAGACCCACAATTTTAAACACGCACACAGGGCCCTGAATAGTCCCTGTTTCCACCAGCCAGACAGGGAAACCTTAAAATTCACATTCACTAAAATTCACTACTAGATAAAATACTTTAAAATATCTGGTCTCGGGGCCGGCAGGTGGTGTGGTGGTTAAGGTGCTGAACTCCCACATGGCCTACTGCAGTTCAGGTCCCAGACCTGGAGGGTTGCTTTCACTTTCTCTCTCTCTCTGTCTCTCTATGGTCAGTTAAATAATAACAACAAATTAAATAAATAAATAAATCTTTAAAAAAAAAAAAAGCTTTTGTCGCAGTAGTAGGGAAGAATTATTCCTATACTAAGCACTGCTCTGATGCAACCTAACAAAGAAGGAAAATAACACCCCAAAGGGTCAAATTATTTCCAAGTAACTTAACCATATCCCAGAACAAAGTTTAAGGATATTTATTATACAAAACTATTCAGCTTTCAAAAAGGTAAAAATCCACCATATTTGGCATGTATCCAATTATAATTTATTAGGCATTCAAACAAGTAGGAAATATATAGCTCATAATAAAGAGACTCATGTATCCAAATTGTCCCAAAATTGTCACAGATGTTAAGCATGCAAAGACATTAAAACAGTTATTGTTGAGATCAGCAGATGAACCATGGTTACATCACATAGTCGACCATGGTTCAAGTCCTAGACCCCGCAGCTTAAAACTTACACTGGGTATGTGTGCATGCGTGCCCAAAATCCCAAGGAGAGAATGGAGGAGAAGGGATTGAGGCGTGGCTATCCCCCCAGGGGGTGTTTTCTAGCTTTTTATCTTTCTGTTTCTGTCTCTCTGGCACGTGCACATACCCCATATCAAAAATCTCTCTCTCAAAAAAAGAGATAAATAAAAAATAAAGCAGTTATTACTAACTGTATTCCATATACTCAAAAAGTTAAAAAGAAAAATGGAAAATATTTAAAAGACTCAAATCAGGCCAGGAGATGGCATAGCAGTTACATCACTGGACTCTCACCATTCCAGTCCCAGACCCAAAGGCTTGAAACATGCCAGGCATGTGTGCATTCATAACCAAGATCTCAGGAGAAGGGATTGCGGTGTGGCCATCCTTATGGTTAGGGTGGTGTGGGGAGGTGACTTCTCACTTTCTCTCTCTCTCACACGTGCTGTCTCTCTCTCTCTCTCTCTCTCTCTCTCCTGTAAGCATATACACCCTAAGGCAAAAATCCCTTTTAAAAAGTAAATAAATAAAATTTAAAAATAAAAGACACAAATCAAACTTCTGGAAAAGAAAACTAAAATATCTGACATAAAACAATATACTACAGGGGATTAATAGTAGATTAGATATTGCAGAAGAAAAGATTAGTAATATGAAGATATTGCAATAGAAACTATCCAAAATGAAACACATAGAGAAAAAAATAACTGGAGGAAAAAAAGAAGGAGGAAGAAAAAGATAAAGAGGAAAAATAAGAGAAAGTGAAGGAGAAAGACAAAGAGAAAAAGGAAGAGGAGAAGGAAGAAAAATAACATCAGTTAGCTATGAGACAGTTTCAAGTAGCATAATATATGGATAATTGTGGTCCCTGAAGAAGGAAGGAAGAAAAACAAAAAATATTTAAAGATATGGTAACTGAAAACTTTCCAAATTTGGTGAAAACTATAAAACCATCTAGCCAAGGCATATCCTAATAAAATTGCTATAAAAGAAAAAAATGTTAAAGTAGCCTGGGGACTAGCAGATGGCATAATGGTTAAGGCACTGGACTCCCACATGGCTAATAGTGGTTCAAGTCCCAGACCCAGCAGGTTGAAAAACACACTGGTCCCTGAGTGTGCATGTCCAAAATCCCAAGAGGAAAAAGGAGAAAAAGGGACAGTGGTGTGACTATCCTCCCTGAGAAGGTGATTTCTGTCTTTCCCTGTCTCTCTCTGTCTCTCTCCAGCGAGTGCACATGCCCTATGGCAAAGACTTTTAAAAAGAAAAGACAAGTCATAGATTGGGGAAAACCTTTATAAATCTTGTATCTGATAAAAAAAAAGTCTTATATATTCAGAATATGTAAAGAATTCTCAGTACCCAATAACAAATAACAATTTAAAAAATAGTAAAAGAAGATATATAGATAGCAAATAAGCTCCTGAAAATAGCTCATCACCATTAAGAAGTGCAAGTTAAAACCATAATGAAACACCAATACATACCTATTAGAACAGCTAAATTTAAAGACTTACAAAACCAAGCATCAGAAAAAATGTAGAACTAGAACTCTCATACACTGCTGGTAGATGTTTAAAGTAGTAAAATCACTTTATAAACAGTACAGCAGTTTCTTCAAAACTTAAACACCCACTATATGACCCAAGCATTTTTTACTCCTAGAGAAATAAAAGCAAGTGTTCGTACCAAGACTTGTACATAAATGTTCATAGTACCTTTATTTGACATGGTCATACATGAGAAGCAACCTAGATAGGTAACATGGATGGTAAACAGTGTGGCACATAAATATTATGGTACACTACTCAGCAACAAAAGGTGAATCATCAATACACAAAAACAACATTGATAAATCTCAAAATAATTAGAATAAAAGAAGCCAGACATAAAAGAATATATCCTGTATGATTTAATTTATATAAAAATTCTTAAAAATCCAGTGATGGGGGTTGACAGGTGGCATGGTGGTTAAGAGTGCTGGACTTCCAGGGACCAGCAGTTAGCGTAATGGCTATGTCGCTGGACTCCCACATAGTCGACCGTGGTTCGCGTCCCAGACCTGGTGGCTTAAACTCACGCCGGGCGCATGTGCGTGCATGCCCAAGATCCTGAGAGGAGAATGAAGGAGAAGGGATTGTGGCGTGGCCATCCCCCCTGGGGGGTGATTTCTCGCTTTCTATCTCTCTGTCTCTGTCTGTCTGGTGAGCGCACGCGCCCTATAGAAAAAACCTCTCCAGAAAAAAGAAAAAAAAAAAGAGTGCTGGACTTCCACATGGCTGACCACAGTTCGATTCCCAGACCTGGTGGCTTGCTTTCTCACCTTCCCTCTCTCTCATTCTGTCCCTCTCTGGTCAAATTAAAATAAATAAATAAAGTTCAATAAAATAATTCTGGGACCAGCAGTTGGCTTAATGGTGATTTCGCTGGACTCCCATGTATTCAATCACAGTTCGAGTCCCAGACCCAGTGGCTTAAACTCATACCAGGCACGTGTGCATGCGTGCCCAAGATCCATAGAGGAGAATGGACTAGAAGGGATTATGATGTGGCCATACAACCTATAGCAAAAACCTCTCAAAAATAAATAAATAAGGGAACCAGCAGTTAACGTAATGGCTATGTCACTGGACTCCCACATAGTCGACCGCGGTTCACGTCCCGGACCCGGTGTCTTAAAACTCACGCCGGTCGCGTGTGCGTGCGTGCCCAAGATCCCGAGAGGAGAATGGAGGAGAAGGGATTGCGGCGTGACCATCCCCCCTGGGGGGTGATTTCTCGCTTTCTGTCTCTCTGTCTCTCTCTGTCTGGTGAGCGCATGTGCCCTGTAGCAAAAATCTCTCCAAAAAATAAATAAATAAATAAATAAATAAATAAAATAATTTTAAAATATAAATTAAAAATCCACAGTGATAAAAAGCAGGTAAGTCAAAGATTACAAAGGTACATGGGGAAATTTGTGGATATGCACGTTCTATGTCTTTTTTTTTAGAGAGTTTTTAAAAATAATTATTTATTTGGGACCAGCAGTTGGCATAATGGCTATGTCGCTGGACCTCCATGTAGTTGACCACAGTTCGAGCCCCAGACCTGGTGGCTTAAACTCACACCAGGTGCACACATGCCCAAGATCCTGAGAGGAGAATGGAGGAGAAGGGATTGTGGCATGGCCATCGCCCCTCGGGGGTGATTTCTCGCTTTCTATCTCTCTGTCTCTGTCTGTCTGGTGAGCGCACGCACCCTATAGCAAAAAGCCTCTTCAAAAAAAAAAAATATATATATATATATTTAATTTTATTATTATTATTATTATTATTATTAATTTGCTATAGGGCAAGTGCATTCAGCAGAGAGAGACAGAATGAGTGGGAAATGAGAAAGCAAGTCACTAGGTCTGGGACTCAAACCATGGTCAGCTATGTGAGAGTTCAATGCCTTAACTACCATGCTACTTGCTGACCCATTAAAAGAGAGGGTTTGTTTTTCGTTGTTTTTTGTTTTGTTTTGTTTTGTTTGGTGTAGGGCATGTGCACTCGCCAGAGAGACAAAAAGCGAGAAACCACCCTTTAGGAGGGGTAGCCACATTACAATCCCTTCTCCTCCTTTCTTCTCTCAGGATTTTGGGAACGCAAGCACATGCACTGGCCTGAGTTTTAAGCTGCCAGATCCAGGACTCAAACCATGGTCAACTATGTGGGAGTCCAGTGATGTAACCATTACACATCTGATGGTACCTGCAAGTTGGTTATTTTCATTGTGGTAATAGTTTCACAAATGGCTTAGGATCCCACCCCCAGCTATATCTGAGGCCCTGATTCCATTTATCCACAGTCTCCTCCTGAACTTTCAACTGCCACGCTGCTACTGGCTCAGTGCTTCCCCAAAGTTTATAAAGACACTTAGTTTCCATTTAGAAAGTGCACTCTCATTCCCACACTTGCATCTGTCTACAGTTCTTCCATCTCTCTTTACACCCCAATGTCTTCCTCACTCATCCCCTCTTCAGCCTTCTGTGATACACTGAAGGACACTTGGATTATTTCTAGATTTTGATATTATGAATGAAACTACTGTGAACATTTTCACACATGTCTATTGGGGAACACAAGCCTGAATCTCTAGGTCACAAAGTATATTAAGCTAGAGTATCTGCTGACTTGACATTTAAAGACAGAAAATATTTCCCCCAATTGACAAGGTAAACAAGGCCTGATACATTTTTCTTGTATCAGTCAGCTTTTGCTACATAACAAACTACCAAACTAAATTTCAATTGCATGTATTTATTTCTCACTCATGTTTCTGCAAGTTGATCGGGGCACCTTCACCACACATGACTTATTTTGTGCCTAGGTTGAAGGCACAATGGCCACCAGGAATATGGTACCTCACAATGATGGCAGAAGTGCAGGAACACAAACCCAACCACATGAGCACATTGCAAATCTCTGCTTTCATCACATCAGCATCTCGTTGGCCAAAGCAAGCCTCGTGGCCAGCGTTAAGGGTAGAAACATGTTGGGACCAGCAGTTAGGGTAATGGCTATGTCGCTGGACTCCCATGTAGTCGACCACGGTTCAAGTCCTGGACCCAGTGGCTTCAAACTCACGCAGGGCACATGTGCATGCGTGCCCAAGATCCCAAGAGGAGAATGGAGGAGAAGGGATTGCAGCGTGGCCATTCCTCCCCCCCCCCCCGGGGGGGGGTGATTTCTCGCTTTCTGTCTCTCTGTCTCTCTCTGTCTGGTGAGCGCACACGCCCTATAGCAAAAACCTCTCCAAAAAAAAAAGGGTAGAAACGTATACTCTTCCCACTAAGAGGTCATGGAAAGGACATGAATGTATAATTCCTACAGTGGAATGAAACGTGGTGACCAATAATTCAATCTTTGAACACTTACAGGCAAATCTTTGCCCCAGTAATAGCTCGGGGGGAAAAATGTTCCTACATAGTAAGCTGTAGCATTCTCCTTTATTAAAAAATCTAAAGTTTGCTAGAATCCAAGTCTCTCTGCTGAAGCCCAAGCCCCTGATAAAGCCTGCATAGGTCTGCCATCTGAGCCCAGTATTAGACAGATTTACCTACACACTTACAGGAAACACTACGCCTAGGTAGACCTACATGCATAGAGGTGGAGACTATGCCCAAGGAAGGACTTCCAAAGTAGAGCTCTTGGCATAGAGGAGTGAGAAGAAGCTCTACTCCATTGGCAGATGCCTCTTACATTGGGAGCAGTAATATGAGCCATCCTACTCTCAGAAATACTCCTCATAAGAGAAAAGTACTCACTCCTGTCCTGACAGACCAGGCTCCCTAGAATGTGAGAAAGTCCTCTCCAGTCATCTCTCGCAGAGAGGCAGGCACTCTATGACAAAGACATGTACGCTAACCCTCAGTGACATTCAGAGGTACACAGTCCTCCAAGTTTCATTTATGTGTTCATTTGTAGAGTCATGCTTTCATCCACTGGTCCAACAAGCATTCACTAAGTAATTTCAAGAGACCATCCATTCATCAAGTAACTTCAGTACCGTACAACTGCTAAGTATAGAAAGATAAATATGTCATGGCCAGCAGATGGCATAATGGTCGCACTGCTGGACTCTCATGTAGTCAACCAAGGTTCGAGTCTCAGACCCAACAGCTTCAAATTCACGCTGAGTGCGTGTGTGCGTACATGCCCAAAATGCCAAGAGGAAAATAAAGGAGAAGATATTGTAGTATAGCCATCCCTGCTAGGGGGTGATTTCTCACTTTCTGTCTCTCTGAGTGCATGTAACCTATAGCAAAAAATTTCTCTAAGAAAAAAATAAGATAACTATGTCACAATCATTAAAAACAACCCAAGAAGTTTACTGTCTCCAGGTAGGAAAGGCAAAAAAATTAAATCACAAAAGATTACTCTATAAATAAATAAATCAAAGAAAATGGGGACAAAAAGATGGAAGTAAATGGAATGTTTGCAGATCCTTAATGTCCAGGTGGGGCTTGGTTATTATCACCATTTTATAAGTGGGAAGATGGAAGATCAGAGAGATTAAGTGACTAACGCATAGAGAAGACAAGAATGGAGAATTGTAGAGACCCAGGAGCTAAATCACAGAGAACAACATTAAAGTAGGGAAGGCCATCCTTATTTCCTCATTTTTTTTCCTGAGATAGTTGGAATTTTTTTGATTCCTTCCTCCTCTCATTCCTCCAGGGAATCATTATCAAGGGAAGTCCTTCTTTCTTTACTGTCTTCTCCAGAGATTGAATCTTGGCCCAGAAGAAAGGAAATGGAAAATGGCTTTGGGCCATCGTATTCATGAGCTGGAAAGTTGACATCCCAGCAGGGGTTGTCTCAGCCTCTCTAATTGGGATTGGAGTCATGCAACCCTGCCTAGCTTCTCAAGTTGATTATAGGTCATTTCCTGTGAATGGACTGGCCTATTTTAATTCTGTGTTAGAAAATCTCCTTCATTAGCATTTGCTACTACTTTTGAGTGTCAGGGAATTTGTCAGGTGACCAAAGTTTTTTCCTGTAACTCTCACCTTTCTTAATAACACCACATAATATCCCCATGGACATATTTTTCACTCCTCCCAATTCCCCATCCCCCAATGGGTCATCAGATCTCAGGGGCTGGAGGATATGACTTTGCATGTCATCTCTGCTAAGAGATTCAAGAAATCTTGGATGTAATGAGAAATGTACTAATTCTTGAGTTAGTAGACACTGATTATAAGGGTAGACTTTCAGGCACTAATTTTTTTTTTTTTTTTTTTTTTTTTTTTTTTAATGAGAGATGCCCATGACAGCAGGTGGATTCTCCTATAGAAGAATTTCTTACTCTCCATGAAGGCTAAAACCACACTAACTGAACACCCAATGCCCACCTTAATTCTCCCATTGTATTCTCAGAGCTGAATGAGTTATCACTAACACCAGAGTGTTTCCAAATGCCATTTCTAATTTCATCCCTTTTTTAGCAAGCTATGCTGCAAAGGTATATGTGGGCCTGATCTGGAAAGAATAGCCACATGAAAAGCCACATCTACAGAGGAGAGTAGAATGTTAGCTGGATATTCAGAGTACCCATCTATCTGCTCTTTTCACAATTCATCTGTAGACATTGCCCAGCTAATACTCAAGTGAGTCTTCTGGGGATTCTTGCTGTCCTACAGGCTGGACAGTCACCAAAATAATTTCTTATTCCTGGGAACTTGGTAAAACCACATTTTCCCCCTTGCATCTAAATGGGGGCTTGGGATTGGTGAGCTTAGGCACAGTGTTGTGCTTGGCTTCTAAAATATTCACATAGTTCTCCACACTTTCCCCTTGTTCTCTGGGCACCTGTAAAGGACAATCCATAGAGTTCTCCAGGGCTCTGGGGAATTCCAAGTTTCTACAAAACAGCGAAACCACATATTGGAAGTAGCCTGAATCCCTGAGTCACACCATGGAGGAAAGCTGCTCCAGAGAGCTGCTTGCCCAGGTACATTCACATTGGACTTTGAGTAAATGAGAAATAAAGTGTTATTGTGCTAAGCCACTAAAATTTGGGGGTTGCTTATTACATGTTTTATTCCCAACTAATCTCTGCCCTGAGAGTTTTCCACTTGTCCAATATCCTGCTTCTCAGCATATTTCCTCTCCTGAAGAAAATAAAAAGAAACAAAAGCATATCACTTAGCAGCAGAAGCAAACACAGCTGCAAAGCAAAAAGTCACCCAAGGGTCCCCTGAAAAGTGGGCTGCTTGCCAGGTTTTGAGTGAGAATATCACCCCATTCTCACCCTCTACCACTCTCACTATAATGGGAGATATAGTCACTAGGTCCCAACTCTATCAATTTTAGGCAAATATTAGCATAAATAACCAAATCCTAACTAATCTGGAGTTCCCTGAATCCTCTGCTGACATAAGGATGGGAATGGGAGACTGTACTATTCAGTGTCTACTTCCTGCAAAAACAACATCCTTTCCCTAGACACTCCCTAATCTGTGACCACTGAGAAGTGGCCAGCCCTGACCACCAAATTCTGCTGTCTTGAAGGTGGGAAAGAGTGACTCTGAGTCCTCATCTCTTCCAGTACCCTTCCCGAGGTGTCTGGAAGAATGACACAATTAAGGGAATTAGGAAGGCTTTGGATATGGGTCAGAGCTGTGGGTCAAGTTGTAGCCAGGGTTAGAGTAAGGTCATGTTAAGGCTAAGGGTCAGGCCAGGGTTGGGAATTAGTTTGCAGCTGAAAAATAGAATGGATGTCCATGTATTTCACAGAAACCAATCCCAAGAAGTGGCAGCTATTTTTTTTTGGGGGGGGAGCAGTTTTTGCCTTAATGTGCATGCACCCATCAAAGAGAGAGAGAGAGACAGAGACAGTGAAAGGGAAATTGAGAAATCATCCCCTAGGGGGGATGGCCACACCACAATCCCTTCTCCTCCATTCTCCTCCTGGGATCTTGGGCATGCACGCACACACACCTGGTGTGAGTTTCAAGTCATCGGGTCCAGGACTCGAGATATGGTCAACCATGTGGTAGACCAGCAATGTAACCTCTATGCCATCGGCTGGCCCTGGAAATGGCAGCTTTAACCAAGTCTTCCAACATGTATGAATCTGTACCTTTTCAGGCTCATTACTCAGTTCTCTATTGCTATTCTGAGTAAAGAGGTACTGGAAGAAGAGATTTGGATTTTCTTGGAAGATTTTATTTAAAAGAGTCTCTAGGATCCTGTTATCAAACTCAGAGAAAACTTTTGTCCATGGCAACATAAAGGATCTCCTAATTCTTCTTGGTAGCACTTTCTACCGAGTCCCCAGGGTGGCAGGGACATTACATCCTCAGTGCCCAGAACAGTTCTAAGCAAATAGCTGGTGGTAGGTTAACTTGTGTTGAACAAATGAATAAATATTTCCCAGGCTTGGTGGAGTGGGTGGGAACTAGGGGTTGACCATTTGGTCCTTGCAAACAGGATATCTCTCACAAATGCCTTCTCCATGAGAGCTGTCTCTCATTCAGCATCCTTACCTTCTCCATGAGAGCTGTCTCCCATTCAGCATCCTTACCCTATCAGGCTAACCATTCTGTGCCCTCTTCACAAGAGAGGATTTTGTCCAGAACTCTCCAGTCCCTTCAGGACCTCTTGTAAGGTTTCTTCAAATCTCCACTTTAGGAACAGGGGACCAAAGTTCATCACTGTTAACGTTTCAGTTGTGAGACAAACAATGCCTTTTTTCTTTATGGCCACTCTGAACAATCTTGTAAAGGAGAATAGATAAACATTGTGTCATTATAAAAGTCATGACACATTTTTGCATAGAAAAACATGAGAAAATATGTCATGACTTTTCTGATGACCCAATATATAGGTTCTCCTTGACTTATGATGAGGTATGCCACAAAAAAAAACAATTGTAAGTTAAAAATATTGTTAAGTTGAAAATGCCCTTGATACGGGACCAGCAGTTGGCATAACGGCTATGTCGCTGGACTCCCATGTAGTCAACCGCAGTTCAAGTCCTGGACCCAGTGGCTTAAACTCATGCCGGGTGCGTGTGCTTGCATGCCCAAGATCCTAAGAGGAGAATGGAGGAGGAATTGTGGTGTGGCCATCCCGCCTGGGGGGTGATTTCTCACTTTCTGTCTCTCTGTCTCTCTCTGTCTTTCTGGCAAACGCACCTGCCCTATAGCAAAAACCTCTACAAAAAAGAAGGAAGGAAGGAAGGAAGGAAGGAAGGAAGGAAGGAAGGAAGGAAGGAAGGAGAAAGGAAGGAAGGAAGGAAGGAAGGAAGGAAGGAAGGAAGGAAGGAAGGAAGGAGAAAGGAAGGAAGGAAGGAAGGAAGGAAGGAAGGAAGGAAGGAAGGAAGGAAGGAGGAAGGAAGGAGAAAGGAAGGAAGGAAGGAAGGAAGGAAGGAAGGAAGGAAGGAAGGAGAAAGAAAGAGAAAAAGAAAGAAAAAGAGAGAAAGAAAAGAAAGAAGGAAAGAAAGAAAATTCACTTAATATATCTAGCACATATTGCACATGGCTAGCCAATGAAAAGATCAAAATTCAAAACATGGGCGGCGGCGGCGTCCCGCCCCATGCGACGGCGGCGGCGGCGTCCTGCCTCGGGGGCCTCCGCGGCCCGGGGGACAGGCTCCGCTTCACGCGCGGCAGCCGGGTCCGCACGGCCAGGGGGCTCTGCCTCGCGCACCGCGGCTCAGACCGCCCGTCCCCCGCTGCCTCTCCGGCGCTGGGTGTGTCCCGCGCTCGGCGCTTATGCGGGCCGCTGGGGTGGGCGCGTGGCCGCCGGGCCTGCGCATGCGCGTGGCCGCCGAGCCTGCGCGTGGCCACTGGGCCCGCGCCTGCGTGTGGCCGCTGGGCCTGAGCGTGGTCCTTGGGCCTGAACGTGGCCTCCGGGCCTGAGCGAGGCCGCCGGGCCTGCGCATGGCCCCCGCTCCTGAGCGTGGCCGCCGGGACTGTGCCTGACCACTGGGCCTGAGCCTGAGAGTGGCCACCATCGTGCGCGGGGTGGCCGGGTCTAAGTGTGGCCCCCCGGGCATGTGCGTGGCCGCCGGGCCTGCGCGTGGCCGCTGGGCCCGCGCCTACGAGTGGCCGCTGGGCCTACGCGTGGCCTCTGGGCCTGCACGTGGCCGCCGGGCCTGCGTGTGGCCGCCGGGCCTGCCCCTGCGCATGGCCCCCGGGCATGTGCGTGGTCCCCGGGCCCGCGCCTGCGAATGGCTGCCGGGCCTGCGCGTGGCCGCTGGGCCCGCGCCTGCGTGTGGCCGCCGGGCCTATGCGTGGCCTCCGGGCCTGCCCGTGGCCGCCGGGCCTGCGCGTGACCGCCGGGCCTGTGTGTGGCCTCCAGGCCTGCGCGTGGCCGCCAGCCTGGCGCGTGGCCGCTGGCCCAGCGCGTGTCCCCCGACCCAGCATGTGGCCACCGGGCCTGTGCGTGGCCTCCGGGCCGGAGCATGGCCTCCGGGCCTGCACGTGGACGTTGGGCTGGCGCGTGGCCCCCCGGCGGCGGCCGCGGGCGGCAAACTGAAGCCGAAAACTAGGTCCGAGAACTTGCAGCTACGAGCAACTGAAAGAAACTTTAGCTATCTTAAACCAATTGAGAAATATATTGTATAGGAGGATTTTCTCTGCCTATGGACAGTGTGAAGATGGTTACCAGCCCTGCATTACCACAGGGAAAAACAAGAACTACTCTACCATTCTTAAGGAAACCAGATACCCAAGGGTGACTCACGCTGCAGATCCCCACAACACCACTCCCGGTAATCACAAGTTGGATGCTGTGCTGCATCAATTGATAATCATCTCTGCTTTCCAGAGCCACTGTCCTGAGACTATATCCCATTGAGAGTCACCTGCAATGGCGGAACTGTACGAGACCCACCCTGAATCCAAACTTGAACTGAATCTATGCTCCCTATTGTTGAAAACTTTGTGAGCTGATGTTTGGAGAAAAAAAAAATTTTTTTGAAAGAACTGGAGGGTAGGATGGCAGGGAAGGAGGGCAACTGCAGATACCAGAGACAGTATGGGGGAGGTAATGGGAGTGAGTGGTTGAGGACAGAGGGGAGGGATTCGGGGAACAAACAACACACTTGGTGAACACAGGAGTGAATAGTTGTCTGTTGATGATCTATAAGGTGATGTCATTGTTTTGACTGATGTGCACTGTACTCATGCTGGGAAAAACCATGTTGTACATGGTAAAGAGGTGTAATGATTGAAAGTGAATATAGAAAGGAAAAAAATGGCAGAGGGGGGAAAAAAAGCAAGAGAACAAATAGAGAGGCATAATGCTGGTGGACACAGATATGGTCTATTACCTGTTGATGATGTGTATAGTAGTCTCAACTGGATTGGTCTGAGAAATGTTTCATGTTGGGTAAAGTCTTTTTACTAGCCAAATGATAAGTAGAGATTGACTCTTTATAAAAATTATTGGAATAACAATAATAACAACCGGGAAAAATAATGAAAAGCTATTGGATGATGAAATGGGGATTGTAGTGTCTCAGTATTGACTGATTGGCATGGTATTCCTTCTGGAGAAAGAAATGTGATACACTGTAAAGTTATATGTGATTCAATGCTAAATGGACAAGATTATGATGATAATAAATAAATAAAAAAATTCAAAATATGGTTTCCACTGAATTCATATTGTTTTTGCACGATTGTAAAGTTGAAACATTATAAACCAGGGCCTCCTATCAGTATTTAATCTTCCATCTTAAAGTAGGCCCAGGGCCAGCCAGGTGGTGTGGTTGTTAAGACAGCTGGACCCTGCATGGACAACTGCACAGTTTGAATCCTAGATCCAGAGCTTAAAAAACACTCCAGGCACATGTGCATGTCCAAAATCCTAAGAAGAAAATGGAGGAGAAGGGATTGCAGCTATCCCCTTAGGAGGGGAGGGTGCTTTCTCACTTTCTCTTTCTTTCTCTCACTCTCTTCTCTCTCTCACCCTTAGCAAATTTTTTAAAAACAAAAACAAAGAACATTTCTAAAGTGGAGCCAAGTTGCTAAGTCCCAAAGAAACAAGGGCCAGCAAGATCTTCAGGGCTCACTTGTCCAGCAATTTTCCCACAAGGCTCTAGAGCCCACAATGCCATGGAATACCTGGAGGTTCCAAAATGCAGCATGAGAGAGAGGCCCAGAGGGTCAGACTCAGGGTCTTGCCCCTGAGCCAGCCAAAGCTTCTCCACTTATATTTGCCTATTTATGTTGGGTTTCTGTGAAGACCTCTCTTGAGAAAAAAAAAAAAAAAAAAAAAGTGTTCCCTTCCTTTAATCTCTGATCTATGCCAATTTCACCTGCCCCATTTTAGAAAGGTGACAAATGGATCCAGAGATTTGCCAAAGGTCATGTAATGAGGAAGTACAAAGCACGAACCCGGATGCTCAGTTCTAAAACTGCTGATGACTTCCCCGCTGCCCAGGAAAGGTGCTCCTTTCAGAAGTCAGACCTTGCCTATCAGGGCTCGGCTCCATCAGGGAGAGCTCAGTGAATGGTTGATGCAATGAGTGAATGGGGTGTAATTCACATTCCTATTACAATTGGGGTCACCACCACCCCCACCTATTCTTCTACTATCATTTGTGACAAATATTTTCACCAAAGAAATAAACCTAACAGTATTCTCCAGCTGTGCATATCGATAGACAATTTCAGAAAGCCCTCCAACATTGCTATAGGGAAGCATGACTCCATTTACATAGGCTAATTCAAAGTAAAAATGAGAGTGGCAGATAATTCTTTACCCAAATGGCATCGAAACTCCCTGAAATCCACTTCTCCAGGAAAAGTTTAGGGACAATTAGAGGAGATTGAAACACAGGGGACATATGCCCAAGAGTCTGAGTTCCTAATCCTAGAATCCAGCCAGGGTAGAATCTACCCATTCTAGAACATGCCCCTCTGGACAAGGTCCTTCTATTCATATATGGGATCCAAGAACACACATTTCACGTGTGAATCACTTCAAGAATCAATCAAGTAACCTTCTGATTCTCATTCATTCATGTATTGCCTAAATAAATCCCAGTGTCTCATGTGGCCCAGTCTCAAAGCAGAAACCCATTTAAAGAAACAACTACCTCATCATGCTTTGTGGGGTCACCTCCCAACTCAATTACTTTGAGCACATCCTTGCCAAAAAAGAAAGAAGAAACAGGAAGGAGTCCAGCCCCACAGGACCAAAGTGCGCTGTGAACTTAACTCAAAGCATTGTTGAGCCATTAAAGAAAAAATTTTAGAGAAGTAAAATGATCATATTTAGGGAGCTCCATATGGCACATAATGGAGGAAGCATTATTGAACTAGATGGGGCCAGTAGGTGACGTGGTAGTTAAGGTGCTGGACTCCCATATGGCCAACCACGATTTGAGTCCCGGGCCTGGTGGCTTCCATTCTCACTTTCCCTCTTTCTCTCTTTGGGTAAGTAAAATAATAATAATAATAATAATGATAATAATAAGTAAAATTAAATAAATAATTCTTTTTTTAAAGATAAAGAAATGAAACGAACATCAGGAATGTTCAGAGCCTGCCCTGGGATAGAAACTATGGCAGAAAGAGATGAATTCAGAGTCAAGTGGGCAAAAACAATCAACGCGACTGGGAGGTTGGGTGGATTTCGGGTCAATGATGAGGAGGTTTCCAGTGGAGGTTTCAAGCTGCCATACCTGCCTGGATGGTGAATAGGGCAAGTTGAGGATTTGAGCATCAGAGATAGAGTTTAATTTAGAACGCATTTAACTTGAGGTGCTCAAGAGGCATCTAAGCAAAGGTGCATGTGGTCATTGTGCCTGCAGTGGTATGGAGCTCTGTCTCAGCTCCTCCCCTGCTAAGACCTCCCTTCAGAGAAAGGAGACTCATGCTCTTAGCCTCTGCCAGCGGTATATACTCTAACCTCTTTCCTAATTTGAGCATTTGATAAAGAGGTCCAGGAAACTCACACTCTCACAACCTTGGACATCCCCCCAGAGCTCTGGAGTCTCCAATACCTCTTGTAGACCTTCCTAGGACTGCCAAGACCTGAAAGGAGTTGAGATTGCTCTCCCTTCTTCTAGGTACCCCAATCTACAACTTCTCCTCACTTTGCCAGCAGAGATCCCTCCAGCCACCCTTCCACCACTGACTCTCTAAACCAGAACAAGGTACACATCTCTATGGGATGCCTAGTATCCCCCAGCACCAGCCTCAGATTTGACTAAGTCTCCTCTTCACATCTTCCTTAAAAACTGACAATTCGAGGGCCAGCAGGTGGCATAGTGGTTAAGGCACAAGGCTCCCACATGGTCCTGGACTCAGCAGCTTGAAACTCACAGCAGGCACATATGAGTGTGCCCCAAATCCTGAAAGGAGAATGGAGGAGAAGAGATTCTGTCTCTCTGGTGAGCACATGCATCCTATAGCAAAAATCTCTCTAAAAAAGTAAATACGTAAAATAAAAAACAACTGACCAGTTCCAGAATCATAGGGCTCCACCAGGGTCTTGCCTGTCTTACACTATGCCATGGAAGCCAGTCATGGACACTGAGCATTCCCGAACAAGGAGCTCTGGCCCCCTTTTCAGAGCCCCTGTTCCTCCCTTTCAGAGAGGAAGCCCAAATTCAAGTTTTGCTTTTGCTTTTGGTCAGATAACCTTCAAAAGCACCTTTGCTCTCATTTCAACTCACTAAGGTACATTCCCAAAGATCCAATAAAAGCAGATTTCATGGAAAAGCTGAGGTCCTCAGAAGAGCTGTTTCTTTCTTTTTAATCTTTTCTTTTTTTTTTTCTTTTTTTTTTCTTTCTTTTTTTTTTTTTTTTTTTTTTTTGAGAGAGAGAGAGAGAGATTTTTACTATAGGGCACATGCACTCACCAGAGAGAGAGAGACAGAAAGTGAGAAATCATCCCCTCCCCAGGGGGGGATGATCACACCACAATCCCTTCTCCTCCATTCTCCTCTCGGGATTTTGGACACCCCCCCACACACATACACACACACATAGACATGCCCCCCAAGAGTTTGAAGCTGCTAGATCAGGGACTTGAACCCATAGTCAACTGTGTGAGAGTCCAGCAGTGCCACCTGCTGGTCCCTGAAGAGCTGTTTCTAAGCCACAGCCACAGCCTTGGCTTCTTGGACTGGAGGAAGGGGTTAAGTATCTGCCAACCTTTCTCCCATTTTCTGCTTTTCCTGCAAAGCACCTTCACAGCTAGGACTCTCAGACACCCAGCTCTTGTGTCATCCACAGCTAAGAGGCCATGGGGTTCTCCACCCCTTTCCAGACACCTTTCCAAGCAGGCCCTGTTCTCCCTGGTGTGGCTTAAGCCATCCTCAACCTGCATCTTCACACTGGCATTACCCTCCCTGCAATTCCTCCTTCTTCTGCCACCAGCAGGTCCAGCCTGGTGACAGCACATGACAGCAGCCTAGGAAATGTCACTGTTGTTGTTGGCTCCATAAAGGGTCTCTTTTGTCCCTTTCTACCAAGTCCTGCTTGTCAGCCAGAGGCTCCTCATACCCTCCCCACCCCCATGTCCCTGGGTCTCCCAGTTCCCCATCCTCTCTACTCTCTACCCTCCCTATTCAAGTCCTGTCCGTCAAGTCCCGGTCACTAACAAACACAGGCAGGGGCACTCTTATCCTCATTTTGTGGATGAGAAACTGAGTCGGAACAGCTAACAGAGCAGAGTCTCGATTTGGAACCAGACTGTGTCTCCCTCCCCCCCGCCTTAACCATTCTGCCAAGTGGCCTTTCCCACTGTCAAGCCAAGCACTTAAACTCTCCCCAGAACGAAGCCACCTATTTAAGGTAGCAAAAAAAGTATCTGTGCCGACGTCTGACAGGGAGTAAAGTAGCAATGCAGAAGCTGGTATATGCAGCCCAGCGCGTCGTGGCCAGGGTGCGAGGGCCGAAACTACTCCACTCTTCTTTCCAGCCTCAGCCCAGCACAGGCTTCTCGCGGGTTCCGGGCGCTCCCCAGGCCATCACATTGGGCAGAGGTGTTTGAGACCCTGCCCTGGGCAGTGGCCCGAGAAAAGGAAGAAGGTGCGGCAAATCCATCCACAGTCCCGAGAGGCTACCCGCCGCGGCACTGCGCTGTCCAGTCCGCAGTCCGCAGATCCCGGGCGCCTGCTGCTCCCTGGCGGCCGGAGTCGGGAACCCTGGGACCTGGGAATCGCGCCTTCAACGCTCCGCGCGCCCAAGGGCACCGAGCGAGTGGCAGAAGGGCTGAGGAGAAGGCGGGAGGAAGAGGGACGCAACTGAGGGCAAAGGGGGAGGGGGTCCGAGAGCGACGAAGGAGAGAGCGTGAAGGAGACGGCGAGGAAGGAGGGCGGGCGTGAGCACCCGCGGCGAGGCGTGGGTGGCTGTTGCCGGCCTGGAGCGCACACCGACGCTGCAGCCCCTCCGGACCCGGACGAGCCGCTCGCCCTGCGCACTGAGCCCCTTCTCTCAGAGTGTGGCGCCCCCTCCTCCCTCCTGGCACTGCCCCTCCTCCGTCCCGCCCTCCGCGCGGAGTTGGGAGCGCCGCAGTGGCCGCTGCCTGCACCGCCCGGCCCCGGAGCCGCCGCTTTGCCCGCTTGCTTGGGCACGCTCAGAGAGCGGCGCGGGTTGCCGGCCAGGCTGCTCCGTCCCACCGCACCGCCGGCTCGGGAGACCCCGGCCGCCGTCCCGGCCCGGCAGCTCCGCTCTCCCGCAGCTGCGCTTCTTGTCGCCGGAACTTGGGCAGGACCCCGACGGGACCCGCGCGCAGGGCTGCACCCGGAGCCCCGCGGCTATGCCCGCTGACCCTCTCCCTGCCAGTCGCTCGTCTTGCACCCGGGCTCTGCCCCCGACGGCCGCGCGTTGAGATGACTTTCCGCGACCTCCTGAACGTCACTTTCGAGGGACCCCGCCCGGACAGCAGCGCCGGGGGCTCCAGCGCGGGCGGCGGCGGAGGCGGCGCGGGCAGTGCGGCTGCCTCGGAGGGCCCGGCGGTGGGCGGCGTGCCGGGGGCCGCGGGCGGCGGCGGCGGCGTGGTGGGTGCGGGCAGCGGCGAGGACAACCGGAGCTCCACCGGGGAACCGGGGAGCGCGGGTGCGGGCGGCGAGGTGAATGGCACGGCGGCCGTCGAGGGGCTGGTGGTGAGCGCTCAAGGTGTGGGCGTGGGCGTCTTCCTGGCAGCCTTCATCCTCACCGCTGTGGCGGGTAACCTGCTTGTCATCCTCTCGGTGGCTTGCAACCGCCACCTACAGACGGTCACCAACTATTTCATCGTGAACTTGGCCGTGGCCGACCTACTACTGAGCGCCACGGTGCTGCCATTCTCGGCCACCATGGAGGTTCTGGGCTTCTGGGCCTTCGGTCGGGCCTTCTGCGACGTGTGGGCCGCGGTGGACGTGCTGTGCTGCACGGCCTCGATCCTCAGCCTCTGCACCATCTCCGTGGACCGGTACGTGGGCGTGCGCCACTCGCTCAAGTACCCCGCCATCATGACCGAGCGCAAGGCGGCCGCCATCCTGGCGCTGCTCTGGGCCGTAGCGCTTGTGGTGTCGGTGGGGCCGCTGCTGGGCTGGAAGGAGCCTGTGCCCCCGGACGAGCGCTTCTGCGGCATCACCGAAGAGGCGGGCTACGCTGTCTTCTCCTCCGTGTGCTCCTTCTACCTGCCCATGGCAGTCATCGTGGTCATGTACTGCCGCGTGTACGTGGTCGCCCGCAGCACCACGCGCAGCCTGGAGGCGGGCGTCAAGCGAGAGCGGGGCAAGGCCTCCGAGGTGGTGCTGCGCATCCACTGTCGCGGCGCGGCCACGGGCGCCGACGGGGCGCACACGACGCGCAGCACCAAGGGCCACACTTTCCGCAGCTCGCTGTCGGTGCGCCTGCTCAAGTTCTCCCGCGAGAAGAAAGCAGCCAAGACGCTGGCCATCGTCGTGGGCGTCTTCGTGCTCTGCTGGTTCCCTTTCTTCTTCGTCTTGCCTCTTGGTGAGTGACCCCTCTGCCACCAGTGCCTTCCCTTCCTCTGCAAGCCTGTGGCGGTGCCTTCGTGGCACCTGCACTTGGATGACCCTCCACCTGAACATGGAAGGTTGATTTCACAACTTTCCTGGTCTATTAAAAACAGGTGTGTACATGCCACTTTGGGACAGGGTGGGCCAGAAGGAGAGGCTCTTCTTGCTTTGCTGGTTTTGTTTCACTTCTTGCTTTGCTGGTTTTGTTTCACAAACAATCCAACTTTTCTGCCACTCTCCTCTTCCATTACAAACCTTGGGCTTGCACTCCCCACCCCTCTAAAAATAAAAGGTCCAGGGAACTCCGTGGAGCCACCTGCCCATAGCATGTGGTCAGTGATGCATCTCCCAGACCCCACATATGCTCCCCACCAGGGTGGTCCACAGAGTGGGTGGGCCTAAACGTATCCATTCCTTGCAGGCAGCAAGTCCTGGCCAGCCAACACACCAGCAGTCACTAGAAGCCCAGCTTTCTCCGGCACTCGTTCAGTTTAGAAGCTGGCCTCATTGTGAGATCCCAGCTGGTGCCCTAGGCTCTGGCTTCTGAAATCTCTTGAAAGGGAAGGAAGGCCATGTGGGGGTTGGGGGGGGGGGGGCAGAAATAGAAACTATCCAATGGAAAGTTAATACTGTGATGGTCATTTCTTACATTTACTGAGTTTGTTAGCCCTCTCCAGGACCTTTTTTGTTTCTTTCACAAGCTGCCCTACAGTCCTGAGAGGTAGGCAGCTGTTCTCAGAGGCTGGGGCTGGGGGCTGGCCCAGCGCAGGAGGAGAAGCGGCACAGCGTTTCTGCCCTGAGTCACTTTGCCGTGGCTGCAACCTCAGCGGGCTGCCTTTCCCAGGCCTGGCTCCTTCCACAGGGTGCAGCTGAGTCAGGAGAGAGACAATGGCCTCCCCTTGCTCCCCTGCGGTCCCTCTCCACACAGCAGGCACACTGGCCTTTATACATTATGCATCGGATGTGTCACGCTCCTACTAAAACTCCTCGATGCTTTTCCACTATCGTAGGAACAAAATCCACACCCTCCACCATCACCTAGGAGGCAGTGACCTTCAAAGTTATTATTGTCCACACCAAAATGGGACATCATGAGTGTTTACACTAAGGTCATAGGCAGAAACAGGGCCAATTTCAGACATATGGTCCCTCCTGTAAGGGAGGTCCCAAGGGAGTGGTCACCGCCCCTCTGCCCTCATGGTCAGCCACCCTCCCTCCTGTACAGTGTTCCCCGTCTCCTCTGTCTCTCTCCAGGTTCCTTTTCCAAGTTCACTCCTGTCTCTGGGCCTTTGCACTTGATGTTCTGTCTGTCTGGACTGCCCTCCACAACCCCTCCTGGCTGACTCCCCATCCTTTGGGTCCCAGCTTACATGTTCCCTTTTCAGAGAGGCTTTCTTAAACCCAGCCTCACTAGCTATGTCCTTATTTTCTTGCTTGAAGTATATGATTCTTTCCCTTCACTAAACCTTAAGCTGTGTGTGTTGCTTGGCTTGGTGTCCAACTTCCCCCACTGGCCCAGGAGCTCTTGGAGGTCAGGGCTGTGTCGACTGGGTCCTCATCGAACTCACAGTGCCAGCACAGCGCCTGCCATAGGACCCAGGGCTCTGGCTCCACACCGCATGTGTTGGAATCCTAGCTCTGCCTCTGTCTTACTAGCTGTGAAACTTCAGGCAAAACCCTTAACCCTCTGTGCCTGTTTCTTCATGTGTAAAACAAAGACGGTGGTGATAGTAATAGTGCCCACCTCGGAGGCCATTGTGAGAATTCGGTCAGCTGTTATGTGTGCACATAAGCATGGCACGTGAGGCGTCACGTGTAAGCCATTGCTTTTTCCCCAGATGCTTAATGGAGGGTAAGAAATGACTAAATTGCCCACCTGGAAATCATCTAGTCCAAGGCCACTGCAGAGACAGGGGTGAAGAATGGGCTGTAAATGACACTTGGATGAAGGGACAAATCCACAGGTAGCAGAAAGTTAGTGTGTCCCTCCTTTAGCCATGCACTACCCAAGATTTGGAACTCCCCAAGCCCACCAAGTAGGCTCCATCTCTCTGACTCCTGCCCCAGCCTCGCCCAGCTGTGTCCTGCTCCTGGGCACCCTCACTCTGCCCCCTGCCCCTCAGTTCACACACCCCTTGCTCTCTTTTCAAATAATTGGAGCACAGCCATCGCTAAATTCCCACCTTCCCAATTCCATGCCCTCCTCCTCATCCCTGCCTCCTCCCTCCCTGCCTCCGCAGAGATAAATCTGGTATTTATCACTCCCATGCACATGTATATACTTTTATAAATATCGGTATCCATAACAAAATAGAGCATTGTTTTGTGTGTCGTTAGAATTTATAGAAACGGCACCATGCCATGCATAGCATTCTTCAACTTGCCTTTCCCACCCCACATTATGCCACTTAGATTTATACATGCTGGGCCATTTTAATGACTACATTTGAGTGTATTTCACTGTGAGTTGGTTAACACAGTCTTCCGTTGAATGTTGGGTTTTTCTAGTTTTTCACTGTTGCAATCAACACTGGCAAAAGTCTACCGTTTTATTTTGTTTTGTTTTTGTTTTTGTTTTATCCAGATCACATGTCCCCCTCTTCCAGGAAGTCATCCCTGAATTTCCATGACCTTTGCCCCTTGCTGGCTTGCACTGCCTTCTCCATCTCTGCGTTTCTGCTGCTCCTTACACGTGGCATGGAGACCCTGGGGGGCGGGGTGTTCTTGTGTCCTCCTTCTTTGCTTCCTGTTAGTCTGTGCCTCACTGCCAGCCTCCTGGGGCACCACTCCAGACATCCGGAGCAGAGCCCAGAGACGCTGGAGGAGCTTGAATTGAGTGGAATCTGGTAATTATGAGCAAACAGGACAGAGGCCGAGCAAGGACACAACCAAACAGAATATTTCTATCTGCCCCATGTGGCTTGGAGGGCAAATGGGAAGGCAAAGCCTGCTGTCAGAGGCTGTGCAGGAGGGAGGGGGGCCAGGATGTCCTGACACCCCTCAGCCCTGCACCCAGGCCTGGGAGAAGTGAGGGGCTTTTGAAGGAATGAGGAACTTCTAAGTAGCAAATTGGGGGGAAGGGGTATGTGGACTCCAGAGGGCTGGTGCATCTTAGTACAGAGGTGCAAGGTATGTGGTGGGGAGTGTGAAACATTGGGAACTTGGGTATGGGGGTCACAGGGGTGAGTGGGTGCAGGAGTATGGGATACAGTCTCCCTGAAAGAAGATGGAGGGAAAAGAGAAGCAAGGAGCTGGGATGAAGCCTTGGAAGCTCTGGCTTTGAAATAACCTGAAGGCGGCCAGCAAAGTGGCATGGAGGTTAAGAGCATGGCCAACTGCATAGTTTGGTCCCAGACCCAGTGGCTTGAAAATCACACTAGGTGCATGTGCGTGCATGCCCCAAATCCCAAAGAGAATGGAGGAGAAGGGATTGTGATATGGCCATCCCCCCAAGGGGTGATTTCTCTCTCTCTCTGTCTCTCTCTCTCTCTCTCTCTCTCTCTCTCTCTCTGCCAAGTGCACACGCTCTATAGCAAAAGAAAAATTTTTTTCATTTAAAAAAAACTAAAGAAAGAAAGAAACAGGATAGTGGTTACCTGCAAGGGTGTGCTGAGCAGAGTGCTAGAGACCTTCCGAAGGGTTGGGCATAGTCTCCATCTTGACCTGGGTGGTGATTACACTGGTGTATGCATAGGTAAAGTCACCAAGCTGTACTCTGAAGTCTACACACCCGCTAAACTGTACTGTCTCTGTGTTGTGCCTTACTATGGTAAGAGAAGCATTAGGAGGGAAGATTGCATCATGCTGAGAAGTTGGCATCTGGGACACTTTGGTGGCCAGGTGCACAGAGCAAATTAGATGTGTGTGTCTGAGAATTGGCCCTGTGCCAGAGAACCCATCTCCCCAAGGCTCCCTGAGGTCAAGAAGGGGACTGGAGATGGAAAGGAAGAGGCAGGATGGAGGTATTTTGTGGCAGGGCTTCAGTGATGGCATCACTGTCCCTGGTCTAAAAGCCTGCAGAGGGGGCTGGCATTACACCTCCTGTATGTACCTTTAAGGCCCCTAATACATAGCAGGTGTTCAGTAAATGTATGCAGAGGAAGAAAGTGACAAAACCCCCTGGCCTCTTCACATCCTGCCATGCCCAGATCTGAGTGCCAAAGCATAGTCCTCTCTTTATTTTTAAAATTATATTTCATTATGATGAGAACACTTAGCATGAGATCTACACTCTTCACACACACACATACAAAAGAGAGAGAGAGAGAAAGAGAGAGATTTTTTCTATAGGGCTCATGCACTCACTAGAGAGACAGAGAGAGAGAAAGCAAGAAATCCCTTCCCCAAAGGGGTTGGCCACGCTGCAATCCCTTCTCCATTCTCCTCTCAGGATTTTGAGCACACGTGCATACGTGCCTGGCATGAGTTTCAAGCCTCCGGGTCCATCCAGGACTCGAACTATGGTCGGCCATGTGCGAGTCCAGCAATGTAACCATCACACCATCTGTTGGTCCCTCTTCACAAAATGTTTAATGTGCATATCATATTGTTGTCTGCAGGTACAGTGGTGTACAGCAGATCGCTAGACCATGTTCTTGCTGAACTGAAACCTTGTGTTCACTGATCTGTAGCCCCCATTGCCCCTCCCTTCCGCTCCTGGCAACCCCATTTCATGCTTTGTTATTTTTAAAGTTAGTTTATTTATTTATTCCATGAGTGAGATAGAGAGAGGCAAGAGACAACACTTCCAACGGAGTCTTGTCCTTATGCTTCGATCCTCCCCCGAGCCTCAGCCAGTTCCATATGATGGGCAAGTGTGTGCCCAGCACACTCAGGGAGGTCCCCATACTTGAACTGGGAACCTTCCCATGTGGGATTGCCTCACAGAGCACTGCGTTTTACTGCTGAACTGCCCTCTGGCCCTTCTTTAATATCATTAATTGGACTATTTTAGATATTTCATATGAGTGGACTCATGCTCTATTTGTCCTTCTGTGGCTAGCTTCTTTCACTTAGCATCATACCCTTCTAAAGTTGACCATCCTTACTAGTCACACATGGATGGGAACCTCCCATTTATGTGACCTAAAAATGTTTGTACACATACATCTAACATTTATTATGAATTATGAAATTATCTATTATGAATTAGCATGATTATTATGAATAAGCAATGAGGCTAGGATTTTTTTTTAATCTTACCATGGGAAGTTTCATAGATATACATAAGTATGTAGAGAGAACAGTATAATGAATCCCCTTGGACCTATGACCCAGCTTCAACCTAAGGCTAATTATCTTTGTTCATCCCATCCACACCCACTTTTGCACCACTATGGACTATTTTGAAAAAGATTCTCATGTTACATCATCTGTAAATTCCTCAATATACATTTCTAGAATATAAGTACTTTTGTTGTTTGTTTGTTTGTTTGTTTTCACTATAGGGCACTTGTGCTCTCACTGGAGCAAGACAGAGACAGACAGAGGGAAAGTGAGAAATCACCCCCTTAGGGAGAATAGCCATGCAGTAATGTCTTACCCACCATTCTCCTTCTGAGATTTTGAGTACACACGTATACACAACCAGTGTGATTTTCAAGCCACTGGGTCCAAGACTCAAATTGCAGTCGGTCATGTGGGAGTCTAGCTCCTTAACCACTATGCCACCAGCTGGCCCCTAAGAACTTTTTAAAAAGTGGGACCAGCACTTAGCATAATGGCAATGTCACTGAACTCCCATGTAGTCGACCGCAGTTCGAGTTCTGGACCTGGTGGCTTAAACTCACGCCAGGCACGTGTGGATGCATGCCCAGAATCCCAAGAGGAGAATGGAGGATAAGGGATTGTGGCATGGCCATCCCCCCTGGGGGGTGATTTCTTGTTTTCTGTCTCTCTCTGTCTCTCCGGCAAATGCACATGCCCCATAGCAAAAATCTCTCCAAAAAAAAAAAAAAGTAACCACAATCTATGAAAACACTTAGTGTTCAAATATCACTAATTCCCTCATAAATTTTTAGTTTATTGATTTGAATTAGGCTGTAAAAAGTGGTGCACATTGCATGTGCTCTACTTGTACTTAGTAATTTCCCTTCCCAACGTTTTTTCTTTATTCACTTTATTCTGTGACGAAATCAGATGGCTTGTCAGCAGATATTTCCCACAGTCTGGCATTTGCATCCGCATCGTGTCATTTAACATGTTCTTCAATTCCCAGTACTCACATAAACATTAACACGATTCGAGTTCAGTGTGGCAAATGGTATCATGGTGTGAAGATTGGTCAGGGCTCTGGGGCCAGCAGGTGGGTGGTGGTTGAGGCGCTGGACTCCCACATGACTGACTACGGTTCAGATCTTGGATCTGGCAGCTTGCTTTCTCACTGTCTTTCTCTATATATCTGTCTATGGTGAGTGCACATGCAGTATAGCAAATTTAAAATAATAATAAATAAAATTAAATAAAAAATTCTTTTTAAAAAGATTGCTCAGGGGGAACCAGCAGTTAGCGTAATGGCTATGTTGCTGGACTCCCACGTAGTCGACCGTGGTTCGCGTCCGGGACCCGGTGGCTTAAAACTCACGCCGGGCGCGTGTACGTGCATGCCCAAGATCCCAAGAGGAGAATGGAGGAGAAGGGATTGCGGTGTGACCATCCCCCCTGGGGGTGATTTCTCGCTTTCTGTCTCTATGTCTCTCTCTGTCTGTCTGGCGAGCGCACGCGCCCTATAGCGAAAATCTCTCAAAAAAAAAAAAAAAAAAAAAAAAAAAAGATTGCTCAGGCTTCAGATGCTGACGGCCTGATCTATTCATAATAAAGTGGCCCATCAACCTTTCACCTACTGGTTCTAACAGCCATTGAGCATGGCCTGGAGCCATTGTATTGCTGGGGCTTATGGTGGCGATATTCTAATTTTTTTTTTTTTTTTTTTTTTTTGGAAAACGTTGTTGCTTTAGGATGCATGCACTCACTAGAAAGACAGAGAGAGACAGAGAGACAGAAAGCGAGAAATCACCCACAGGGGGGATGGCCACGTCGCAATCCCTTCTTCTCCATTCTCCTCTCGGAATCTTGGGCACGCACGCACACACATCCGGTATGAGTTTAAGCCACCAGGTCCAGGACTCAAACCACGGTTGACTACATAAGAGTCCAGCCGTGGCCATTATGCCAACTGCTGGTCCCTCTAATTCTATCATTCTCTCTGTACTTACTCACTAGGATTCCAAGAAGAATTCGCCACTGATAGGTTAATGTAGAGTTTGTGCTGGAAAGGCAGGAGAGACGCTCAATGTTCCTTTTTATTAATCAGAAGATGGGCCAGTTCTCTAGCATTCTTTCCAGAGATGACCACTGAGATATCCTTAGTGCCGTGATAACGTTGTGAGTTTCAGACACTCTTGCTGTTCGACACAGACATCAAGTTTTCTGAGTTGGCCAGTGGGCGCCCTTTCAAATTGGTTCCTGAGATCTTTGGCACAACCCAGAGAATCTTGAGCACTTTTTTACTTTCTGGTCTGATGAGACGTTTCAGGCTCAGCTTGTACTTTTTCTGCCCTGAAATTAAATATTTCAGTAAAGGGCCCTGGTTTCTTTGAATGGAAAATGACAAGTTGGAGGCCATCATCTGAGCTCTCAGCTGTTCATTGATACTGAGTAAGTTGCTGATTCAGTGGACAAAGCTACAAAACACATTGTATTGAGATGGGCTTCTATCCTTGGGCAAATCCCTTTCCCCTGAAGTTTTTGTCCTCTTTCCAATTCCTGCTAATATATTTGCTCCAAAGAGCCAATGAGCTGTTCATCACTGCCTCTTTCATTAAAGACCGGAATCACTAGCTTTCTCTCCCATTCGCATCCCTATCTGGTCACTGCGTGACTCCATAGCAATGAGGCTGAGCCATGTTGACACTCTGGCCTCCAGACTACAGTGACTTTCCCCTTCCTCCCTTCCCCTCAGGGCCATGCCTGGCCCATGTGTCCACCTAGACACCTCCCCTCAAATCCTAGTGAAGCCCTGCCATGGAGTCCTTTGGCTCCTGTCCTCCGTCCTGGGTTCCCATCACACCTGCTCATGGACTCCAGCCTTGATCAGCTTTCATCTCTCTGCCTTTCACCTTGTCCCTAGTCAGTTATGCCCCCTGGCCAGTCCCATGCTCTGTCAGTTCATCTTTTTCTTTTTCTTTTTTTTTTTTTTTTTGAAAGGTTTTTGCTACAGGGCGTGCATGCTCTCCAGAAAGACAGAGAGAGACAGAGAGACAGAAAGCGAGAAATCACTCCCAGGGGGGATGACCATGCTGCAATCCCTTCTCCTCCATTCTCCTCTCAAGATCTTGGCCATGCATGCACACGCATCCGGCGTGAGTTTAAGCCATGGGGTCCAGGACTTGAACCGTAGTCGACTACATGGGAGTCCAGCAACATAGCCATTACACCAACTGCTGGTCCCATCATCTTTGACCATCTTTAACTTTCTTACCTCCAGCTACTTCTGTAAGCCCCACACCGTAAATCAGACCAGCCCTCCTGTGGTATGCAGTAGTGTTCTGGTAAATGTTTAACAACTGGTTCTGGGATGGGGGCTGATTTACAGCATTGCCCACTTTCATAATGTTTTAGTCTATTATTTTCTTGCAAGCAAATATCTGAGACCAGATGATTCATAAAAATCAGAGGCTTATGTGGCCAGCAGGTGGTGTAGTGGTTAAGGTACTAGACTCCCACATGGCTAGCTGCAGTTTGAGTCCTAGACCTGGCAGCTTGAAACTCATTCCAGGTGTGTGTGCTTGTGTGCCCAAAATTCCAAAGGGAGAATAGAGGAGAGGGGATTGCTGCATGGCCATCCCCCAGGGGGGTGATTTCTCACTTTCTCTCTCTCTATCTCTCTATCTCTCCATCTCTCCAGTCAGTGCCCAATAGCAAAAAAGAAAAGAAAAAAAAAAAAAAAAAAAAAACTTTCTCTCAAAGAAAAAAACAGGTTTCTTTGGCTCATGATTCTGGTGACTGGAAAGTCCAGGGACGTGGCATTGGCTTCACTACATGGCAGACTGAAGCACATGCAGAGAGAGCGAGCACACAACCTGTGGGCGGCCATCTTACTTTTCTTACAGCCTGCTCTTCGAGATTTAACCCATTCCCACTAGGGTGAGAGTGCACTCTCTCCCATGAGGAGGGTCTACTACGAGGGCGAGGGTGCTGCCTCTGTAATCCAGACACCACCTGCTAAAAGTCTCACCACCTCTCACCACCATTACTTCAGATTAACCTTGAGGGGACAAACCACAGCCAAACCACAGCACATGGTGTAAAGATTCACACCATGGTCAATTTCAAACTACCAAAGAGACATCAATCACCTCACAATTTCCTGACATTTTAACAGTCACCTCTCCCATGCCAGTACAAACCAGGGTCTAGCTAAATATTTGCTGAAGGAAAATCATACTTCCTAAAGCCAGGCCACTGCCTAGGGTAGCCTATGGGGTCTCCCCAGAAGCCCTGCAGGTTCCCTGTCTCCTCTGACTCTCCCTCTCAACCCTCTTTCCTTTCTATAAGATTTTACTCTGTCAGTTACTTCTCAGCCCTCCTCATCTTTCACCTCTCCTCTGCTCATGCAGAAGGCATAAGGACACATCTGGAACTTTCTTAAAGATGCTTCTCCCTCAACCTAGTGGCCCCCTTCGTCCTTGTGAAAGTGACCTCCTCATTGCTATCTTCCCTCCCTCTCACCTCCTTGCAAGAGGAGGCACCACCTGGTGGTGCCTGCTGCTAAGACACTGTGCTCTGCAGGCTGGGACCACATGAGCACTTGTGTTCGATTTCTGGTACAACCTAAAGACCAGTTGTGGTGGTGTGCATCTGTAATCTCCGCAACATGGGGAGGCTGAGGCAGGAGGATCCCAACAGAGACCCTGTCTAAAAAACAGAAGAGACCAGTGGGTGGCATGGTGGTTGGAGCGTTTGACTCCCACATGGTTGACTGTGATTCCCCAGACCCAGTGGGTTGAAACTCACACCAGGTGCGTGTGCATGTGTGTCCCAAATCCTGAGAGCAGAATGGAGGAGAAGGAATTGCGGCGTGGCCATCCCCCTTGAGGGGTGATTTCTTGCTTTCTCTCTCTCTATCTCTCCAGCGGGCACACACACCCTGTAGCAAAAATTTATCAAAAAAAAAAAAAAAAAAAAAGAAAGAAAGAAAAAAGAATGTTCCTTGTTACTTCTTAAACAGAAGCAATGGAGGAGAAGGGATGAACCCATGGGGGGTACTTTCTCACTTCTTTCCCTCTTTCTCTCTCTCTCCTCTGGTGAGCACACTCACTTCCTGGCAACTAAAAAGAAAAGAAGAATATTCTACTATTAAGCTTTATCAGAACACACTTTTCCACCTTCCAGAACAAGTCAGCCCCACTCAGAATGGCTCCTACCATCCTTGCCCCTTCCCCGCATGTCCCAGTGAGGCACACCCTTCCCCACATCTGCCTTTGGCACTGTCACTGGTGGCCACCAGTTCCTCATGCTCAGGGACCTCTCTTAAGTCTTTCTTTCATTCACCCTGTTTATGCCGGTTTGCCCCTCTCCTCTCTTTCCTGTCCTCTGGCTGTTCCTTCTCAGCCTTCCCAAGTGGCCCCTCAGCCCCTCAGATTCATGATTCCAGACAAGTTTTCTTAAGCTCCAGGCCCAAACCCCAGCAGCGAGGGTCCCACCAGTGACTCAGACCTCCAGTCTTGGCCACCTGTGGCTGTGGTAACAGATCACCATAAACTTAAGGACTTAAAACAGTATATCATCTTGCAGTTCTGAAGGGCTGAGTTCTAAAGTCAAAGCCTCAGGAGGGCTATGTCTCTTCTAGAGGTCCTCAGGGAGGAGCTGTTGACTGGCTTCTTCCAGCCTCTACAGGCTGTGGACTCTTTGGCTGGCAACCCTGTCCTCCCTCCAGCGAGGACGTCGCTCTGAGCTCTGTGTCTGCCATCACAGCTCCCTCCCTGACTCTGACCCTCCTCCCTCTGAGGACCCTTGTGATTACTTTGTCTCCACCTGGATACTCCAGGATCACCTCCTTATCTCAAGAACTGCAACTTAGTCACACCTTCATGTGGAAGGTGACATTCACAAGTCTGGACATCTTGGGGGCCATTATTCTATCAGACACCCTCCCACCTCCAGCCACACTGGCCTCTGTCTCAGGGCTCCCTTTCTGCTCCTCCCCTCAAGTGTGCCCTCCTCCAGCCTTCTCCAGCTTGGCAAATGGCATCGCTGTGCATTGTTGGGGTCTGAGCCAAGAACCGGAGCATTAGCCTTTTTCCTCCCTTCCTCAACTCTCTGGTCAGTGACTCTGGCCTCTGGAACATCTCTTCAGTCTATTTCACTTTTTTCATGGCCCCTCTCCCTCATTAACTAAGAAACACGCATACATCCTATGTGCTAGACACTGTTCGAATCCTCCTAACAGTTCTATGACATAGATTCTATGAGCAGCCCCATTTTACTGATAAGAAACTGATGGGTCAGCAGGTGGTACAGAGGTTAAGGCAGCTGGAGCTCACATGGCAGACTCTATGACCCAATGGCTTAAAAATCACTGGGGCTGGCAGGTGGCATGGTGGTTAAGGGCACTGGTCTCCCACATGGCCAACCGCGGTTCAAGTCCTGGACCTGGCGGCTTGCTTTCCCACTTTCTTTCTCTCTCTCATCAAATTAAAATAAATAAATAAATAAAGTTAAATAGAATAATTCTTTACAAAAATTATGCCAGGCATAATGTAGCATGTATGCCCAAAATCCTGAGAGGAGAATGGAGGAGAAGGAATTGAGGCATGGCCATGCGCCCTGGAGGCATGATTTCTCTTTCTCTCTCTTCCTGTCTCTCTTTGTCAACCTCATACACCCTACAGTAAACAAACAAAAAGGAAAGAAAACAAACTGAGGCACAGAGAGGTTGAATAACATGGCCAAAGTCTCCCGGCTCGTGTCAGATCTAGGATCAAAACCTAAGCACTTTGGTTCCAGGGTCCTCATTACTTCTTGTCCGGGTCAGAGGTCAGGCTGAAGCTGGGGTTAAGGGTTCGTCCACAGCTCTGTTTTCACATTTAAATCTCATCGAGCCCCTCCGCCCCTGCACACATCCCCCAGGCTCGGCTCCTTGCTCCCTTTTGCCTAGAATGCTGGCCACGAGCAAAGCCATGGGACACAACCACATCCAGGATGGCCTAATCCCTTCTGAGATCCCAGCAGACCCCCAGGGTCCTTGGACCCCACCCTGGAGGGGAGGGAGAGAGTCCCTAACTTCCCTATCCCACCTCTGCTCCAGTCCACCACGTACCCCAGGGATGTTGGAGAGGTTACCTTCTCTCCCTTTAAAGTGGTGACCCTGAGCATAGGGTCCTGGGTCCATGAGAGCCAGTGTGGGGCCTACCAGGTAATGCCCCTGCAGTCCGTGCTCAGACTCCCAGGAACTTCTCTCCCAGGCTTCAGTGCTATTCTGCTCAGACCCGTGAACTGGTGCCAGCACAGCCCCAGAGTGAGACACTTATGCTTGCTCAGGGTCCAGTTTGTCTGAGCACAAGGCCAGTTAGCAGAACTGCAGCCTTGGTCACTCAGAGCTTGGCTGTCACCATTCTAAGGCCACAGATCAGGAAATAGGTGAGTTAGGAAGTGACAACAGGGCTGGCCTCATAGCCAAATGGTTAAGGGAGCCAGATCCTACATGGCCATCCATGGCTTGAATTCTGGCCACATGACTTGAAAAACACACTGGGTACATGTGCATCCCCAAAGTGCTGACAGTGGAGAGAAATAGAGGAGAAGGGATTGTGGTATGGCCGCACGCCATTGGAGGATGATTCCTCCTTCTCTCTGTTTCTCTGTCTTTCTCTGGCAAGCATAAAATACAAATAAAAGCAAATTTTCAAAAGATAAGAAATGACAGGACTAGCTGATGGCATGGTGGTTAAGGTGCTGGACTCCCCCATGGCTGACTGCGGTTCGAGTCCCAGGCCTCGTGGCTTGAAAATTACACTGGACGCATGTACGTGCATGCCCAAAATCCTGAGAGTAGAATGGAGAAGGGATTGTGACATGGCCATCTTCCCTGGGGGGGGTGACTTCTCAATTTCCCTCTCTTTGTCTCTGTCTCTCTGGTGAGTGCATGTGCTCTGTGGCAAAAAATCTTAAAAATTAAAAATTCACAAAAAATTTTAAAAAGAGGGGCCAGCAGGTGGTGTGGTGGCTGAGGTGTTGGACTCTCACATGGCTAACCATGGTTCACATCCCAGACCTGCCAGCTCACTTTCCCTCTGTCTCTCTCTTATCAGATTAAATAATAATAATAATAATAATAATAATAAATATATAATTTAAAATTTTTTTAAAAAGAAGTGACAACAGGGAACCAGCAGTTAGCGTAATGGCTATGTCACTGGACTCCCACGTAGTCGACCACGGTCCGCGTCCTGGACCCGGTGGCTTAAAATTCACGCTGGGCGCGTGTGCATGCGTGCCCAAGATCCCGAGAGGAGAATGGAAGAGAAGGGATTGCAGCGTGACCATCCCCCCTGGGGGGTGATTTCTCGCTTTCTGTCTCTATGTCTCTCTCTGTCTGTCTGGCGAGCGCACGCGCCCTATAGCGAAAACCTCTCAAAAAAAAAAGAAGTGACAACATAAAAGAGAAAGGACTGGAGCTGGCAGGTGGCATGGTGAATGAGAAGCAGGACTCCCACATGACTGACCATGGTTCAAGTCCCAGACCTGGTGGCTTGCTTTCTCACTTTCCCTTTGTCTCTCTCTCTCCTTTTCTGTTCAAAATAAAAAAATATTAATAACACATAAAATTAAATAAATAAATATTTTTAAAAAGAGAGAGAAAGGAGTGAGAAAGAGGGAAGATAAAAGAAAAAGAAAGAACAAGAAGAAAAGAGCTAAAGGAAAATGGGTGGGGCCCGATGTAGGCCTAGAGGCAAGAGAACAAGGGATAGCTCTGTGGCCTGTCTCTCTAACTGGGGCCCCACCAGGCAGCATCAGTGATTCTTTTTCTTTTTTAATTAATTTATTTATTTTACATTCTTTCACTTATCATCACAGCATACAAAATGCAGAATACACTGTATAGTAGCTTAATCGTATGTGTTATCATCAACAAATAATTTTCCATTTCTTGTTTCTTGTATGTATTTTTCCCCTATTTCTCACCCTCTGCCATTTCTCATCCTCCTTCCACATTGTCTCTGGTATCTGAAGTTGTTTTCTATTCCTTTTTTATTTCTTCCCACATTTTATTGATTCACAAAATATCTTAGTTAATCTAAATACTTGCAATGGCAAGTTCATCTGATATTTACCTATCTGCAACCACATGTTGACTTTAGGCATTAAACTCAGTGGGTAGAATGAATATACTATAAAGTAGCATCTAGCTGAGGCTATATAGCTTACTGTGGTCATTAAATAGGTATTTTTTAGTACATTTTTTTAATTTCAAAAAAGGCAATTTTAGCTTTAATAGATAAAAATCAAAAAATGTTAAAAGAACTTTGCTTAAGATGTAAAGTCAGGAAACAGGTTAGGATTCTGTTCAAATAGTAGGTATATGGACCTGTCCAGAGCTCAAGATAAAATTCCTTAACTCTGGAAAACAAAGCATAGAAGATGATGAGGAAGGTTTTAGTCAAAAGTCATAAAATTCTGCTTCACCAGTTCAGATTCATGTACTTTATCTTCTGTTGTGTTCCAATCTTTCCATTTAAATTCTGGAAGATAACATTCAACTCTGGACTTGTCCCTACCATTAAGCTGGCCATTTTCTTAGTTGTTTTTGAACTCTTATTTCTGTGTGTCTGACTTTAGTTTTCTTGATATAGCATTCCCTTCAGAACTTCTTGGAGAACTGGTCTGGTGTTGGTAAATTCTTTCAGGTTTCGTTTATCTGAGAATGTTCCTTTCTTCACTTCCCATATGAAGGATAATCTTGCCAGATACAGTATTCTTGGTTGAAATTGTTTTTCCCTTAACACTTTGATTATATTTTCCCATTCTTTCCTTGCTCGCATTGTTTCCCATGAGAAGTCCATAGTTAGCCTGATGAGATATCCTTTGTAGATCACTTGATGTTTCTCTCTGCCAATCTTAGTATCTTGTCTTTGTCTATTGTTTTGGTCAATCTGGCTATAATGTGTCTTGGAGAAGATCTTGTTGGGTTGATCCTATTTGGGGTCCTTTGCACTTCTTGAGTCTGGATCTTTGAATACCTCTCTAGGTTTGGGAAGTTTTCTTGCAGGATTTCATGGAATAGATTGTCAATGCCCTTATTAGTCTGTTCTTCTTCTGGGATACCGATTATCCAGATGTTTGGACATTTAATGGATCTAGTATTTCTCATATATTATTGTCATTTTGTGGGCTATTTTTCTCAGTCTTTGTGGTTGATTTTACTAGTCCAGTGATTTTGTCTTCTACATCTGAGATTCAATTTTCTGTATGAGCTAGTCTACTTTTAGTATTTTCAAGGGAGATTTTGACTTTCTGTATTAGAGAGCCTTCATCTCCAATAGTTCCATTTGATTCTTTTTATGGTGTTTCTTTCCTCTTTCAGCTCTCGCAAGAACTTCCTCAACTCCTGGAACTCATCGGCTCTTTTTCTCCTGCCTCCTCTGGAGTTCACTGTCTCTCTTTTCATCCATCTCTGTTAGCTTTGTCACTGTGAATATTCTAAATTCTTTATCAGACATTTCCATGAGTTCCGCTGTAATGTCTGTGGATGAAGAGGAGTTATTCTTTTCCCTTGGAGGAGAGTTATTTTCTTGATTTCTCATATTTCTTGTGCCTACAAGGTGATTTCTAGTCATCTGATGGGTTGTTTCTTCCTAATTTCTAGAAGTTCAATCTGAGCCATCAGAGGCAGGCAGGAGGAGATGATCAGCAAACTCTTTGCCATTCCATTTTTCTTCCTTTGTGCCACAGATTCAGTGAGAATTGAGGAATAGTCTCAATTGAGAATAAAATTGAGAAAAGACAAAAAAAAATTTTTTTAAATGAAAGTCATGCAGTGCACTAGATCTCAACTCCCATGGAGGAGTCAGTCTTCCTCTGAAGGCCTTCCCTGTTTGCCTTTTTTAAAAGAGAGGTGGGAAGGGGATTATTAGCAAGATAAAGGAGGATTTCAGAGCCAAGACAATACTTTACCTTAAAAATTTTTTTAAAAAAGGAAAGTTAAAAAAATGAAAAGAGAGACAGAGGGGACTCTACCAGGGTGAATTCTCAGCAGAAAATCTTCATTTCTCTTATTCCCTGAAAGCACTAGATCTCGGCTCCCATGAAGGACTCAGTCTTCTTTTCAGCCTCAGTGATTCTTTTTTTTTTTTTTTTTTTGGAGAGGTTTTTCGCTATAGGGCGTGTGCGCTCGCCAGACAGACAGAGAGAGACATAGAGACAGAAAGCGAGAAATCACCCCCCAGGGGGGATGGTCACGCCACAATCCCTTCTCCTCCATTCTCCTCTCGGGATCCTGGGCACGCACGCACACGCGCCCGGCGTGAGTTGTAAGCCACCGGGTCCGAGACGCGAACCGCGGTCGACTACGTGGGAGTCCAGCGACATAGCCATTACGCCAACTGCTGGTTCCCAGCCTCAGTGATTCTTAAGAGCTGCGTCTTCCTCCCCCTCTACAGCCAAGGAACGATCTCCAGGGTCTAAGGCAAACATGGGACACAGAAGGAATTCTGCCCCAGCTCAAGCAAGAGGAACTTTCACCTTAGAAAATTGGCAATGCAGGGAATTTGAGAGACTTGGCTTGGCACAGCTAGCCCCGCAGTGCTCTCACCTCACCCCTCCATATCTTCATAGTCCTTCAGAAATCTGAACACCCCTCTGGTCACCTCTTCCCAACAGCCTTCCATGACTGATTGTACTTCAAAATGGTCTTAACTCTTCCCACTCTCCCCCTCCCCTTCTCTGTTTCAGCCATCCTGACTTTCTGTTTTTTCCCTCCAAATTGTAGGTACCCTGCTGCCTCAGGGCCTTTGATCCTGCCCTTCCCTCTGTAGGGAATGCTCTTTCCTCAGAGAGATGCCTGACTCATTCTTGCATGGGGTCTTCAGGTCTCAGTTCTTTCTTAAAAGGTTCGTCTAGGGACCAGCAGATGGTATAATGGTTGCATTGCTGGACTCCCACATAGTGGACTTCAGTTGGAGTCCCAGACCCAGTGGCTTAAAACTTATGTTGGGTGCATGTACGGGCATGCCCAAAATCCCAAAAGGAGAATGGAGAAGAAGGGATTGCAACATGCCATCCCCCCCTGGGGGTGATTTCTTGCTTTCTGTATCTCTGTCTCTCTCTAGCGAGCAAATATGCCCTATAGCAAAAATCTCTCTCTCTAAAAAAAAGAAAAGCTCATCTGACCCTTTACAATACTGCAAAGAGACCTGCTAGGGGCAGTGGTCCCAGCCTCTCAGGGAAGGGGCTGTTGAGCTCCAGGACCAGAACCATTGAATGAGCGACTGAGAACTGAACAGGGAGCAGGCTGGGGGGCAGGCTGGGGCGGGAGTCCTTCTCCTACCCCTGTTGGTGGGAGAAGACCTGAGTATCTGGAGAGATAAGGTGTTTCAAGCCCTCTGTATCTTTCTGGCCAGAGCAAACAGCTTGCTTTGGACCAGAGTCCCAGCAGGGGCGGGGGTAGACCAAGCAGGGAAGCTGGGGTGTGGCCTGCTATTTCATGGCCGGCTACAAGTTATGAGTGAGGCTGGCTGTGAATTCTGACACCCTGCCAAGAACAAGTTCCCTTCTAGTGATGCCAAAAGAGTGCCATTCATCACACAGTCCACCCCTCGCCCTCGGAGCTGTCTCTTCTCGGCCAGTCGTGGCCGGTTTGCCCGGTGCCAGCCACGCCCCTCCTGCCTTGACCAGCATCTCAGCAGCTCCTCCTGGGCCTGGTTATTCCCATTACTTAGGAGACAGGCCTGGCCTGTGCTAATTCAAGCACGAAACAACTCTCTGCTTCAGTTTCCCCAACAACACATGGGCCAGGCTGGGTCAGTCAACATGCCGGAGAATGGGCTTACCTGCCTGCACAGGATGGCTGCCCTCAGACATGAGGTTAGACTTCTGGCAGAGGCACCCCAATGTAGGGGATGGGGGCAGGCTGCTGGGAGTGGCCATGACAGTTTGATGGAGACTGGAAGAACAAGGACAGGAATCCAGGTAGCAGTCAAGAGCTGTGTCACAGTCATCTCCTACCGTGTCCTTACTGCCTGTCCTCATAGGCCAGAATGCAGCCACCTCCAGCCCACCTCACTGCAAGCTGCCCCTCCCGTGGGGAGAAATGGATGCAAATTTACACCCTCTTGCCCCACCTCTCTCAGCAGTAAGTGGAGTGTTATGATGGCGACCAAAGCCTGATTAGCAACCTCAACCAAGGTCCATCCCTGCACTTGAGCAGATGAAAGAGGTAAGGGAGATGGCCACACAGCTCTCTGGGCCTCCTCCCAGGAGTGCAAGGTCTGTTTAACACTTCCTGTGGTGAGCAGACAGCAGGCCAGCCCTTCTGAGTTCCATGGGACACCCTTGGGTCATGCAGAAGGCCAGTGTATGCCACATGGCTTGGTGCAGACAGAAGGCAGAGTGCTCAGAGCACGCTCACTCCAGAAATCACCACTACCCAGGAGCCAGGCAAGGGGTTGCTTAACCACAGAAATGCCCTTGGAGAAGGTGGTTCTAGACTGATGCCTAGGGGAGAAGCCCACAGAGCAAGAAGGGCCATCCTCCTGGAACTAGCTGTGTGAAAAACCACAGGTGGGGACAGGCACAAAGCTCCTGGGGCAGCTTCCAGGAGAAATAAAGTCAGTTCTGAGCCCAGAACCCTGGAAGACCAGGGGGAGTTCCATTTCTATCATCGTGTGATGTGATGTTGTAGAGAGACCAAGAGCTTTGGGGCTAGACCAACTCAGGTGCAGACCCTGACCCTGCCGCTTGTCCTCTCTGGGTGACTAGAATCTTTGCAGAGTCACAAGGATGCTTGAACATCCATGGGAAATGCATAAGGGTCCAGCATGGAGGCCAGCAGGCACTGACACTCCAAAAGCATCAGCCTCCTCCTTTGTTCTCCTCATATTAGAGGCCACCCATCCAAACACCATTTTTTTCTTTCATTCAACAAATATTTCAGAGCTCTGCTCTGAGCCAGGTATGTGTATTAGAGGGTAGATACAAAAAATTAATTCTAGGAGCCAGCAGGTTGCTTAGTGGTTAAGGCATTGGAATTGCACATGGTTGACCACAGGTCAAGTCCTGGACCCAGTGGCTTGAAACTGAGCTCGGGCACATGTGCATGTATGCCCAAAATACATAGAGGAGGGTGAAGGAGAAGGGATTGTGGCATGGCCATTCCCCTGGAGAGTGGCTTTTCACTTTCTGTCTCTCTGTCTCTCTCTGATGAGCACATGCACCCTATAGCAAAAATATAGCTCTCAAAAAATAGTAATTCTATCTCTGTCTTCAAAAAATATAGAGTCTCAGGGCCAGCAGATAGTGTGGTGGCTAAGGTGCTGAACTCCTACACGGCTGACTGTAATTCAAGTCCTGGACCCGGAGGCTTGAAAATTATGCTGGGTGTGTGTGAGTGCATGCCCAAATTCCCCAGAAGAGTATGGAGAAGGAAGGATTGAGGCATTGCCATCCTCCCTAGGAGGTGACTTCTCATTTTCTGTCTCTGTCTCTAGTGAGCAGGCATGCCCTATGGCAAAAACCTAAAAATATAAATAAAAATCTAAAAGGAAACATAGACTCTCATAGAGTAGATAGAGCAGTAACGCATGTTATCAAAGTATCTGCGTGCATTAAAGAGCACCTAAGATGGGCTGGGTGGGGAAGGACACCTGACCTGAGGCTGAGGGCGAGTGGAAGAAGCAAAGGTGCCTGGGGGCAGCGGGAACCAGACAGAAGGGCAGAAGGAGCCCAGCCCTTATGGGATGGCCTTGAGGAAGCTGAGTTTGGGAGAGGCAGGACCATAACAGACTGGGTCCTAGAAAACCTTGTGTTTCCGTGAGTGCAGCATGAGGAAATTGGGCTTGTTCCTCTGAGCCACTGGAGGCCACCTATGGTTTTCAGAGAAGAAAGGAGAAAATCCAGTTTTTTTGGAAAAACCTCCAGCAGCTTGGTGCAGGGAGAAGAGGACAGGGTGGAAGTCAGGAATTCAGGAGCTACAGCAGCCATGTAAGCATACACGACTGAGCAAAGGCTTCACAGGAGTGAGGTGAAGGGAGGGCCCCCTAGAGGGGAAGTCGAGCACACAGGACGCGCGGTAACCAGCTGGATGTGTAGGACACAGAAGAGGGACTCGTGCAACAAACTCGGCGAGGGTTGAGGACCTGTGTGTGCTCCGTGTACTCATGAGGTCTTCGGACAACGGAGTGCAACGCTGAGACAGACACGAGTCCTGCCACAGGGACGTCTACTGCAGGGGGAAAGACATGGACAAAATGCACAGGGACTCAGATGGGATGTACAAGTTGAAAAGTGCCACAGAGCACAACAGAGCCAGCTGAGACGGGTGGGGAGCACAGGCTGTGCGGGTGGGGGCCATCACAATTTTAAATATGGTCCAGCCTGCACAGTGCCATTGGTAGAATACCAAACTGCGGAGCTAGAAACCCTGTAAATGTGCCAGGTGCCTGTGTGCATCCCTGGGATCTGATGGGACGGAGGGCTAGAGGAAGGGCATCATGGCACGACTAGACCCTGTGCGCAGTCTTCCTTCTCTCCTCTTGTGCGCGCATGCACCCTGGCATGAAAAAAAAAGTTTTAAATACAGAGTCAGGGTGACCTCATTGCAAAGTTGAGAGTGAGAGCTACATGACTATCCGGAGGAAAAAGATTCTGGGGAAAAGTGGACCAGCCCTGGGTCAGCTGGTGGTGTGGTAGCTAAGGCGGCTGGATCGCACTTGATTGACTTCATGATTTGAGTCATGGACCTAGCGGCTTGGGAAACACGCCAGCACACACCCAAAGTCCCATGAAGAGAATGGAGAAGATGGAGAAGGGAATATGGTATGGCCATATCCTGCAAGGGGAGGGAGAGTGACTTCTCTCTGTCTCTCTCTCTCATAGGTGATTGCATGTACCCTGTGGGAAACAAACAAACAAAAAAAGTGGGCCAGCCTTGTGACCAAGTATTTAAGGGAACAGGATCCCACATGACTGACTGTGGTTCAAATCCCATCCCTAGTGGCTTGAGAAACATGTCAGGCATGTGTTCATGTGTGCCCCAAATCCCGATGAGATGGAGAAATGGAAGAAAAGGGAATACAGCCTAACCACACTCCACTGGGAAGAAGGATACTTTCTCCCTCTCCCTCTCTCTCTCTTTCCATGTCTCTCTGGCAACTGCACATACTTTCTGGCAATAAAAGAAATATATTTTTTAAAAGTTTGGCCCCATGGCCTTGTGGTTAAGGGAGCCAGATCCCTCATGGCTAACCAGTTCAAGTCCCAGCCCTGGCAGCTTGCAAAACACACCAGACACTTGTGCGTACGTGCCCCAAATCCACAGGAATGGAGAAATGAAGATGGAATTGCAGCATGGCCATGCCTCACTGGAGAGGGGAATGTTTTCTCTCTTTCTCTGTCTCTGTCTCTCTCTCTCATGAGCATACATGCCCTCTAGAAAATAAATTTTTAAGAAAGAAAAGAAAGATTCTGGGAACTAAACCAATGCAAAGGCCCAAGTGGGCGTGTATGTGGTATGCCCAAGACACACGATGACAGTGTAGCTGAAGTAGTGGGAGGAAAGGAGAGGCGGGGGAGGGACATGTTGAGCCGTGTAGGTCACAGGCTTTTAATTAAAGGGGAAGAGGAGCTATTGGAGAGTTTTGAGCAGAGTGATATGGTCAGTTTCATTTGGCTTTATAAATCATTCTAGCTGCCAGATTGAGAAAATTTGGCGGGGGCGGGAGTGCAGGTGAGGGACCAGTGAGGAAGGAGGCTGCTGAATTAATCAAGATGACAAATAATGGTGTCTCGGAAAATCAGGGGAAGGCTTGTGGAGGGGGGAGAGAAAAGGATTGTTTTTTGTTTGTTTGTTTGTTTGGTTTTTTTTGGAGAGGTTTTCGCTATAGGGCGCGTGCGTTCACCAGACAGACAGAGAGAGACAGAGAGACAGAAAGCAAGAAATCACCCCCCAGGGGGTATGGTCACACCGCAATCCCTTCTCCTCCATTCTCCTCTCGGGATCTTGGGCACGCACGCACACGCGCCCGACGTGAGTTTTAAGCCACCGGAACTGGGACGTGAACCGCGGTCGACTACGTGGGAGTCCAGTGATATAGCCATTACGCTAACTGCTGGTTCCCAGGTTTTAACCTCATCTCCTTCCTCCTTGCTTTCAGTCACTTCAGTCTGTCCACACAAGCTTTGTCACTTTTCTACAGACATACCAGAGCCACCCCAGGACCTTTGCGCTTGCTGTTCCCTCTGCCGAGAATGTCCCTCATGTACTCACTTCATTCAGTTCTTAATTCAAATGTCGCTTTCCCAGCAGGTTTGTCCCGGCCAACTTATCTAGAATGTATCACACACACACACACACACACACACACACATACACACACATACACCCCTCCCATCTTCCCCCCAAGCTTTATCTTTCCCTCCTAAGCATATTTTACTACAGATAACTTCACCTTTGTCTTGCTGATCCTACGTACCTCCTGTCTTCCTGGTGAAATGCAAGCTCCATGGAGGCAGGATAAGTTTGCAATGCCAGTAGACACCCTAGTGTGGGTATCTGGCGGGCAGCTGAATCTATGAGTCTGGGATGCTAATCCCAGAGCAGTTTGAGCTAGAGATAGAAATGTGAGCATTGCCATGCTACCGTTGGTATTTGAAACCACGAGCCTGGGTGAAGTTGCCAGAATGCAGAGAGAAGAGGTCGCAAATCTAAACCAGGTGCTTCTATCCAGCAGTGGGTATACAAGGAAAGAGAAACACAGGAAACAACAGGAGTAGGAAAAACCAAGAGGAGGCCGCCTGGGAGCCCCAGGTGAGGTGAGAGGCTGGTGGTGGGGGAGATAGGGGCATGAGAACAGGGTCTGCAGGTTGGGGCTGAGGGGGCTGAGGCATGGTGGCCAAGCAGGGAAATGAAGAGTGACATGCAGGTGGGGATGAACGGACAGCAGATGTGAATTAGGAAGGATGGAGAGGACGAGGTCATAGCCAGAGAGGCAGCAGCTGTAACAGAGGCAGGCTCACATGGCTCGAGACTCCTAGACATGGTAAGGACAGCAACCTCCTTGGGTGGGAGGAGAGACTCCTTTCCCGCCAAGGAAGACGACAGATGAGGTTTGGGTGAGTGCCCAGCTTCTTTGGCCTCTATTTTTTTTGTGAAACAGGAAGTGAGATCAGCTGCTCTGGAAATGGAAGGCTTGTAGGGAGGGATAAAGTTTCAAAGACCTTGAACAGGAAAAGGGCAAGCAATTGCAGAAGATGGGGGCTGAGGTCCCAGCAACAGGGAACTTGGAGCTGGGGTCAGAGGCCTTGTGTGTGCTCAGGGAGGGATTGAACTGCTTCAGTGTTGGGATCTGGCTGGATGAGCCCAGCCTCAATCCAGAAGGACATGGATGTGCGTGGATGGAGAAGAGGAAGGTTGAGGTGCTAGGGAGTAGGAATCTGAGCAAAAAGAAAAGGAGGCAGACGCAGAGAGAGTTGAGAAGAGGAACCGAAAAAGTTGGCAGAAGGTCCAAGCCAGAGGGGAGGGGAGAGGGGACAGAAGTTGTAGGCAGCACTGATCAGTGGGGTCTAAGTGAAGAAATGAAATGCTCAGCATCTTTAAAGGATCCCCCAGCTGCTGTGGGGACACCAGGGCAGAAGCAGCGCTGCTACTTAGAAGGGCCTTGCAGGTAGTCAGTGATGATGGCTTGGACCAAGGTGCTAAAGAGGAAGTGGTCAAACCCACGGGAGGGCTGAGGGCCAGCTGGAGTTGGTGGATGAGAAGGAGGGTATGACACAAAGAGAAGAGTCCAGAATGTGTCGAGCACCTGCTATGTTCCAAGCATGGTGTGGGAGACTTAGCGTTTTAAAGGTGAAATAGGAAATTGATGGCTACTGGTAAGTGTTCTTGGTACTTAGAAGTGAGTGTGTTGTGCTGGAGAGGGGAAGGGAGTACAAATAGCTCTACTGGGTCAGACTGTGATGTTGCAAGGAAAGCTTCCAAGAGGAGGTGCCACTGGAGCTGGCACTACCCGATATAAAGGGAGAGCATCCCAGGACAATTGTGTAACAGCCCAGAGGCGAAGCTGGGAGCCCATATGGCCAGAGCACAGCAAGAAGTCAATATGGCCACGTGGCTGTTGTACCTTAAAATGGAAGAAGACCGTGGAAAGATGCTGGGGTGGCAGTGCTGGTGCCTGGATGGAGAGGTAGGAGGCTAAGGAAGGGCCTGATTTTCTTTCTTTTTTTTTTTTAAAGAGAAATTTTTGTATAGGGTGCGTGCACTTGCCAGAGAGACGGGGGGGATGGCGGTCTCAAGATGCGATCCCTTCTCCATCTCCTCTTGAGATTTTGGGTACACACGCACATGTACCTGGCATGAGTTTTAAGCTGCCAGGTTTGGAACTTGAACCGCGATCAACTACATGGAGTCCAGCAACATAGCCATTATGCCATCTGCTGGTTCCAGGCCTGCTTTTTAAAGACAACTGCTAAGATGAGTTAATACAGCTATACTTCATGCCTGCAAGGAAGGCAGTGGACAATGTGAGGAGTGGGAGAGAGATCCCACTGGGACAGAAAAGGAGACCATCCAGGTCCTGAGGGAGAATGGCCTTGGTCCTGATCCCCCACCTATCCATTGAAGCTTTCCTACAGCTGGGATGTAGGGCTACGTGTGCCCAACAGCTGGAGAGGGATGAGGAGGCTAGAGAGGTGAGGCAGCTGGTCGACCCAGTAGTCATAACTCAGATTGGCTGAGGGAAGAGAAAGCTGCTAGTGGCTGAGAAGGGGGTTATCCATTGCTGTCCCCACAGCAAGGACAATACCTGTAAGCCAAGTGTCCATCCTCAGGGACCTTGAGGCAATTCCCCATCCCAGAGTCATAGCATTTAATGGTAGGAAAAAGCTCACAACCTCTTTCTGAACCCCAGAAATCCTTGCAGGAGGCTATGACTGATGAGAATGTCGAGAGTGGGGCAGCAAGAGCACTGAGGCAGGTGCAGGGAGGTGAAGGAGGCAGACAGGAGCACTCTGGGCAGTGGTGGGTGTGAGACTCAAACCTGCCCTCTCTGGGGCAACAGAGGAAAAGTCTCTTGGGAGCTGCTGTCTGTGGAGTCTGGAGCCCAAGGCATAGACACTTGTATTTTCTAGGTGAGAAATCTGCACACAGTGGGCAGAGAGCAAGAAAAACAAAGTTGTAATAGATGCTGTGGGTGTCCACCCATATCCACCACACCTTCAGCACACATGGGCCAACTTCCACCTAACCACCTGCCTGGATTTCTTTGCCCAAAGGCTCTCTCTGCCCATCAAAATCCACCCATGTAAGAAGTACAACCTATTGGGGCCAGCAGGTGACATAGTGGTTAAAGTGCCAGGCTCCCACCTGGCCAACTGCAATTTGAGTCCTGGACTCAGTGGCTTAAAACTCACTTTGGATGTGTGTGCATGCATGCTCAAAATCCTAAGAGGAAAATGGAGAAGGGATTGTGGCATGGCCATCCCCCCAAGGGATGATTTCTCACTTTCTCTCTCTCTCTGTCTCTCTCTCCAGAGGGCACATGCACCCTATAGCATAAATCTCTCTTTAAAAAAAAAAAAAAAAAGTGCAATTAACACCCAAAGGAACAACCTAGCCAGTGACTGATGGGAATGGGTGTATAAATGCCCAGCTCCCCCCCCTCATTGGTGAGATAACTCTGAAGTCCATGTTCTTCACAGGCACTCAGACCCCCTCAGAAGGATTAAGCCCCCGTTGTCCATAGCAATAACTAATTTGATACATACCTTTTATTGGCTTCCTAATCCCTGTTCCATTTTCCCACTTCACTCCAAGCTGTTTCCTTTACCTTCCAAGTTAACAACTTGCATTTGAATCCTTGTCTCAGAGTCTGCTTCTGGGAGAGTTCAAAGACAGACATAGCCTCAAGAGGATACGGTAGGAAAAATCTTGGGACTGAAAGAGTTTGAATTCCAGCTCTCTTCTGGATAAGGAATTACCAGCTCACAGCAGACTTCTGCACAGATTATTGAGCATAAATTAGAATATTACTGCTTACAGTGATTACAGACTGTACTATAAGATGCCATGTTGCCCACCAGTCAGAATAAAAACTATGCTGACATCAGTGCCCTTTGGCCAGCCTCGGACTCACCACTGGAAAGCATAGTCCCCTGATTTGTCATCTTGTGCTAAATATAAAAGAATTGTAGCCTGAGTCAGAAAGTTATTTTCGGCACTCTGTCGTTGAGGGATGCTGTTCTTGAGGCCGCCTTCCTGAGAATTGAGGTCAACTCTAGTGGCCCCCACATTCCAGGGACTGCCCAACCCCTCTCCCTAGGAAAATCACCTCCTCAGCACACCTTAATTGATGCTCCAGTGGCCCCCAAACCCAGCAAGGCTTACCTGCTGTTTCCAGAGCTAAGAACTGGGTCCTTTCCCAGGGCTGAGGTCTTCTCTCTCAAAAGCCACAGAAATGGAAGGTGAGGTTGAGTACACACAAGTATTTATTCAGCGCCTGCTAAGTGCCAGCCCCTGAAATTGATGAATTTTCACAAAATCCCTTCCAGAGAAATATGGTCTCTAATTCACAGAAGAGGAAAGGGAGGTGGCCAGACATCTTAGGGTTGTTTGACTGGGGTCTGAAAAGCCTGCCATGAGATACTGCATGACTCCTCTCCTCTACCACTGTCTCTTAGCACCAGGAGCTGTGTCTGCATGGTGGCAAGTGAGTGACATGCCAGGACCCCCTGCTCTCTACCCCCTCAGTAGGGGGCCCTGCTCTTACTTCTTTTGGGGCAAGGGGAAGAGAGGGAAGGTTCCATAATGTGTCAAGGACCCACAGCCCTGGCCTGCTCAACCTCGCAGGCAGCTGTAGCCACTGTCCAGAGTGGAACACCTCTAACCCCCTACTTCCCAGCCCCTGTTGCTGCTGAGGACAAGTGAGCATGAGAAGTGGCCTCTGCTCTCTGGACTGTGCCTCTGCGTTGATCAGTTGCTTTTCCAGAGACACTGAAAGGCAACTAGCCTACCTAGCCCATGGTAGGGATGTTGAGGAGAGGTTTGTAGGGAGGAGGGCATTGCTAGTGCTGCCCAAATCCCAGTGCCCCCACCACTTGCCTGCTACCCTACACCCTCAGAGCCCTCCCAGAAGCCTTCTGTGATCACGGCCTCTGGAACAGCCCAATCGTCCAACCTCCCAACAGCCCATGGGCATTGTGTTTATTGAGGCTTAATTTTAGGCCCCATCAGTAGCCTACTTTAAAATACCCATGGCTCCTAACTACCCACGAAATAAAAGCTGGACATCTCAGCAGCAATGGCCCTTCACCATCTGACCCAATTGAAGTTTTATGAGTTTATCTCACAGAATTATTCCCAGGCCCCAAACTTGGCAGACTCTTGCCCACCCGTCCCTGTCACCTGAAATGCTCTCTGCCCCTCCTCACCTCGCTAATTTTTTTTTCTTAAGGTTTTTGCCATAGGTCACAAGCACTCACTGGAGAGAATCAGAGACAGAGAGGAAAAATGGGAAATCACTCTCCCAGAGAGGACGGCCATACCACAATCCCTTCTCCTCCATTCTCTCCCTGAGATTTTGGGCACGCACATGCACCCAGTGTAAGTCTCAAGCCGCCAGGTCCTGGACTTGAACTATGGTCAGCCATGTGGGAGTCCAGCACCTCAACCACCACACCATGCACTGGTCCCATCTCACTGATTCTTGTACATCCTCTAAGACAGCGGAAAGCTGTCTCCATCCAACCGGACCTACCGAGCGCCATCATCACCTGACCTGCATTTCAATGATACTTTATTCACACCGTAACCCAGGGAGCAGGGTCGTGTGTAATGCCTCCTGGTGTCGGAGAGCCCAGAACAGTGCCTGGCATGGGACATGCTTTGGTCAGCATTTAATTCTGGGCTTCTTATCCCTTTTTCTGCCAAGGATTTAGGCATCTGTTGAAGTCTATAATCCCTTCTGAGCCTTGTTTTCAAAAGCATAACATAAAATACAAAGGATTGCAAATGAAACTGATTTTATTGAAAAAGTTGTCAAAATATTTTTACATGAAATTTGTGACTTCTACTTTAAGATATTGAGTAAGATTTAGCTGTGCGTTCTCCTGTCATTTCCAAATAATGAGGAGCTGGAGGATATTTCAAAACATCGGCAATGACTGAATGTGACAGAAAAGTATCTGCTAGGATGAATCCTATGAAACTGCCAATATTGCGCCCGTTTTGCTCGACAAAAACACCGGTATCACGTGGTGTTAGCTAACTCTACTCTGGCTTGTTGCCTACACTCATTGAAGGAAATGCCCAATTTCAGGTAGAGGTGAGTCAACCTGAGGAGGATTCGCTTTCCCCATCCTAGCTCTTGGACCTTCCAGATATTCCCTGGGGGTGGATCCCATGAGAACTCCTAGCTGATAAGTCAGCCAGGCCTCAGATCACCCTTGTGCGCCCAAGACCGCGCATGGGCCTCCCTCTCCGGAAGTCGCTGACCAGTCTGGTCTCTTTCCTAGGCTCCCTGTTCCCGCAGCTGAAGCCGTCGGAGGGCGTCTTCAAGGTTATCTTCTGGCTCGGCTACTTCAACAGCTGCGTAAACCCGCTCATCTACCCATGCTCCAGCCGCGAGTTCAAACGCGCCTTCCTCCGCCTCCTGCGCTGTCAGTGTCGTCGGCGGCGGCGTCGCCGCCCTCTCTGGCGCGTCTATGGCCACCACTGGCGGGCCTCCACCAGTGGCCTGCGTCCGGATTGTGCTCCCAGCCCGGGCGCTGCGCCCCCCGGGGCGCCGCTGGCCCTCACCGCGCCCCCGATCCCCAGCTCTCCCGACTCGCCCGAGGTGCAGGCTCCAGTCGCCAGCCGGCGAAAGCCGCCCTGCGCGTTCCGCGAGTGGCGGCTGCTCGGGCCGCTTCGGAGGCCCACCACCCAGTTGCGGGCCAAGGTCTCCAGCCTGTCGCACAAGATCCGCGCAGGGGGCGCGCAGCGCGCGGAAACCGCGTGCGCCCTACGCTCGGAAGTGGAGGCGGTGTCCTTAAGCGTCTCCCGCGACGTAGCGGAGGGCGCCACCTGCCAGTCCTACGACTTAGCCGACTACAACAACCTCCGGGAGACTGACATTTAAGGACCCCCCTAGCTAAGCCGGGGAGTGCGCTTGGGGGAAAGCGGGGAAGGAGGGAGGGAGGCTGGTTCTGCTCAAGAGGCCGGCGTGGATCAGGGACCCATAAACCGACTGGAGTGGCGGCTCAGTGGCATCCCTGAGGATCTAAGGCGGGCTTGTGGCTGGAGCCCTTGAAGGGTGGAAAGTGTGGGACCCTCTCCTCGACATAGGAGCCCAGAGCGCTGCTCTTAGGGCAAAGGGCCTGCTTGGCTTCCTGGAGCCATCTTCTCCCCATCCCAGTTTGAGACACTGCCCCATCCGCCATGGCCTGAATCCTGCGTGGACAACCCCAAGTATGGACAGGCAGGCCTGCCCTCCTCTTCTGGAGGGAGAAGCACAGAGGCTTGCCTGCCTGGCTGTTCCCAGTGCCTCCCCTTGGGATAAAGCCAGTGGGACTAGGGCTCCTCAAGGGACACTTTCTCCTTACTGCCACCTGCAGGAATCCAGTGGACCTGCCACCATCACCCACAAACTACGGTGGCGGATGGAATGGCCAACATCCAAGCCTGTTGTAGTTACTCCTGGGCCTGCTGCCTCCTACCCAGGCTCCTCCATGCACCCCTCTCACTTGCCCCTGTACCCCATGACTTCCGCCCCAGGGCCTTACTGTTTACACTCTGTACATAGCTCATCGTGCCTGTGCCCATCACTTCTTGCTGGGATTCCAAGCCACCATTGGGAGAGAGCTTTATTTGTCATTTTGAGACATATTTATTGGTAAGAGTATTTCTATTTTGTCCAAACTGTGCAAACTGTCCCTCTTTAGCCTATAATCCATAAAAGAAGCTCTTTTTTTTTTCTCTAAATTTCTATAAGTACTAAAGGCACACCATAGGACAGATTGGGTCTATGTTCACCTTTCTGGTTTCCACTGAACTGTCTTTAACTGATGATTGCTCTCCTTTGGGACTTTTAGCATGACCAAAGGACTTGGGAGTTTTGTTGACCTTTACAATTCACGTAATTCGTCTTGGGAACCAAACAGTACTCATAGACACAAATGTTCCCTTTGGCAGTCGCCACAGACGCATCTGTGATGCTTTGGGGGCCTCAGTGAGGAAGGTAGCCATCAGTTAAATGGGTCAAACGTTCCCTTACATGAAAAGATATACAAGACCAATTGGCCAAGTGGACATGCCTCGTGAGAGAATGCATACCTAGAAAACACTTGTTAGCCTTGAGTAAAAGATCATATTCCCACTTTGTATATTCCCATGGGATTACAGGCAGCTTGGTCTTCAGCCAGATAATATCAACTACATGTGTCCGACCAGCACAGGAGGGCCGACTGCAGCCCGGCGGACCCTGGGAAGGAAAGATGTTTAAATAATACCCTGGGGTGTCTGGGGTTATTCTGAAACTGGAAAGGCGAGCTCCAAATGTTCCCATCCTGTTTCAGGGAGGTAGTCTGTTTGCAAGGTCACCATGATTTCACAAGGTTAAAAAGGTAGCCAGTATCAGGGCTTAGAAGCAGATGTTGGACACCGTGAGTCCACACCAAGGTCTGGGCTTGCAGGCCCAGCCTCCTCCCAAGCCCAGGAAGGGCAGTCTATGGTAGACACTGGTCACCTGCAATCCCAAAAATGGGCCCCATGTTGCAGTATCTTGTCACCCTAAAGCTGGGGACATTGGAGGACAGTTCTTACTATCTTCTTCCAGAAAGAGCTATTGGTAAGATCAGGGACCAGCGAGGGGCAGAACCCAGTGTTGAATGTTGGTCTCCTGGCCGGGGTGAGCCAGAGCTGTTTCACCAACCTGCTGATGATGGGTTTGGGGCGGGTCTCTGGGCAGGGTGGACGTTGGCTTCCACATGCCAGGGCAGCTGAGCCCACCGAAATCTAACAGTGGAAGCAAGAGGAAAGGGTGGGGAGGAAGCCTTCATTGGGAAGATTGGCAGGGGGGCCTCTTTGACCTGGATAACCCAGTGGGAGTGGAGCAGGAGAGGCCAACAATTTGCCCAGTACCTGATCTTGGCATAGTGATTAATCTATAAAATGTGTCTGGTGTTTATACCTCAGTGCCCTGTCTCCTGGGCACAGGGGCCTCTGCACACAGCTAGCTGCCTCCATCTGTACTCCCACACCAGGGAAGGTGCAGGAAGGCAGAGAGGACATCCAGAGACCATGTTCTAATCACCAATAAAGCACTGTGCAGCTGACCTTGGCCTTGGGACATGGCAAAGGGTCATGGACAGGCCAAGAGCGGTGAGCCCCTTGCGAGTGATTTTGGGAACACCTGGGTGAAGTGCATTCACTGCACCATATCCTGGGTCCTCAGTTGCCTTGGTCCCCCAGCCTAGGGCCCACACATCTGATTAGAAACTGCCTCTGAGGTGCATGTAGAAAATGGGGCAGTTGTCTCCAGATAGTAGGAATTCCTTTACATGATCTTCAAGGGATGGAGTGAAGTCTGAGGAGGGAGTATGTAAGCAGGAAAGGAATGGCCCTTTGAGATGTGACAGGGACAGAAGCAAGCTTTCAAGGACACTGACATCTGCCCAAGTGTCCCCCACCCCCCCCCTACTTTCCACCCCAGACCCCAGCTCCTGTCTGCCCTCCTCTAGTACTGGGTTCTTCCCACCCTTCTTGCCCTGCTTCCCACACTCTTCCTGAGACCTCTGTCCCCAGCATTCCCAGAGCCACTTCTACAAGTCACCTGGGACCTTCCATTTCCCTGGTCCTCTCTCCAAGCTGTTGGCCACCTCTTGCTTCCTGCAACTTCATTCCCTGCCTCTGGACCATGGCCCTGGGATCTCTTCTGAGCTGCTAACCACTCTCTGCCTCCTCCGCAGGCTCCTCTCTCTGCCCTTAAATGTTCCCCAGGGTTTATTCCTCCTTTTCTTAGCTCCACAAGATCCGCAAGGTCTCACTCACTCCATATCATCTCAATGACCACTTGTACATAAATGAGTCCCAAGGGGCAGTCTCTAGCCCCAGATCCCCCCACTCCCCGCATGACCCTCAGACACCTCAAATACAAGCCCCGAGGCTACTTGCCTCCTGCAAAGCCATCTCCTCCACTCCGTCTAGACATGATGGTACCACTGGTGCTGAGGCTTCTGGCCCCTGAGCCTGCCTTGCCCTGCCCACTCTCCACCTCCAGAGTCTTCATCAGCACCCTCCTATTCACAGATCCCTACTCTGAACTGAGCCTTGAACTTCCTACAGCCTTTCTGATACAGACACCCAGGTCAGCCTGAGTTGGATTCCATTGGTAGAATCTATACCTGTGTCCCTGCAACGAGGGGTCCTGATGACTCGTGTTAGAGTAACTACTGGATCTGGGGCATTGGCTCACTGACCCTTCCCAGCACACTTCCCCTGCCCACCTGGCGGCTGGCTCAACATCATCATCCTCCTACATGAGAATGCAGTCCTGCTGCGCCTGGACTTCTGCAGGAACTCCTGCTCCACAAGCTCCTCACTGCCACCACCACCAGTGGTCCCTTAGGCCCTCCTGTCCTGGGCGCTGACAGGTGTTGAGGAAAGGTTTGGGACCTCTGCAGCCCTCCCCTCTGTGACCTGTCAGAGTTCTGTGTCCTCAGAGCCCTCCTGACCCTGTTTCTATTCCCATCCTGTCTACCCCCAGGGGGTTACATGTTCACCATCCACTTGGAAAGAATTTCCTTTTTTTTCCCCCCTTCGTGTGGCTCCAGAGAAGCACAAAACCAGATGCTTGTAAAGGCTAAGCCAGTCCCGCAGTCTCTGCTCAGAATGACTCTCCAGGGAGCGCGGTGGGCCTGTGCTCACTGGACCCAGGTGGCGTGGGGACAGGGCCTTTGAGGAGGGGGCTTCGCGCTGCTCTCCTGAGTGTGAGCCTGTGTTTCTTCCCTTCCCACACCTATCCCCTGGAGGGAGCAGGGAAGTGGGGAGTCCTGAAGAGGACCTGGGTCTGCACTCAGAAACAGCTCTGCTCTGGTGGGGTACAAGTGGAAACTGCAGGATGCTCTTTATTATCAAGTGGAAATCCAGAGACTGGGGCCACAGCAGGCTGCATTTCAGAGCCAGGACCCGGAGGGAAGGATGCCCTGGAAGCATGGCAGGAACCTCAGCTGCGGCACTGCGGACGGCTCTTCCCTAACTCCGCAGTCACGTGGGTCCCAATCATCTTTTGAACCAAGCCACAGAGGTCAGAGGTCAGAGGTCATCGGCCCTCAAGATCGACTGACTTGGGATCAGGTCTGAATAGCAGCAGGCAGATGTTGGAGGCGGAGGAGGACTCGTGGGACAAAATACAGCTGTCTGGGCACCAGAGTCTGTAGGGGGAGCCATTCTCTTAGAGGAGGGAGGGGCGGGTGGGACGGGCGATGACTAACGCAGTGCCCGGCACACTGCGATGGGTAAGAACACAGCTGCAAGCAATAAGGAGGCTGATCAATAGCTGTAAATCTACGGCGTTATTTGTCTCACTTGACAAATTCAAGGTAGGCGGTTGCTGGTTTTGCCAGCCACGGACCCAAGCACGTCCATCTGCTTCATAAGCTTTGGTGTGTTGGCTTTTATCTTCTTTGTTGCCCTGCCATGGCTCCAAAATTCACATTCTTGCTTCAGGCAGAAAAAGAAGGAAAAGGTCTAGCCTGTAGCATCTATCTCTCTTTATCAAGATAGCAAATGCTGGGACCAGCAGTTAGCGTAATGGCTATGTCGCTGGACTCCCACGTAGTCGACTGCAGTTCGAGTCCCGGACCTGGTGGCTTAAACTCATGCCGGGCGCGTGTGCGTGCATGCCCGAGATCCCGAGACGAGAATGGAGGAGAAGGGATTGCAGCGTGGCCATCCCCCCTGGGGGGTGATTTCTCGCTTTCTGTCTCTATATCTCTCTCTGTCTGTCTGGCGAGTGCACGCGCCCTATAGCAAAAACCTCTCCAAAAAAAAGAAAAAAGATAGAAAATGCTTGCCAGATTCGTGCCTCCCCACAGCACGCCTCCACTCAGGGTTTTAATGGTCAGGACTGGGTCACAAGACCAACTTTTTTTTTTTTTTTGAGAGGTTTTTCACTGTAGGGCGCATGCGCTTGCCAGACAGAGAGAGACAGAGAGACAGAAAGCGAGAAATCACCCCCCAGGGGGGGTGGTCACGCCACAATCCCTTCTCCTCCATTTTCCTCTCGGGATCTTGGGCACGCACGCACGCACACGCACCCAGTGTGAGTTTTAAGCCACCGGGTCCGGGATGCGAACCGCGATCAACTACGTGGGAGTCCAGCGACATAGCCATTACGCTAACTGCTGGTTCCCACAAGACCAACTTTTGAGGGAGACTGGTAAGGTAGGAAATATGATGGGATGATTGGTTTAGAGCAGGGGGCCACAAATTCTGCAGAACCATATTCAGCTTACCACCTGATGTGTAGCCCATGAACCAAGAATAGGCTTTACACACACACACACACACACACACACAAAAAAAAAAAGTTTTACCTTAGGGTGTGTGCGCTTGCCAGAGAGAGACAGGGACAGAGACAGTGGGAGGGAAAGTGAGAAATCACTCCCAAGGGAAGATGGCCACACTGCAGTCCCTTCTTCATTCTCCTCCTGGGATCTTGGGCACACACGCACACATGCCCAGCATGAGTTTCAAGCCACCAGTTCCAGGTCTTGAACTACGGTCAGCCATGTGGGAGTCTAGCGACATAATTGTATGCCATCTGCTTTGCCCTGGGTTTTAAGTTTTTAAACAGTTGGAGCTTCGGTTTCTATCACATCTTGTCTGTCCACATCCCATTGGCCAAAGCAAATGACTAAGCCTAAAGTCAACGGGGTGGGAAAAATAGGCTGCTCCGAGGGGGAGGAATAGGATTGCCTATTCGCTCCAATGTTTCACAAGAGGACCAGCTCTTCTGGGGGAGTTAGCCCTCTAGCCTACTCTCCCCCCATCCAGAAGCCCCCAAAGTGTGACTAACGACAATTGCAGGGAAATCTTGAGGTACAGGACTCTGCAGCTGATGAGGGCTCATCTACTTCCAGCAAGCAGAGGTTCCTAAATGAAGACAGGATTGTTTCAAGGACAGTAGCCACGTAGGGTCTGGGCAGCTTCCTGTATAGACAAACAAGGTATAACTGTGAGAGGACAGGGTCTCAGCTAGAGACTGGATATGCTACCTGAAAGCAGTCTGGAAATCACATTTCTATCTCTCTAAATCTCTTCTCCTCAGTCTATCTACTGTTGTGGGAGTGAGTTCCCTGGCTTTGGCTCAAGGACCCACTCTCCTCTTTGGTTACTCCTTTGACTCAAACTTTTAGGCAGCAACAGGGCCCCTGCAAACTCAGGCCAGGCTTCCATACCTTCTCCTTCATCCTCTGAGACTGGCCAGGCAGGGATGGGGATGCTCAGCTCCCTTCTGCTACTACAGTGATGCTGCATAACAGTCAACCTTGAAATCTCTTATCAAGTAACAATGACATTTACCGCTCATGTAGCTGGAGTGTGGGCTTGTTAGGTGGCTCTGCTGATCTTGGCTGAGCTCGCTTGCATCTCTAAAGTTTGGTTGACTAGTTGCTGATCTAGACTGGTCCTGCATGAGAAGATTGGTGTGAGTAGCTTAACAGAGCTTGGTTCTACACGTGTCTCCCATCCCCCAGCAGCCTGACCTGAGTATGTTGTCATGGTGATGACAAAAGCATAAGCCCTAGAACATGCAAGGCCTATAGGCACATCTTCACTGCTGCTTCTTACGTCTCTTGCTGAAGTCAGGTATGTGGCCAAACCTAGATGCAGGAGGTAGATGAATACACACCGCTGTATACATTTGCTAGGGCTGCCATGGCAATGTACCACAAACTGGTAACTTAAACAACGGACGTTGATTTTCTTACAATTCTGGAGGTTGTAAGTCCAAGATCAAGGTATCATCAGGGTTAGCGTCTCCTGAGGCTCTGTCTTTGGCTTGTTAAAAGCCATCTTCTCTTTGTGTCTTCACATGAGTTTCCCTCAGTGCACGTCTGTGTCTTCATCACCTCTCCTCTCCCCTCCTCTCCTCTCCTCATCCTTCCATATAAGGACATCGGTCATGTGAATTAGGTCCACCCTAATGACCTCATTTTAATTTAGTTACCTCTTTAAAGACCCTAAATCAAAATATAATCACATTATGAGGTCCTGGGCATTAAGACTTTAGCGAATTTCAGGGGGAGACAACTCAGCCCTTAACAAGCTCTCTAACGGGGATAGATACAAAGTTATGTGGAAAAGTATGCAGGGAGAGAAAGCACAGTCACACTGGCCATCTACCTCCCACAAGTGGCAACACCAATCTAGCTCATGTCCCACTAGGACAACACTGGCCCAGACTGGGATTCCATTCCCAGGTGGACCTACTCATGCAAGGCACATGCATGCCCATGATCCTGGCTAGCTGGGAAAAGCAGACTTCAGTAACAGATCCTGGTAAGGTTACCCCCTGCCCCATGAAGAAAAGAAATCAACTTTAAAAAATAAATAAATAAGTCAAGTCTTTTGGAGAAGAAGGAAGCACTTGTGTTTGGAAAGGTTCACAAAAGGGACATTGGTCTTGCTCTCAATGTTTCTTTTCTTTTTTTTTTTTTTTTAGAGAGACTTTTGCTATAGGGAACATGTGCTTGCCAGAGAGACAGAAAGGGAGAAATCACCCCTCAGGGGAGATGGCCATGCCGCAATCCCTTCTCCTCCATTCTCCTCTCAGGATCTTGGGCACACACGCACGCACGCCCAGCATGAGTTTAAGCCACCGGGTCTGGTCGAACCATGGTCGACTACATGGGAGTCCAGCAACATAGCCATTACACCAACTGCTGGTCCCTCAGTGTTTCATTTGTTAACCTTGCTGGTGGTTCAAAATTGTTTCCTCTAATAATTCATTCATAATACATGAATATTTTGAGTAATTCTCTGTGTATTGGTTACCATCATGTCTGAGTTTGGTGAGACAGAATGCATACATACACACCAAGTTACATGGTGTGGATTTATTACTCACAGATAGGCACCCAGAAAAAACAAAAGCCTGTCCATAATAGGATTCCTTGCAAGCCAGATTCCTAAGGCTCAGGAAAGCCACCCAGGAAGATGGAGTCTCAACTGCACATGCTCTACTTGCACCAGAACTAAGAGACCCCAGAAAGCAGCTGCTCTGTGTTTTATACCCCAAGACAACAAGACTTACTGCATTAAAGCACTAAAGGACATCCTGTTTATAAGGGGAGACTAAACAGAGCCCAGGTTATTCATCCAGCCCCTCCTTACCACAGATGTTTATTTCCAGCACTTTCTCCAGTTATTCTTGAGAGCTACAAGCAAAGGGGGGAATCAAGTTGGTCTAAGCCCACCCAGACAACTGCCCTGTACTCTGTAGTCTATATTTCAGTACAAAAAGTTGAAGAAAAAAAAGGGGTGGGGAGAAGGGAGGATTATTATAGACCAAAGAGACTTAGAATGATTTCTAATCAAATCTCTCTTTGATGATTCAGAAAGTAATCTCATGCCTCACAGGCATGGCTAAGCTTTTTTATTGAATTATGATGGTGTGAAAATTTAATAGAGAGACTTTGTTGTAATACAATAACTGTCTAAGGACATAAAATGACAAGTTTAAGGAAATAGAAATGATGACAAATCATTCAAAAAGTTACTCTTGGAATATAGCATAACCCATGAAATGGATTAATTTGGATAAATTCACTGTCCAGAACCCTTTAAGTGAAGGGGAGACTGGGTACACTTCTCTAAAAACCCAGCTATGACCCCACATGCTTTGTTAACATCCTCCTTCCACTGCTCACAAAGAAAAATAAAATTTTAGGGATAAGAAAATCGATTCTGACTGGTTCAAGCTGGTTCAAACTGGTTCTGGCAGGGTTCAAACAGGTTTGGACCGGTTCTTCGGCCGGTTTTTGTTCAAACCAGTTTAGACTGGTTCAAACTGGTTCAGACCAATTCTGGTTGGTTCAAACCGGTTATGACTGGTTCAAGCCAGTTCTGACCAGTTCAAGCTGGTTCAAACTGTTTCTGGCTGGTTTACACTGGTTCAGACCGGCTATTACTGGTTCAAGTTGGTTTAAGTTGGTTCAGGTTAGTTCAAACTGGTTCAGACTGGTTATGACCGGTTCAAACTGGTTCTGACCGGTTCACATAAATAAATGAATCCACTGGCCACAGCAGGGCCTGTGTAGGTAGAAAGTTAATAGAGCTTTGACCCAAGTCTCTTGCAGTAACCCAAAGATCTGGATCTATCCAAGGTGACTTTAAGTTTCCCACTTTGTGCATGAAGAGCTGGAGCTATTATCCTTGGCGTGGTCAAATTCATCTCGTTGGCTTCCTGACGTGTGGTGTGAATGTCATTAAGGTAGAAAAAGCCCCAGAGAAGCCCCAGAGGGAAATAGAAGCAAGAGTTGTCACCAGCATAGAAGAATACAGAGCTCTGAGAGTTACCCCAGGCATTTGTGGCTTTTCTTTTCTTTTTTTTTTTTAAGGTTTTTGCCAGAGAGAGAGAGAGAGAAAGTGAGAAATCACCCCATATGGCCATAAGACAATCCCTCTCCTCCATTCTCCTCTCAGGATTTTGGGCACACATGCACACACGTCCTGGACCACGGTCAGCCACATAAGAATCCAGTGCCTTAACTACCACATCACCTGCTGGCCCTCGTTTGTGGCTTTTAAAGCTCTCAGGATGATTGTGATGTGCAGCCAAAGTTGGGAACTGTAACTCTAAAGTAAACCTGGAACTCTGCATTATTAGTTTATTTATTTATTTATCTATTTATCTATTTTAGAGAGATTTTTGCTATAGTGCATGTGTGCTTGCCAGAGACACAGACAGGAACAATGACAGAGAAAGTGAAAAACCACCTCCCCACCCCAGAGGAGGGGGAAATGGCCATGCTGCAATCCCAACTCTCCCATTCTCCTCTCAGGATTTTTGGGCACACACACCCCACGTGAGTTTCAAGCCTCTAGGACCAGGACTTGAACTGTAGTTGACCATGTGGGAGTTCAGTGACTTAACTATTATGTCACTTTCCGGCCCTAAGTTGTTTTTTTTAAAACTCTCCTGAGATTCTAATGTCAGGGTAGACAGCACATCTCCAACTTTACTATGCAGGATCTGGGCTGGCCCTATAGTATAGTGGTTAGGGGAGCTGAGTCCCACATGGCTGACCACAGTTTGAATCCTGGCCCCAGCAGATTGAAAAATACAGTGAGTGTGTGTGTGTGTATGTCCCAAATCCCAGCAGGCTAGGGAAATAAGGAAAAGGGATTGTGGTATAACCACATCCCCATTGGGAGGTATCCCCCCCTTCTCCTCCTCTAGCCCCTGGCTAGTGTATGTGCTGTCTGCAAAAATAAAAAATAAAGTAAAATAAAAATTTAAAACAGAGTCTGATCCAGCAGGTCTAGTGATGCAGCTTGGGATTCTGAAGCTCTAACACACTCCCAGGTGAGGCCAAAGCTACTGATCCACAGGACACACTGTAAAGAACAGGGATTGGAACTTGCAAAAGAAATAGAGGCCCATCCTAGTCCTGAAATGCTCACAAGCTATTAGGAAGACCTAACACCTGCCTGAAAAATACCTCAAAGATGGGCAAACTCTCACCAGAAGGAGAACAGAGCTGGGAGCTCTGGACGTGAATGAAGACAGGGGTGAGCTGAGTCTTACCTTCAGCTCCCCAGTTCCAACCTGCATAGTCAACATGGATTGACCTGAATGTGCACACAAGTCACCTGTGGATCTTGGTAAAAGGCCAATTCTAGAGCCAGATGGTGGAGCAATGGCCACACCACTGGACCCACCTGGAAGGTCCCTGGTTTGTATCGCAGAGACTCCGTGTGCATGTGCATATGAGGGGTCCGTGTTGAGGCAAGAGGAAGGATCTTGCTGGGGTGTCTATCTCTCTGCTTCTTTCTCTGTCTCTCTCTGCTTCTCCCTCTCTCTCTGGAAGAAATAAATGAATAAACCTTTTTAAAATGCAGATTATGATCAAGGTTGGAGGAGGAGCTCGAGATTCTGCATTTCTAATGCTGACCTGGAAATGCTGCTGGTACTGGTGTGGGGACCACATTTGGAAAAGCAGAGATGTTTTACCGAGGATTTGTAAGGTGTGACACAAATAATCATGCACAACAGAAGCAGAAAAGAGGAAGGAAGAGGAGAAGAGGAAAGTGGAGGAGGAAAAGACAAAGACGATAATGAAGTGTCCACCACAAAAAGGAAACAGACCTAGTAGCTCCAGGTCCATCACCACTAACTGGCCTGTTTGGCCAAAGCAAAAAATGGCTGACCCGTGGAAAAGGGAAGGTCGACTTAAGCTGGGGGCAGGGGGGGGGCAGTGGTGGTGAACAGGGCCTGGTAGCCACTTCGAACTGTCCCAGGGCCTCTGCTGCCTGAGCCATGGCAACTGTGGCCTGGTGCTGGCAATTCTGTGGTAGCCCCAAGTACCTTCCAAGGATGCTTTGGATGGTAGAAATGAGGGGTACAGGGCCTCCCAGCTATCAGCCATTGTAGATTAACTAGAAAGGCATACTGCAACGGCAAGTTATCCAGCAGCAAGGATAAACGAATGCTTGCTACACAAAACATGGATGCATATCATAGACATAATTATAAACTAAAGAAGCCAAATATAGCAGAGTATGTGTGTATGAAGTACAAAAAACAGACACAAACCAAGGTATTAAACGTCAAGACAATGGTGACACTTGGTAGAGATAATGACTGCAAAGGACACAGAGTCGCTTCTGTTTCTTGATCTGGGTGTTAATTACATGGGTAGGTACAAAATTCCTAAGGATCAGTAGAATGAAAGCTCCTACTCTACTATCATTTGCAATTATACTTCCATTAGATGCGTTTATTAAATTTCTTTTAAAGGTAGGACCTTCTTTAGTCCCCATGAGGAAGCCAGATTTACTGAGATGACCGGTTCAAGCCGGTTCAGGCCAGTTCATACTGGTTCAGTCCAATTCTTGCCAGTTCAAGTTGGTTCAGGCCAGTTCAAAGTGGTTCAGACAAGTTCTGGCCGGTTCAAAGAATGGTTATGACCGGTTCAAACTGGTTCTGACTGGTTGAAGTTGGTTCAGACCAGTTCAAACTGATTGAGGCTGGTTCTGGTCAGTTCAAACCGGTTTAGACTGGTTCAAGCTGATTAAAGCTGGTTCTGGCCAGTTTGAGCCGGTTCAAGCTGGTTCAGACCGGTTCTGGCCTGTTCAAACTGGTTCAGACTGGTTTAAGATGGTTCAGACCGGTTCAAAATGGTTAAAGCCGGTTCTGACCGGTTCAAACTGGTTCTGACCGGTTCTAGCTGGTTCTGGCCAATTCAGACCAATACAAACTGGTTCAGACTGGTTCAAGCTGATTCAAACCAGTTCTGGCCAGTTCATACCGGTTCAGACTGGTTCTGGCCAGTTCGGACTGGTTCAGGCCGGTTCAGACCTGTTCAAACCAGTTCAGACCAGTTCAAGCTGGTTCAAACCGGTTCTGACAGGTTCAAGCTGGCTCAAACAGGTTCTGACCAGTTGAAGCTGGTTCAAACTGGTTCTGGCTGGTTCAAATCAGTTCTTACCGGTTCAAGCTGGTTCAAATCGGTTCAGACCGGTTCAGGCCAGTTCAAACTGATTCAGACCTGTTGAAACCGGTTTAGACTGGTTCAAGCTAGTTCTGGCCGGTTCAAACTGGCTCAGACTGGTTATGGCTGGTTCAAACCAGTTTAGACCGGTTTTGACTGGTTCAAGCTGGCTCAAACTGGTTCTGGCTGGTTCAAATCGGTTCTTTCCGGTTCAAGCCGGCTCAAACCGGTTCTGACTGGTTCAAGCCAATTCAAACTGATTATGGCCAGTTCAAACCAGTTTTGACTGGTTCAAGCTGGTTCTGTCCGGTTCAAGCCGGTCCTGACCAGTTTAAGCTGGTTCAAACCGGTTCTCACCAGTTCAAGCTGGTTCAAACTGGTTCTGGCCGGTTCACACTGGTTCAGATCAGTTCTGGCTGGTTCAAACCGGTTCAAAACAGTTCTGGCTAGTTAGGACTGGTTCAAGCCAGTAATGACATGCATGTCATTGCTATGTTGTTGGCATGTCACTCTAGACATGAGAATAACATGCAACTGACATTCTACTGGCACGTGTGTCGTAGACATGTAACATGAAAGCGACATGTGTGTAATTGGCATGTAGTACTCATGTCATTCTTGACACGAGAATAACAGGCTACCGACATACAGATGGCATATGAATCATGAGAAAAACATACTACCTACATGGGAACGACACACGTGTCATTGGCATGTCACTCTTGACATGTGAATAACATGATACTGGCAAGTTTACGACGTGTGTGTATGTGGCACGTCAATTTTGACATGTGATTAACATGCTACTGACATGAGAATGGCATATGTGTAGTTTACATGTAGTTGGCATGGCAATTTTGACATGTGAGCAACATGCTGCTGACATGTGAGTGGCACACATGTCATTCTCATGTAGTTGACATGTCATTCTCGACAGACAAGCAACATGTTTGTGACATGTGAATGTCATGTGTGTGGTCTACGTGTAGTTGATATGTTAATTTGGGCATAGGAGCAACATGCTACTGGCATGTGAATGACACACATGTCATCTGTGTGTAATTGTCATGTAATTCTCTACATGTGAGTAGCATGCTGCTGGTATGTGAACAACACGTGTCTAATTTGCATGTAGTTGGTGTGCCAGTCTTCACATGTGAACAACATGCTACTGACATGTGAGTAGCACATAAGTTGTGGGCATGTAGTTCAGAACAACATGTTACTGACATACAAATAACATGTATGTCATAGGCACATCATTCTTGATGTGTGAGTAATAAATGAATGACATGTGAAACAGTTGTAACCAGCCCAGAAACCAGTCTGTACTGGTCAAGACCATTTTGAGCTGGCTACAACTGGTTTGAGATTGTCAAGACTACTCTGAACCAGCCAGAATCAATATGACTGGTTTGAACAAGGAAGAAATGACCAGAACTGGTCTGAGCTGGCCAGAATCAGTCTGAATTGGTCTGAATAAGTCAGATCTGGTTTGGGCCAGGCAGAAACAGTTTGAGCATGCTAGAACTGGTCTGAACCAGTCGGAAAAGGTTTGGTTCAGCCAGAACCATTCTGAACCTGCCAGAACTAGTCTGAACCAACCAGGACCCATTTGAACCATCCAGAACTGGTTTGAGCTGGTGAGAACCAGTCCGAACTAGTTCGAACCAACCAGAACCAGTCTGAATCACCCAGAACTGGTTTCAACTGGCCAGAACCAGTTTGAAACATCTTGAAACTACTTTAACTGGCCAGAACAGGTCTGAACCGGTTGGAAAAGGCCCAAACCAGTCTAAACCAGTTTGAACCAGCCAGAACCAGTATGAACCAATTTGAAATGCCAGAACTGGTCTCTACCAATTTCAACCGGCCAGAACTGGTTTGAACTGGCCAGAACCAGCTTGAACCAGTCTGAAATGGCCAAAACTGGTCTGAACTAGTTTGAACTGTCTAGAATTTGTTTGAATTGGCCACAACTGGATTAAGCCTGTTTCAATCCTCTAGTACTGGTGTGAACCAGTTTGAACCTGTTTGAACTATTTTCAACTGCCTGAACCAGTTTGACCTGGCCAATTTTGACCAGGTCAGACTGGTCAAGGTTGGTTCAGGCCTGTTTTGATTGTTTCACATCATTTCAGGATGTTTCAGGCCAGTTCTAACTGGTTCAAACCGGTTCTTGCTGATACAAACTGATTCAAACAGGCTCTGGCCCGCTGAAACCAGTTCTCCTCAGTTAAAACTTGTTATAGCCACTTCAAACTGGTTCAGACTGGTTTGGGCTGGTTCGGATTAGTTCAAACTGGTTATTGCCGATTCAAACTAGTTCAAACCAGTTTTTGCTGTTTTGAACTGGTTCTGGCTGGTTCAAACCTGTTCAGACCAGTTCTGGCTGGTTCAAACTAGTTAAAACCGTTTTTTTTCTGGTTCAAACTGGTTCCAGCTGGTTCAAACCTGTTCAGACCACTTGTGGCTGGCTTAAACCGGTTCAGACTGGTTCAAACTGGTTCAGACTGGTTCTGTCTGGCTCAAACCATTTCAGACTTTTTTTTTTTTTAAATAATTATTTTATTTTAACTTTATTTATTATTATTATCATTATTATTTTCCAGTTTGATCAGAGAGAGACAGAGAGCGAGAGAGAGAGAGGAAGTGAGAAAGCAAGCCACCAGGTCCGAGACTTGAACCGTGGTCAGCCATGTGGGAGTCCAGCGCCTTTAACCACCATGCCACTTGCCGGCCCCTTTCAGACTTTTTCTAGCCAGTTCAAACTGGTTCTGGCCTGTTCAAAGCAGTCCAGACTGGTTCAAACCAGTTCAGGATGGTTCAAACATTTTCAGACTGGTTCTGCCTGGTTCACACTATTTGGAACCAGTTATAACTGGTTCTGGCTGGTTCAGACCAGTTCTAGGCAGTTCACATTACTTCAAACCAGTTCTGGCCTGTTCAGACCAGATCAGACTGGTTTTGGCCCGTTCAAACCAGTTAAGTCCGGTTCTGGCCAGTTCACACTAGTTCAAACCTGTTCAGACCAGTGCTGGCTGTTTCAAACTGGTTCAGACCAGTTGTGGCTAGTTCAAACTGTTTTCAATCAATTTTGACCAGTTCAAACTGTTTTAAACCTGGGTCATGTGGTAGTTAAGGCACTGGATTCCCACATGGCTGACTAGGGTTCAAGTCCCAGACCTCGCGGCTTCAAAATCATACCAAGCATATGTGCCCAAAATCTCAAGAGAAGGGATTGTGGCATGGTCATCTCACCAGAAGGTGATTTCTCACTTTCCCTCTCTCTGTCTCTCTCTCTCTCCAGTGAGTGTATAAGCCATATGACAAAAAAGAAAAAGAAAAAGAAGAAAATTCCGGGACTAAGACCAACCCCATAGCCCAGTATTTAAGACAGATCCCCCACAAACAACTGCAGTTTGAATCCCAGCCCCATCATCTTGTGTGCACCTTCTGGGTGCATTCACAAGCATGCCTGAGATCCCAAAAAGACAGAAAAATGGAGGAGACAGGATTGCAGCATGGCAGCTCCCGCTTTTCTCCCTCTCCTTGTTTTTCTATATCTCTCTGGCAAACACACTCTGGCAATGAAATTATATGTCAGGCCTAGCCACAACATCACATGCTGCTAAGATGTTGTGCTCCACAGGGTGGGACCTTGTGGCAGGCCCAGTTTGACTCCTAGTCCACCCTAATGGCCAGGAGCAGTGGTGCACTCCTGGGATCCAGCAACTCAGGGAGGCTGAGGCAGGAGGATCAGGAACTCAAATTGGCCTGGGCAACACAGTGATACCCTGACTAGAGGATTCTGACAGAGTAAGACCCTATCTCTAAATAAATAAATAAATAAAGGAGGCTGGAAGGCAACATAGCAGTGAAGCACAGTGCTCTGAGAGGCTGACCCAAGTGAGGTTTCCAATTGGCATCCAGAGGTCTCCTGAGTGCCCCGGGTGCACACATGCCCAGGGGTGGCTGAGCCTGGGGTGGATCATGGCATTGAGGCCCTGTTAAGAGTGCCATCTCTCCTCTTTCTCTCTTTCTTTCTTTCTCTCTCTCTCTCTGCCACCCTTGCTGATGGAAGAAAGAAATAGACTTTTTAGAAGGATAAAAAATCAATGATACGATAGAACTAAGTTACTATCTTTTAAACGTTTCTTTCTTTCATGAGAAAGGAAAAAATTTTCAAGCACATCCAATCGTGCCACAATGCACCCCAGTCTCAGCCAGCCCAGACCACAGGCACACGCATGCACATGCTCACCTGTGTGCTCAGAGAGGTCCCAGGTGCAAACCACGGGCCTTTTCCCCTGTGGATCTAGCTGTGTTCTCATTACACCACCACCCAGTCTCTGAGAATTTATTTTATTCATTTATTCAACATCTATTAAATTCACTTCCTGAGATTTAATAGTGTGTGTGTGTGTGTGTGTGTGTGTGTGTGTGTTTGATTTCAGAAGCTCAGAGAAAAGCAAATGTTCTCCGTGCCGCAAGAGCATTGTTCCCAAATGGCCAGCAGATGGCGCCAGAGGATGTGGTTCAGTTCACGAGGTTGTCCTTGCTTCCGGAGATACGTAAGGGCCTGGGCTGTTTCTACCTCACTCAGCCTTGGGAGAAGTCGGGCCAGTGTGGCCCTTCCTGTCGCCCTCTGCAACCTGAGGATCCCCACTAACAATTGCAAGAGTGAGGATAGTGAGGATGCAAAGAGCAAGTGCAGAAAATGCAGATCTGAAGCTGATTGTGATGAGCAGAGACAGGTGGTAGCCAGAGGCGCGTGAGTGATAGGAAGAACTGGACCCATTGAGTTGTGGGTGAGAAGGAGGGCTAGAGGGATGTGGGCAGTGGCAAGGACAAGGCAGGCTCCCTGCGTCTGGGACACGGCACGCACAGGTGGGTCACCGTAGGAGAGGTGGCAGCCTGACCTCCCTGGTGTCAGGATGGAGGTCCCACAGGAGGGGCATGAAGGCTGCTCGTTTGTCAACTGGGTGAGTACGTGACCTGCAGGTGGCTTCTGTATTGTCTGTGAGCAGGAAACCATGCTGCCTGCTGACCGAGGAGAGTGTGTTGGGGCTGTCAGGTTTAAGGGAGAGAGCAGACAAGGGGAGCCCACAAGGCCTGCCGGCCGCGCTCAGGGTGGGTATCTGGCTGGCACCATGTTTCTGGCTTCATTCCACTTCATTCGCTCCGCAGGTATTTCCTGATAACCCACTATTGTGCCAGGCACTGCTTTAGACACGCAACAGCAGGCGTGAAACGCACGTTCTATTGGGAGAAGGGTAAGACAAACACGAAAATGAGCAAATAAGGAGCCGGCAGGTGATGTGGTGGTCGAGGCATTGGGCTGCCACACGTGACCGACTGGGATTCAAGTCCCAGACCTGATGTCTTGCTTTCTCATTTTCTTTCTCTCTCTCTCTATCTCTCTCTCTCTGGTCTAATTTTAAAAATAATAATAATAAATAAAACAATTCAAATAAATAAATAAACAAAAAATAGCAACAGGGAAAGAGGGGCTGTGGAGAAACAGACCAGGAGAGAGCAAAGTACGGGAGACTCCTCACACAGGGAGGTTCTGAGTTCACACCCAGAGCTCTGAGTGGCAGGCGTACATGTGTCTATCATCAAGGGCAGCTGGGCTCAAGACCCTGTTGGGGGCACTCTCTCTCTCTGTTTCTCTCACTCATGGAATAAATAACTAAACTTAAAAGGGGGAGTGGTCCCGTAGCCTAGTGGTTAAGGGGAGCCAGATCCCACATGGCCACATACAGTTCAAACCCCAGCTCTGGCAGCTTGAAAAACACAACGGGCACCTGTGTGTGTGTGTGTGTGTGTGTGTGCGTGTGTGCATGTGTGTGTGCCCAAAATCTTGACAGGATGGAGAACTGGGGAAGAAGATTGTGGGGTGACCACTGGGGAGTGCTTTTTCCCTCTCTCTCTCTCTGTCAAGTGCATGCACCCTCTGGCAATTAAAAAAAAAAAAAGAAGAAGAAGAAGAAGAAGAAGAAAGCACTCCACCAGAATCATGAAAAGCGAGATGGCTTTTGTATCCATCAATCTCCAGTTAAACAGTACAAAACAGTGCAGGGACCCTTCCTTTCTCACATTAAACACACAACACCAAGTTATATATCCTGGGCGTCCAGGCACATCTTACTGCATGTTGATGGTTTGATTACCTTGTGCAAATCGGGAGTGGCCTCAACAAACAGCCTAGCAGTCATTATAAGAAGCACAGCCTCGTGTAAGTCTCCCATTAAATCTGGCCTACCATTAATTAGACAGGCAGTTCTAAGAACTGAGCCAGCAGCCCACCTCCCTCTGCACCTTGAGGCTACCCTCCAGCCCACCCCGACAGGCCCGCGTAAAGTCAGGGTGATTCAGAGCAGAGGCGCTGCACTCCTGCAGTTGTTTGCGAGAGGAGCAGACACTCCAGGCAGCTCCTGTGAAGGAGGAGGCACCATACAGCTCACCTGGGCACAGCAGAGAAGGCAGAAACTGCGCCTGCCAAGTGTCATCAGCCCTTTCAAGGAAATGCCTGTGAGGCTTCTTCAAAGCCACAGCTGAACACCTTGACTGTGGAGTCCCTGATGCCTTCCGCACAAGCCACGAGGCCAGTTCTGCACAGAATCCTGGGCAAAAAAGAACTTCCACCAGGTCATAAGCATTGCATAGCAGCCAGTGACAGGGCGCTGGCAGGAGCATACATTAGCCACACACACCCCCATAGAGCCCTAGGGGTTTCAATCAATGCCAAGGAAAGTTGGTCACATAGGGGCCAACAGGTGGCACGGTGGTTAAGGCATTGGATTCCCACATGGTTACTGCAGTTGGAGTCCCAGATCCAGTGGCTTGAAGAAATCATGTCAGGTGAGTGTGTGTGCATGCCCAGAATCCCAAGAGGAAAATGGAGGAGAAGGGATTGCACAGTGGCCATCCTCTCGGGAATGATTTCTCACTTCTCTCCCTCTCTCTGTCTCTCTCTTTGGTGAGTGCACACGCCCTATGGCAAGAATCTTGAAAGAAAAGAAGGAAGGAAGAAGGAAAGAAGGAAGGAAGGAAGGAAGGAAAGAAAGAAGGAAGGAACTTAGTCACAACATGAACTCCTGTGTTCTTGGCGGACCTAGTCTCTGCTTCTGGATGGCCCTTGCTGTTCCTTGTTGGTTTTGGAGCTGTGGATCATGCATGGGACCCGCATTATGTGATTATGTGATATGCAGTAGGATGCCGGGGGCTGACTGCTTTGACAGACTCCCCAGGGCCACCCCTCCTGCACCTGTCCCTGTGGCTCCCCATTGGCTCCTCTCAAGGTTGTTCCCTTACCCATGTGACAGCGTCCTCCCCAAGCTGTGTGACCTTGTGTGGCCTCACACAAGTCCTGGAAATCTCAATTTCCTCTCCAGGGAAACAATCGCCACCTCCCTTCTGCAGCTGCTGATGCCGAAAGGACACAGGCAACGGGGCTGGTAAACCATGACATCCTCCATGAATTCGAGGTCAGGCCTTATCACCAGGCAGCCAGTGACATGAGCAGTCCCTCTCTTTTATCTGCTCTAAGTATACGTCATTCGTGCGGCAAGGAGGAAATGAACTGGACCAGCACAGCTGTGTTTGGGGGCGGGCTGGTCAGGGGAAGGAGTCTGCAGGCTCTATACTCTTTAAATTGAGGTACACAGGAAAGGGCATAAATCTTGTGTATGACTCGATGTGTTTTTCCCAATGTGTGTACCCATGCAACCACCACCCACCCAGAGCAAGATCAGGAACACTTTTGTAGCCCCAAAAAGTGCCCCCACCTCTCTGTCCTCCCAGTCACTACCCTTGTCCCCTTAATTCTAACACCATAGATTAACGTTTAAAGTTTTGTTTTGTTTCGTTTTTGCCAGAGAGTGAGAAATCAGCCCCCAGGAGGGACGGCCATGCCACAATCCCTTCTTTCTCCTCTCAGAATTTTGAGCACACACACACACACACACACACACACACACACACACATACTTTGTGTGTTTCTCAAGCCACCGGATCTGGGACTCAGACTACAAAGTCAGCCATGTGGGATCCAGCTGCCTTAACCACCACACCACCGGCAGGCCCCACCACAGATAGATTTTACAGGTTCTTGAGCTTGATATAAATATCATAACCTATATCCGTGTCTGGCTTCTTTCACTCCATGTGTTTTTGAGATTAATCCGTGATGTTGCAAACACCCACTTCATCCTATCGCTGTGCAGTTCCTGTGGTGCACACGCACTACAATTTACCCATTCTCCTCTTTGTAGACAGCTGGCTATTTCCAGTTTGTAGCTATTATAAACTATGTTCCTATGAATATTCTGGTGTGTGTGTGTGTGTGTGTGTGTGTGTGTTTGCGTATATTTGCCATAGGGCACGTGTGCTATGTTTCTGTTTCTTCTTTCCTCGCTAAGTGAAAACACACACACACACTCCAGAGAGAAACAGAGAGAGACAGTGAGAGGAAATGTGAGAAATCACCCCCAAAGGGTGATGGCCATGCTGCAATCCCTTCTCCTCCTTTCCCCTCCTGGGATTTTGGGCACACACTAATACACCGTAATTCCTTCTCCATTTCTCCAACCCGCTGGGATTTTGGGTACACACATACACATGCCCAGCGTGTTTTCAAGTCACTGGGGTCAGGATTTGAACCATGGTTAGCCACTAGGTTATGGAGCCAGACCTCACTGTTTTGTTTTGTTTTGTTTTGTTTTGTTTAACTTCTCCCCCTGTAATCTCCTCCCCTCTATGGAATTCAAATTCTATCTCCAGAAATCTGGAGTAAGAAAATAAATGTTCTTTAAGGTTCTATGCATGTGCGTATTCCGAAGGAGGTGTACAGACAGAGATGTGTGTGTCTGTGTGTGCATGTGGGCAAGCAAATGCATCAGTGTAGATGTGTGTCTGTGTGCGTGTGTGTGTGTACAAGGTAAATGTGTATAAGAGGGTGTGTGTGTTTTCACTCAGCCAGGAAAGAAGAAAAATACACTCTCCCAGCAAGTGGCAGGCCCTGGGAACACAATAGGTGGGTGACACTTAGGCTATCCCCCCTGCCAGACCACCCACCTTCCCAGAGGTTCAAAAGCAGCCATCCCAAGGGCCAGACCCATAGCCCTGAGGTCATGTGACACAGTGAATAATGATATATCAAGGCCAGGTGGTAGTGCAGAGCTAACACAATTAGAACCACCTGGGAAAGGTACTGGGTTCAAATCCCTCCCTGAGCTTGCCAGCCGGCACATGCATGTATACATGTACCCATGATCCTGGCTGTCTAGGGCTATGTGTGGACTGCTGTTGTGGAAGACCCTGTTGCAGGTGCCTCTGTCTCTCTCTCTCTCGCTCTCTCGCTCTCTCCATCTCTGTAGCTCAAAAATTATAAATAAACTTTACGATAAAAACTTTTTTTTTAAAGAATTATTTTAATTTAATTTTATTTATTCATTTATTTTATTTTAATTTGACCAGAGAGAGTGACACAGAGAGGGAGAGAGAAAGTGAGAAAGCAAGCCGCCAGGTCCGGAACTTGAACCATGGTCAGCCATGTGGGAGTGTCCAGCACCTTAACCACCACGCCACCTGCTGGTCCCACGATAAAAACTTTTAATGAGCATATCTGAGCTTGGTGTGGAGCTGCACTATGTCCCCTCCCACAGAACTCACACAGCCTGTCATCCAGTTAAGTTCGAGAAGCCCTGCAAAGGTCCTGGTGGAGCAGGAGCTGGGCGGTGAGGGCCCCAGCAGGAAGGCGAACACCAGGCAATTTATGACAATTGGGGTGAGGGGATCTCCCTTCCAGAAAAGGCAGGCCCATCTCCTTGTGGTGGCACAGCCAGGCCACACTCCTGCCTCACCCTCTCACTCAAAGGGGGGCACAATTAAAAGCACACAAACACACACACTGAGACTGAAGAAAATCAGAGAAGCTGAGGAGCAAGGGGAAGGTAGCCTCTTTTATTATCCCAAAATGTAAATTATTGAAGGCACTTACAATACCAAGGCAGGAGAGGAGGGGAGGCACGGGAGGTCATTGGGGGTACGAACACAGAGGTAAATCCCCCGCCTGGCATGGAGGAAAGGAAAAGCTACAGGGCCGGGTTTGAAGCCAGTCAGGTGTCTAGCTCTACAAAAAATAAAAGTCCATTCCAAAAGGAAAAGAAAGAACACCAAAAAAATCCATTCTACAGAGGATAGGGAAGTTAGGAGCACAGGCAGAGAGGGGCAGGGATGGGCAGTCACAAGTTAGTGGTTCTTTAAGGAACACGCTTGGCAGTGAGGACAGCCCTCAGGTCCCCTGCTGGAAGAGGTCTCGGTACATCTCGATGAGCCGGGCAGCCTCCCGCTGACCTGAGAGCAGAGCACCATGGGTAGTGGAGTAGTACTTGCGGTGGGTGGCCTCACCTGAGAACAGCACCTGCATGGGCTGGGTGAGAAAAAAGGAGTTGAGAATAAAGGAGCAGCAGAGATTAAGAGGCTCCCCATCTGTCCCAGAACCCCATCCTTACAACAGATCAGAGAGGACTGATCAGACATCTGAGATGCAGGTATTGCTGCTTCCATGACATAAGGCATTGCCCATCCACCTGGCCATCTTCCCCTGCATCTTCCTCAGATATCCATGTCTCAGTTCTTTCTACCCTGAGGCTGTTCCAAGTCTTCACTCTGCAGTTTCAAAGACTCCTAGTGCCTCTTTCTAGTGAACTTTGGGCAAATGTTTTAACATGCCCAAGCCTTGGTTTTCTCACTTGCCAAGTCAGTTTATACCACCTACTTCTATTGGTGGTTGTAAGGATGAAGTGAAACCATGTCTCTAAAACACTTAGAACTAGGAAGAACATGAGCACTCAATAAAGGTAGGTGGCAATTTAACAAACCTTTCTGGAGCCCCTGTTAAGGTCCAGGGACTCTTCTGGGCACTTGGAAGATAAAAGGTGACCAAGTTGCTGCATTGTGGAGCTTCCATGCTGGTGGGAAAGCCAAACACGAAACCCAATTACTAAACAGCATCATGGGTAATGTGATGGGTGGGAGTTTAGATGAGGCACTGAGAGCCCAGAAAAGAGGCTCACTGTCAGAAAAAAAAAAAAAAAAAAAAAACCCAAAGCTGTCCCAGAGGACAGGACCATTGGACTCTTTCTTGGGAGATGATCAGTGACTAAACAGCCAAATACATTTCAGACAGAGGAAGAAGTAGGGGCAAAATGCACCAAGGCAAGCCTTGTTTGGGGGACAAAGATCATTGTGGCACAACCAGGGCTCAACCTCAAGAAAGCAGGCTTCCTAGGCGAGAGCCAACCAAAGTACAAGTGCTTGTATCCCACGCTTGCATGTGGATTTTACCCCAGGCCCTCTCACACTGAGTGTGCAAGACACCAGCTGTGGAACCTGACTCAATGCTGCTTTTACTCCAGCAGTTCTGGGGTAGGCTGAGAGTCAGCCCTTCTAACAAGCTTCCAGGTGGTCCAGACCTCCCACACTGAGAAGTGGGTCTGTATTCCACCAACAAGGAACCCACAAAGATTGCTAAACTGAAAAAGGGTGTCTGTATTGTGGCAGAGTGCAAGCCACCTACTCCACATCCACATATTCTCTTTCTCTTCAAAGCCCTGATGTTTAACTGGATCCAGTGTCATACAACAGAAAAATGATGTGCCCAATCTCTCTAGCAGTTAGATGTAGTCATGTGTCTGCGTTCTAGTCAATGAGCTTCAAGTGTACTGTTGCTTAGAGACACCTGACTCAGCTCCAAAGGTCCCCCTCTTTTGCCCATCTGCCTTTCTTCCTTCCAGCCTAAAGTGAAGATGTGAGAGCTGGGGCCTCTGCAACCCTTTTGGACCACAAAATAGCCTTGAAGATAGAAGCCAGGTGTTAATGATACAAGGTCCTGACACCTGCTCTGGATTTCCTTTTGTCTCATGGAAGTAAACGTTTGTCTTGTTTAAGCCACAGTTATTTTTGTCTTGCTTTGCTGTTTCAACATCAGACCTTTTCTCTCATGATCCTAGAGAACAACCAGGCAGGCACAGGCACACTGGCTGACTGAAATCTTCACCAATTATACCAAGGGATTGTTTTAAATATAATTATGCTGGGATTTTCACATTTATTATATGTGTATACATGGTGGGAGAAACTTACAATCTACTTTATGAGAGTAAAAATGTATTTTTTTTTTCAGATTTACTTTTAGTATAGAATTGACATAATTCGGGGGAGAATCAGTACTCCTGATTTTATTTTCTAAAACATTGGGAAAACATTTCCACTGAATCAGGGCTGTCCAACAGAATTTTCTATGATTTCTAGAACATTTCTAGAAACGATCGATAGTGACACAATCGAATCTGGTAGCCACTAACCACATGTGGCTATTGAACTTGAAATGTGACTAGTGTAAGCCAGAAACTAAATTGTTCATTTATTAGTTTAAGTTTTAACTAATTTACTTAAATTAAATGAAGCCAATGGCTACCATACTGGCCAGCATAGCATGAAACAGCTCTGTTTTCAGACCCTGAGGAAAGGATTTAAAGTTTGATTTGATTCCATTTTTTTTTTCTCCCAGATGTTAAAGTGCACATTTTCTTCTTGCTTGCTTTCTCACATGGGAGCTACTCCATTTCTGACTCACCTTAACACCGCTTAGGGAACACCACCCTAGCCCTCCTCACGCTGTATCAGACACACACACAAGATACCTACCTTCCTCCCAGCCCTCCTTCCTCTCCCTACACACCCCACACTCACTCTCTCTCTCACCAACCCCCACACTCACCGCTGTCTTAGAGCTCTCCGTGTAGGGCAGGGGCTTGGCCAGCTTCTCCACGTCTGCTCCACTGGAGCCCACCTGCGTGTATGAATAGGAGCCTCGGAAATAGGGGTTGCTGCCCCAGGATGAGCGTAGGATGCGCCGAGGTTTTGGAATGTTGGGGTTCCCTGTTGGGGAATCAGAAGAGCCAGGAAAAAGAGTAAGGAATCGGTGCATCAGGAAGACATCCCTGAATGGACAACCCACACTGCACCACCAGGGCAGTCAACCAGGCTGCCAGGGGTAGGCATGGGAGTCGGGGAGAGAGCCTGGGATTCAAACTATGCACCCACCCAACACCTCCTCATGACTCCCAGCAAAATGTTCCATCTCTCAGGGTCTTCCTTTTCCTATTTTAAAAAACAACACTGTTAAGACACTGCTAATTCTGTAGGTGGAGGCCACATGGGAAGACCAGGTTCAACTCCCAGTGCACCTTTTGTTTCTCTCAGTTGCTGGTGGGTGTGTGCACTCGCAAGAGAGGGGTGGAGAAGCACCCCCCAGTGGGGCATGGTCACATTGCGATCCCAATTCCTTCTCTTTTCCATTTTTCCATACTATTGAGATTTGGGGCATGTATGCTCACATACCCAGTATGTTTTTCAAGCCTCCAAAGTGGGGATCTGGTTCCCTTAACCCCTAGGTAGGCCACTGCCTACCCCCAAGTCCACTTTAAAATAAAAAATAATTTAAAAATCCAGGCATGGTGGGGCTTGCCTGCAGTCCCAACTACTCCAGAGGCTGAGGCACAAGGATCAAGGCAGAGCAACATTCTTTCTCTGTCAGAAAAATACTGATAATCATGTTTCCTCTTCTTTTTTAAGAATTATTTTATTTAACTTATTTATTTACTTATTTATTTTAATTTGACCAGAGAGATAGTGAGAAAGCAAGCTGCCAGGTTCAGGACTTGAACCACAGTCAGCCATGTGGGAGTAAAACAGCTTTAACCTCCATGCCACCTGCCAGCCTTGATGTTTCCCCTTCTAACATCAGGAATTCTTTATTTTTCCCCCCAGGTTTTTGTCACAGGGCACGTGCAGTCACTGGAAAGACAGTGAGAGGGAGAGCAAGAAATCAACCCCACAGGGTGGCCACACCACAATCCTTTCTCCATTCTCCTCCCGGGGTTTTGAGCACCCATACATACGTGCCTAGCATGAGTTTCAAGCCACCATGATCCACTGGAACCACTATTGGCCATGTGGGAGCCAATCACTTTAACTACCAGGCCATCTACTGGCCCCTAACATCTGGAATTCTTAAGAGGCCCTCCTGGAATAGTGAGTGGAAAATGTTCAAATAAAATAATTGGCATCAAACACAAACTCAACGCTAAGCAGGACAGTGTGAATAGGAAAAGGACATGGGCAGCCACATCTGATTTTTCTGCCAGCCGCCCTTAGGAAGAATAAATGCTGCACGTGGTTCTGAGTGTTTGATGCTCCAATCCCATAGTGCCTGAGGCCCAGGTGATGCCTGGTAGGAAGCTCCCAGTGGGTGCAGCCACCCCACTTTCTCCAATGGATGAGGACTGCGGGGCGGAAGCACCAGGACGTAGGGCGCACCTGTGAACTGGCGCAGCATCTCCGTGCAGATCTCGGCCACCGCCTCGTCGTCGCACTTCTCCATGACGAGGGCCTCCTCCCCGCAGATCCAGCCGCTCAGCACGTGGCCGTAGCGCTCAGGCGGGTAGAGGACATCGAAGCCGCAGATCTTGCGGTACCAGAGCTCGGGCGGGTAGGTGAGGGTGCGGCTCTCAGCCTCGTCCTCCCAAACGAACTGCAGGCTGTTGCACTCGGGGCCCCAGAAGGGCTCCTCAAACTCGAGAAAGATCTTGTCGGTGGTGCCGATGCCCAGGCGGTGGATGGCAGCCACCTTCTCCGTGGGCAGGCCTGGGCGGAAGAAGCTGGTGTACTGACGTTTGAGCACACCCAGCGAGACGGTCACGATCACGTGGTCTGCGGGGATCACCTCGCAGTCCTCGCACTCCACCACCACTGGCCACTGCCCGTCCTCGTTCCACCTCTGCCCCCTGGGCTCCTCTCTACCCTGGCCGCCCTCCCCAGTATCGTGATTGTGGTTTCCCTCTTCCCGGGGCTCAATCTCAGGACCCCGGGGGCGAGCTGAGGCCTGGTCCCAGTGGATGCAACGGACAGGCTTCCCCAGCTGGATGACGTGAGCTGGGATGCCCTCAGCCAGCAGCTCCACAACCCGCAGGAAGCCAGAGGGGATGATGTGGTGGGCGCCGGGGATCTCCGTCCACTCCCCGAAGGCGCTCAGGGACACGTCGTCCATGCTGTGTGAACTGCTCTCACAGCTCTCCACCTGAGGGACCCGGAGAGAAGCCAGGTGACCACGCTGCTGGGCAGGGGTAGGGACAGGACCCCCCAGCAGCACAGCCCTCCCCTGACCCAGACTCAGCCAGACCCAGTTTTCCTCACTCTGGTACCTGTCCTCCAGGGCCAAGATACCTTCAGGTACTGCTGGATCATGGCAAGCTTCAGGCGCTTGGTGGCCTCTGGGTCGTCAGGGTCATCCCTTATGCGGTTGCGTACCTCCTCCCGGGTGAACACTCCCACACTGTTCTGACTTTCAGCATTGACTGGTTTACCATGCCGGAAGAACTCCTGTGTCAGGTTATAGACCTGCCAGAGAGACACACTCCCATGTCTTACCTCCATTCAAACAGAGGTCCTGGGACCAGCAGATAGCATAATGGTTACATCGCTGGACTCCCACATAGTCGACCGCAGTTCAAGTCCTGGAATCCAGTGGCTTAAAACACACTGGACTCGGGGCCAGCAGGTGCTGGACTCCCACATGGCCAACTGCGGTTCAAGTCCTGGACCTGGTGGCTTGCTTTCTCACTTTCCCTCTCTCTCTCTCTGTCTGTCTGGTCAAACTGGAAAATAATAATAACAATAAATAAAGTTACATAAAATAATTCTTTAAAAAAAAAAAAAAAAAAAAAACTGGGCGTGTGTGTGTGTGCATGGCCAAAATCCCAAGAGGAGAATGGAGGAGAAGGGACTGCAGAGTGGGCATCCTCCCCTAGAGGGTGATTTCTCGTTTTCTGTCTCTGTCTCTCTGGCAAGCACACATGCCCTATAGCAAAAATCTCTCCGAAAAAAAGAACAGAGGGAGTGATTTCAGGGAAAAAAGAGAAATGAAGATTTTCTACTGATAATTCAGCCTCCAGCCCCCAAACTCGAGTGGTAGGGAGCCCTCTAGCCTTCTTGCTGTCTCTGTCTCTCTCTCTCTCTCTCTGCCTTTCTCTCTGTCTTCTCATTTTTTTTGTAATTTTTCCTTTTTAAAAATTGTTTAAGATAAAGTATTCTCTTGACTTTCAGACCCTCCTTTATCTTGCTAATAATTCCCTTTCCCCCCTCCCATCCAGCAGGGGCAAGGGGCAGGCCTTCAGAAGACTCCTCCAGGGCTCCTGAGAACTAGTGATTCCCTCTTTTTCTCTCTTTTTTTTTTTTTTTTTCTCTTTCTCTGTTTCTTTTTTCTTTCTTTCTTTTTTTTTTTTTTATCTCATCACTCTGTTCCTGAATCTCCATTTACTGTGTTTCTAGATGGATCTAAGGGAACAAGAGCCCAACATACAAATACTATTAGGGTTAACATATTCCTTAGTACCCACTAAATCTGCTGCACAAAGACATAAAAAAGGAACGGCAAAGAGATTCCAGATCACCTCCTTCTGCACACTCCTGAATGCTAAGATTGAACTTCAGGAATTAGGAAGAAACACATCATCCATCAGATGACTAGAAATCACCACAGGGTCACAAGAAATATGGGAAAGCAAGAAAATACCTCTCCTCCAAGGGAAAAGAATAATCTTCATCCACAGACAGTTCAAAGGAAATGGCTGATAAAGAATTTAGAATATTCATATTGATGAAGCTAACAGTGATGGAAGAGAAGAGAGACAATGAACTGCAGAAGAGAAAGGAGAAAGGGGCTGATGAGTTCCAGGAAGTGAAGAAAGTCTTGCAACATCTAAAAGAGGAAATACACACTATAAGAAAGAATCAAATGGACCTGTTAAAGATGAAGACTATAATATAGGAAGTCAAAATCTCCCTTGAAAGTATTAAAAGCAGACTAGATCATATGGAGAATCGAATCTCAGGCATAGAAGATAAAATCACTGGCCTAGAAAATCCACCATAAAGCCTAAGAAAATTGCCCAAATAAATGAGAATAATATACGAGAAATACTAGATACCATCAGACATTCAAATATCTGGATAACTGCTATCCCAGAGGCGAAGAAACTCCTAAGGACATTGATAATCTATTCCATGAAATCCTGCAAGAAAACTTTCCAAACCTAGAGAGGCACTCAAAGATCCAGTCCCAAGAAATACAAAGGACCTCAAATAAAATCAACCCAAGAAGATCTTATCCAAGACACATTATAGCCAGATTGACCAAAACACTAAAGACAAGATACTAAGATTAGCAAGAGAAAAATGGCAAGCTACCTACAAAGGATATCCCATCAGACTAACAGCAGACCTCTCATCAGAAACAATGCGAGCAAGGAAAGAGTGGGAAAATATATTCAAAGTGCTAAGGGAAAAGCAATTTCGATCAAGAATACTGTACCCAGCAATATTATCCTTCATATGGAAATAAAAGACAAGAACATTCTCAGATAAACAAAACCTGAAAGAATTTACCAATATCAGGCCAGATCTCCAATAAGTTCTCAAGGGAGTGCTATATCAGGAAAATTAAATACAGACACACAGAAATAAAGAGTTCAAAAACTAAGAAAATGGCCAACTTAATCCTAGGGACAAGTCTGGAGTAGAAAATTATATCCCAGAATTTAATCAGGAAGATCAAACCACAACAGAAGATAGATTAAGTACATGAGATTGAACTGGTGAAATAGCATTTGATGACTTTTGACTAAAACATTGCTGATTTTCTTTTAGGTTTTGTTTTCCGATTTTAAAGATTTTTTGTCCTGTCTTGAGCTTTTGATAGGTTCATGTACCTACTATTTGTACAGAATCCTAACCTTTTTCCGGGTTTTAAGTTTTAAGCAAAGTTTCTTAGCATTTCTATGATTTATTAAAGTTAAAGCTGCTTTTCTTGAAAAAAAATTTTAATGAAATAATTCTTAAAAAAAATAATAATAACAGAGGCCCCAACTCGAAAGTCACCAGCTCACAGGTATCCCCAGATGTGCTGAACCCTTGGCCTTTCCCAACTGGGGAATCAAATTTGTGCTCATAGCTGCACTGAGGCTGCCCAGGCTCAGGAATGGACGGCAAGCTGCCCTGGGCTGCCAGCCTCCTAGCCTCTGGGCCTGTGGGGAGGTAGGATGGTCCTGAAGGCTGACTCGGTAGAACCTCTCTTAGAATAAAGTGTTTGGTGCCTATACAGACTGTGGAAAAGAAATCACCTCCTGACAGGCTCTATAAGGGTCTATGTAGGCTCTGCTTCCCATGGAGAACATGAGTTTGCACACATGTACATTTTTTAAAGAATTATTTAACTTTATTTATTATGATTATTTAATTTGGCCAGAGAGAGGGAGGGAGGGAAAGTGAGTAAACAAGTCATCAGGTCCAGGATTCAAACCACAGTCAGCCACATGGGAGTCCAGCACCTTAATCACCACACCAGCTGCCAGACCCATGCACACATTTTCCTTTACCATGAAAGGCACAAACCTACCACACCACTCCTGTTGAGTGTGTCTGCTCTGCTGTCTCCCAAGAAGACAGTCTGGGGCTGTACCTGGCCAGTGCTTTTGGGGAAAAGAAGCAGAACACCTCCGTGGCCCTCCTAGGTCTATACAAAATGTCCCCCTTGGAAGATGGGATGTGTTGGGGAGAGAGGAACACTGAAAGAACACCCTCAGGGAAGCCTCAATGTGCTGAGCAATGAAATACATTTCACAGGCAGATTTCAGCAAGAACTCCAACCCACATCTCATCAACAGAGCATGATAGGTCTCCTGGAACACCGTCCTACTGCTCTCCCTGCCTGCCAAACACCAGGCCAGTCTCCCTGAAGAAAGCACTCCTGTGATGTAGCTGGTAGTGTACTGAACCGCAGAGGTGAAGGACACATGCTGACCAACAGTTCAAATCCCCACCAGCTGCCCAGAAAACATGTCAGGTGCATACACAGGTGCCCAGGATCCTGGAGGCCTGAGGGAAGGGGACCCTGGCATGAGAGGCAGGGGAAAGGAAGTAGAAGGCAGGGAAGACGGAAGTCCTGAGGTAGGAATGGATCCCCAGAGGCAACATCTGAACTCTAACATTCAGTCAACAAACATTTCCTTGGCTCTGTGCTAGACACAAGCGCCATGGTGAACAGAACAGACTCAGTTCCCAGCCCATACCCTCACTCAAGGTGTGGAGACATTCCATAACTGGGCTGTTTCTATATATGATGCGCTGTGGAAGGTTAGAATTGGGTTGTGAGAGCAACAGAGACAATCCTGGGTAGGCAGGAAACAGCCAGGTTGGGGAGGTGGTGGGAGGAAGAGGAGAAGTGTTTCAGGGAGAGGGAACGTCATAATGCTCAAAGGTGGGGGAGGTGCACTTAGGGACCTCAAAGTGGGTTAGTCTTTGTGAAGGAGGCAAAAAAGAGCGAGAACATTACAAGAGCTGACCCCAAAGCGCAGGCAGGGGTCAGGGCACAAAGGACTGTGGTCATGGCAAGGACTCTGGACAAAAGCCAAAGCCCTGGCATTGCTGAAAGGCTACTGAGCAGAGGGGCAGATAAGCACATACCCACTTGGGTCATTCCCAGGACACTGGCCAAGGCGCTGTGGCTCCTAAAGTGAGTTCAAATTCAGCCAGAACACATTCGTGGGAAAGATGTCTGCCCTGCACCCCGGCCTGGGGCAGGCCCTGAGATAGGCCCTGGAGGGGAGGCGGGCAGCAAGGCTACAGTGATTCCCCATTCCCACCCCTTTCCACCCCACTCGAGGAAAGAGGCTCCACATGAGGCAGGAACATGAATTAAACATGTCTCACGCATAAATTCTAGAAAAGAAAATGAGTTCAATTGTTTATTTTTCCTCCTTGCAGTCACAAGATGCTGAGAGTTTAGCCTTAACTGAAGTCCTCAGCAAATTCCTCACCCAGGATCTCACTGCCAAGGAGTCAGGTTTCCAAATGGCCTCCCCCTCTCTGGGATTTTTCCTTGAGTGATAAGCAACATGGTAGCTGGCCCTTATCTTATGTTTGCAAGAGGCTGAAATGCCCAGCTAAAGAGTAACAAATGTAGTTCATCTATATGATTTTTTATGTCAACTGCCAACTAGGATAGCCTTAAGTGAACAAGAGTTTGTCATATGGGTACACTCTCCCCTCCTGGGTTAACATCTTGCAAGTGACCCCCCAGAAAAATGTGACAGAGGGCCAGCAGATGGCCTAATGGTTACATCTCTGGACTCCCGCACAGTTGACACAATTCGAATCCCGGACCCGGTGGCTCAAAACTCACACCAGGTGTGTGTGCATGCGTGCCTAAACTCCCAAGAGGAAAACAGAGAAGGGATTGCAGTGTGGCCATCCCCCCAGGCAGTGATTTCTCACTTTCTGTTTTTTTCTCTCTCTGTGTCTCTCCAGTGAGTGCATGGGCCCTATAGCAAAAATCTCTCTAGAAAAATTAAAAAAAGAAAAGAAAAGAAAAGAAAGGGAAAAAAGAGACAGGTCAGTGACAGCTAATACTCATCCCAATTCCCATTAAGCACTTTTCATCGGGACCTCATTTAAACCTCATGATATTATGAGGCAAGGTATACCATGTCCATCCTACAGATGAAGAAGGCAAAGCTCAAAGAGGCTTGATAATTTGCTCAAGATTACACAGCTAATAGATGGTAGATCTAGTATTTGAATCAAGGTGGTCTTATTCCAGAGACTAAGTTCTGTATGATACTACTACACAATCTCACTTATTTGTTAATATATAACAATACATTGAAATGAGTGGCCCTTGAAAGTCACCTTCTTTGGGGACTGCACATTTATTAAGCCACCTGCATGCAGGACTTCACATGCTCAAATTAGAGCACACCTTCAGATTGGCCTCTACCTTGGCTAAAAGTCACACAAGAGAATTTTGACTTCAGGGTAATGCCTCCTCCTTCTAGCCCAAAAACTGGATTGATAACCCACCTTAGCCACCCTGTTTTCCACAACTCACACTCTTGTCTTTCAAAAATTAATTCCACCAGAAGAAGTCAAGGACGATTCACTTCTAAGGACATTTAAAAGAACCAGTCATGGACTCTGAGAGTTATTCTCAAGAAGCATCAAGGCTTGAAGTACTCACAATAACCTGGGTGGAAATCGTGGTGTGACTGATTCCCAATAGACCAGAATGGCCTACTTTGAAGAATACTAGTTCTTATCTGATCATTAATAATTCACTCTCTTTGCACTTGAATGAGAAGACACAATACCATGAGACCACGCACAATATACTTTGTCAGTGCCTGTCCTCCACAGAGCAGGGACTAACCCATAGCAAAGGTCATTTCTCCTTTCCATGCCCAAGTAATTAGAAAATATGCAGTAAGGACTTGCTGGCCAGTTCACTGAACTGAAGGTGAAAAAGGCCATTACACTACAAAACACAAGTTAGAAGGCAGGCCTACACGTTACCTTGCTTGGTCTGTGCAATTTACAGCACTACAGAGAGACACTAAAAATATTAACAATTTGGGGACCAGCAAGTGGCATGGTGGTTAAGGTGCTGGACTCCCACATGGCTGACCACCGTTCAAGTCCTGGACCAGGCGGCTTGAAAATCACACCAGGTGTGTATGCATGCCCAAAATCCTGAGAATGGAGAAGGGATGGTGGTGTGGCCAAGCCACCTTGGGGGTGATTTCTCACTTTACCTCTCTCTATCTCTTTCTGGCAAGCACATGCACACTATAGCAAAAAACTAAAAAAAAAAAAAAAAAATTTAACAATTATTTTTAAACCCAAATAATTCAAAGATGTGTGTCATTGCCACTTCTCTCCAACACTGCATGGCATACTAACTAGTTCAATAAGGCAAAACAAAGAAATCGCCTATGACTGTACTGGAGACTGGTAGTAGTTCGAGAGCACATCAAATGAACTATTTAGTTCCTCAGTTTCACTAGTTACACTGAAAGTACTCAGAAGCCACATGTGGTTAGTGGCGACTATACTGACTAGTGCACATCTAAAAATCTCCATGGCTGCGAGAAGTTCTATCAGACAAAGTTGGTCTGAGGATTAGAAAAGAAAGAGACAAAATTCTCACTTTTTTATATAGGATCATATACATAAAATTTCAAACTATAATTATAAAATGAACTAATGTGTAAAGAGATGAACAGATCTATCAGTAGAATTCAAATAATAATTCAGCGAGGTCTAAAACAAATGAATGAACATAAAAAGCAATTATATTTCAATATACATGGGATCTGCAAAAAGTTTATTAAAAAAATAGGTATTTTGAAAAAAACTATACATGGGTTTCAAAAATTTTTGTACCAGGACCAGCAGTTGGCATAATGGCTATGTTGCTGGACTCACGTATAGTCAACCACGGCTCGAGTCCTGGACCCGGTGGCTTAAACTCATGCTGGGTGCGTTTGCGTGCGTGCCCAAGATCCCAGGAGGAGAATGGAGGGGAAGGGATTGTGGCATGGCCATCCCCCCTGGGGGGTGATTTCTCGCTTTCTGTCTCTCTGTTTCTCTCTTTCTGGCAAGCACACGCGCCCTATAGCGAAAACCTCTCCAAAAAAGAAAAAGAAAAAAAAATTTTGCACCAAAATAAAGTAATACTTGAATTCCATTTTTCCACAAAGTTTTTTTTTCCTCTTTTTTAAATTTTTATTTAAATTTATTTATTTATTTATTTATTTATTTATTTATTTATTTATTTATATTTAACCCAAGAAAGACAGTGTAAAAGAGAGAGGGAAGAAAAGTAAGAAAGCAAGCCGCCAGATCTGGGAACCGCAGTCAGCCATGTGGGAGTCCTGTGCCCTTAACCACCATGCCACCTGCTGGCCCTTTCCACAAAGTCTTGAAGATTTCTTGTACCAGGAATAACCAGAAAATTAAATTGGAAAGGCCCAAACAGTGGTACAACTATAAAATCTGATACTCTGTGAAGCTGGCCCATGTAGGAAGGCTCTAGGTTTCTATCTGAAGACCTCCCTGAATACACCAAACATGATCTGACCTGGGGCTGGCTAAGGCTGCTGGTTGGCATTAAGACCAATGGTCATCTGTTGGCTCACTCATTGAAGAAATAAATAAATAAGCTTTTTTTTAAAAAAGAATTATTTAACTTTATTTATTTATTTATTCATTTATCTATTTTTTATTTGACCAGAGAAGGAGAGAGAGGGAGAGAGGGAAAGTGAGAAAGCAAGTCACCCGGTCCAGGACTCAAACCACAGTCAGGCATGTGGGAGTCCAGCACCCCCAACCACTATGCCACCTGCCAGCCTCCTCCTCCCTTTTTTAAGAGCAATTTTTGCAATAGGGTACATGTGCTCGCCGGAGACAAAGAGAAAAACAGAGAGACAGAAACTGAGAAATCACCCCATGGGGGGGATGGCCACATCACAATCCCTTCTCTGTTCTCCTCTTGGGATTTTGGGCACACACCCACACATGCCCGGTATGAGTTTTAAGCTGCCAGGTCCAGGACTCAAACATCAGTCTACTATGTGGGAGTCCAGCAACATAATCATTATGTCATCTGTTGGTCTCAGCTTTTTTTTAAGTTTTAAAAATTAGCATTTATAAGCGCTTCCAAAACCAACAGCAGCAACAATCACCACCATCTAAGTAGCTAGTAATAAATCTAACTAAAGATGTTTAAGGTCTTTTTTGGAGACATATTTAATCATCTGTATCGTTAACCTCTTGCCCAGTGCTTCTCCACTGATCATCTTCATTTTATCTTCTCATTGTCTTGTTTTTCCAAACACAGGGCCCAAGAGTGTGCAGTAGTGACCGGGGCCATGGAAGACACCGGCAGGTCTCCCAACTCCACCCACGCCCAGCCTCCCCATCACCCCTCACCTCGTTGTATAAATCGCTGAATTCCTCAACCACGTCCTTGGGGATCCTACGGCCATGGTTGGTAAGGTAGCAGGCCACACCATTCTTGGAGTAGAAGCTGATGCGGCCCACACTGCGCTCCTCATCGGTTGTCTCTTCCAGGAGGCCATTGGCTTCTGCTAGATGATAGATGGGGTTCCCGTGGGAGCCATGGATCCAGGTGGCTCCCAGCTCAAAGGTGGCGTGTCCTGACAGTGACAACAACAGGCCCTTAGAGGGGCAGGGAATTCTTCAGAGAGGGCCAGAACTCTGTCTCCCCCTCCTTCCTCCAAAAGGATCCTCCCACTCTCATAACCGAACAGGAAGGGACCTGGAATTCCCCTCTAGCAACCAACCAATCTTCGGAGAAAAAAGTCCCCACAAAAGCCACTTATAGGTGAGATAACTGCCACCCAGAGGGACTCTGTGATGTGCCCTACAGTCACTTCATAAGACCAGTTAGAAGGCTTTCCTTTCCTAGTCCCATCTTTTTCTCTTTTTTTCTTGTTAACTGGATATATTTTTCCCTTATTTATTTATGTATTTATTTGTCACAGAACACTGTTTGCTGTAGAGGAAACTGGCATTGCAGTCTGGTGGTATAATGGCTTGTTCACATAAATCAGTATACGTTCATCCTTTCACACAAAAAGCCCTAATACCCTGTTGAAATTCAGACGGCTCCATATTTTCTCTCTCTGTTTGATTTTGTCATCTTTTTTTTTTTAATAACACTTTCAGGGTTTGTCCAAAAGAAGGCCACATAGGTTCTTGGCTAACACAAGACAACTCGGAACAGTTGCTGCACACGTGGCCAGACCCACCTTTTTCTAACACCATATACAGACCCCTTTCCTCAGTGGGACTTCCCCACTTGGAAAATATACCATGGCCACCTGAGGGCACCGTGGTCCCTCTGGCCTTCTTACAGATCCTCAACATCCCCAATTCCAGAACCCCAGCCCTTCCTTCTTCCACCCTGAAATCAGCCTCTCTCAATTTAGTCCAGGACAGGAGACAGAGGGCGAACATTCTTGTTTGGAAGGTTCCTCCCCAAGGCAATCTAAATCAGACTTCTAGGGAAAATGAAGCTCGCTCATTGTCAGGCGCAGGTGGCAGACTCCAAGCAGAGGGCCACTCCTGGGTCCAAGCAGTAATGGAAGGATTCTACAGCCCCACCCCCAGTCAAGGTACCAGATCACTGAGGCAAGTCACCCCTGTGCCTAAGCCTCAGTTCCCTCTGCTGATGCTGAAGAAACTGTGACACATTTGTCCCCTCTGCCTAGGTCCCAGGGTAACTGAAACAATGAAAGGAGAACAGATAGAAACACTTTGGTGTTTCGTTTTATTTTTGCAGCCCTGGAAAACGTTTTGCCAAGGTGGTCACAATACTTTCTCCTATCTGTGTACATGCACCCCCTTTGTAATATGACTTTGCTATTTCTCCCACCAAGAGATGGAATCTGTTCCCCACTGTTTGAATCTGGACAGGACTGTGACTTGCTTTGATTAACAGGATACAATGAAAGTGATCGTTGTGGCTTCACAGTCTAGGCCTCGAAGGGCCTCACGGCTTCAACTCTCACTCTTAGAATGTGACCATCATGGAAAGAAACCCAGATTTCACGCTGGAGATATGTGACTAGTCAAAAGCCTGTGCCAACCACCCACCAGACACATGAGAATAAGGCCAGCTTGAACAAACCATCAGCCAAGCCCCCAGATGATTGCATTCATGTGGGGGAGTCTAGGAAAGGCCAGCAAAAGAGCCTTCTACCTAAGTCCTGCTCAAACTACTCACCCACAGAATGTGAGTAAGTAAAATGGTGTTTCAAGTCATTTCATTCTGGGACAGTTTGTTATGCAGCTATAGCTACTTGATACACTATAACAAACAGCAATCTTATCTCTCACCTCCAAAACTGAGCATTCCTCTTTTTCATGCTTTCTCTTTTCTGGGCTGCTTCTAATTAAACTGCCAATGACTAAAAACAGCCTTGTATGCATGTATGCCAAAAACAAGAGAACACACAATGAACCTCATCCCTCAGCCAGCAAGGCAGAATCTCCTGGTATCTCTGAAAGAAGAGGCAAGAATGTACAAGCCCCTTTGTCCAGAAAATGTGGGCAGACTGGAGGGCGCCAAAAGCTGCCCTGCTTCCAGTGGGTTCCTGGCAGACACTGAGGGAATTTAATTACACACCCTCCTTTACTGCCAGGCTTGTAGCTCCCCAAAGCGTCTTGCCTAGCTTCAGCTCCCAATAGGAACAGAGGGGACAGGCACTCTGAGTAGAGACCTGAACCCTTCCCAGGGCACAGCAAGGAGATCCAAGTCACACAATCACTGGGCAGCCCTGACTTGGGGTACCTTTCCTGCCTGCAGAGATTCAAAGGCAGGACTGAGGTGAGCAGTTCGAGGTAAGGAGTAAAGTCAATGCCCAGCCTCTATCCCCAGGCTGTGCAAGGAGGCCCAGACCAAGCTCTTGTCTGAGGATGCTTTCTGCTCCCTCCCACGTGCCCCTCCCTCTCTGTCATTCTTGCCACACTCCTGCAACCAAAGGGGACGAGACACCATCTCTGCAGCTACTCCATAGTGTCTTCAGAGCCTTTGGTCCTTCACCCCTGCTCTGGTCAGTGACGAGTTAACAGCTACCACTTCATGCAACAGCAGGTCCAACGGCAGCCAGACTTTCAGTCCTGCACACACAACACGAGCACACGCACCCTCGTCCTGACATGTTCGCTCCTCTCCTAGCAGGCTGACACCTCAGTCTTCTCACATACGTCTTTCCACATATATTGCTTGCTCCTTCTTCTCACAACCTACCCAAACTCCCCCAGCACTGTGGCTCACTTAAGCTTCCTCCCCGCACCACCCAGGAAGCTTTCCTACCCAACTGATCAATTGATAAATCTATCATGCGTCCTCCTCGCCTCCTGCAGCCCCATCTTACCACTCACTGCCTTGTACCAGCATCTCCCTGGAAGGCATATCTCAGCTGTCAGCTACCACAGAGACTGGGCCATCTGTCCTCATGACTCCTGTTTCTCTGTCAGACCTTGAATGTGTGTGGTGCTGCCCTTTCCCTAAGGCTCCCAGCCAGCCAATCAAGTGCTTAACAGAGTCCCAGGGCTTCCCTGATGGCTGTGTCTAGGACTGCAAATGTTTTGGATGGCGCCTCCATCCTCACTGCCAGCAGATGCTCCCATGCATGCCAGGGAGAGGGAGCTGCAACTTCACATTCATCCTCCAAGCAACGCTCTAGGGAAAGACTCTGAATGGGATCAGACTTCTGCAGGAGGAGAGGGGGTCCCCATGTAGCCTCAACCTCTGTTGGTTTTAAGCGTGACCACCTACTTCTCTGAGCGAGTGGAAACAGACACAGGTGCACAATGCTCCAGGAGGTCAGTGAGGCCCACACACTCCAGACCACCATGTGTAGTCTCATTGGACATTCTCTTTTTCTTTTTAAAATTTTTAAATGAAGTTTATTTATGTCTCCCATGAGCAAGTGAGACAGAGAGAGAGAGAGAGCGAGAGAGAGAGAGAACCCCCAATAGGGTCCTCACATTGCAATCCACCCCCAGCTTCAGCCAGCCCAGATCACGGGCAGATATGTGCCCGGCACACCCAGGGAGATCTCTGGCATGAGCTGGGAACCGTCCCCAGGTGGGTCAGTCTTCCCAAGCATCACACTTTACCACTCTGCTACTGTCTGGCCCCGCACTGGGTCACTTTCAATGGTCCTACTCACTCCCACTCCCTTATGGATCAAACCCTCACTATCTGCGGAGCCCTGACCTCTGACTATATTCCGGCAATTCTCCCACTCTCTAAAACCACTGGCAAAATATGCCTACCCCTGGGGCAAATCTCTTACCTGGCTGCTTCCTCCAAGGTCCTAGTTACTCTGCAATCTGCACAGGGCCTCTTCCCAAACAATGTAAATTGCACATATCACCCACGAAGGGACTAAAACCCCCTTCCACCTTTGTTAACCTAAGCTCCCGTTGCCCAGAGTAAGCTCTCTGCATGGTATACTAATTCACACTCAAAGGTTAATGACTAGAGAAAACTCAGAATTTCCTTTCGTGTTAAATAGAAACTGGTCTGCCCAGATTTGACCAGAGAGCTTTTCTTTTTTTTTTCTTTTTTTTTTTTTTTTTTTTCCCGGATGTCCCCTCCTCCTGAACACCATGAACCCTGGGTCTTCCACCAATCCAGTGTTCTCGAAAAGTGACGGTCTGAACCCCACCATTCCCAGCCCCAGGGGCCACTGTAAGGGCCTAAAGGAGCTTCTGGAAAATGCTGGGCAGGATACATGATGGGACATTTATCCCAGAAAAAAGCTAAAAATGTTATTTCAGACAGGGTCGGGGGGTGGGGAGGGGTGTAGAGGACAAAAGGTGACTTTGGGAGGTGGCTGGACTGGGCTAGGGTGGCACTTACCAAGTTTCACGCTCTGTACGCGACCTCCGATGCGGCTGGACGCCTCGAGCACAGTGACATCCGTGAAGCCCTGCTCCAGAAGCGCTTTGGCTGCAGCCAAGCCAGCCAGGCCAGCACCAATCACCACCACGCGAGGCTGTCCCCTTCTTCGAAGGCCACGACTGAGAGGGTCATCCGCACTGTCGCCACTGGATTCACAACTTTGCATACCGTCCGCACTCGCCTCCTAGGAACCTGGGGGCAGGACGGCACAGCTCACCTGGTCTGCCTCCACTTCCCCCGGCCCTAGGGGGCCCAGGGCTCCCATTACACTGCCCTCAAAGAGGGACCTCGAGTCCTCCCCCTTCCTCCCTGAGCACCAGGACAAGAAGAGCCACCTCCATGGGAACCAGCAGTTAGCGTAATGGCTATGTCACTGGACTCCCACGTAGTCGACCGCGGTTCGCGTCCTGGACCCGGTGGCTTAAAACTCACGCCGGGCACATGTGCGTGCGTGCCCAAGATCCTGAGAGGAGAATGGAGGAGAAGGGATTGAGGTGTGACCATCCCCCCTGGGGGGTGATTTCTCGCTTTCTGTCTCTCTGTCTCTGTCTGTCTGGCGAGTGCACATGCACTATAGTGAAAACCTCTCAAAAAAAAAGAAGAGCCACCTCCAAAGGATGCATGGAGGGAGAGACAGGGAAATTGGAAGGGAAAGGAGGGAAGGGAAAAAAGCAGGAAAGGAGGCATTTTGGGCCCCCACCATCAGGCAGGAGACCCTGGGGACCACATTAAGACCTTGAAATGCACCAATTCCACCCCTAAACATGTTAGGCCTGACCGCAGGCCCCAGCTCAGTCCAGCATGGCTGCTGGTCCAGCCCCTGCAACCCCAGGATGCTCACATGGACCCCAGGGTGTTCACACATACACACCCTAGGGTACCGGAGCAGACCCCAGGACATGTACATGGACCCATGTACTTGCATAGCCTCCAGGATGTTTGGACATACCCCAGGATGCTTGCACAGGTACTGGGATACTCAACACATACTCCAGGACGCTTGCACAGGCCCCAGATACTCACACAACCCCAGGACGCTTGCACAGGTACTGGGATACTCAACACATACTCCAGGATGCTTGCACAGGCCCCAGATACTCACACATACCCCGGGATGCTTGCACAGGCCCCAGATACTCACACATACCCCAGGATGCCTGTGCAAGCCCTAGGATACTCACACATACCCCAGGATGCTTGCACAGGCCCAATACTCACACATACCCCAGGATGCTTGCACAGGCCCGATACTCACACATACCCTGGGATGCTTGCACAGGCCCGATACTCACACATACCCCTTGGGCCTGATGCTTGCACAGGCCTCAGATACTCACACAACCCTGGGATGCCTGCATAGGCCCCAGATACTCACACATACCCCGGGATGCTTGCACAGGCCTTAGATACTCACACGTACCCTGGGATACTTGCACAGGCCCCAGATACACAACCCCAGGATGCTTACACAGGCTCCAGGATACTCACACAAACCCCAGGATGCCTGTGCAGGCCCTAGGATACTCACATGGACCCCAGGATAGATACTTGCACACACCACACTGGATCCTCTGCCCTCCCTCCCTTGCCTGGCTCTCCCTGGCATTCACTCTGTCTCCCTTGCCCCTTCTCTCTGTCTCTGGCTTTTTGTTGGGCTTTCACAGTCTCAAGGAGATGGCAATTTGGTGGGCAGGACAATGCCCTCCTCCAGAAAATGCCACGAGGCCAGTGTCCAACACGTCTCTGCTATTCTGGGTAGATTGTTTTCCCCAACCACCTATTCCTCTAGTCACCACAAAGCAGCAAGGAACGGTGGACTATGAGGACCCGTGGCACCAGACACCAGACATCAAATTGACAGTTACACTCAGCCAGCTTGCTCAGAGACGCCAGACGAGAGGAGTTGATGGCTGGGAGACCAAGGGGGTCCCTGACTCTAGCCCCAGAGCTGGGAGAGGCTGCCCTTCCCTTCTCAGAATGACTGGGAGGGCTTGAGGGCCATCCTAGGGAGTCCCTCAGCTTAATTCCTATCCTCGTTTCTTCCCTGACCCACGTGACTCAAATTCCAGTTGTCTTTGCTGAGGTTTCGGGGCAGACGTGGCAGAAGCTAAGCGTATCCAGGACCTAACCGGGAATAAGTGTTGGTGGAGGGTGGCTCCAGCACATGGGGGTCACATAGAAAACTGGCACCAGGGGCTGGACAGTGGCACAGTAAAATGTGACACTCTGTGAGACTCACCCATGTGAGATGACTCTGGGATCACACCCAGAGACCTCACTAAGGACGCCAAACATGCGCGTACCCATGACCCCAGGCTGGCTGGGGCTGGGTCCCGGTACTAAGGCCCTGCTGGGAGCACGTGTTCTCTCTCATGCATGCATGGAGAAACAGGAGAAATTATTTTACTTTAGGTTTGTTTGCTTTAGTTTTTGCTACAGGGCATGTGTGTTCTTTATCAGAGAGATAAAGTATGAAATCACCCCCAGGGTGATTGTGGCCACACCACAATCCCTTCTTCTCCAGTCTCCTCTTGAGATCTTGGACTCACTCACGCACACGCACTCAGCATGGTTTTTTTCCAAGCTGACTACAGGGTCAGTCATGTGGGATTCAGCACCTTAACCTCCATACTACCTGCTGGTCCAAAATAAATTGTTTATAAAAACCATCATCCTTATCTAATGAAGCTGAGCATAACGCTTCCTGTGACATAGCAATCCCACCCCTAAGAATACAACCCAAAGGAATGGGGCATATTCTACTAAACAGACATGTTAAAGAATGCACACAGCAGTTCTATTCATAATAGCCAAAAAAAGAAACAACCCAAAGTCCACACAACAGAACAGTCTTCAGCAATAAACAGCACTAGCCTCTCCATACTCACATCAGCACAGATGAATCTCCAAGACCTTACGCTGAGCAGAAAAAAGCCAGAGACAAAAGAACAGTCTGACTCTGTTTCCATGAAGTTCAGGGAGCGGTACCTCGAACCTGTGACGATGGAGGCCAGGAGGGAGGTAATGGAGTGTGGGGAGGAAAGAGGAAAGGGGTCAGGAAGGAACTTCTGGGATGGAGGGAATATATCTATCTCGACCTGAGCAGCGGTGACACAGTGCACATACAACCTGGGGGGAGGTGTGCATTTAAGACGCACACAGCTCACTGGGTCTTTCCGTATGCACACCTCCATAACAGAAGGCAGATGTTCGCTCCTGCCTTTCAGCCAGCCAGTCACTGAAAGGCTACAGCACACTAACTTCTCTGACAGCTCCAGGGCTGACCATCGAAATATGCTGAGTCTAAAAAAAACTGTTCCTTGCATCTCCCCCCACCATTCCACCTGCCACGTGACATCTGGGCCTGGATTGGAATGCTGCACCCCCTGCAATACACCCCCATCCCACACCTCTATCCTCTCCAGTGCCTAAATATCCTCCAAGCTCCTCTGAGACCCAAGCGGCTGACTCCGTGCAGAACTGGTTCCTCAGAGGACCAGAAGGTGGCGCCAGAGGCCCTGGAGCCCGGCACAAGCAAAGTCTCCAGGTTCAGAGGCTGGGGCTCCCGTCCTCCTCCTTGCAGTGGCCGTGTCTCCGCTTTCCCAGGGGATGAGGCCACGCGGGTAGTCGGTCAGCTCAGGCCCTGTCTTCCTCGCTCCTCTATTCCCCCAGAGATTCCGAGGTCCTGCCTTCCTCCAGGGAGGATGGGGGTCCTGGCTGGCTTGAGCGCTTTCCTCCCTGCCCTGCCCTTTTCCCTCCCCCAAGTTCTCCTTCCTGAGGACTAAATTTAGAGGTGAGGATGTGGCCGCCAGCTCTGGCAAGCAGGCGCAGGGAGGAAGGGTCAGCGTTCATGCCGGATGTCTGCCAGCCTGCCAGCCGGGCGGGCGGACAGGACGCTGCGTCAGGTTGGTAAACACACAGCGTGCTCCTGGGTGGCCCCACGCCAGATGCGATGACGATGACGCCACCGACGCCAGGCACCCCGGGACAGCCCCACCCCCACGCCCTAGCTTCCAGAGACTGAAGGACCCCTGCCAGCGCCCCTGCACTAGACCACCCCCCAAACAACCTCTTTTATACAATGAAGGGTGGGACCGTTACAGTGGTTATCAAACTGCGCAGGTAGAACCCCTTCTTGAAAAGCTGTTACGGGGTCCAGGGTTGGGTAATAGGGATTAAACCAGGGGAGGGGGCACCACCTGTGAAAACCAGGGGGTAGATAAGCCTGGGCCAGCAGGGCCTTCCCCAAAGCAGTAGCCTGACCCCTGCCTGGCTTGGCAGCTTAGCCAGCTGGTCCTCACTGCTATTGTGACCATCAAGCAAGGCCTGTGCGGGTGTCCCAAGGCTCTCAGCATCTCCAGGGCTTCATGCCTGCGGATGCTTTGCCAAGTCCCCTCGCTGCATTCAGAGCAGCTCCAGAGCCAGGCTCCAGAATGGGCTCTGGGGGGGCGCGGTGGGCAGCCTGCCCCAGCTGCTCCTCCGACACCTGGAAGTTGAACAGACAGCACCCGTAGGGTGCCAGGCAGAAGTGACACAGGTCACAGGTAAGCAAGCGGATCCTCACACCTGGCCCACAGTCCTGCCCCTCCAAGACCCAGCCCAGATAAAATCTGTCAACTCCTAGGGCCCCCAAGAAGCCAGAGGAGCCCCACACACAGCACAGAGGGCAGAGAAAGGAGTCGGCCTTGTGCCCTCCATCGTAGCCTGTGACACCAACGCACTTTGGGGTCCTCCTGAGAAGGAGAGAGCAGCCATACCCAGGGACACTGGCTTTATGCGAAACGCCCCAAATCTCAGGAGTGTTGTTGTCTGGGGGGACTTGATTTCTGTGGCTTGTGTCATCTTTTCCTTTCCTCTGTGGAGTTTTTTTTTTTTTTTTTTTAGTTTTCTGTGTGTTTTTTTGTTTTTTAATTTATGAGAAACTGCCTTACTGAGGAAGAAGGATCACTTAAATGGTCCTCAGGGTGTCTGCCTGTCCTTCTCTGCCTTCAGGAAAGAAAGAAAGAAATAACATTCACTTCTTGATCTGTATGCACAGGAGAAACAGAACACCCTGTACTTTTCAAGTAGATAAAGGAGAGAAGAAAAAAGTGCTAGCTCAGCCAGGCAGGGATGAGGAGGGGAGGGGAGAGAGGGGGAGGAGGGGAGGGCAACAGACACTGCCTCCTTGCTTCTGCTACCATGGCAAATGGGGGTGAGAGCTGGGGTTTGCCCAGCGCCTGCATGGTGGCCCACCCCAAGGATTCTGGTCCCATGTGCCCTCGCAGGCCAAGCCCGGGAGCGTCAGGAAATCAGGCCAGCCAGGGCATGAGTGTCCCCCCCAGGATGCCCCACCACCTCCCCACAACCACTCTCTGGCCTGCAGGCCCTGCCTCCCCCCAGCTGCCCAGAGCCAATGCCACCCTGACTGACCCTGCTCAAGAAGCCAAGCCAGCAAAAGGCAGGTGGTGTGGGGAGGAAAGAGGAAAAGAGGAAAGAAAAACCCTGTCTGCTGCAGGGTCACGGAAGCTGGATGGAGGAGACTAGGCTGACCAGAGGGGACACTAGCAGCCTTGGGGTCCTTCTGAGAAGAAGAGCAGCCATACCCGGGGACACTGGCTTTGTGCGAAACACCCTGAATCTCAGGAGCGCTGTTGTCTGGGGGGACTTGATTTCTATGGCTTGTGTCAGCTTTGCCTTTCCTCTGTGGAGCTGTGTTTTTGTTGACCACCACCTCCTCACCTCCCTCTCCGACCTGACCCCAACACCCCCGATTTTGTTTTGGCACCCGCAGAAGTGTACTCTCCAATAAGTGCCTCCCAAAGGCCACATACTGGAGACATGTTCAGCCCTACTGTGCAAGCTGACCCCGCCAGGCCCCTCCCGGAAATACCCAGGACTGAACTGGGGGCACCACGTGTCTCTTCATGCGCTCCCCATTGGGGTGAAATCACTGGAGCCCCATGCAGTCCCAAGGCTCAGCACGGAAAGACTCTGTGTATCCATCAGGTCCAAATCACTGTCACCTCCACCCTAACTCCCCCAGGAAGCCAAGCATGGATGACAGGTTTGAGTCCCAGACCTGGCAGCTTGCTTTCTCACTCTCCCTCCCCCCCTCATGTGAAGAATAACTGCATTGTCGGGGGTGGGGGGCTTCTGCAATGAGAGTTCACCTTCCTCTCTGTCTGAACCTCACCTGCCCCTGGTCTCAAACCCCCCAGCCACATCCTCTCAAAGACAAGCATGATGAGGCTCTCATTTCTCAGGGAATAAAGTTCAGCAATTCCTTAAGACCCCACTGTGGTTAATGGAGGCATGGGGAAGCCCGGCATGTCAGCTTTTTACCTCTGGACAGAGCTGACCTTTCTGGTTTCAATTCTCACTCTCGGCGACCCTCCCCCCAGCAAGCATAGGCAGACTCCCTAACTTGACTAAGATCTCAGGCCTGTAGGAGATGCCTCCTGCGTGTTGAGAAGCTGGTTCAGGGTTCTTTCACCTGTGCCCGCCCAGGCGCAGGGTGCCATGGTGGTGCCATTGTGTGGTTGCAAACGCCAGCCAGGCCTGCTCGGTAGTGTTTCCTTAAAACAGAAGTTCCTCGTGCTGGTTCTGTACTGGTTGGCCCAGCCTGCTCCAAAGCGTGGGCATCTCACCCCTGGGAATCCTGTTGCCTGTTACCTCAGGAGTGAGGCTACAGCCCTCCCATAGTCACTGAGCAGGGCCAGGTTCCAAGCTAGACTGGTGACCCCCTCCCCGAGGTGAGCCCAACCAAGCTCTGCAAGTGACAGATCAGTGGCCCAGATGGATATGGTGTGACCCTTCCCCTCACAATGGGGTCTACACAGCCTCACCCAGTCATCAGCAGACCCTGCATAGCAGTGGCCACTGCCACAAAAACTATGCCATGAGGGGCCCGCCTCCCAGTGCCCCATGCCCTTCCAAGACCCCTTTACAAAAAGCAAAAAGTCCCGCCCATCTCTGGCTCCTCAGAACTCAGGCCACTCCCAATCGTGCCCGCCACCTGTCCTTTCCTCAAGATCACCCCACAATGAATAATGGACCATTTTCCAGAGCAGAAGAGAAAGGTTCTATGGCAATTAGCCCAGTCACTTCATCCTCGGTCCCTTGGGGTCCAGGGCTCCCCCAACTGAAGCACTCCACAAGGGACCCGGTCCTTCTAGCCAGCCCCACATCCGCTAGCATCTGCTCCCAGGCCCAGGGCTCTGGGTGCCCTAGGTAGTGGGAACAGCTCACCTGACCCTCGCCAGCCAACTTGGGGGACTTCAAGCCTCTCCTTCCAATAGACATTCCTAGTGCCCAGAGCAGCAGCCCCACCTCAGTTTCCCTGGAGGGGACTCCTTCTCCCTCTGGCTTCTGGCAGGAGAGAAGGAGTGGGAGAGAAGGGGAGCCTGTCCAAGGGACATCTTTGGACTGCCTGGAAGGTCTGAGAGGGATTTAGATTCCTGAGGCCCCCCAGACAATGCAATTATTCTTCAAATGTAAAAAACGCCCAAAAATCCCAGACCAGCTGCTTTGCACGGCAGCCTAGACAAAGGGGCTCTGTGTGTGCCCGTGAGGCTCCTCCTACCCCTCAATCCCAGGGAGGGCCTGGGCCCCAACTCTGTCCAGACAGACAGACCCTCCCCAGCCTCCTCGCTCAGGCTGGCCAGGACGGAAGAGGCAGGATTGCTGAGCCAGGGTAGGACAGCCATGGGGGTGGGGGGACGTGAGGGCGTTAAGTGTGCCCCGATAATGCAGGGGCAGACTGGGGGCCCAGGAGATGGTAGGGGAGAGGAGAGGTCATTGACCTAGGAGCCCAGAGACCTGGGGGCCCAGTTCAGTCTTCCTTTTGCTGGGTGACCCCTAGATCAGTGTCTTCCCTTCTCTGAGCCTCACCTAGCCAACACCTGAGTCACCCCAAGGACACAGCATGTGTACCCTGCCTCCTAGGCACACTTGTCTAAGCCCCATCTGATACTTAAATCCCTCCTTTAGTCTTCAAGTTTTCCTAAAATGAAATGGGTATAGTACAGCCACCTGGTAGAACTGCTGTTGGGAGTCAATGAAACAGCGCAGGCAAAAGGTAGAGCCACCTGCAAGGACCACTTCAAAGAGGGAGGGAGAGAGGAAGGCCCCCAAAATACCAGAACAGAGATTGGAATCACCTGTCCTGGGGTCCAGGGCTGTTTCCCTTGCAGAAGGGCTCCAAGCTCGATCTGAGATCAGAGCCCAGCCTCAGCCCTGGCCCCGCCCCTATCTCAGACTGGACCTTGATCAGTCAGACACCCCACAACCTGTATATGACTGATCCCCAACCCAGCCCTGACTCAGCCTGACCACCCTACCCAATGCTGAGGGGAGGCAGCATCAGAAATGGTAGTCAGCAGCCAACCCCAAGCTCATGAAAGGAAAGGCATTTAGCGTCTCGTTCTGCAGGCACCCCCACCAGCACTGCTCTCTGGCCCTCACAGTGACAGCAGGGAAGGGCCACATCTCCATGCCTGGCAAGGAGACATCTCTCCAAGCACAATGTCTTTGTTCCCTGCCTCTCTTCCCTAGAAGCGTAAAGTCCCTAAAAGCACTTTGAAAGCTTTGTAACCCCGTCTCAGAAGAAAAGAGGGAAGCGAGGGCCCTGGCACACCTGTACTGCCAAAGACAGGTCCCCATAGCCTTGTGGGTGAGAGGGCACATATAGGGATACAGGGAGAGGTGGGTGCTCTGGGAGGGTCTCTGTTTCCCTAAGGTTGTGCAAGGCAGGATAACCCCGCAGAGGGCCCAGGGTGACTGGTGCAGGGCCTCTGTGCCTGCAAGAAATGAAATGATTACATACTCCCCAGGAGACACCCAACCTGAAGCCTCAGTAGAGTGGGAGCAGGAAAGAAGCCAGAGAAAGGTAGAATCCTTCCAGCAGGCAGACAGCTCAGCTGGCCTTGCTGACTGCATCAGCCAAAGAGAGAAACAAGGTGGGCCAGAACAGAGTCTGGTTTGTTCCCCCAGACTATCACCCTACAGCTTTCCTGCAAACCCCACCCTGTAGGTCCTACCTCCAGTCAATATGAGTGAGTGCTCACTCCGACAACACTGGTCTCAGTCACTTTTTGTTTTTTCTAGAGACAAGGTCTCGCCATATTGCCCAGTCTGGCCTCAACTCACAATCCTCTTGCCACAGTCCCCAGAGTAGCCAGACTACAGGTACAAGCTGCTGTACCCAGCTCGTCAGGGCCACTTCTGAGTACCTCCTATAAGCCTTTCAAACTCCGGGCCAGACCCACCAGCTCAGCTTTCCTCTCCAAACCCAGGCTTCTCAAACCCCAAGCCCTGGTCTCCCAGCTGTCCCAGGCTGGCCAGGTGGATAGTCACCACACTACAAGCAGAACCCACATTCTTTGCCTCAGATTCCAGACCCTCCAGACAGGTGAGCCCAATGCCATCTCAGCACTCAGGGGCCTGAGGATGGCCATTCCTGGGTACCCCTAGAGAAGATGAAAATGCCCAGACAGCAGCCTCTGCCACCAACCAGGGTGGCCTTGGAAGAGTCCTGGAGCCTTTGAGCCTCATTTTCCCCATTTATAAAATAGGAACAGTCACCCCTCCTCTGAGTGAGGCCAGCCCTGACTCCCAGGCCTCTCTGCCAGCCTCCTGTGTCTGCAGCGAAATCTATGGCTGCAGCTCCCAGGAACAGCCCTCAGGATGAAACCCCTTGGCCTGATTATCTTCCTCCGGGCATGACCTGACACCCAGCTCCAAATCCCTCTCTAGGAAGTCATCGACCACAAAGGTGTCAGAGAGACACAGAACTGGTCACTCCCTGGTGACTACGTGGGTGCAAGACTGCCCTTGGGGGCAGCGGATCAGGTGACAGGCAGTGGACAGCCAGTAGGAGACAGAGCTGAGCACTTCCTGCTCACTTAGGAATGTTTCCCCAATGGCTGAAACCCAGAGAGGAAAAACCAGTCTCAAGACCAAGCTATCAGCCCTGTTCTGAGGCACCAAGTCACTACAGTCCTCAAATAACCCCAGAGAGACTCCCCTCTCTCTTTTACACACAATCCTAAAAGCACACGTCCCTACATTTCACTTGATTATCCAGCTTCATACATGGTCCCCTCCTCTGAGGTCACCTGACGATAGCTGGTTTTCCTGCAGGTCCTAGAGTCTGATCACCAGCATTTGACTACCAAAGGTTTAAATCTCCATCACAATTTAAATAAATGACCGGAGCCTCAGTTTCCTCATTAGTAAAATGGGATAAAGGGGACCTGCTTCACAGGGCTGAGTGTGATAATGCACAGATGACTTAGCCCACAACCAGCCATGTGGCAGCAATAATTAGTATATCTTCCTGCAGGCCCCACACTAGTGGGGTCACCACAGAGAAGACCAGAGGTAGGTGGGGGTGGAGGAGGTCCGGGAGAAGGGTCACAGGCCCTACCGCATGATGACTCCAGAGCAAGGCTGCCAGGCCTCAGTGAGAGCCAGTCTACTCCACAGAGATACTGCTGTGGTCTGATGCCAGCAGAGGAACCGACGTTTAAGAGAGAAGGATCGACCCACTTGCTAGGGGTGCTTGGACTCTCCAGGCAAGGGTTGTACGGCTGCAAGTGCAATGACAGGACAAGCTGTGTGGGCGCCAGCTTCTAGAATGACCCTTGGTGACCCTCGCCGCATACTATTCATACTCTGGTGTAGTCCCCTACCAAGCCAGCCTCTATAGCTAATAGGATATTGCAGACATCATGGCCTGTGACTTCTGAGACGAGGTTATAGAAGACACTGTGGGTCCAGCCACAGTAGTGCACTAGGAAGATGTTGCTACTCGCAGGCTGAGGAGGCCACATGATAGGCCCAGGCTCGATTCTCTGCCCACCCTAAAAAAAGACGTACAAGGTGATGCATATCTGTAGTCCCACCCACTCAGGAGGATGGCAACACAGCGAGACCTTATCTTCTTTGAAGCTCTTACTCTGAAAGCCAGTCACCATGTCGTGAGACACTCAAGCAGCCTTATGGAGAAGCCTACAAGATGAGGAACTGAGCCCTCCTACCAGCAGCCAAACCATCTTGCTAAGCATGTGAGTGGACCACCTCAGATCCTCCAGCCCCAGTCAAGCCTTCAGATGACAGCAGCCTCGAGACAGACCCTGAGCTAGAGCCACCCAAATTCCTAACCCACGGAAACTTTGAGGATAATAGATAATTACTGTTGTTTGAAGCTCCTAGTTTTAGGCTAATGTGTTACCTTGAAATAACTAATTGTCAACAACCCTCTCTGCCAAGAGAGAAGTCCTCAGTGAAGCCCCCCCATCCCAGCCAGGGCCTCAACATCCTCCTTTCTGAAATGTAGGACTTGAATGGAAATGGGCAGGGAGCCCTCCTAGACCCTGCAGCGTACAAGGCTCTGGAGACAGGAACTTCTTCCCAGCTAGCATGTCAAACTCATCTGGAGATTTTTACAATCGACTCACTCACACTGGGTCATTTTTCTTTTTTTTTTTTAAGTTTATTTATGTATTTCTTCCATGAAAGTGAGAGAGAGAAAAAAAGAGAGATAGGAATGCCCAATAGGGTCTTCATGCTGCCATTCCACCCCCAATCTCAGCCAACCTAAATCACAGGCACATGTATGTATCTAATGTGCTCAGAGGGTCCAGGACACAAACCTGGGACCCTTCCAACATGGGTCCAGTTGCATTACCACTGTACCACCACCACCTATCCCACACACATCATCATTTAAATCAGACTCTTTGGGATGAAGCCCATGCGTGGATATTTTTCAGAGCCCTACAAGATACTAATGTACCACCAAGGCTGACAATCAGTACTTGAGGCTTCAGACCCCAGCCTGGTCCAGAGATGTTCGAAGTCTGCTGGTACCAGAGAAGAGAAAGCAGAGAAATGCAAGGTCAGGCAGTGCCAAAGCCCCCCAAGCCTGCCCCAAAGTCCTCCATGCCACTGCAGCCCGGCTCCCAACACCCTCTGCATTCCGCGCCAGCAACACATCCCAAGTCAGACATCCTCATGGTCTTTTGGCCTCCCTGCTCAGGCCCAACCTCTCCACGGGGACTGTCTGCTTCCTTAGAGGAGAGGGCCCAGGGCAGGGATGGGGTCTCACTCTGGGTGATCTGGGGAAGACCATTTCCTCATTATCAAATGAGAATTTCCATTGCACCTGCCCTGCTCTCTATTGGGTCCTAAGCTCTAGAGTTCCCAGGGAGGCCTATACTTGTATGTTTGTCTTCCCCAGGAGTGGCCTGCCTACCTGGCACTGCATTAGCCCCTGGGAGAACACCACATAGCATTAAAGAGGCAAGTTCCTGCCATGTGGCTCAAGGCTCAAGGCCACTTAACACAAAGGTACAACAGCAGGGATAAGGTGATGGGAGTTCAAGAGAAGAAGGAAAGGGGAACTGAGGGAGGAGTCAGATTCCAGGAGAGAACTTTAAGTGATAAACCAGGAGAACTCCACATGCAGAGACTCTGAGACAGTGGTTACAAGATGTACCTCTCAGCCTAAAACCCTCCCTCAGGGAACTCGCATGGCTAGGCCCAGAAGCTCCGGGTCCAGAGCTCTGCACTCATCTGACCTGCTTCTTTCACTGCCTCAGCCACCCAGGGTGTCAGAGGCAGGCGTCCCAGCACCAGGTGGGGAAGACGCATCTTGTCCCCTCCAGTCTCTCCACCTCTGCCTCTGCAGGGCCTTCTCCAGCTCCACCCAAGCCCGCCCCGGAGCATGGAGCGTGCAACCTCAACCTCCCCTGCGGGTCAACCACAGGTAAATGCTCCTCTTTGTTGCCCAGAGAAAAGGGTAGGATGCCCCAACTGCCCACTAGGAAGCACGAGATCCCACAGTCAATGACTGGCCTAACCCTCCAGAAGAGGAAGGGAGCAGCTACGCGGGCCCCCCAGGCAGTGTCCTAGTGAGTGCAGGCCACTGCAGAGTCTGATGGGCACAGGACATGTGGGCTGGGAAGGAGATGGGGGGTGCAGTCCAGGCCCAGGGTATGGCCAGGGCTCAGGAGACCAAGGGATAAGCAAAGACAGGGTTGGAGAGAAAATGAGGTCCACGGGGAGCGGGGAAGAGGGGACAGATTTTTCATTCATTCATAAAGGCTTAGTGGGTGCTGCTCTGTGCCAGGTACTGTCCAAGACACTCAGGATACAGATATAGTGAGGGTCAGAAGCCACCCCCTCGAGAATCTGGCAGGTCGGGACCAGCAGTTGGCAATATGGCTATGTCACTGGACTCCCATGTAGTCACATGGGAGTGTGACTACATGGGAGTCCCAGACCTGGTGGCTTAAACTCATGTTGGGCGTGTGTGTGTGTGTGTGTGTGTGTGTGGTCAAGACCAAGATCCCAAGAGGAGAATGGAGGAGAAGGGACTGTGGCGTGGCCATCCCCGCCCCCCCAGGGGGTGATTTCTCACTTTCTGTCTCTCTGTCTCTCTCTGTCTTTCTGGCAAGCGCTTGCACCCTATAGCAAATACCTCTCAAAAAAAAAAAAAAAAAGAATCTGGCAGGTCAATGGTGACAAACCCCACAAAGAAGAGAAAAGCAGGGTGGGGGGACAGAGAGCTCTGCATGGACATCAGGAAAGGCCTCCATGATAAAGTAACACTGAAGCAGAGGAAGTGACAGTGCTGCCCACCTCCAGGGCACTTGCACGGCAGGATGTGGGGGTCAGATCAAGGGCAGGATCAGGATGACTTGGATGACCAGTCATGACAACATGATGACAAACCCAGACTAGCTCCCCTCTTTGCCCTTTTCTAAAAGTTTCTTTCTTCCATGAGAGAAAGACAGAGACAGAAACAGACAGAGGCAGCATCCCCACAGAGTCTTGATGCCATGACCCACTCCTGCCTCAGCCAGCCCAAGGCATGGACATAGGTGTGCCCGGCATACACGGGAAGGTCTCTGGATACAAACCCAGAACCTTCCCTTGCAGGTCAGCCTCACTGAGCATCGCCATCCAGCACCTCCCCTTTGCCTTTCACAACAAACCTGTGTCAAAGATGAAAACAGCATTTCCGGTAGTGACAACCTCCCAAGAACATGCCTCTCGCAAAGGACCTCCTTCATCCCACTCCAGAAGAGAAGAGGAAACGCAAGAAGTAGTGCCTGGTGCAGAGTCTCAGTTCCTACTTGGTGGATGTGAAATGCCCAGCGTGCTAGAAAACCACCACGGTCTTAGCCCTGCATAAACAGTAGTTCTGTGAGCTGGCTGCTCCACCACCCGCTGAGTGAGGCTCACCAAAGGATGTTCCTTGAGGAGGAAGCAGCACTTAAAAGCATCCTAAGAGGTGTGGGAAACCATCCCGTAAACATTTTATTTTTAAAAAATAAAAGGAAGAAGGACTAGCAGTTGGCGTAATGCCTATGTCGCTGGATTCCCATGTGCTCAACCACGGTTGGAGTCCCGGACCCAGCGGCTTAAACTCACGCTGGGCGCGTGTGCGTGCGTGCCCAAGATCCCGAGAGGAGAATGGAGGAGAAGGGATTGCGGCGTGGCCATCTCCCCTAGGGGGGTGATTTCTCCCTTTCTGTCTCTCTGTCTCTCTCTGTCTTTCTGACGAGTGCACACGCCCTATAGCAAAAACCTCTCAAAAATAAATGAATGAAAGGAAGAAAAAAAGGCAAAATACTAGGTTGCCAGGAAAGTCATGACATGTTTTTCTATGCAAAAATGCATTGTAACTTTCCTGACAACCCAATAAATAGGTCAAACCCCTTGTGCAGGGACCTGCAGGTGGGAGGTGGGCCAGGTGGTCTGATTCCTGAGCCCAGGTCTCCCCTCAGAGCTATCACAGAGTGGGGAAAGCTTCTCTAGCTACCTCCCATCACAGGGCCAAGTGTGCTCCCAAACACAGTGCCTCATCATCAGGTGTCACCTGCAGACATGGCCCTGACAGGCCCCTGATGGGACTCAATGTCCCCCGTGCCACCCCATACACAGATCCACCCATTCTGCAATAGGACGCTTGCTGCCTGAGAGGTGTGAGCTGGCAGATGGAGGGGTTGCCTCCCAGGAGGGCTTTTCCCCTCTGCCTGCCAGGAGCCACAGCCTTCGGGTTCTGGGGTGAAGGAAGACAGCCCAGTCAGCACTTTCCGCTCTTTCAAAACCACTTACAAGAACTGAGCTTGTGAGAGCCTCTCAGCCCAGGCGCAGTTCCCCCTCGGGCCCCCGTGACTGCACAAGGCCCAACTGTGCTTGGCTCCAGCGCCTGAGTGCAGGGAGAGGGTCTCTTGTAAGCCCACCCTCTCTCCTGAGCCAGGGGGCCCCCACTCTGCCCAGCCTGGGATCTGTGCTCCCTGTCCACAAAGATCCCTACAGCCCCATTGGAGAGCTGTCTGAGGTCTGCAGGGTCCGGCTGGCATGTGCGGGGGAGGGAGTCGTCCTCCAGGGTGAATCCTTTTTCTGTAAAACTACCTACTTCTCTATGGTCCCCACACAACACATTTCATCGCAGTGCTAAGGCAGCATGTGTGATCACAAAGTGAACAAAGGAAAACATCCAAAACAACATCTAGCCACTAGGCAAACCCCAGAGCACACCTCTATTTATTTTGCCCTCCCTGTGCCAGGTCCTGTCCGGGCACTTCCCATTTGTTGCATCATTTAGGGTGCACAGACCGCAGACCCCCTGCAGCCCAGCTGACAGAGGAAACAGGCTCAGAGACATTCTCTGACTATGGAGGGGGTCAAAGCACAGCGTACAGCACGGAGCTCCACTCTTTCTGCTCAATCCCTGCTCCGTTCTCAGGCCCCCACTCAGCCTCTCGGGCAGCAGGCCGAGGACTGCCCTTACTTGGCACTTCTGTCTTCCCCTCCCCACATACTGACACTGCACACATTGTGCCAGCCACTCGGGGCTGGCAGAAATCATCGCAAAGCCTGGCAGCTCACCCCTGCTGCGCTGCCAGAACCTGGGGCTGTCACTGGGAGGCCACCTGCCTCCTGACCTGGGCACGTACTTGGGTGTGCTACAGGCTACCCTGGTCTCCCTACTCCATGGGGCTGGCTCAGGCTTGCCTGGCATGACATCATGCCCTCGATTTCATTCTCCGTACATAGGGCCAGGGATGTGGTCTCACTGCTTTTGCAGCACAAACCAAAATTCAAAGGGCAACTAACTCACAATTCCCTCTAGACAGTCATGTCCTCTCTCACTGACCCGAGACGGTCCCATCCTGGTGACTTCTGGGTGCTTTAACTGTGCTCACCTAATGAGGGCTCAGGACCAACCAAGGAAGGGCTCTCTTTGGAACCAGAAGCTAGCATAGCAGTAGAGCGTTTGACATCCTCATGGGAAGGTTCTGGGTTCACATCCAGAAACCTCCCTGAATACACTGAGCACGTGTACATCCATAATCCAGAGCTGGGGATAGAGCACAGAGAGAAGATCCCATTGGGACTGTCTCTTTCTCACTTTCTCTCATGGAAGAAATAAATAAATAAAAACAAAATCAAAGATCTGATTTAAAAAATAAAGTACTCTCCATAAAGTTCAGCCCTGAAGTAAGGAGCTGGAACCAGGTCTGAAAGTCAAGGGTGTTCATTTCAAAACACACACGTGGGCCCTGGGCTGATGATTTAATCCATAAAACACCTACAGAGTTAAGACGCTGAGTTTGGACAATAAACATATTCTTCAAGCTATTTTGTTGAGTTCAAAGAGAAACTTAATAACTCACTCGCTTTTGAAATCAAGAAAGGTCTGTTCTTAAAATTCTATTGTCATTGTTATCACTATTCTTCACTGAACATATCTGAGCACAGAGTTCAATGCTAAGCACTTCACGTGGAATATTTCAATTAGTCCTCACATCAGTACCCCTATGTTACCAGGGAGGAAACAGCGGTTCAGAGAGGATCTACAACCTGCCTTCTGACATTTGTACTCAAAAATGTTCTCAATAAGGGAAATTTCAGGCCTTACCTTTTTTCAAATCCAACGAAGGAGTCAATTGCAATTGTCTTAAATACTAGGCCTTTTCAGATTAACTCACAAAGTTGTGTACTGTGTGTGATTTTTTTAAATTATTTTCCAAAATAAAAGAGTAAAAGGGCCCCCGTTCCTTTAATACTTAAAAACATCATTTTTCAATCTTTCCTAAGAACGTGTGCCCACTGGTGGTCTTCGGTGTTTCCTGTTTGTGTCATCTGAAAGGAGTTGACTTGAGGCCTACTTGTTTGTAAGTATGCGAAGAGCACCATCACTAGAGGGCCAGAAGATGTCATGGTGGTCAAGGTGGCTGGATCCCACACGGCCAACTGTGTGGTTCAAGTCCCAGACTCAGCAGCTTGAAAGACATAGTGGGCATGTGTGTGAGAGCACGTGCCCTAAATTACAAGAGGGAAATGCAGAAGGGATTGTTGTCGTGGCCATTCCCCCACAGGGGATGATTTCTCACTTTCCTCTCTCTCTATCTCGCTCTCTCTGTCTTTCTCAGGTGAGTACACGTGCCCTACAGTAAACTAAAAAGAAAACCCGAGTCCCAGGATCATGAGTGCTGAGCAGGGCTGGCTGTGGTGAGGGGTTCTGGCCATGGGTGGAGGCATAGCTGCAGACTTGGAGACAGGGCCTTGGGAGGCTATGGGGTTGAGGAAAGCGCATCAAGCCAGGTGTCCCGGAATCTGGGTTGTGACCTGTCATCCTATAGCTTGCCCTGCCAGTTTCTGTCTGTGAAATGGGTTAAGAGCACAGGCCTCACGGGATTGTGTGGAAAGGACAGAACTATGTGTCTGCCGTCTGCCAGGCCAGTGGCACAAAGCTGGCAGCGGGTGGCTGGGTTCTTTGTTCTGTTTTCTAATCGCTTGAAACTCATTTCCAAGGGCTGTTGCTTCTCCTGGTCTTAAATCACACTTTCCTTAACACCTCCTCCAAGAAGCAGGTCGAGGAGCAGGGGCACGGGTGCTACACTGCCCCCCATCCCACAGGCCACCCTGCTCTGCCTGCACCTAAATGCTTTCCTCCACCCTCTCTCTTCCCAACTCCAGATTTAAAAAAAGCCTCAGGCTCCCGCCTGTTCAAGGAAGAAAGAAAACGGGGCAAAGAAGGACAAGAGAGGACAGCTAGGGCTGGATGAGATGCACTGAGAAGCATCTGCCAGGGCCCCCCTGCAGCCAGGGCTCCTGCCCCCCAAAGCCAGGGCCCTCCTGGGCCTGTCAGCACCTGACAGCATCGCGCCTCTGTGGCCCTCCTCCAGGATTATTTGAAATGCCCCACCCAGATCTCCCACCTGAGCAGCAGAACAAACAGCCCTCAGACCCAAAGAGGAAGTGAGGTGTGGCAGAGACAAGGCAGGGCTGACTGTCCCCACCTTCGCAGGGACCCTGGGACTTCCCCCTCCCCCACTTGCCCCTGTGACACCCCTTCCAGGAAGGCTACAGAGTGAAATTCCTGATGTTTTATATAAATGACTCAGAGCACTGAGAATCTGGGGATAAATAAAGGCCATATAAACAATCTGACCCCTTCCCTCTGTGCCATGAAGGGCCATACGACACGGCTGCTCCTTGAGGAGTCCTGCACAGATACCCCCAGCCCACGGTCATGCCACACCCCTGCCACACTTCTCACTACAGCACTGCTCTATCACATCACTGCCCCGCTCAAAAGCCTTCAAAGGCCCCCCCAAGTGCTTGCACATCGATGTTTATTGCGGCACTTTTCACGATCGCTAAGTCATAGAAACAACCTAAATGCCCACGAACTGATGAATGGTTAGAAACTGTGGCACATATACTCAATGGAATAGTATTCATCCATAAAAAACAACAAAACCCTGGCTTTTGAAAGGAAGTGGATGAATATGGAAGACTTACTGCTGAGTGAAGCAAGCCATGCTATGAAGGAGAGGCATTGTATGTCCCCACTTAATATATACCGAGTGTCTGAACTCTAAAAAAAAAAAAAAAAAAAAAAAATATATATATATATATATATATATATATATATATATATATATATTTGAAATCATACTGCTTCTGTTGTTATAGAGTTATAAAATTATACAAAATTATAAGACATATTTTGAACATTATCTTTAAAATTCAGTATTTTGAAATTTTGAAAGTTGTTTGTAAACTGTCAAGAATTATAGAGTATGAGCTAAAATTTTTTGCTATGTAAAGTAAATGTTTGTGGAAAAATGTAAAAAATAAATAAATGAAAGAAAAAAAAAGAAATCATCTTTAAAAAACAGAAAAAAAAAAAGGCCCTCCCATTGCCTAATAGAAGAAGACAGGTCCCTGCAGCCCCCTTCCTGCCCTCAGCCCACCTGTCTCCTGCACAGACCCACCAGCATCCTCTGACTCCCTGACCCCCGCCTATGACTTTTCATCGCTACACCCAAATTTTCCCACCCCACAGGCCACTCCGCCAGGAAGTCAGGCCTGGCTGTCACCCTCGCTCATCTTCTCTTCCAGACTTCCCTGATCTGACCAACAGCCCAACCCAAGCTTCAGGCTGCTCTCTGCTGGCTTTTACGCCTCTCACATCCACCTGACTGTCCCTTTTCCCAGGTCCCTCCTGCAGACACCACCCCCAGCTATGTCACAGGCAGTCAAGTGTCCCAAGTGTCACTACTAGAAAGGTAATATTATCCCCATGATACAAATGAGGAAACTAAGAGAAAGAAAGGTTAGGTTCTTGTCCAGAGATCACAATTCCATTTTTAACGTCAGATATGAAAGTGAGGGGATGGGGCTAGCACGGTGGCATGGTAGTTAAGGCAATGGACTCCCACACGGCCAACCATGGTTCAAGTCCCAGCCCTGGCAGCTTGCTTTCTCACTTTCTCTCTATCTCTCTCTCTCTCTCTCTCTGGTGAGCACGTGTGCCCTGTAGCAAACTGAAAAATAATAATAATGAAAAATAAAACTAATAAAAATAATTCTATATAAAAAAAAAAGGAAAGGAAAGTGAGGGGGAGACCTTGTAGAGCAAGGAGATGGCATAGAAAGGGAGGACAGGAGACCCTCCCAGAATCCAGAAAACCTGGGCCTGGCTACCTTTGGTCCCGAGCATCCGACAGATCCATCCAGGCCCCTTCTCCACTAACTCAGTAAGTCAGAGCTGTTGCATGAGAACCAGGGCTAGGCTGGGCCCAGGTCCCATCCAGGTCCTCCCTCTCTTTTCTTCCACTGACTGCCCTGACGGACTCACCCCACCACCTCCCCCTCTCCCAGGAAGCCTCCCTCCATCTTTCCTCTCGTCACAGGCTTTTCTCGGCCCACCCATCACCCATGTTTCTGGCCTCCAGCAAGCAGCATCCTCCTCACCAGCTCTTTCCAACAGCTGTTTTTCTATGGGATAATTGTTCAGTATGATATTATTAGGAAGTCTTCAAACAATTTTTTTCCATAGGCAAATCAGTTTGGGAAGCACTAAGTGATTTCTTTCCTACAGAACTTGTCAGAGCCTTTAATTCTCTTAAAAGCATTCCGAATCAAGTGAATGTACCAATGTCTACCCTTATTTGTCTCCTGGACGTTGCTCAGAACAATCTTTGAGAGATACCACTTCCTCCCATTCCCTCAGGACAGCCAGGCACAGGCGAAGGGATGGGTGGGGGGGGACACCAGGCTCAGCCCTGCCCTCTGAGGAGGTGCCTGAGACACCTGCAGAACTCAGCCCCTGCCGCCCCTCTCAGCACTGCCCCGGGCAACACAACCCTTGCCCCAGTGTCTGCCCTTCCTCTTTGTTTGTGGTGACTACTACCACCCCCCCCCCCCCAGCATCTGGAGGTACCTCAACTGACCAGTCCCTCAGATACCTGCCCCAAGCTTGACAAAACCTGGACAGCATGGGACCTGGGGAGCCCCCAGAGCCAGCAGAACTGTTTTTCCATACAAATTACTCATTCCGCCCCCCCCCCCATCATTAGCACATAAGGTTTAATATTAAACCCCAACTAAGATGTGTGTTTAGCTGCCGCTCTGCAAAGACAGTGCCCCAACCAAGAAATGCTATGACACCCTCCATGTCCCCCAGGGAAGAGAATAAAACCTTCAGTTTACAGACAAGGAAACTGAGGCCTCAGAGGGGAGCAGACACTTGCCTGTAGTGGCCCAGCCAGGGACACGGCGAGAGAAGCATCCAGGCACCCCCTTCCCCCCCCCCCGGTACACCAGGGGGGTGGCCACAGTGGGACAGGACCCGACGGCAGCTCACATGACCATCGGCAGGAGCAACAAGGACTCACTCTGACCAGGGCAGGACACTGTGCCCGGGGGTGGCCCCAGAAACTGTGAGGGCTTTTAAGAGAAGATGTCAGGGCCAGACGTGGAGGACTTGTCAATGGTTTCCCAATCTCTCAGCCCCGCCCGGGCTGGAGGAAGGGTGCTCACCCCAGATTGGCTTCCCACAGCTCCAGGCTCAGCTGTGGGCAGAGATAAGGTGCCCTGCCTGCCATCTGTATGTCATTCTGACCCAGGACACAGCCGGCCAAGACACCCCCTTGTGGTCTTGGGAGTCCTTACAGTCAAGGGCCCTGGAAATTGGGCCTGTTCCTGGCCTGAACTCAAGCCTCCAGAGGCCCCTCCTGCAGCCCACCTCCCTGTGGAGTAGCCCCCTGGTCCTCACATCCTCAGGCACGCCTCTCTGCCCTGCCCACCCCCAAACGCCTCCCCTGTTTCAGTCCAGCCTCCCAGCAGACAGCTCCCTAACCCTCCACCAAGGAGTTCACAGAGCTGAGATGGCTCCCTGCACCTGAACTGTGCCCATTCCTTGAGAGCCCCATCTGAAGCCTGCGCCAGTGTGCCAGTGTGCCCGTGGGCCAGGAGCACTGCATTGCCCAGGAGCTTATTAGAAACACAGAGTCTCAGGAACACAGGTGGTGCAGAGGTTAAGGCACAGGATCCCTCAAGACTGAAAGCAGTTCAAATCCCGGACTCAGCAGCTTGAAAAGTACATGCCCAAAATCCCAAGAGGAGAATGGAGAAGGAACTGTGGTATGGCCATACCCCCCAGGAGGTGGAGAGATAATGGGGCGGGGGAAAGAATGGCAGTTTCAGGCCTCCCCCAGATATGCTGGATCATACAGGGCCAACCTGCCTTTAACAAGCTGCCTGTGTGTTAGCGTTTAAGGAGCGCATTTACAAACCTCTGCTCTGTCCAAGTCACTGCACCCATGGATCATAGCTTTCCATGTCTCTCGGGGCCTAGTGACTCAAGTCCAGACTCAGCAGCTTTGCCTGAAGGCCTTTCCCAAGCTGCCCACTTCTCTGGGATCTCCCTCCACCTTAGAAATGCCATCCCCTCCTCTGTCAGCCAAAGCCACCCAAGGACTTCAGGACCACCTCCTGCTCCAGGAAGCCAGTCTGAATGACACCTCAGTAATTGAAACTGACATGTCTCACTCTTATTTCCTGGCACTCCCAGCAGCTCTCAGCACCAGGAAAGGGCAAAGGAGATGCCAGGTGCCGATCCAGCTGTCAGGAAGTCCACCCTCAGCTCTAGCCTGCCTGCCTTGAACCCAGCAGCTGAGACCCCGGACATGTGGGCAGGCCTCCTCCATGCTCTCCTGCCAGACAAGAGGGACCTGGTGCGCTTCTAACAGCAGTCCTTCTCTGTGCCTCGGTTTCCCCACATGCAGAAGAGAATGCCCACTTACCTATCCTTCTTCTCTTCTAGGTGTGCTAGCAGGAGCTGCCCAGGTAGATGAGCAAATAACCTAAACCCTAGTATTCAGCATTCAGAGCAAACAGATCTACCCCTGTGTGGTCAGCAAACCCTTCTTTGGTCAGCCAGCCAGGCCCTGGGAAGCCAGCTCACCTGCCAGAGGTGACCTCATGCCCCAAATAAGGCCTTCCAGGGAAGAGCTGCCTCTCATTTCTTCTATTCCCCTCTTCCTGCCCAGTCCCTCGACACTGGCATCTCCTGAGAATCCCTTACCCCACTACGTGAGGTCTTCATGGAACCTCAAGGAACCCCCTGGCCTCCACAACCTCAGCAAAGAAAAACAAGGGCTCTCTAATTCCATTTTACACAGAAAAACAGAGGTTGGGACAGGGCTGACAGCAAAGTGGACTAAGCTGTTTCTAGTTCCCATTCCCTGCTCCCCCAGTTCTGCTCCCACATTTGACCCATCCCAACTCAGAACCCCATACAGGCTCCAAGGCCAAGCCTGAGGTGCCATCTCACAAAATCCTAGATGGAATCTCAAACAGGTCAGTTTATCTGGCTTATCAGCTCCTACCTGACCTCCCTACCCTTGGCCTAGGGGGTTGGGATTTTCACAAACAGGTGACAAAAGCATGCTAAACCCAGAGGAGTGACATTCTAATGGTGTCATCTCAAGCAGGGAACTGTTTTTGTACCAGAAGCAGTAGCTTTCCCCGGCACTCCAAAATCACAAAGCATGTCAGCCAATCACTTGGCCTGGGTCCACAGCCCTCCATGAAGAAAAACTGGGGCATGAAGCAGAGAAACTCAGCTACCTCAGAGTGCACACTTCTTTCCAACCTCTGCAGCCCCAAGACCAGGCACCACTGGGAGGCAGGAAAAACCATGTGTTTATGTGTTTATTAAGAAGTTCTGGCGGGACCAGCAATTAGAGTAATGGCTATGTCACTTGACTCCCATGTAGCCAACCACGGTTCGAGTCCCGGACCTGGTGGCTTAAACTCACGCTGGGCACGTGTGCATGCATGCCCAAGATCCCGAGAGGAGATCCTCAGAGGAGAAGGGATTGCGGCGTGGCCATGCCCCCTGGTGATTTCTCGCTTTCTGTCTCTTGTCTCTCTCTGTCTTTCTGGCGAGTGCACGCTCCTTATAGCAAAAAAAAAAAAAAAAAAAAAAAACCTCTCAAAAAAAAAAGTCCTGGCACTGGAGCCAGCAAGTGGCATGGTGGTTAAGGCACTGGACTCCCATATGGTCGACCACGGTTCAAATCCCGGACCCAGTGACTTGAAACTCATACCAGACACGTGTGTGTGTGTTCCCAAAATCCTAAGAGGAGAATGAAGGAGAAGGGATTGCAGCATGGCCATCCTCCCGCCCCGGGGCGGGGTGTGATTTCTCACTTTCTGTCTTTCTGTCTCTCGGGTGAGGGCACATGCCCTGTATCAAAAATCTCTCTCAAAAATATAAAAGTCCTGGCACCTATCGGAGAGGCATAAGAAAAGTGGCAGGGTGAACTGATTAGAGCATGGATTCTAGAGCCAGTTTGCTTACGTTTGGTTCTCACTCTGTTGCTGTCTAGCTGTATGACTACGCCTCAGTGTTCTTATCTGTAAAGTGAGAATAAGACCTACCTTACAGAGCTGTTAAAGGGATTAAAGAAGTTAATATCTGAAATGTCTACCACAGCTCAGGGCTTTTCCTAGGCATGCTGGCCAACCCCAGATCTGAACACCAGCCCTAGTTCCAGAGCTCACCTTAGAGTGTAAATTTAGTCCACCCCTGCCCCCACCCCCAGTCCAGGTCCAGCTCCTCTCCTTCCCAAGTCTGAAATCCCTGACTCTGGACCCTCCACTCCAAGACCACCAGCCACAGCATTCAACACTCAACTGGCTCTTCTGTGCAAATGCGAGAGCTGTGGGGAGAAAGACCAGGGTCTACAGAGAGACTCCCCAGCTGCCTCTTCCTCTACAACTCCCTGCACCCCCCCCCCCCCAGGGCTGAGCACCCAACAGTTACTTAAGGAAATGAACCCCTGGCTGCCCAGGCTGCCTGTCTCCTGAGTCAGAGAATCCCCCGCCCACCCATCATCCACACATTCACATACGTCCGTCTGTGGACACAACCTAGGCTTCCGCTAAAGAAAGAAATCACTTACCCTCAACCCACAGTGACCCAGACTCCACATCCCTGGCTCCCCAACCTCTCCCTTCCCCCAGTGTGCAGGCCTGCCCTCAAGTCACCCATCCCTTCCCTACTTCCCCTTTCCATATGCCACTGGCTCCCTCAGATTCTTGCACCCATTCGCACAACTGCTTTTGTGGAAACAAAATAAGTCCTCAGGGTCACTCGAGGTTTAAAGTGATTACAAAGTGCAGAGTTTACCTCTAGCCCCAGTCTCTCTATCAACTCAAGGGCTCCTATGCTGACTGTCATACCCACTTCTTTCTGCCCTGCCCAGTCCAGCCCCAAACTTTCCATATGGCTCAAGATGTCCTAAACATCAGCTCCATTCCAGGCGCTGTACTCGATGTTCCAAATACAGCGATGGGCCATTTGGTTAACGTTCCAGCCTACGGAGCCAGGCAAAGTCAAGTAAACAGACGACCATAACGAGTAGTGACGGACTGTGATACACAGAATAAAAAAGTAAATTGGGAGCTGGGATGAATCAGGGGGGAGGAGGGGCTCTCTCTCAAGACCAAAAGGACATTTGAGGAAGGTATATTTGAGACCTAAAAAAAAAAAAAAGTAGAGCCAACCCAGTAAAGGGCATTCGTAAAATATTCCTAGCAGAGAAGACAGCACAGCAAAGGTCCGGGGGCAGGAAAAAGCTTCGGGTATTCAAGGGGCAGAAGTGATTGAGATCTTTCATCAGAGAAAGTGCAAAGGACACAGTGACCAAAATAAGGCTAAGGCCCAGTCAGTTATGGCCAGATCATGAAGGTTCTGATAGGCCAGGGGAAAGCTTTGAGATTTGACTCAAAGGCAGCAGGGAGCTATCAAAGGTGTTAGAGGAATGATATGATCTATTCAAAATTGTCTCTATCTTCCTGCTGCTCTGTTAAAATAGAACAAAGGAGGGAAAGTGCAGGCATGGGAGGTTAACTGCTTCTCCAGTATTCAGGCGAGATTTAAAAGGTGGCTTGGGGGACCTGCAGTTGGCATAATGGTTATATCACTGGACTCCTATGTAGTCGACTGCGGTTGAAGTCCCGGACCCGGTGGCTTAAACTCACACCGGGCATGTGTGCGTGCCCAAGATCCCAAGAGGAGAATGGAGGAGAAGGGATTGCGGTGTGGCCATCCCCCCCGGGGGGTGCTTTCTCACTTTCTGTCTCTCTGTCTCTCTCTCTCTGTCTTTCTGGCGAGCACACACGCCCTATAGCAAAAACCTCTCCAAAAAAATATAAATATAAATATAAATAAATAAATAAAAGGTGGCTTGGTGTGGGGCAGGCAGCCGAGAGCAGTAATAGTGGAGTCAGAGCATGAAGAACAGTCCTGAAATAGACTCTGTAAAAAGAACAGAGAGGACTTGTTCCTGGACTGGCTGTGAGGAAGAGGGGAAGGGAGAAGCTGGTACCACCTGGTCTCCTGGCTTTAAAGGTGAGTGGATTATGGGCGACTTACTGAGATGGGACAGTCTGAGGAGATCATATCTGGGGAGTGCAGCCAGGATTCTTTCTCATCTATATTAAGCTTTTCCTCATCCAGGATATCATAAATCATCACATGGATGGTTGGAGAGCGAGGCTGGGGCTAGAGATAAAATCCGCTGATTAAAATTACGAGATTGACACATCAGGCGCGTGTGCATGCGTGCCCAAGATCCTGAGAGGAGAATGGAGGAGAAGGGATTACGGCGTGGCCATCTCTCCTGGGGGGTGATTTCTCACTTTCTGCCTCTCTGTCTCTCTCTGTCTTTCTGGCAAGTGCACATGCCCTATAGCAAAAACCTCTCCCCCCACCCAAAAAAAAAAAAATTACAAGATTGAGGACCAGTCAGTGGCATGGTGGTTAAAGCAATTGGATCCCACATGGCAGAATATGTCGTTTGAGTCCTGGATCAGAAGATTGAAAAAACAAGCCAGGTCCATGTGCATGTGTGCCCTAAATCCGAACATAATGGAAAAGGAATTACAGCATGACCATCCTCCATGGGGGGGTGTTTCCTCACTTTCTCTCCCTCCCTCTTGCTCTCTGTCTCTCTCTCTCTCTGTCTGTCTGTCTCTCTCTCTCTCTGTCTCTGGCAAGGAAATGTACCTTCTGGCAAAATTAGGAAAAAAAAACTCTGAAAATAAAATCACAAGGGGCCAGCAGGTGGTGTGTTGGTTAAGGCACTGCACTAGATCGGTTGAAGTCTGAGTCTCGAAACCAGTGGCTCGAAAAACACACCGGGCATGTATGTGTACATGCCCTAAATCCCAAAAGGAGAACGGAGGAAAAGGGACTACCACATGGCCATCCCCCCCGGGGTGTGATTTCTCACTTTCCCTTCTCTCTCTGTCTCTATCAGTCACTGGCGAGAACATGTGTCCTATGGCAAAACCCCTAAATAAATAAAACCATGAGATGGAAAATAATTTACATTTAAAATCTGTTTCTAAATCAATGCTTGATTTTTTCTTTTTCTTTTTTTTTTTTTTTTGATTGTAAAGAATGGAAACTAGGCCAGCTCTATGGCTTAGTGGTTAGGCTCTGGGCAGAGGAAGCCAGATCCCACAGAGCCCAGTGGGGTTCTAATCCCAGCCCAGTCAGTTTCACACCCCGCACACACGCACTGTGCCCAGGACCTTGACAGGATAGAGAATTGGAGGAAAGAGGCCTAGGCCCCACTAGGGGGTCCTTTCTCTCTCTCTTTCTCTCTCTCTCTCCCCTCCTTCTCATGCACGTGGTCTCTATTACACATTTTTAAATTAAATAAACTTAAAAAAAAAAAAAAGAGTGAAAGCTGAGGAGATGTAAATAGCGGAGAAGGAAGAGCCAGCCATCAGGGGAGAAAGGGGACTGAGGACAGAGCCCTGGGACCCTGCAACAGTTAAGAGTTGAGTCAAAGCCTCATCCTAAAATAAGACTAAAGAAAGGGCAGCTAGAAGGGAAGAAGAAACCCAGGAATATTGTTCCTAGAAGGAGAGAATGTTCAAGAAGCCCAAGAGAGGTGAAAGAGGACCATGTGTGGGGACATGGAAATCATCTAGGTCTTCGCTGGCCCCCTCTCAGTCCTGACCAAAGCCAAGCCAAAGGAGCAGACAACCCAAAGGACAGGCTCTGAAGGGGTAGGCACCGACAGCACTCTGGGGAAGTTCTGCTGCCCACATAAGTGGGTCCACGACTGGAAGGGAATTACAGATCAAGGCCAAAAAAAGGAGACTAGAAAATGAAGGAGTAGAGGACCAGCAGATGGCAGGTTTCACCTCTGGACTCCCACGTAGTCCAGCGCAGTCGGGAGTCCCAGCGACTTAAAACTCACCCAGGGTGCGTGTGTATGCATGCCCAAGATCCTGAGAGAATGGAGGAGACGGGATTGCTACGTGGCCATGCCCCCTAGGGGCTGATTTCTCTATCTCTCCCTGGAGCGCCCGCGCCCTGTAGCAAAAATCTCTCAAAAAAAAAAAAAAAATTAATGGAATGGGGGTAGTAGAGCCTGTTCTTACGTTGTTGTGAAGGATGGGGAAAGAAGCCACTTCCACACTGGCGAGAGGATGGTAACCAAGGACTGGGGTAGGGGGCAGGTCTTGGAGCCCAAGTGGAGGCAGAGGCTAGTGGCAGGAACTAGGATCCTTCTCCCCCCCACCCCTCGCCCCAACACCCAGCAAGAAGGGAGGGGGCAGAAGCAGCAAGATGCAAATGTGGGGGCCTTCAGCGATCAATCGATCGCACTCAGAAATAAGCCCACTCCCGGACCCCTGGGCACCTGCTGCTTGCTCCAACCACCGCTGCCCCCACGGATTGGCGCCTGCTGTGCCACCACCAGCAGGTTCTGCAAACAACCTGTGAGCACGTCTCACTGCGTGCCAGCCATCGCGCGTACCTCGTTGGACTGAGCTCGCCTCCTGATGCGAGCCACCGGAGGGTCCGCGGGCTCCTAACCTGTTCTGCAAGTGCCCCCTCCCCCACTTCAGGGCAGTGGCTTCCCTCAGCCCTTCCCCCAAGGTGAACACTCCAACAGAACCCTACCCTCAGCCTGGCTCCCGCAAGCCCGGGGCAGCCCGAGAGCCCCTAGTTAGCCCTGCAAAGAGAGCTGCTCCCCACCCTGCTCGGGGCCCAAAAGGAGACCCTCAGGATGCCCAGAGCCCGGAGCGAGGGCGGTCCAGGCTCTCCCCGTGTCCCGCCGTCAGCCTGGAACCTTCTCTCCTCTCCCCAGCGCCCACCTCCGAGCGGCCCGAGTGTTCGCCGGGAGTCTGCGCCCGGCTTTGTCTGCGCCCACGGAGCGCGCCTGCCGGACACCCCGGGCGCTCCACTCCTGCACCGAGCTCGCGGGGTCCGGCCTGCCCTACACCCCCCGGCGCCTGGCTCTGGCCGGAGCAGCCCCTGCCCCAGGATCGCCGCCACTCCGGCCACCACGGCTTCCCCACCGCGGGAGCCAAGGGGGCGCGGCGCCCACCGCTCTCCGCGAGCCTCCAGAACGCCGCGCACCCCAGCCTCCCGCCCGAGCTCTGCGGTGACCCCAGAGTCTCGGGCCGGGCGAATCCTGGGAAGCCGCTCCGGGCCCGGTACCCTCCCGCCGTGGCCACAGCCCCTGCCTGCGCCCGGGCGAGGGCTGGGGGCCCGGCCCGAAGAGCGAGCGCGCGGTACCTTTCCCTGCTGAGCCGGGGAAGTGAGTATTCGGCGAGCGGCGCTCCGGCCTCGGCCTCCTCCGCCTCCCCTCCTCCGCCAGCAGCCTGGCTTCCTCCTCCAGCCGCCGCTGGGACCGTAGGGGCCCGAGCCAGCCGCCGCGGCCTGTGTGGGGCCCCGCTCCGCCTCGCGTCCCCGGCCCACCCCGCCCGGTCGGCTCCGGTCCGGCCCCCTGCCCCGCCTCTGGGCGGGGACGCGCCGAGCCCCACCTCGGGCCCGCCCCTCCAGAGGCGGGGACGCTGCAGGCCACCGGAGCCGAGGTTGTGGTGTCTGTCCTCCCTGCCTGGGAACCCCGGGTCCCACGCTCCCACCTGGGCCCACACCCCCTTCCCTCAAGCTGGGCGCCAACTCACCCACCCATTCCATAAGAAAAGTAGATCGCCCAGCCCTGCTAGTCCAGTGCTGGGCATAACGCAAAGTCGAGGCTGCCAGCGAGGCAACCGTCACTAGGACGCCAGCCTCGGTTTACCCAAGAAGTCGGGAACCGGTTTTCCGAAAGGCAGGGGCGCCCCGGCTTCCTCCCGCTTCCCCGAGTGCCTTCACTCCCGCAGGCCTTCCATCATAATCCCAGCTGGGTCCAGAGAGCTAGCCTCCAAGGACCACCTCCAATCTTCTTGTCTCCCCAACACGGTTGCCCCACTTGCCACTCCACCCATTGCCTTGAAGACTTCCGCGTCAATCTTGAACCCTAAACAGCCCAGGAGAGGTCATGCACTTAGGTCATCCTAGGCCTATCTCTTCACAGCCCAGGGCTCTGAGCCGAAGTGTTCTTTTTAAGAAAAGAGGGCCAGCTGGTGGCATGGAGGTGAAGCCTGCTGCATCCCACATGGCCAACTCCGAGGTTCCAGTCCCCAGGTTGGGACCTGGTGACTTGAAAAACCTCCAGGTTGCATGTACATGGGTGCCCAAAATCCGAAGAAGAGAATGGAGAAGAGACTGTGGCGTGGCCATCCCCACAGGAATGATTTCTCACTTCTTTCCCTCCCTTCCTCCATCTCTCTGTCCCTAAGCAAAACTAAAATTTTATATATATCCCTCTCCATATCACCCAGTAATTCCACTCCTGGTAAAGGATAGGAAAACACATGGTAGGAAGAACACTTGTACATCCATGTTTATTGCACCATTATTCATAATCCCTTAGCATGGAATCAACCCAACTGTCCAAGAATAGATGAATGGATTGAAAAACTGTGGCACATATAGAATGCCACTCAGCCATAAAGAACAATGAGTCCCTGACATTTAATCCAAAGTAGACAAATATGGAGGATTTAATGGTACGTGAAGCAGCCAGACTATGAAAAAGAGGCATTGTACGTCTCCACTTATTATATACACTGAATGTCTGCCCTCTATGGCAGACACTGAAAAATTAGAAGGTACACTAATAGGGAGGGCAACTGTAGATACCAGAAACCGAGGGGTTGGAAGTTGGGAAGGCAACTGTAGAATATTTGGGCCAGCAGGTGGCATGGTGGTTAAGAAGGTGGACTCCCACATGGCCGACCGTGGTCCAACTCCCAGACCTGGTGGCTTGCTTTCTCAGTTTTTCTCTCTCTCTTTCTCTCTCTCATGCATGTGTCCCATAGCATGATAAAAAATAATAATCATAAATAAATTAAATTAAATAAATAATTTTTTTAAGAATAGAATGTTTATGAGTGAGCTAAGGGTTAGATTTTCTGTGCTTGAATTCTGCCTCCGTGTAGCCTAAGGGAAGTTCATCTCTTGCATCTGTAAAATGGGGTTAATAATTTTTGCAGAAGATGCAGACGCAGGTGCTGTGGAGCTCTGGTCAGCCCACTCCTGCTCCTAACTCACCGCTTCTCGCTCTCACTAAGGAACAAGTCAGTCAGGAAGCCACACTGCAGCCATGGGTTTTTTTAATTAAAGAGAGATTTTTGCTAAAGGGCATTTGTGCTTACCAGAGAGACAAAGACAGAAAGTTGAGAAATCACCCCCAGGGAGGGATGACCACACCACAATCCCTTCTCTTCTTTCTCAACTCAGGATCTTAGGCACACATGCAGGAGCCTGGCGTGAGTTTGAAGCATAACCATTATGGCATCTGCTGGTCCCCATAGCCATGGCTTTTAAAGATACTGTTTTTAAAACAATGGTAGAGCGAGAGGTGGTCATTCACCCAATTAGAGTTACTTTCACCAGCAGCAGTGTAAAGTCCCTGGACAAAGTGCATGCTGACTTAATCGGAGATGCAGAGGAAAAGAATCTCAAGGTGAACGGACTGGTTCAGATACCTACCAAAACTTTGAGAATCACCACAAGAAAAAAACCTTGTGGTGAAGGTTCTAAGACTTGGGATCATTTCCACATGAGAATCCACAAGCAACTCATTGATTTGCACAGTCCTTATGAGATTGTTAAACAGATCACTTCCATCAGTATTGAACCAGGAGTTGAGGGTGAAGTCACCATTGCAGATAAGCCAACTCTTTTAATAAATTGATTATCATCTGTTAGGAAAAAAAATGGGATTAACAAATAGGACCTCCTCCAAGAGTTGTTGTATTCAATAAAAATATTACCCTGGACTAATGAATTACAAATGATGGGACATTATTCAAATTGCCTTGGCGTAAGCAATAATTAATTTTTGTACTCACATAACTGAAAAAAAAAAAAAAAAAAAAAAAAACCAGAAAACTGATGCAAGTATTAGAGGCCAGCAGGTGGCATGTAGGTTAAGGCAGCTGGATCCCACATGGATCCCACAGCTGCCAATGCAGTTTGAGTTCTGGACCTGTCAGTTACACCTGGTGCTTTTGTGTGCCTAAAATTTCAAGAGAAGAATGGAAGAGAAAGGATTGTGCCATGGCCATCCCCCCAAGTGGTGATTTCTCACTCTCCCTCTATCTCTCTCCCTCTTTCTCTGTCTCTTTCTAGTGAGTATACCCACCCTGTGGCAAAAAAAAAAAAAAAAAAAAGAAAGAAAGAAAGAAAGAAAAGAAAAAAAAAGAAAGAAAAGAGAAGAAGAAAGGGAGAAAGAAAGAAAAAGAAGTACTAGAGACTCAAAACATGTCAAGGTGCCGTCAGGTGGCATGGTGGTTGGGGTGCTGGATTCCCACATGGCCAACCACAGTTAGTCTCAAACCTAACAGCTTGCTTTCTCACTTTCTTTCTCTCTCTCTCTCTCTCTCTCTCTCTCTCTCTCTCTCTCTCTCTCTCTCTCTCTCTCTCTCTCCAGCAAGTGCTCATGCCATAGACAGATAGATAGATAGATAGATAGATAGATAGATAGATAGATAGATCAAGACTTGATCTTCCCCTCCTCATCACTCACACTGTGCTTATAGTGGCAAAGTTGGCTGCCAGCAGCTCATCCTCCTGGACCAAGCCCTCATTTCCTCCTGCAAGAAGTCAAGGCTATATCTAGTTGGCTCTGATTGGCTCACACATCATCCCCAGACCAATCACTAAGGTTATGATCTTTCTTTTTTTTAAAAGAGTTTTTTGTTTGTTTGTTTGTTTGTTTGTTTTGCTTGGTGTTTGGTTTTGTTTTGTTGTTTGTTTTGCTTTTTGCTAGAGGGTACGTGCACTCACTGGAGAAAGAGAGAGACAGAAAGTGAGACATCATCCCCCAGGGAGGATGACCAGGTCTCAATCCCTTCTCCACTCTCCTCTCAGGATTCTGGACATGCACGCGTATGCACTGGGTATGCATCTCAAGCCTCTGGGTCCAAGACTAAAACCAAGGTCAACCATGCAGGAGTCCAGCAACATAACCCTTACGACGCCATCTGCTGGTCCCGAGGTTATAATATTTCAATTGGTTGGGCCTGAATTGCGCGGCCATTCCTGGAGGCAGTCCCAGCTAAACTATGTGAGTAGGGAATGAGAAAGGGTGATTTCAGGGCACTGTTTACCATTGGGAGGTGAATGGACTCAACTGTGTGCCAAGCACCCAGTAAGTTCCCAAACACACTGGCCATTGTTGAGAACTTCATTACATTTCAGAGGTGCCAAGTACCTTTAGAACATCCTTCTATGTTTGGAGAACTTCAAATGTCATGAATCCTGTACCTTAGTCCTCCACTCCAAAGCCAGAAACACTCTTTCCCAGTCTCCTTTGAAGCTGAGGTGCTGGCATAATCCAAACCCTGCCAGCAGGGTACACCACTGAAAATCTATATGTGGATGGGCCAGCAGGTAGCATGGATGCTAAGGTGTTGAACTCCCACATGGCTAACTGAGGTTTGAGTCCTGGGCCTGGTGGCATGCTTTCTCACTTTCCTTTTCTCTCTGTCCCACTGGTAAAATAATAATAATAATAATAATAATAATAATAGTGATAAATAAAATTAAATTAAACAAGTCTTAAAAAATATTTTGGGAGATCAGCAGATGGCATAGTGGTTACATCATTGGACTATCACATGACCAACCATGGTTCAAGACCCGGACCCAGAGGCTTGAAACATGCCAGGCGCATATGCATACATGCCCAAAATCCCAAGAGGAGAATGAAGAAGGGATTGCAGTGTGGTCATTCCTCCTGGGGAGTGATTTCTCACTTTCTGTCTCTCTATCTCTCCAGCAAGTGCACACACCCTATAGCAAAAATCTCTCTAAAAAAATAATATAATATTTTTGTATGTGGAAGCAAGCAATGTGGGAAAGCAGGCATCACTTGGTGGGGGGGTGGGCACAGGGGCAGCAAAGGGAGTAACAAGGACGGCAGTGAAGGCATCTGGCTTTAGAAGCAGCCATAGCAGCAGTGCTGGAGAGCTCACCAAAAGAAGGAAGCCACTTTTGTTTTTGTTTTTGTTTTTGTTTTTGTTTGCTATCGGTAAATGTACTCACCAGAAAGAGACAGAAGGAAGAGGGAGAAAGAGAGAAAGTGAGAAAGCATCTCTTAGGGGGATGGCCATGCCACAACCCCTTCTCTTCCACTCTCCTCTTAGGATTTTGGACACACATACACACACACACACACACACACACACACACACGCCTGGTGTGTTTTCTAAGCCGTCAGGTCTGGGACTTAAACCATGCAGTCAGTCATGTGGGATCTCACCACCTTAACCACCATGCCACTGGCTAGCCCAGAAATCACACGTTTGTCTATTGTCTATTGTCACATAACAAACCACCCTCAAAACTTAGTGGCTTAAAACAGCACTGATTTACTATAATTTCTCACAATTCTTAAAGCTGTTGGTTCCTTTGCTGCATGAAGTGTTGACAAGAGACATCAGCTGGAAGCTTGCCTGAGGCTTGAACATTCAATATGGCTTCTCTCTCCACGGACATTCCAGCAGGAATGGCTCTGCCTTGTTACAAAATGGCAACGTGGCCTCCTAGAGGATGAATTTGGAAGTTGCCATTTGACTGAAGACCTTGGTCCCCAACCGCCAAGTCATCATTCCTACCACCTTCAATAGCTAAAGAAAGTCACAAGTCCAGCCCAGATTTAAGGGGTGTGTAAATCAATCCCACCACTCAAAGAGTGGAGTGTTTCATTCATTTGCTAGAGCTGCCATTACAAAATACCATAGACTGGGTGGCTTAAACCAGCAGTTCCCAACCTTTCTGGCACCAGAGAGGTTTCATAGAAGACAACTTTTCCACAGACTGGTGGTAGGGGATGATTGCAGGATGATTCAAGGGCATTACATTTATTACGCATTTTATTTCCATTATGATTACATTGTAATATATAGTGATACAATTATATAACTCATCATAATGCAGTATTTGCAGCCACTCCTCAGCACCAGCATTACTGCCTCAGTTTCACCCCAGATCATCAGGTATTCAATTTTCCTAAGGAACAGGAACTTACATGCACAGCTCACAATAAGGTTTCTATTTCTATGAGAATCAAAGGCCACTGTTGATCTGACAGGAGGTGGCACTCAGACGGTAATGTGAGCGATGGGGAGTGACTGTAAATACAGGTGAAGCTTTGATGGCTCCCTGCCACTCATCTTTTGTTATGTGGCCCACAATGGTACCACACTGGTATGAGTTAGGGTTGGGGACCTCTGGCTTAAGTAACAGGAATTTATTGTCGAGGCATTAGGGTTACTTGGTTCTAGGAGAAAGAATCTATTCCATGCCTCTCTCCTGGCCTCTGGTAGGTTGCTAGCAATCTTTGGTGTTCTTTGGCTTATAAATGCATCACCCTCATCTTTGCCATTATCTCCCATGCGTTCTTCCTGTGCATGTCTACCTCTCAAATTTCCTCTTCTTAAAAAGACATCAGTAGCATTAGATTATAGACCACCCTGGTGCCTCCATTTCAACTTGGTTACCTCTATAGAGACTGTTTCTTTAAATAAAGTCCTTTTTTTAAAAAAAAGAATTATTTCATTTTTAACTTTATTAATTATTTCATTTTTAACTTTGTTTACTTCAATTTGACCAGAGAGGGATGGCGGGGGAGGGGGAGAGAGAGAAAGCAAGCCTCCAGGTCCAGGACTTGAACCATGGTCAGCCATGTGGGAATCCAGTGCCTTTAGCCACCATGCCATCTGCCGGGCCCACTAAATAAAGTCTTATTCAGGTATACTGGGGATTAGAACTCCAATATATCTCTTTTGAAGGCATGCAATTCAACCCATAGTAACTCTGCATATAGGAATGTAATGAATCCTTGGCAATCACCTCCGCTGCAAAACAGAACCCTCATGAAAACCTCCCTCTTGTCTACAGGACAGATAGATCCTGGGAGAAACAGATTCCTCTAGGACCTGGAAAATTCAAACACTCTTTCTAAATCACACAGCAGCAGCTTTGGGTTATAACCTCTTTTTCTCTCTCCTCCCCTCTCCAGGGGGAGTCTTTAGATCCTGAATAGAAAAGTGAGCAAAGCTAAGGTTCCTCACTGTTCCTCCCACCACAGATGGGGGCGGAGATAAGGCTCAGGTACCTGACATCCCACCGTGGATGAAGGGTGGAAGTTAGGCTCAGGGAGCTGACAACCAGCTGTGAGGCATTGAGCGAGTTCAGAGGACATCATTTTGTCATCTGTGAGATGGAGAAAATGATAAAAGTCTGTCTCTCAGGGTTGTGGTTAGGATTAAAAAGAATAAAAAGATAAGGCTAGGAGGTGGCATGGAGGGTAAGGAGCTGGATCCCACAAAGCCAGCTTCAGAATTTGAATCCCGAACCTAGAGGCCTGATAATCACACCAGGCACATGTGCAGGCATGCCCAAAATCCTGGGAGGAGAGTGGAAAAGGGATTATGGTGTGGCCACCCCCCTGAAGTGGGGGAGGGAATGATTTCTCACTTTCTCTTTCTCTTTCTCTTTCTTTCTCTTTCTGGTGAGCACATACATCCTATAGCAAAAAAAAAAAAAAAGAAAAGAAAAAAAAAGATAAAATAAAAGGTAGAGTGTGAAAAGTGATGTCTAATGTCAGTAATTATTAGTGTCAGTCTCTATTGCATCAGTTCCTCTGACTTGGACTCCACTTTGTGTTGAAACATTAGCTAAGTATTGAACACAGACTTCACATGTGTGGAGCACTTCACAGTTTACAAAGCTCGTCCACACCCACCATCTCAGGGAATCCAGTTACCTCACACCATGAGGGCAGAGTAACAAAGAAGGGCTTTAAGAAGTGTTAGTTCTAATGATGTTGGTTGCTGTAGCAAAGAGACATAAAAATATAATAGTCCAAACATAATAGAAATATGAATCTTAGCCACACTATAAATGGGTGTTCCCATTTCATAATGGCTTTCCTATTCTCGGAGATTCAGGAACCTAGGTTCATTTCATCTTTTCCCCCCTCAGAGGGAACATGCTCTTGCCAAAAAAGAGACAGAGAGAGAGACGAAGAAGGAGAAAGCTCCTCCATGGGCCATGGTTACACCACAATCCCTTTTCCTCTGTGTCTCCCTCCTTCTGGGATTTCGAATACATGCGCAGATATGCCTGGCATGATTTTCAAGCCACCAGGTCCAAGACTCAAAGTGCATGATCAGCTATGTGGGATCCAGCTCCTGAACCAGCAGGTCATGGGCTGGCCCCAAGAGACTCATATCATCCTGTGCCTCTAGCCACCATGAGGGTCTTGTAATTATCTTCTCAGAGCAAAAAACAAAAGAAAGTGTTAGCTTGAAAAATGACAATACTTCGACTCACATAGCCCAAACTAATCATATAGTCACACCTGACTGCGAAGTATGTCCTAGGTGTGTGCCCAGGAAGAGCAGGAAAGTGCTATTGACGAACAGCCTCAGTCTCTGCCGCGAGATCCTTTGTACAATTGTACGAGGGGTGGGCTACATATCCCCAAGAAGGAATATTTTCTGGTTGAGTATAGAGTGGGTCGACATATTGGCCACTGCTTCCTGATTCCCTGTTTAGTAGTTTGCACCCACAGTCTTGCTATGGACTCAGAGAGGAAGAGTATATTCCGACCCACTGGTGTTGGGCCTGACCATGTGACTTTCTCTGGAGGATGAAATGGAATAGAACTGGTAGTGTATCCATAGGAGCTTCAGCTTTAAAAGTTCCTGCATGTCTTTACTTTCTTCTTGCTTTCACTACCTCCATTAAAAAATGTCTTTCTGGATAGGTGCTGCCCTTCAGCCTGGGGCCACAAAATGAATTTGGGAGGAGCAGATCGGAGTTCTACCCAACACCCAGAGTCAAACTCACCAGACCAGTATTTGAAACAGAGCCACCTCTCTGATTAAAGGCTAGATCAACTTGGAACTCCCAGCCAATCTGTAGGTGCATGAGATCAGTAGAGCCATCCCAGCCAACCCACAAACACATGAGAAATAAATACTCATTGTTATATGTCACTGACGTTTCATGGTTGTTACACAGCACTGTGGTAGCAATAAACCAGGTGATACAGAGGACAAATAGAGTATTCCTCGTTTGTCCACTCTTTTCATAACTGATGTCAGTGCCATCTGGTTGAAAAAAGAATGACAAAACAAAAATATGCATGGCTTAAAACCAGGTCTACATGGCCATGCAGTAAATGGATATTACCACATCTGAAGTCAAACCTAAACTGTATGCTCTCTCTTCTCCTCCACTTACAGCCAGACTGGTTATCCTTATATTCTCTGCCAGGATAGGAGTCCCTGATGGTTACTGTATGGTTGCCCCAATGGAATGACAACACATTGATTATAAGACACTAACAGATCCAGGCAAAGGATAAGAGTGCCATTAAAAGTAAAGTAAAGTAAAGTCTCCAGCTTTGCACACTCTGGAGTGAGAGACACTGTAGCAGGTGCTGATGGAGATAAGCATTAATGGCCTTCGGGTACCTGGAGAAGGAGGCAAGCTGCTACTGAAACCAGCCTATCAAGCTGAGGCTCCGGACAGGTCCACTAAGGTAGGTCTTCTCAGGTCACCTGAGGACCTAGTTAAAATACAGGCTCTACATCAGCAAGTCTGGGATAGGACCTGAGAGTTTACATTTTCTTTTTTTTCTTTTCACTTTTTTTAAGAATTATTTATTTAATGTTACTTATTATTATTTTTAATTTGATCAGAGAAAGACACAGAGAGAGAGAAAGGGAAAAGAATAAAGCAAGCTGCCAAGTCTGGGACTCAAACCACTGTCAGCCATGTAGGAGTCCAGAGCCTTAACTACCACTCTACCTGCTGGCCTTGAGATGCTGCATTTCTTTTTTTTTTTTTTCTTAGTTACATATTTATTTAACTTTACTTGTTACTTTAGTTTTTTTAGAGAGAGATTTTTGCTATAGGGCATGTCCACTAACCAGAGACAGAAAGCAAGAAATCACCCCTAGGAGAATGACCATGCAACAATCTCTTCTCCTCCAATTCTCCTCTCCAGATTTTGAGCACATAAGCACACTTGCTCAGCATGAGTTTTAAGCCACGAAGTCCAAGACTTGAACCACAGTTCCACATGGGAGTAAATTATGCCATCTGCTGGTCCCTATTATTATTATTATTAATTTGCTATAGGGCACATGTGCTCATCAGAGAGAGAGAAAGGGAAAGTGAGAAAGTAAGTTGCCAAGACCAGGACTCGAACTGTGGTTGGCCATGTGAGAGTCCAACACCCCAACTATCATGCCACTTGATGATCCCAAGATTCTGTATTTCTAACCAGTTCCTGGATGAGGCTGATACGTTGGTCTGTGGGCCAGACTTGAATCAGCAAAGCTTTAAAGCCCTGGTGTTAACCTCAGCTGCACAGTGGGATAGCTGGGAAGCTTCTAACTGATGATGCCTGAGTCCCATCCCCAAAGGTTCTGCTGCAGTGGGTCTGAGGTGCAACCTGGCCTTCATTTTTAAACCTTCTGGTGACTTCAATGTGTACCCTTCACTGTTTTCAGAGAATCTTCATATAAATCAGCTTCTCATTATGGATCTAACCTTCAACTCAGTGGACAATCCTGGATAGGTTTGAACTTCATCTCAGGTCTCCTCTTCATTTTTCTGAGGGCTCTGGCTCTCTGCCCATCCTTTATTGTGCCAAGGAAAGAAATTTTCTTCTTCTTTTTTTTTTTTTTTTTTTTTTTTTTTTTGGAGAGGTTTTCGCTATAGGGCACGTGCGCTCGCCAGACAGACAGAGAGAGACAGAGAGACAGGAAGCGAGAAATCACCCCCCAGGGGGGATAGTCACGCCGCAATCCCTTCTCCTCCATTCTCCTCTCGGAACCTTGGGCACGCATGCACACGTGCCCGGTGTGAGTTTTAAGCCACCGGGTCCAGGACGCGAACCGCGGTCGACCACATGGGAGTCCAGCAACATAGCCATTACACTAACTGCTGGTTCCCCCAAGGAAAGAAATTTTTAAAAACTTTTTTAAACTAAAATTATCCCCATTTTGTGAAAAAACAGATAATTTAGACTGGCAAGTGGCGTGGTAGTTAAAGACACTGGACTCCCACATGACCAACCATGGTTCAAATCCTGGACCTGGGGGCTTCCTTTCTCACTTTTCCTCTCTCCCTGTCCGTCTCTCTCTGGTCAAATTGGAGAATAATAATAAATACAGTTAAAATAAAATAATTCTTTTTTTAAAAAAAACCATTAAGGGACCAGCAGTTGGTGTAATGACTCTATCGCTGGACTCATGTAGTTGACCATGGTTCAAGTCTTGGACACAGTGGCTTAAATTCACACCAGGCAACTGTGCATGCGTGCCCAAGATCCTGAGAGGAGAATGAAGGAGAAAGGGTTGTGGTGTGGCCGTCCCTGGGGGGTGATTTCTCGCTTTCTGTCTCTCTGTCTCTCTGTCTTTCTGGCGAACGCATGCACCCTATAGCAAAAACCTCTCCAAAAAATCATTAAAAATACATCAAAAAGTAAAAAAATAGGGGGTCAGACAGTGGTGCAGCAGTAAGACAACCTTCTGAGAGGCTGACTCACAGGGGAGGGTTCTGGGTTCATATCCAGAGACCTCCCTGGACACACCGGGCACATGCATGCTTACGACCTGAGACTGGTTTCAGCCGTGGGTGAACTGCATCATAGAGATCCTGCTGGGGGTGCATGTGTGTGTGTTTCTCTCTCTCTCTCTCTCTCTCTCTCTCTCTCTCTCTCTGGAGAAAGAGATAAACTTTTAAAAAAAGAAAGTGAGGAGCTGGCAGATAGTATGGTGATTAAGGCGTTGGACTTCCACATGGCTGACTACAGTTCAAGTCCCAGATCTGATGGCTTGCTTTCTCACTTTCCCTCTCTCTCTCTGTCTGGCTCTGGCCAAAATTTAAGAAATAATAATAATCAAGAAAACTAAATAAATAATTGTTTTAAAATAGAAAAGAGAGAAAGAAAGATGGAAGGAAGAAAGAAGGAAGGAAAAGAAAGCAGGCCCAATAGATGGGACGGGCAGTGGCGGAGCTGCAGTGAAGCAATGCTCTGTGATGGTCAATCCACATGGGAAGGCCCCAGTCCACTCCCAAGGTCTCCCTGTGATCCAGCGTGGCTGAGACTAGGGTGGATTATGACATGAGACCCTGTGGGTGGTACAGTCTCTCTGTCTTTCTCTCTCCTAGAAGAAATAAAGTTGAAAAATAAGGGCAGAATGGCAAAAATGGAGTCCTTTGACTGGATCAAATGTGACCTTTGGAAAATCTTGCTCTCCTGCCCTTTCTTCCCACGATCCCTAACATTTAGGGCAAACACTCCGGGACTACGCGTGGGGCCTGGTCTATGTCCATGGAGAGAGTTGGCCATGGGGTTGAGCGCCAGCCCACAGCCAGGTGTTAATAGGTGGGAAATGTCTGCTTTTTAACCAGGACAATGTAGTACCTGTTTCATATCAAAACAGGAATAGAAACAAACTTTAAATGTATGTGAGTTTTTGAGGCAAAATCCTAGACTTTGCAGTCATTCAGGCTTTGCTGTGATGGTCTCAGATTGGGGGCAGGGCCTCTGTCTTTGGGAATTCGCAAGGGTTGCCAAATCTAGCAAAGAAAAATATAGGCCACACTGTTCAGTCTGTGTCTCAGAGAATCAATGGATGATTCTTAAGGAGAAGTATAGGCCTCATGACATAGCAGTGAGTGGCCAGAGTTCATTCCCCTAAGCCTTGAGGTATCTGGCTTTCCACCTTCAGATGTCGTGTGCAACCAGGCCAGGAGGCCAGGCTTCTGGAGACGTCCAAGTGACCTCAGGAATTCTGCACACTTCTCCAGAGCACCAGAAATAGGCACCTAGACCATCTGACTATGCAGACTTTTGTTTGTTCCTTGGTCTGGGTGTTTGGCAACCTATCTGCTAGGCCCTTACTCTCAGAGTTTAGGAGTTAGCTCATAGACAAGAATCTTCAAAAGAGAGCCATCTTCTTTGCCTTGAGCTTCCCCTTGCTTCTACCACCACTGTCTGTCCTCCGATAGGCCTGGCCCATGCCCTCGCCCACACCACCAACCCCTGGCAACCCTCCTCAGTCTCCAGCCCAACCCTGAACAGCAGCCCCTGCAGAGGATTTGGGGAAACCAAGAAAAACAAACTAAGGAATGTGTCTCAAATCACATGAATTAAGAAGGGGCCCAATCAAGGGAGGTAGAACCAAGAGGGGATGTGGTAAAGACTTCCATTCCACAAGCCCCTAGCCCTGTCTGGACCCAAGTAAGAGCGCTGGACGTGATCCCCTCCAAGCTCCACGCTCCTCTCTCCTGAGATCGTCCAGTGCCCTCAGCTTCCATCAGATCTTCCCTGAGCCCGGAGCTGTGCCAGGCATGCTGGACCATGACGTCCGCAGCTGGGAGATGCCCTCTGCCCCAATGACTGTCCCCTGGCATAGGGAGAGCCTAGCTTTACCCGGCTCCAGAGCAGCAGACCTGTCTAGTCAAGGCTGCGTGCATGTGCGGTATGTATCAGCATCCTGGTCCCCACCCCACCCCAGGGGGCTGTGGCAAGCAGCCTCCTGACCACAACCCACTGTGTCAGCGACAAGTAAACAGGATGGGCTGATTGCTGCCTCAGGAGCAGATGCCACTCACTGTCTAAACAGGAAAGAAACCGTGGGAGGGCTGCCTTCACTACTCTGTGATGTAGGAGAGAAGAGGGGAGGAGAGAAAGGAGGAGGAGGAAGAGGTGACAGGAGAAGGACAAAGACAAAGGGGGCCCAGTGGTGATGCTGCAGCAAAACAAGAGGCTCTGCAAGGCTGAGCCACCTGGGAAGGTTCTAGGTTCATGTTCAGAGGCTTCCCTGAACATGCCAAGCACACGTGTACCCATGAACTGGGGCTGGCTGAGGCTGGCAGTGGATCAAGGTGTCGAGACTCTGTTGGAGGGTTCTCTCTCTGTGTCTTTCTTATTCATGAAAAAAAGAAAATAAACTTGAAAAAAATACAGAGATATAGAGACAGTGAAGGACACAGAACACTAGAGCCACACAAGGTATATTAAAATCGGCTGTTGGGTTTCCACCAGGTGTTCTGTGCCCCCTGCTCCCCCTACTTGCCAAGCCTCCTGCCTCCCACTCAGGACTCCTGCCCCTGTCACGAGCCAGCCCTCTCCACATCCGACCTCCTGTCCCAGGCCCCTAGTCTTACCCCACCTCTCATCCCAGGAGGGCCTCCCCACCTCCCTCCCTCCTGGAAATCTTCAAGGATAAACCACCCCAGGACTCCACCCTTTTTGCACAAGGAAAGTTCCAAAGTGAGTCTCCAGCAGACTACAGCCCAAGGGCTAAGCTATCTTTTCTCCTGCTGGGCCTCAACTGAGCCTGCCAACATTTGTAGGATACAGGATTTCTCCATGTTCACACAGGGACACTGAGCCCTTTGTTGGTTCACCCGAGGCCACCAGCAAATCGGGACAAATTTAGCCTCCTGCATCTTAACATTTCCACTCTCATCCTCTTCCTGGTCCACTGCTCGCTGCTCTTTGTTGGCGTGCCTCCCCTTGTCTTAGTGGTAATTAGGCCCTGATAGGAGCACCCCAGGGCCTGTGACTCAGGTAGGGGTAGGCTGGGGCCACCAACTTCCTGGGAGGGGCGCTTGCTTATTAAACAGACCATCTGAGTCACTGGAAGGACTGGGAGATCCTGGAGGTCGGGAGAGGCTGACTCATTCTTGTCTTTACCTCACTGAGGAGAAGGCGTCACACAGAGAATGGCCAGTTTATTGCGGTTTCCCAACAGGAATGAAGGCTGGAATTGCACCATAGACAAAGATGGACCAGGCTTCCTGAAGGGCCTTGTGACAACCCTGGAAGAGACAACCTGGGCAGAGAAAGCAGAGTCCAGGGTCCTTTCAAAACTCTCTGGGCAGGAGCGAAGATCGAGATATACAAAATTCAGTATGCAAATGCAGGCTTGGAGGAAAAAAAAATAGGTACATTTGAGAAATGCTATTTGCCTTGCAAAATAATCTTTCATTAAAAAGATTTAGAGGCAGTGGGACCAGCAGTTAGTGTAATGGCTATGTCGCTGGACTCCCACGTAGTTGACCGTGGTTCATGTCCCGGACCCGGTGGTTTAAAACTCACACTGGGCGCGTGTGCGTGTGTGCCCAAGATCCCAAGAGGAGAATGGAGGAGAAGGGATTGCAGCATGGCCATCCCTCTGGGGGGTGATTTCTCGCTTTCTGTCTCTAAGTCTCTCTCTGTCTGGCAAGTGCATGCGCCCTATAGCAAAAACCTCTCCAAAAAAAAAAAAAAAAAAAAAGATTTAGAGGCAGTTTGGAAAACACACCAAGCACATGTAAGTGCATGCTGCAAATCCTAACTAATGGGAAAACAGAGAAAAAAAGATTCCAGCATGACCATGCCCCATTGATGGGGTGCTTTCTCTCTCTCTCTCTCTCTCTCTCTCTCTCTCTCTCTCTCTCTCTTTCTCTCTCTCCTTAGTGAGTGCACATATCCTCTGATAATAATACAGACATATGGGGCTGGCAGGTGGCATGGTGGTTAAGGGTGCTGGACTCCCATGGCCACCTGCGATTTGAGTCCCGGACCTGGCAGCTTGCTTTTTCACTCTCTCTCTCTCTCTCACTATGTCCCTCTCTGGTCAAATTAAAATAAGTAAATAAGTAAAGTAAAGTTAAATAAAATAATTCTTTAGAAACTTTTTAAAAAATATTAATAATACAGACATACATACATGCATACGTAAAGATTCAGTTTCTTGTAATGGCGTTCCATTCTTGGCCATTTCCAGGATTTGCTTAAGGAGCTACAGTTATTTAAGAGCAGGGGTCCCCTCTTAGGACCACCAGATGGCATAATGATTACATCGCTGGACTCCCACGTAGTCGACCATGGTTCGAGTCCCAGACCAAATGCCTTAAAAATTATTCCAAATGCAATTGTGTGTGTGCCCAAGATCTTGAGAGGAAAATGGAGAGGGGATTATGGTGTGGCCATCCCCCCTGGAGGGTGATTTCTCGTTTTCTGTCTGTCTCTGTCTCTCTGGCAAGTGCATGTGCCCTATAGCAAAAATCTTTCTCCCAAAAAACAAACAAAAACAAAACAAAACAAAACAAAACAAAAAAGGGACCAGCAGATGGCATAATGGGTAGGTCACTGAACTCCCATGTAGTTGACTGTGGTTCCAGTCCTAGACCCAGCTGCTTAAATCTCACGCAAGACACATGTGCACATATGTCCAAAATCCTGGGAGGAGACTGGAGGAGAAGGGATAGCAGTGTGGCTATCCCTCCTGGGGATGGGGGGAAATAATGTCTCACTTTCTGTCTCTGTCTCTCCGGCAAGCACACATGCTCTATAGCAAAAAAAAAGAGAGAGAGGGACCAGCAGTTAGCATAATGGCTATGCCACTGGACTCCCATATAGTCAACCGCGGTTCAAGTCCCGGACCCGGTGGCTTAAACTCACACCAGGCACATGTGCGTGCGTACCCTAGATCCTGAGAAGAGAATGGAGGAAAAGGGATTGCGACATGGTTATCCTCCCTGGGGGGGGGGGGGGGGGGGGGGGGTGTGATTTCTTGCTTTCCGTCTCTGTCTTTTTGGTGAGCGCACGTACCCTATAGCAAAAACCTCTCAAAAAGAGAGAGAGAGAAAGAGAGAGAGAGAGCAGGGCTCCCCAACTGCCAAGTTGCAGACCTGTGCTGATAGGTGGCCCGTCGAGCCCCCATCCCCATCCCAACCACACAGTAGGGTGTGAGTAAGGAAGTGATGCTTTGTCAGTGTTTACAGCTGCTCCTCAAGGCTTGCATTGCCGCCTGGGCTCTGCTTCCTGTCAGATTAGCAGTGATACCGGGCTCTCGTGGGTGCACAAACCCTACTGTGTGATTGATTCAATGTATACTGCAATGTCATAGTGGTGGAAATGGGGTGCACAGTGGATATGGTGTACTTGTGTCATCCTGGGACCAACCCTCCACCCCCATCTGTGGAGAGAATGTCTTCCAAGAGGCCGGTCCCTTGCACCATGAAGGTAGGGAACTAGCAGGTGACAAGACTGTTAGAGGAGCTAGATTCTCACATGGGCGACGGTGGTTGGAGTCCCGGAATGGTGGCTTGCTTTCTCACTTTCCTTTTCTCTCTCTGTCTCTCTCTCTGGTCAAATTAAAAAATAATAACAAATAGGATTAAATAAATAAATATTAAGAGAGAGAGAGAAGAGGCACTCCCAACAGTCATAGCACTAGGAACTTCTGCCCCAGAACATTGACAGTCATTCTCACCTAGAAGTTGGAGATCACCCACTGGCCGTTGCTCCTTCGCCCTTGGTTCGGCACTTCTCAATCTTTCAGAATCACCTGTAGAGCCCATTTAATGCTCAGGTGGCTGTGAACGCCACCCCAGAGTTCCTGATTCCATTGGTTCTAGTGCCCGATTCTCTGCCTTTCTAATCAGGCCTCAGGTGCTGCTGCTCCAGGAGTTCAAGAGCATCACCAGTGGGGTTAGACCCACCCACCTCTCTCTCTGCACATGCCCCGGAGAACTCCTGGAGAGAAGCACTCAACCTTGTCTTTGACCTCCCTTTACATCAGGGTCACAAGGTCCCCCCCAGGAAACTGCACTACCTGACTGCTCACTGCATTTGCTGTGGGGGTTGTCTTCATATCTTCTAGAGTGTTCTTAAGCCTCTAACACCTCTTCATGTGCCCAGCCCAGCTGCTGGCCTCACTTCACACCTCATTAAGAAAACAGAGCCATGTCCTCCCATCATCAGATCTTCAACCCACTTGTCTCAGGGCCACTCTCTCTGCTGATCCTCCTGAGAGATCTAGGAGAAATAAAGTAGATTAATGATTTTTAAAGAATATAGATTATTTAAACAATAGTAAGTTTGATTTAAAGGGCATGTATAAAGACCAGCAGATGGTGTAATGGTTATGTCACTGGACTCCCACATGGCGGACAGCAATTTGAGTCCTGGATCCGGAAGCTTGAAACTCAAGCCAGGTGCATGTGCATGCATGTCCAAAATTCCAAGAGGAGAATGGAGGAGAAAGGATTGTGGTGTGGCTGTCCCTCCCCGGAAGGTGATTTCTTGCTTTCTGTCTCTCTGTCTCTCCATCTCTCTCTGGTGAACGCATGCATTCTATAGTAAAAATCTTTCTCTCAAAAAAAGGACCAGCACATGGCATAATGGTTATATCACTGGACGCTCACATAGTCAACCGTGGTTCAAGTCTCAGACCCAGTGGCTTAAAACTCACGCTGGGTGCAGGTGCATGCATGCCCAAAATCCCTGGAGGAGAATGGAGGAGAGAGAGTTGCAGCGTGGCCATCCCCCCGGGGGTGATTTCTTGTTTTCTGTCTGTCTCTGTCTCTCTGGTGAGCGCACACACCCTATAGCAAAAATTTCTCCCCAAAAAAGAAATAAAAATTTAAAAAGTCATGTATAGAAAGAATCTTTTACTCAGCAAAAGAAAAAAAATCTTTTATTCTCTTCGGGCATATCATATTTCCAAAAAATTATCACATAATACACTCTCGCACAATCTGCAATCAATAGCAAAGAATGAGTATCTTAACTGTTCTCTTAATATAATAACTTAAAAAGATAACTAAAAAAAATTTATAAATCATTTTTTTAGAGGTTTTTGCTATAGGGCGCGTGTGTTCGCCAGTCAGAGAGAGACAGAGAGACAGAAAGCCAGAAATCACCCCCCAGGGTGGATGTCCATGCCACAATCCCTTCTCCTCCATTCTCCTCTTGGGATCTTGGGCACGCACACACACGCACCCGGCGTGAGTTTTAAGCCACCAGGTCCGGGACGCAAACCGCAGTCGACTACATGGGAGTCCAGCGACATAGCCATTATGCTAACTGCTGGTCCAAAAAAATGTATAAATCTTTTAAAATACATTTCTAAGTCAGTTGTAGATAAAAGAATAAATCTATATAAAATCACAAAATACTACAAATATGAAATTATAAAATACTGTATCTTATTGGATATAGTAGCTACTGTCGGTGCCCCAACTATGTCCCCTCTAACAGGTTAATATACCCATCCCCCAGCTGCCAAGGGTGTGACCTGCTGGCACCTTCAGGCAGCTCCTTCTCCAGAGAGTTGTCCTCAGTGAAAGGGAGCCATCTCACCTAGGAGATTATGCTCCCACCTACTACTCCCATAGCAGCTTGCCAACCACTGACGCAAATAAGGAGACGAAAGTTCAGCCTGGGGCCAGCAGGTGGCGTGGTGGTTGAGGTGTTGGACTCCCACATGGATGACGGCGGTTCAAGTCCCAGACGTGGAGGCTTGCTTTCTCACTCTCTGTCTTGGTCTCTCTCTCTCTCTCTCTCTCTCTCTCTCTCTCTCTGGTGAGCACCTGTGCTCTATGGCAAATTTTCTTAAAAATTAATAACAACAAACAAAAATTTTTTGAATTAAAAAAAAAAAGTTCAGCCCACGGGCCTCATGATGGGCCAGTTCTATGACTATTCATGTCCCAGAGCACCCCATGGGATCCGGCCCAGGCTAGACTTCAGCTGACACACGTCCTCCTTAGCTTCTCCTTCTGCCTCATCCTCAGTGCCCTAATTCTGAGTACCCTCCCTCAAAAGATCACATGTCCAAGAATCCCCACTCTAGGCTCAACTTGTAGGAAACAAGACATAAGATTGATGTGTAACCATAAATGGAGACGTTAGAGAAGAAGAAAGGCTGAAAATTGAGCCACGTAGTCAACATAAGACAAATAATAGAACAAATCTAAAGAAAGCAGAAAGGATGAAATAATAAGATATAAGAATTAAATGCACATAAAATATGTAAGAAAGAAGGTTCAACTTGATATTTAAAAAAAAATGTTTGTCACAGGGCACATACGCTTGCCAGAGAGAGAGACAGAGAGAGGGAAAGTGAGAAACCACTCTGCAGGGGCGATGGTCATGCCACAATCCCTTCTCCCCCATTCTCTTTCTCGGATTTTGGGCCCATGCTACCCACACACGCGCGCGCGCGCACACACACACACACGGCATGATTTTTCAAGCCATGGGTTCCAGGACTCAAACCAAGTTCAGCCATATAGGCATCCAGCTTCCTAATCACCATGTCACCTGCTGGGCCCCCATGATAAATTTTTTAAAAGATGCATAATGATAGAAAAAGCAGAAATTTAAACTGTAAGCAATTATAAGCTATGAATCACCACCAAACTTAAAAATTTAGGTGAAATAAATGTTACCCACCCTGGAAAATGTATCTATCTAAAGCTGACGCAAAAAGAAATAGAAAAGCTAAATCATTTTATAACTACATGAGAAATTTAATTAACAGTTTAAAAATCTACCCATTAAAAAAAAAATAGGTTCTGATGGTTTTATGGACAGTTTCTTTGAAGCATTCAAGGAACAGATCATTCCAAACTCAGGCACTATTCCAGAAAATAAAGAGAACACGCCCCAAATTATTTACAAGGTCAGAAAAGCCCTGGTACCTGAACCAAATAAGAACAAAATGAGAAAGAAACAGCACAGACTAATATCACTTACAAACATACATGTAAAGATTTCAAACAAAATTTTCTTTTTAATTTTGCCAGAGGGTGTATGCACTCACCAGAGACAAAGAGAGAGAGAGAAGGAAAATGAGAAAGCACCGTCCAGGAGGAATGGTCACGCCACAATCCCTTCTCCTCCATTTCTTCCTCCTTTGGGGACTTTGAGCATGCATACACATGTGCCTTGTGTGTTTCTCAAGCCGGTGGACCCAGGACTGAAACCGTGCAGTTGGCCATATGCATCCAGACATCTTAACCACCATATCATGGGTTGACCCAAAAATAAAATTTTATAAACTGTATGCAGCAATGTAAGCAGTAACACATCACGCCCTGGTAAGATTTATCTCTACAATTCAAAAATTATTTAACTTTAAAATGTATTAACGGTTGACCTCATTATTAAATATTTTTACTATGCGCTATTAGCTCATTATTAAAATTCTTAAAAATAATTTTTAAGGATTAAAAATTTCTAGATATATAAAAAAAGAATGAAATTTCCTAAACCTAGTAAAAGATATCCACCAAAATCTTTTAAAAAAATACTTAATGGAGAAACATTAAATTTTTGTCCTTTAAATTTTGGAATAAGGCAAGAATACTCATTGTCACTGCCACTATTCACCTTAGACTAGACATCCTGGCCAATCTCCTTCTAAAGCTCAGGAAAACTAATTCCTCCAAAAATAAGCTATTGAAAATTATTAAGACCAGTCCAGCAGGTGACACTGAGGTTAAGATGCTGGATCCCACTTGGCCAACTGTGTGGTTCAAGTCCCAAATCTGGAAGCTTAAAAATCACACAAGGTACGTGTGTGTACCCCAAATCCCAAGAGAAGAATGGAGAAGGGATTGCAGCATGGTCATACCTCCCAGGGAGGGGATGATTTCTCACTTCCTCTCTCTCTCTCTCTCTCTCTCTCTCTCTCTCTCTCTCTCTCTCTCTCTTTCTCTCTCTCTCTTTGCCTGGCGAGCACACACACCCTATAGATAACTAAAATAAAAGTATTAAAACTAAATCTCATACAATGTTATTGTAAGAAAAGAAAATAAGGAGCAAAATGATATCCCTACAGACAATGAACACAAAACAGAATAAAAATGTAATCTACTAGATCAAAATGAGCTAAAGATATTGAGAGATTATAGATATAAAACAGAATTAAAAAACTCAGAAATAAATCGAGAGCGCTCAAGAAAGAATTTCAAGTAAAATTTTAAATTACTGCAGAAATCAAAACTAAAATAGTATGAATACAAGTCATACCATTTCTTTTCAGGGTACAACCAGGGAATTGTACACATCAATTCCACTGGCATCCCATCGAGCTGGATACTTGGCCACAGGTAGCTGTAGGGGAGAGAGAAAATGGGGTCATAGCTGAGCAATCAGGCACCTAGCAAAAACTTTCATTGTTCTAGAATAAAAGGAAAATGGAGTGCTACTTAGTAATCTTTCTAACAGCCCACCCTTTGGGCCATGCAACCACTTCTGCCCATACACAGAAAAACCCTTGCTTTGGGGCCAGCAGGTAGCATGATGGTTAAGGTGCTAGACTCACATGTGGCTGACCACAGTTCAAGTTCCGGACCTGGCAGCTTATTTTCTCACTTTCTCTCTCTCTGTCTCTCTCTGTTCAAATTAAATAATAATAATAATGATAATGAATAAAATAAAATAAAATAATTCTTAAAAAAAAAAAAAAACAAGAAAAAAACCCCTTGCTTCCTTCCCAGAGAGGCAAACCCTAAAGTATTACCAATTCATGATTCTACCTCACAGCCCAAGATTTATGGGAGGTGTTCAGCTCTCGCCATCTGGGCTGGATAAACTTCTCTGTGTTCAATGGTCTATTTAAAAAAAACAAGTGGGGTTGGCAGGTGGCGCGGTGGTTAAGGGCGTTGAATTCCCACATGGCTGACCGCGGTTCGAGTCCTGGCCTGCGGCTTTCTCTCTCTCTCTCTCTCTCTTTCTCTCTCTCTCTCTCTCTCACTGTGTCCCTCTCTGGTCAAATTAAAATAAATAAATAATAAAATAATTCTTTAAAAAAATAAGACAAGTGGGACCAGCAGTTAGCGTAATGGCTATGTCACTGGACTCCCACGTAGTCGACCGCAGTTCAAGTCCCGGACCCGGTGGCTTAAACTCACGCCAGGCGCGTGTGCGTGCGTGCCCAAGATCCCGAGAGGAGAATGGAGGAGAAGGGATTGCGGCGTGGCCATCCCCCTGGGGGGTGATTTCCTGCTTTCTGTCTCTGTGTCTCTCTCTGTCTGTCTGGCGAGCGCACGCGCCCTATAGCAAAAACCTCTCCAAAAAAAAAAAAAAGAAAAAGAAAAATAAGACAAGTTAAGTGCCAGCAGATGGCATGGGAGTAAAGACACTGGACTCCCACATGGCCAACCACAGTTTGAGTCCTGAGCCTGGCAGCTTGTTTTCTCGCTCTCTCTCTCTCTCTTTCTCTCTCTCTGGTCAAATGTTTAAAAAATAATAATTAATTTTTTTAAAGAACTATTTTATGTGACTTTATTTATTTACTTATTTAAATTTGACCAGAAAAGGACAGAGCCCTTGAACACCACACCACCTATCAGCCTCATTAATTAAATTAATTTAGAAAAAAAAAAAGACAAGTTATCTGGCACCCACCACACATGGGGATGTGCACAATGCTGGACTGAAAACAAAATAACTGCAACAGAAGACTCGTTTGAAAAGTGGAAGAATGGAAACCTGCCCAGCAGTCAGTGGTCCACAGCTCTTGTCACGTCCCATGATAGAAAGGGTCCATAAAACTGCCTACCCTGAAAATACAGAGGACAACCCGACTGGTGCACTTAGTTCTGATCATTTCCTGTTTGATCTGGGCATTGCCCACTTGGGGGTTAACCCTTCTCAATGTAAAGTGGGCTTCAAAGCCTGTGCCCTTCCCAGGCTTCCTGCTGGCAAACATCTAGGAGACCTTAAGTGTTGCAAACTAGGTTTGGAGCAACCCAGCCCTTTCAGATCTTTAGAAGGCTTCAAGTGTGTTTGCTCATGCTCAATTTGATGTTTAAATAATGTCAGTGAAAAACGCATCTTTTTCTTAACAGTTGGAAACTCTGCTTTTATTTATTGGCCCCTATACTGTGACATCCCCCCCTTATTCAGTTTAATAATAGCTCCCTTGAGAGTATAAGAAATAATAGACTCTGATGTGAAGGCAACAGCTGTATTCAGCTCTTTGATCATGGTCAGGTACCCATTGTGCAGCTAAGAACCCTTCCTGTAAATCTTCACTTTTTTTTTTAAGAAATATTTTATTTAACTTTATTTATTTACTTATCTATTTTAATTTGACCCGAGAGGGACAGGGAGAGAGATAGAGAGACAGAGACAGAGAAAGTGAGAAAGCAAGCCTCCAGGTCTGGGACTCAAACTGCAGTTGGCCATGTGGGGGTCCAGTGCCCTTACCCACCATGCCACTTGCCAGTCCCCGCTTCTTGTAAATCTTGGAAAAACTCCAGGTCCCAATCTTACCTCCTACTTCGGGGATCTTTTCAAAGCTCTCTTATACCCAGGTATCTGGCGCAGTTTACCTTAAGGCTCCCTGAGCTGAGATCACCTCTTCACACTAGGTATCCCTTTAGAGAAGGAGCTAAACGAGCCTCTTTGTCTTTTTTATCTTTTTTTTTTTTTTACATTTTTTAAATTTCATTTTCTTTTATACATTCAACCATATTATTCGGCTTACAAAGTGAATATTTCAACAGGTGAACATTTCTCCCTAGTCCAGTTGATAAAACTATAAAATGTCTTCAACAGATAATACCACATTTCTTTGTCCCATTAATGGTTTACCTCTCTATTTTTCTTCTAAATGTCCTTCCTCAGACCCTCCTCTTTCACACACACTATATCTGGTATTTACATCCATTTACTGTGTTTCTATATCCTTTAGTCAATCAGTTTCAGTCATAGAGTGTGGACACTCGGTATATATTAAGTGGGGACATGCAATGCCTCTGCTTCACTCAGCAGTAAATCTTCCATATTCTTCCACTTTCTGTCAAGCCAGGGTTTTGTTATTTTTTATGGCTGAAGAGTATTCCAATTTCTTTTTTTAGAGAGAGAGAGAAAGAAAGAGAGAGTTATTTGCTATAGGGAACTTGTGCTTACCAAACAGGCAAAGAGACAGAAAGCAAGAAATCACCCCCCAGGAGGAATGACCATGCCACCATCCCTTCTCCTCCATTCTTCTCTTAGAATTTTGGATATGCAGGTACACGTGCCTGGCATAAGTTTAAGCTGCCAGGTCTGGGACTCAAACCATGGTCTACTACATGGGAGTCCAGTGATGTAACCATTATGCCATCTACTGGTCCCAGAGATTTTTGCTATAGGGTGTATGCTCTCACTGGAGAGACACAGAGAGAAAGAGAAACAGAAAGCAAGAAATCACGCCCTAGGAGGGATGACCATGCTGCGATCCCTTTTCCTCCATTCTCCTCTTGGGATCTGGGCATGCATGGAAACGGAACTGGTGTGAGTTTTAAGCTGCCAGGCCCAGGACTCAAACCGTGATCAACTATATGGGAGTCCAACACCCTAACCACCATGCCACCTGCTGGCCCCTACTCTTTGCCTTTTGTGTGTGACCAAATCTGTCACAAGAAGACTAGCCCCTTTTACTCACTACCTCGGAGGTTGCAATTACCTCTCAAACATAGTCATGTTTCCTGTTAGATCCCTCTCATCTAGCTACACATCCAATTTCTTGCGAACAGCTACCGATTTGCCGTGGCCTGCAAGCTTCAAGGACTCATATCAAGCCTTCTGAATGGTGCCATGGAAACACCTCTTATCTGACCCTAAACGGGGGTTAAGCACCCCTCTATCTCATCTCAAGAGAAACAGACCCGTAGCACAAGTGCCTCTGAAGAAATTTGCTCTAATTTTCAACTCTCTTCACCTCATCAGCCTCTTTTATGAACCAGGGGATGGATTGTCTGAGGTCCTAGAGCTGGTTTTGATGCATCTTTGACATCCCCCTTAGTTGGTCTAAGAGGACGTCCTTCTAGCGTTGAGGTTGGGATGCTGCTCTCTGTTCTCCTAATTCCTCAGCTGGAATCAAAACACAGAGTCTTCTTGTACCAGTTTGCCATGTCGGGGGGTGACCAACAGCCCAGCAGGGATTTTTTTAACCTAGGAACATAAGGCTAAATTAAGCACTTCCTCTGTGGGAGGGAATGTTTGGGGTGGGAGAGCCCACTTCATTCCAACTCTTTTCTCGTGAATGAAAAAATAAATAAATAAAAAGCACTCACCAGGAACATCCTCCAAGCTCGGAAATTCCACAGTCCACTCGGCTCCCAACTCCACTTCCTGCTGCAGAAGGAAAGTGGATTCCGTTCCAGATATTCCGGGCCCAGCCTTGGCCAGCTTCCCTAGATGGTGTGTTTATTTGGCCGTTGCCACATTCTTCCTCCACCCCTACAACCCATCACCGCTTTCCTCCTCCCTAGCTGGATACTAAGGGACAGTGGAGAATGGGAGACCCCATCTCAAAGGGCTCTCCCTTCTCCATCCATCCACCTCCCATTCTCAACTCCTTCCTACTGCTTAGGGAGCAAAACCCCAGCTGGTGTCTCCCTGACTTGGGCTCTACTTATCCTTCAAGCCCCTGGAATCTTTACTTTTGTCCTCATCTTTCCACTGAAACTGATCTTTAATGATAACATCCTCAGTGGATCTACTACATCCTCATCTGACTCTCTCGGGAGTCATTGGGCTCACTAACCATTTCCTCCTTTTATAAAAGCATATTCCAATTCTTTGGCACCAGCTCCTGGCTTTCCCCTCACCTCTCTGAAGACTCCTTCTCAGTCTCTTTGTTCTAACTAACTCATAGATGCAGCAATTCCTCCAGATTTGGGGCTCAGACCTCTCTCAAGCCACATGCTCTTCCCAGGTGTGGCACCATTTGCCATCCATCTGCTAATCACCCCCCAAGTCTCTCTCTTCAGTCTAGATGAGCTCCCCAACTATATGTCTCCACTTGCATGAGCCTCAGGCACTTCAAACAAAAGCATGTGAAAGGAAGCCCATGGCCACGCCAACCCATGAACTCCTAGTTCTTTTATAAAATTACCTGGATAGGAACCAGTTACATCACTGCGCTCCCACATGGCTGACTGTGGTTCGAGTCCCAGACCTGGTACCTTGAAAATCACGCTGGGCAGTCTGCGTGTGTGCCCAAGATTCCAGGAGGAGAATGAAGGAGAAGGGATTGTGGTGCGGTCACCCCCCTGGGGGGTGATTTCTCACTTTCCTTCTCACTATCTCTATCTCTCTTTCTCTCTCCCCAGTAAATGCACATGTCCTAAGGCAAAACCTAAAGAAAAAAATAATATTTTTTTTTAATAAAATTACATGGCTCAGTGAAGGCTCAAGCCAGGAACTTGGATTCTTTACCTAGTTTTGACTTACCCCCTGCTCATCCTTCCACATCTCATCAATAGCAGTCCCTGTCGATTGCACCTTCTCAATAACCCTCATATCTGTCTACTCAGGGTTAGGCTGCGATGATCTCCTGGGTGACTACGTCAGCTCCTACGTAGCCCCTGAGCCTCCAGTTCTGCCCTTCTCCAACACAGGTTCCATTCAGTACTTCATTGTATCTATATCTGTATAGAGTTTTGGGGTTTTTTGTTGTTGTTGTTTATGGGGTTTGGGGTTTGTTTTTGTTTTTACTTTTGTTTTTCTTGTTTTTGTTTTGTTTTGCTTCTTGTTTTTTTGTAACAGGCACATACACTCACTGGAGAAAGACAGGGAGAGACAGAGAGAACGTAAGAGATACCCCACCCCCCCAGCAGGGACAGCCACACCACAATCCCTTCTTTTCTACTCTCCTCTTGGGATTTTGGGCATGTGTGCACATGTGCCCATTGTGGTTTTCAAGCCACCAGGTTGAACCGTATTCGGCCACATGAGAGCTCAGTTCCTTAACTACCATGCCACCTGCTGGCACCCAGACATTTTCAAACATGTAGGTAGAGAAGTTTTTCTAACATGAAAATCTAATCCTGAGGTACCGTCTACCAACTCTGACCTGTCCTTGACTCTGCCCCCTCTCTTGTGTTCTTCAGGCCTCAACTCAGATCTCATCGGCCTCTTGAAATCCCTCCTCTGACCACTCCCAGCCTTAGGAAGGTGCCATTTTTCTATCCCTACGAGCACCAAATCCTGGTGCCTTCCATAGCACACTCCACACTGTGGGCTCCCTGAGAAGAGGCTGAGTTGTACTCAGGAAATGTGGCATGAAGAGTTAACAAAACAGGATACTATTTGATAATGTCAGGAAGGCTTCAAGGAGGAGGTGAAATGTGCATAGCTTCTGAATCAGAGAATAATGTAGAGAAGCGTAGCAGTCCAGAAGGACATCTCCTGGCGGGAAATGGCCTTGGTAGAGAGCATTGACTTTTTATGTTTGCTCAAGAAGAGCACTGCTTGGAGCCAAGGTCAGGGTCAGGCAGGATGAGAGTTTGAGATCACAATCCTGGCCACGGGAAGTCACTGCCACAGGTTTTTGAAGAGCTTTCCTATGAAGTTACTTTTGTTTTTGACTTAGCAACCCCACTTCTTGGAACCTATCCTGAAGTTTCACCTACAGGAATACAAAACAACACGATATTTTGTTGCAGAATTATTTGTAATAGCAAATGGCTGGAAAGGACCCACCTCTCTGTTTATAGCAGGATGGTGGAATCAACTGTGGAACATCTCCATAGCTATATAAAAACACGGAGATGATCACTAATGCTCCAACAAGGAATGATTTCCAGAATGTATGGTTAAGTGAAAAATGCAAAGTGCCTACAGTATGCATCGGGTCATCCGAAAAGTCATGACGCATTTTGCACAGAAAAACAGAAAAATATGTCATGACTTTCCCTACAACCTAATAAAATATACTTCTCATTGAGTAGGAATAAAAATAAATAAAATATCATAGGAATATAGATATGAACAGGACTAGTATATGTTAGTTTTGCATAAATTTAACACCAGAAAGCTAACCTAGAATTCAAAGTTACCAAGTAGAGAGTGGCAGGAATTAGAGTGGAGGGGAGAGATATGGAAGTGAGACTTTTTGTATTATAAAGTATTTACTTGGGGCCAGCAGGTGGCATGGTAGTTAAAGGCACTGAACTCCCACATGGTGAACTGCAGTTCAAGTCCCAGACCTGGTGGCTTGCTTTCTCACTTTCCCTCTCTCTTTCTCTCTAATCAAAATAAAAATAATAGGGAACCAGCAGTTAGCGTAATGGCTATGTCGCTGGACTCCCACGTAGTCGACCGCGGTTCGCGTCTCGGACCCGGTGGCTTACAACTCACGCCGGGCGCGTGTGCGTGCGTGCCCAAGATCCCGAGAGGAGAATGGAGGAGAAGGGATTGCGGCGTGACCATCCCCCCTGGGGGGTGATTTCTCGCTTTCTGTCTCTCTGTCTCTCTCTGTCTGTCCGGCGAGCGCACGCGCCTTATGGCGAAAAACCTCTCAAAAAAAATAAAATAAAATAAAAAAAATAAAAATAAATAAAAATAAAAAAATAAAAATAATAAATAAAGCTAAATTTAAAAATTGTTTTTTAAAAATAAAGTATTAACTTGTAAGCCATGGACATTTTTTTTGTTTATTTTTTAGTATTTGCTCAAGAGAATATGCACCCCCAGAGAAAGAGATAGAAAGAGGGAAAGTGTAAAATCACTCCCGGGGGGATAGCTGAGCCACAATCCCTTCTCCTCCACTCTTCTCTCAGGATTCTGGGCATGCACAACGTGTCTGGTATGTTTTTCAAACCACTGGGTCCAGACCTGGAACCAAGAACTTGGCCATGTGGGATTCAGCCACCTTAACCACTATGCCAACTGCTGGCCCAACCATGAAAATGTTTTTTGTATTCAAAAGCAAAACCTAAAAGGAAAAAAAAGCAAATCCTGGGGCCAGCAGGTGGTGTGGTGGCTAAATGTGCTGGACTCCCATGTGGCCAATCGTGGTTCAAGTCCTAGACCTGGCGGCTTGCTGTCTCTCTTTCCCTTTCTCTCTCTCTGTCTCTCTTTGTTCAAAATTAAAATAATAATAATAATAATGATGATGATGATGATGGTCAGGACCAGCAGTTGGTGTAATGGCTATGTCGTTGGACTCCCATGTAGTCGACTGCAGTCTGAGTCCCAGACCTGGTGGCTTAAACTCATGCCGAGTGCGTGTGCCTGCATGCCCAAGATCCCAAGAGGAGAATGGAGGAGAAGGGATTGTGGAGTGGCCATCCTCCCTGGGGGGTGATTTCTCGCTTTCTCTCTCTCTGTCTCTCTCTTTCTTTCTGGCAAGCGCATGTGCCCTATAGCAAAAACCTCTCCAGAAAAAAAAAAAAATAATGATGATGATGGTAACAAATGGAATTAAATAAATGAATAAATAATTCTTTTTAAAAAAGCAAATCCTAAAATTGAACACAATTAAGTTAAGCCCCTGAACTTATCATTTAAAAAAAATATTTTAAAAACAGGGACCAGCAGGTGGCATGGTGATTTAGGTGCTAGATACCCTCGTGGTGGACCACAGTTCGAATCTTTGAACTAGCAGCTTGAAAATCATGCCAGGCACATGTGCATGCGTGCCTAAGATCCCCAGAGAAGAACGAAAACGGTATTGCGGTATGGCCATCCCGACGGGGGGATGAGTTCTCACTTTCTGTCTCTCTGTGTCTCTCCTGTGGGCACATGTGTCCTGTGGCAAAATAAATCAATAAATAAAAGGAAAAAAATGTAAAATTTATTTGGCTTACCGAAGGCTCGAACCAGAAACTTGGATGCTTTATCTAGTTTTTATTTTTCCCGTTGCTCATCCTCCCACATCTAGACAACAGCCAAACAAATCCTGGGCCAGCTGGTGTCGTGGTGGTTAAGGCTCTAGATCCCACATAACTAACTCTGCTATTCAAGTCCCGGACCCAGCAGCTTGCAGAACATGCAAGGCACAGGTGCGTGGGTGCCCCAAGACCTGAGAGAAGAGTGAAGGAGAAGGGATTACTATTTGGCCATCCTCCCAGGGGATGATTTCTCACTTTCCCCCTCTGTCTCTCTCCGGTGAGTGCACACACACCCTGTGGTAAAAATCTAAATGACAATACTAATAATATATTTCCTAACACTGTCTAGTCAGGGCCTAGGAATAATGACCCAACCACCCCTAATAGTAATCAGAACACCTCTCATCCAGATCTTGCTTTCCAAATACCGTCATGCACTAGACAGAACCAGCATGCTCTGAAAATGTGGCCAATTCCAGGAAAACACAAAGTGAGCTCAGAACATTGTGTTCCAGAAAGCAAGAAAGCGCGCAGAGATTTAATTGGGTCATGTCAAAAGAACGTACGACCCATCATGAAGGGGCTCCTATTAGCCAAATGTGAGACACTTTGAACATCAAAAAGAATGGTGGTGACTGATGGGAATACACTGAATAATAATCCATGGGTTCATAATAATGTCCCCCCCCTCCAAAAATAAAAAAACAGCATTTTAAATCCCCAATGTAATAACTGAAACAGACTAGGACCTTATATAGACACTGAAGCTATCCCTCAGGTGAAAAGTTGACACACATGGGATAGTTACAAAATAAAATCCCACTTCTTAATCACAAAGGGGAAAAAATGTCTTTCAGCTGAGAGATAATGGGCTTCACCAAGGGATCAAAGACGGTGGAACAACTTGATGCTGTGCTCCGCCTAGGAAGTGTTTGTGCCAAAAATGTTCAGTCTAATCAGGATAATATATAAGGCTTGCATGTAATCAGACCTTTAAGGATAACTTCCAGGTTACAGAAAATTCAGAACATAGAGGGAGATGTAAAATATCACAAAGAAACAAACTAATCCAGATTGTAGGACTTTTCACAAGAAACTGGCTTGGATGCTTTTAAAAAAAGAAAAAAAAAGAAAAAAGTCATCAAGGAAACAAGTGTTGGGGTGGATATTCTAGCTTAGAAGAGATCAAAGAGGCCTAACAATCAAATACAATGTGTGAACCTTGATTGGATCCTGGTTCAAAAAACAGACAACTACAAAAGACATTCTTAGGACAACTGGGAAAATCAAATATAGACTGGATATTATATAAAATAATCATTTTTCTTTTATTTTAGAGAGAGATTTTTTGTATAGGGTGCATGGGCTTGCCAGAGACACAGAGAGAGAGAAAGTAAGAAATCACCCCCCCAGGGGAAATGTCCACACCACAATCCCTTCTCCCCTGTTCTCCTCTCAGGATTTTGGACACACATGTACACACTCCTGGCATGCATTTCAAGCCCCCAGGTCTGGAACTCGAACTGCAGTGGACCATGTGGGAATCCAGTGCCTTAACCACTATGCCACCTGCTAGCCCCAAAATAATAGATTTTTTCCCCCAAGTTTTATTCAAGAACTCATACAAAATATTCCAGGTAAGTGAATTTTTAATCCTCATCTTCCTCCTCTTCTTCATCCTGGTTAATCTGGAAGTAACATAATTTGTAACTCTTTGCTGTTAGTAACTACGCACAACCAATCACGTAGATTATTCTTCTTCAAATATTTTTTGGTGAGATATTTCAAATACCTTTTGGAAAAAGGCACCTCAGAAGTTACAGTGATCCTGCTCTTGCTCCTTTCAATGGTTACAACCCCTCCACCAAGATTCCCAGCTTTTCCATTCACTTTGATTCTCTCTTGGAGAAACTGCTCAAAATTGGCAGCATCCGGGATTCCATCTTCTACAGGGTGGGTGCAGTCAAGGGTCAACTTCAGATCCTGCTTCCTTTTTTTGCCCCCCCCCCCCCTCGCCACAAGCTTTTTCATGGGCACCATGGCGGCAGCAGAGGCAGAAAGGGCCAAAATAATAGATTTAAAAAATTAATTTCTTAGGTGCAAAAAGTTGTAGGGTTACAAAGAAGACTGTCTTTCTTCTTAAAAGTATTCGAATATGGGCCAGCCAGGTAGCATGGTGGTTAAAGCAACTGGATTCTACATGGTCAACTGCATGTTTGAAGTCTGGAACCCAGTGACCCAGAAATCATGCTGGACACAAGTGCAGGTGTGCCCAAAAATCCTGAGAGGAAATGGAAGAGAAGGGATTGTAATGTGGCTACCCCCCCATGGGGTAATTTCTCATTTTCCAGATCTCTCTCTCTCTCTCTCCAGGGAGCACATGAGCCTTTTAGCAAAATAAAAATTTTAAAAAGAAGTATATCCAAAGATGTTTAGAGATAAAATATTATAATATCTACAATTAACTTTTAAGTGTTTGTGGGGCAAGTTTATATACATCATGGTAAATGTAAAAAATATCAGTGTTGAGTCCAGGTGGCAGGGTGTGCTGTAATACTGCACGGGTGTCGGCCATACTGCCCTTTCCACTCTTCCTATGCCGGGAAGTTGCCATAGCACCAAGTTGAGGACATCAAAACTTTCCTGCAGGTGACGGGGGTAAAAAAGGAAACTAGCACTCAAGGAATAGATGTGGGTGTTTATAATTATTCTCATGGTTTCCTTTTTAATTACTATATACATAATTCATATGTATTGTAAAAAGTTTCAAAAATGCAAATAAATACAAAGACATGAATAGAAATCACCCATAATTACAGCTCCAGAGAAAAAAATTAATGTTGCCAATGTTTTACTATATTTCCATCTGGTCTTTCTTTTTATTTTCTTTTAGAGACAGATTTTTCCTATAGGGCATGTGTATTTACCAGAGAAACAGAGTGACAGAAAGTGAGAAATCACCCCCCAGGGGAATGGCCATGCTGCAACCCCTTCTCCTCTTGGGATTTCCGGCACACATACACACATGCCTGGAATGAGTTTTTTTGTTCTTTTTTAAAGAATTATTTTATTAAACTTTACTTATTTTAGTTATGTATTTATTTATTTTAATTTGACCAGAGAGGGACAAAGTGAGAGAGAGAGAAAGAGGGAAAGTGAGAAAGCAAGCTGCAGGTCTGGGACTTGAACCACGGTCAGTCATGTAGGAGTCCAACACCCTTAACCACCACACGACCTGCAGCTTCATCGGCATGAGTTTCAAGCTACCAGGTCCATAACTCGAACCGTGGTCAACTACATGGGAGTCCAGCGATGTAACCATTATGCCATCTGCCGGTCCCCCATCTGGTCTCTAGATCATTTGACAAGGTTTCCCTCTCAATCCCACCAGGTTTCTGGGCATGCTTAGGGCCATAATTACCCAGGTTTTGCTGTTCTTGCAGAATCACAGACTCTGAAGTACCAAAGCAAGAAGGGGGCTGGAGCTCAGGTGGGTCAAACCAGTGTCCTCTCCAACGCCACCTACTGGACTCCGAATGTGTGTCAAGAGGTGACAGCTGTGTTCAGTGAGAGACTGAGACAGAGAGGGACTGACAGCTTCCAGGGAGTGATGGGGTTCTGTCCTCAGTTATGATGTTTCCATAAGGAACCCAAGCCTCAAACTCACAGGCGCAAACACACCTCCACACACATACCTCCATAATATACAAATGCGAAGACACACTGTTCACACAGAGACACACAAACACATACAAACATGCAAGCACATTCCAACACCCAACATACACCCACATACACAAACACACAGACACGTTTGTGATCCCCTTTGTTACCCTCCAGAAATTAATTGGGAAAAATAATGGTGTCTTAGCTTTATTTATTTTTCTATTGAGGAAAAAAGGTAAGCATTTTTCCCTTCTACCCTCAGGAAAGGCAATCAAGAGAAGAGAATAGTTAACAGTCTTCTTGTATTTTCTGGGTTTCCTCTGAGGTGTGGGATGAACTTATTCTTGGAAACCAACAGGAAAATGGTTCAATCATAGCTGGTGACCCCCAAGGCCCACAACCCAGGTGCCTCTTCAGCTTCCCAACTGTAGGAGACTCAGCTGACGTATAAACCATCCATAAGTAGGTATCTGCCAGCCTGGTAGGCAGAGCCTTGCAAAGCCAACTGATACTATTTTTTTGCACCAGAATGTTGTGGGCAATTTGTGCCTGTTATACCAACAGCTCTAAGCATTTGGAAGCAGCAGCAAGTTGGAGCAATGGAAGTCTCATGTCAGCCTTATACACAGAGGAGCACTAGAGAGTAATTCACACCAGTCCCACCTTGAGACAAGCATGGTATATCCCCATATCCCTCAGTCATTGGCTGTGGCCCATGGGGGCCCTTGTGGCATCCTCTCTAGGACATTTTTTGACACAGTGATTCAAAACAGAACAGCTTAGCAACCAATAAGTGCACCCTTTATTCCAGCAACCCTTTACTCCAACTTGATGGTTCTCGCCCTTGATCTAGAATCAGAATCACCTGGAGAACTCCTTAAACCACACAGTGCTGGGCCCTGCCCCTGAGTTTCTGAGTCAGCAGGTCTGGGGTAGGGCCAAGAACTTGCATTTCTAAGCAGTTTCTAGATGGAGCTGATTCTGTGGAGTTTAAAGCCCACATTTTGAGAACCACAGCTTTAAGCCTTTGGGACAGGCAAGGCCCAGTGATTAAAGGCTGAGTTACGAGTGCAGATGCGATTTCCTGATAAAATCATTGAAAGTATGGGCTCAGTTCCCTGCCGTACATACACTGATTTGGGTTGAAGAAAAAGCCCAGAGAAGGAAGGAGAGGCAGGACTGCAGAAAAGGACTTAGGTGCTGAAGAAACAGACTCTCACCCTGGCTAGGAGCCTGAGATTTCTGAATGAAAGCAAGGGAGGGTAGGGGCAAGGGGAAAGCCCCGCCTCCTCTCTGCAGAGCAACAAATCCTGGGACTCGGAGAGAGAGACTTGGGTCAACCTCCAGAGGCTCCAGAGAATGGTGCTAACACAGAGCCCCATTCATTGGCCAAGCAGGGCAAGAAGGTCCCATGGCTCTGTGGGAAGCCCAAGGCTCTGAGAATCAAAGAGACATGTCCATTGGTCCAACTCAAAAGTAAACCCAGGTTTGAGCCCAAGCCTCCTGCTAACAGTCTACATGGTGTTTCAGGAAGTGTCTCACAAGAGAGGCCTCTTCTGTGTATAGTTTCATCCTGATCCTTTTCACACCCTCATCAAGCCAGTGCAACAAAGTTTTACGGACTCTCGTTTTTTGAAGGCTCTTCCCTTCAAAAAATCATAAACACTCTGACTAAACTGGCTTAAACAAAAAGAGAATCCATTGATTCATATAAATGAAAGTTTCCAGGGTAGCTAGCTTCAGGAATGGCTTGATCAGGACTCAAACAATGCATCTCTCTCTCTTAGCCCTGCCTTCTAGGTTGGTTCTTGGCCTAGATTTACATGGGTGGCAACAGCTCCAGGCCGTACTTCCTCTCAGCAGGTCCAGCAAGGAAGAGCTTCTTCCTGGTTACTCAAGTCCTATAGTCAGCTTCACTTAAGCCTGATTGGTTTAGGATCAGCTCGTGAGTACCTCCCCTGAGCAGGAGGCTGAGAAGGAGGAAGGAGAGGCGTCCCAAGGGGAAATATGCTAGCAGGAAAAGAGAGAATGGCAAATCAGCAGACAACCAACCCAGAGAATGCTACCCACGTGTTGGCTTGCCTGGTTGCCTGGTTGTCTGGTTATCTAGTTGTTTGGCTGCCTGTTGTCTAACTATCTGGTTGCCTAGTTGTCTAATTATCTTCTTGTCCAGTTACCTAGTCACCTGGTCAAAGGGGACCTGTCTAGAGGCAGGGCTCTCTGGTTGAGGTTGAGCCATCAGGCTCTGAAACTGAAGGAGAAATTGACATAATTCCTAGGTCTTCGATCTCCAATTAGTTGAGCACGGAGGGCCCGGTGGATATGTCTGGGGAAACATGGAAGAGGGTTCTCCACTGCTTTTGTGGGATCTCTCCAAGAAGCTGAGGGTACAATGGAGAGCAAAGTCCTTGGACCAGTCAGAGACCCAGAGGAAATAGATGCAAAGTCTCATCAGGGTAATTCTGGGAGATTTAATAAAGACTGTTGACAAAGGTTTGGACAGGATATGGAGCAATCTCAAGGGAAGAAACAGTAATAACTGCTGGATTCTGGGATCACCCCAAACCTGACAGCTAAGGGGAGCATTGTCACCGGGAAGGGTTAGAACCTAGAGGCAGAGAGGGCTGTGTTCAGAGAGACAGGGATGAGGCCAGCTGCAGGGCCCATGAGAGGAAGCTAGGAGAATACCTGACCCACCTCTCCCACTCCTCCGCACTCAGGGCCCTGCCACTGTTGGTCACACCCAGCCAAGGAGCCAGAACAAGGAGCCCACAGGGCAGCCACATGGCTCAGCCTCCCGGGTACCAAGCAGTGGAGAGACTGGCAAGAAGATCCAGATAGAGCCTAGCACAGCCTTGGGCACGGATGGGAATGTGTCTGGGAAGCGCTGCAGGGGCTGCTAAGACCTAAATCCGAAGGTCTGGATTTTAGCAGCAAAGAAGACAAGGGCCAAGAAAAGGGCCCCCAGGAGTCAGGCCCATCCCAAAGAGAAGCCCTGAGCAGTCCTGGCCAACACAGCAGTAGGGACTAATGAGTAAGGACAGGCTTGGGACCAGTCGGGCCGGAGAAAGAAGCTCCATGAACTGCCTTGCATTTTCATTTTGCACTTGGGACCTACAAATGATAAAACAGGTCCTGACTGCAGTTTGCTAACTTTTCCAAAAAGAATCCCTAGAAGAGGGCAATGCGTAACCCTAATCAAACCTTATCAAATGCACAGTCACTATAGCAACCTGGCAAGGGAAGGGGGCGGGCTGGAGCCCCTTACATCCAGTCACGGAGATACATGCATCCAGGCCAGGGTTAGCCCCACGTGGAACATGAACATCAAGGACAAAGCAGCCCCCAGAGTGAGGTCTGGATGACAGTGCCACCGGACAAAGTCTGTGCTCCTCACCCACCCTTCTGAGAAAGTGGAAACCCGGCTGGCCTTGCAAGCTGCAGGCTGAGGGCTTATGTCACCGCAAGGTCCCTGGCCTGAGATGGTCCAGGCTCCAAAAGTCCATGAAGAATGAACCGCCCTGCCAAGGTGCCAGGGTTATCTGGCAGCCCCAAGGCCCTAGTGTCTTCTTACATCCTATGACACCCATTCAGGCATCTTAGGTGTCTGCAAGGAGGTAGGCAGGAGTTAGCCTGGACGGCCCTAGAGCAAGAGGTCAGGAGCAGGAGAGCAGGGAGCCATCACATGAGCCAGGACCCGTGGGTGTGCCCTGTCCTTCATCTACTGCCCAATATTCCCGGCACAGCCACTTCTGTAGACAAGTCTCAGAGATACAAGTGCTAGGCAACCCCAAAAGAGGAAATCTGAGGACCTGTTCTGTACAGGGCACTGACAAGGCCTTCCCAGCAGTGCCAGGAGGTGGGCACCATGAGGGATCTCCAAACAGCTTATTTAAAAATGCATATGATGGCGACCAGCAGGTGGTGTGGAGGTTAAGGCACTAGATCCCACATAGCTGACTGCACAGTGTGAATCCCAGACCCAGCAGCTTGAAAACCATACTCTTTCTCTCTGTCTTGTGTGTGTGTGTACGCATGCCCAAAATCCCAAGAGGAGAGGAGAGGAGAGGAGAGGAGAGGAGAGGAGAGGAGAGGAGAGGAGAGGAGAGGAGAGGGTCTGTGTCATGGCCATTGCCCTTGGGGGGTATTTTTTCACTGTTTCTCTCCAGCAAGCACATACATCCTACAGGGAAAAAAAAAAAAAAAAAAAAAAAAAAAACTATGCATGGGTTCCAAAGTTTTTTGCATCAGAATAAACTCATCCCTTGATTCCATTTTTCTATGGTCTTTTTGAAGTCCCTTCATGTTATTATTCCCATTCTACAGACTTATATGGGGCTGCCAGCAGTCAAGAAAGCCACAGGCAAAGGGATGCGGGGGTCTGGCAGCTGGAAGTCGCGATGATGGAGGATGGGTGGGGTTCAGACTGTGTCCACCACCCCTGGCAAGAGGCAGCCTATGAACTGGGACTGTGTGCTGAGGTTGGCAGCACACAGGGGCAGCAGCAGTGCGGCATGCTGAGCAACTACTGTCCGGGAGACCTTCAGCTACAATCTCTAACTCTCCTCACGGCCTCCTGTGAAATCTTATCCCATGCTCCCACACCGTGGGTGAGGAAACTACGGCTCAAAATTGAGATGTCTTGCCCAAGTCACACCCAGATGGTAGAGCTGAAATTTGAACTCAGGTCGGTCTGACTCTGGGGAAGGAACAAAGAAAGAGTGGGGACCTTCTAAGATGGAGTTTCTGGTAGATTCTATGAAGGGCCTTTTGTGCCATAGGGAGCCGCTGAAGAATACTGTGCTGCTGACACGATAGGTTTGAGGCTTCCAGAGATTGCTCAGGCCCTGTGAGAAGACCTGAAGGGGGATTGAGGCAAGACAGGAGGTGGGAAGGGCAGTGGCAAGCTTTTGCAGCTGTGGGTCCCTTTGACCAGCCTGGGGTTAGTCTGCAGTCCTGTGCTTCCCCCAAGTGGCAGGTCTGCAGAACTGACTCCTTCACGACGGACCTGCAGAGGGATACTAGTCAGCTGTTCTCCAAGCTGGGCACGCAGCAGAATCACCTGGAGGGCTCATTAACACACAGCAATGCTGACTCCGCAGGGCCCGGTGACCTTTCCAACAAAGCCCCAGCTGATGCTGATCGTCTGAACCCTCACTCTGAGATCCACAGGCCCAGCTGCTCTCAAGGGGCCACCTGTGGGGAGAAGGGGGGTCTAGGAGGATCATGACCTTTGAGAGCTGTGACCTCAGGCAGGTGACACTGAGCAGGTGGGGAAGACCTCTGAGATCACCAGGTCTGAGTACCAGTAAGACTCAAAGCAATCAACTTCTGGAAGAGGCAAGAGTTTGGGAACATCTATAAAACAGCAACCTCATTTTCATGTTCTTTCTACATCTTTCATAATAGAAAACATTTTTCACCATTATGCTGATCACGTGACATGTCTTAATTCAATTCATTCTCACCACAAGTCTGGGAAGGAATACATCCTGGTATTAGCCTCCTGTTTGGGGCGGAGTTGTGGCCCCTCAAATTCATATGTTGAAATCCTAAACTCAGTACCTCAAATTATAACTACATTGGAAGACAGAGGCTTTAAGGAGGTGATTAAGTTAAAATGAGTTTGTTAGAGTGGGCCCTAATACAAAATCACTGGTGTTCTTATAAGGGAACATTTGGGACTGGCCCATGGCCTGGTGGTTAAGGGAACTGGATTCCACATAGCCAGTCTCAAAGTTCCAATCCCAGACCCAGCAGTTTATAAAGCATGCTGGGCAGAGGCCAGCAGGTGGCATCATGGTCAAGGTGCCAAATCCCACATGGCCAACTTCGCGGTTTGAGTCCTGGACCCAGTGGCCTGAAAAAAAAACACACCAGGTATGTGTGCACACCTACCCAAAAATTCCTGAGAGGAGAATGGAGGAAAAGGGATTGTGGTGTGGTCATCCTTCCTGGGAGGGTGTGTCAGGGGTTAATTTCTCATTTTCTCTGTCTCCATCTTTGGTGAACACATAAACCCTATACATACATACATACATACATAATTCATGTTGGGCATTTTTGCATACATACCCAAAGTACCCAAAAAAGGGAGAGAGAGGGGGAAGGAGGGGATTATAGCATGACCATGCCCCACAGGGAGTGCTTTCTCACTTTCTCTCTCTCTCGCATATATAAGTTCACATACCCTTTGGCAAAAAGTTAAAAAAAAAAAAAAAAATAGAGAGAGGGCCAGCAGGTGGCATGGTGGTTAAGGGCACAGGACTCCCAAGTAGCCACCTCGGTTCAAGTCCCGGACCTGGCAGCTTGCTATTCTCACTTTCCCCCCCTCTCTCTCTTTCTCTCTTACTCTGTTCCTCTCTGGTCAAACTAAAATACATAAATAAATAAAGTTAAATATATATTTTTTTAAAAAGTAGCGAGAGAGAGAACATTTGGGCCCAGCCACATCCCATGTCTTGGTACATGCTGCTCCTCGGCAAGCTAAGCCACGTGAGACACCTGGATTCCATGCGGGCCCACCCTAAAAGCCGGGTGCAGTAGCGTATCTTGTAGTCCCAGAGACTCAGGAGACTGAGGCAGGAGGTGACATAGCAAGCGCCTGTCCAAAAAAAGAGGAGACTAGGACACAGACACATATGGCAGGAAGGCTATGTGATGTCGCAGGGAGAAGGCAGCATCTGTAAGCCAAAGGCGGCCTCAGGCCAACCGACCCTGCAGACTCCTGATTTCAGACTTTCTGCCTACACCACTGGGAGAGGATAAATGTCTGCCGGTGAAGCCACTCGTTCGGCAGTACATTGTTAAGGCAGCCCCAGCCAAGTATTGGGTTGTCGGAAAAGATAATTTTTTTATGTTTTTCTATGTAAAAATGTGTCACGACTTTTCTGGACAACCCAATCATACAGTATATTTTATAGTTAAGAACACAAAGGCATGGGACCAGCAGTTAGCGTAATGGCTATGTTGTTGGACTCCCATATAGCCGACCGCGGTTTGAGACCCGAACCCCGTGGCTTAAACTCACACCGGGCGCGTGTACGTGCGTGCCCAAGATCCCAAGAGGAGAATGGAGAAGTTGATTGTGGCATGGCCATCCCCTCTAGGGGCTGATTTCTCGCTTTCTGTCTCTGTCTCTCTCTGTCTTTCTGGTGAGCACACGCGCCCTATAGCAAAAACTTCTTAAAAAAAAAAAAAAAAGAACACGAAGGCACACAGACTAAGTCAATGTACTCGGTTCTACTTGAACCCAAGCCATGTTAGCTGTTTGGATGGTTGGTTTGTTTTTTAAAACTATATATTTATTTAATTCCATTTGTTATTTTTTAATTTGACCAGAGAGAGAGGGAAAGGGAGAAACCAAGACTCCAGGTCCAGGACTCGATTCGCAGTCGGCCATGTGGGAGTCCAGCACCTTTAACCACCATGCCACCTGGTGGCCCCCTGTTTGGTTTGTTTTTATTTTGTTTTGTTTGGAGGATTTTTTCCATTTGAGTTTTTTGTTTTGTTTTGCTTTGTTTTGTTTTAGGGTTTTGTTTTTGTTTTGTTTTGTTTTGTTTTGTTTTGAGATTTTGGGAGAGGTTGCCACTACGCTCCACACAATGAAGGCACAAGGGAGTCTTGTTCGCATTCCCTACCCACTTTTGCCTCCTGTCCCACCACCCCCGACTGGGAGCTTCTTCAGTTCTCCCTGGTCTATTAATATGGTTAACAAGGGCCAGCAGATGGTGTGGAGGTCAAAGTGGCTGGATCACGAATCCCAGACCCAGCAGCTTGGAGAACTCACTGGGCACATGTGCATGCACATGTGCATGGGAGCACATGCATCCGTGCCCAAGATCCCAAGAGGAGAATGGAGGAGAAAGAATTGTGGCGTGTCCATCTCCCTGGGGGGTGATTTCTTGCTTTCTGTCTTTCAGTCTCTCTCTGTCTCTCCAGCAAGCACACACGCCCTATGGCAAAAATCTCAATCAATCAATCAGTCAATCAATCAATAAATACTATAGTCTCACCCATTAAAAACCCCATATCTGGGACCAGCCGTTGGCGTAATGGCTATGTTGCTGGACTCCCATGTAGTCGACCACGGTTCGCGTCCCCGACCAGGTGGCTTAAAACTCACACTGGGCGCGTGTGCGTACATGCCCAAGATCCCAAGAGGAGAAAGGAGGAGAAAGGATTGCGGCGTGGCCATCCCCCCTGGGGTATGATTTCTCGCTTTTTGTCTCTCTGTCTCTCTCTGTCTGGCGAACGCACACACCCTATAGCAAAAACCTCTCAAAAAAAAAAAAAAACATATCTGACATTTTTGAAATTACTGCTTGATCCAAACAGCGACTAGATTATATTGTGCTATTATAGATTTTGCCAGCCTACTCTGTTCAGCACATGTCTCCACAACTCCTTGGCCATGGTTTACCTTCTTCTCAAGAGGGATATCATTCACCTTTACCCGGCTACCTAGGGGCACCTTAATGTCCCTGCCATCATGCCCACTCTTTGCAGGCCAGATCTCACCCACATCTGATTTTTCCGTGGCATCACTGCTAGCTGTGTACTGCACTCTTCTAAAAACAGAGGCTCTTGTAGGCCCTGGGCTCCCATACCCAGCTGCCCAGTATGTCTTGAGTAATGAAAACAACACAACACTCAGCACAGTCACTGAGGCTGCCCTGATACAACAGAAATACAGGATAGAGCTAAACGTAGGCCCTCTGGAGAATCCCATTTGCAGAAAGACATAGCCTCCCCTGTCCTCACTCCTTTGCCATAAGCCATGCTGCCGGAAGAGGTTACTTCTTGGCTATCTGAAGAGTCCTTTGGGGTCAACTGAGTAAACAGCAAAGGCAGTTCGCACACCTATGGATGCCCACCCCACCAGCACACAAGATGGAGATCCGTGGGAAGCTGCAACTTCTCACACCTTAGCTGGACATTCTAACAGGGGACAGGACCTGAGGGTCAGCACAACTATCCAAGCTTGAGTAACCATCTTAGCACTAGAGGCATTGGCCAACAATCGACCCCCCTCTGCACATTTTTGCAGACTCTTGGACCATTGCCGACGGCCTGGCAATTCAGCCTGAACACTGACAACAATTCCTCACCCGAGGTCATGTGCATTTGGGGTAGAGAACTCTGGGGATTTCTTGCCTCACACATACCCAAAATACACATTGCAATCTCACATGTTTCTGCTCATACTGAAACCTCAAGTTTACAAAACCTCATCGAGACACTCCTTAAGCTTCCAAGTTCCAAACATAGACAGTGACAAGGCACCCGTTTCACTTTCCAGAATACACAATACTGGGGCTTTTTTTTTTTTAAGATTTTTGTCATAGAGTGCAAGCACTCACTGGAGAGACATAGAAAGAGGAAAAGTGAGAAATCATCCCAATGTCAAATCCATAATCTCTTCTCTTCCTTTCTCCTCTCAAGATTTTGGGCACACACACGTATGTGCCTGGTATGTTTTTCAAGCTGCCTGGTCTGGGACTCAAACCATGAAGTTGTCCATGTGAGATCCAGCACCTTACCCAGCACTCCACCATCACATAAGATGGAGAGCTCTTGTGGCTGGCAAGCTGGCCCAACACTGGGCATTTTTTAAGACCATTTCATTAAGACATTAATTATAAGGCCAGCCAGTGGCATGGTGGTGGCTGAGACAGCTAAAACACACATGGCCAACTGTGCAGTTCTTGTTCCCAGACCTGGCAGCTTGAGAAACATGCTGGGCATGTGGGTGTGTGCTCAAAGTCCTCAGAGGAGGAAGAAATGGGGGAGAAGGGAACATGGTGTGACCATTCCTCATGGGGTTTTTTCCTCTCTCTCTCTCATTTTCTTCTCTCTGGCAAAGTAAAAAAAAAAAGGGTAAAACTTAAGTATTATGCAGTTCCCCATTTAAGGTATACAAGTGAATTGGTTTCAGTATCGTCACAGATTCATGTAACCATCACAACAATCAATTTTAGAGCGTTTTCATTACCTTCCAATACTTCAGAAACTCTGAACCTTTAACTGTTACCTCTCCATCTACCCATCCCTGCCTCTTACCTTTGGAAGGGAAGTCTAGGGGCCAACAGATGGCATAGTGGTTAAGGCACTGGACTCTCACATGGCTGTCCATGGTTCAAGTGTCAGACCAGGCAGCTTGAAATTCACTCCAGGTGCGTGTGTGTACGTGTCCAAGATCCCAAGAGGAGAATGGAGAAGGGATTGGGGTGTGGCCATCCCTGTGTGTGTGGGGGGGGGGTGATTTCTTGCTTTCTGTCTCTGTATCTCTCTGTGTCTCTGATGAGCACACACACCCTATAGCAAAAATCTAACAACAAAAAAAGATAGGGAAATCTACATCTACCTCCTATGTCTATAGATTTGCATATTCTGGATATTCAATGTAAGGGGAATCGTACTCTGACGGCTTTTGTGTCTGAGGCCTTTCTTTCACTTAGTGTAATGTTTTCCAGGTTCACATGTGTTGTAGCATGTATCGGTCCTTCATTCTGTTTTATAGTTGAATTATATTCCATTGCACGTAAATACTATCAATATATTTTGTTTATCCATTTATCAATTAATGGATAATTGGGTTGTTTTCCACATTCCTTTACTTTTTAAAAGAATTATCTATTTATTTATTTAATTCCATCTGTTATCATTATTTTTTAATTTGACCAGAGACAGAGAGCAAGAGAAAGTAAGAAAGTAAGCTGCCAGGTCCAGGACTAGAACCAGGGTTGGCCATGTAAGAATCCAGCGCTCCCGGGACCAGCAGTTAGCGTAATGGCTATGTCACTGGACTCCCACGTAGTCGACCGCAGTTTGAGTCCCGGACCCGGTGGCTTAAACTCACGCCGGGCGCATGTGTGTGTGTGCCCAAGATCCCGAGAGGAGAATGGAGGAGAAGGGATTGCGGAGTGGCCATCCCCCCTGGGGGGTGATTTCTCACTTTCTATCTCTCTGTCTCTCTCTGTCTGGCGAGCGCACATGCCCTATAGCAAAAACCTCTCCAAAAAAAAGAAAAAAGAATCCAGTGCTCCCAACCACCATGCCACCTGCCAGCCCCCAGTCCTTTCCTTTTCTCCTAAAGTTTTCTTTTTTTCTTTTTTTTTTTTTTCCATGAGCCAGAGAGCCTCAGCCTTCAGCCAACCCCAAATCATGGGCACTCACACACACGCATACTCAGGGAGTTTCTAGACACAAACCCGGCACCTTCCAATGTCGGTCAGCCTCGCAGATTGTCGCGTTTTGCTATCGTGTCAGTCCAGCCTCCTGTTTCCATATTCTTCATATTATGAATGATGCTGCTATGAACATTCATGTACAAGTCTTTGTGTGGACACACGTTTTCACTTTTCTTGGGCATATACCTAGCATTGGAATTGCTGCTTCGTGTAGGAGCTCTGTGCTTACCCGTGTGAGCAACTGCCGGACACTTTTTCAAAGTGGCTGCACTATTTTCTACTCCCACCAGCAAGGTATGAGGGCTCCACTTCCTGTACATCCTCATCAATACTTGTCTCTTTTATCATGGCCATTCTAGTGGGTATGAAGTGACAGCTCATCTTGATTTTGGTTTCCATTTCGCTGATGGCTAATGGTGCTGAGTATCTTCTCATTGGTTGTTGGTATATCTTCATCTTTGGTGAAATGTCTCCTCTGACACTTTGCCTTTTTTTTTTAATTTTTAATTGTGGTAAAATTTACTACATAAAATTTACCATTTTAACCATTTTTTAAGAATTATTTATTTAATTCCATTTGTTTTGTTATTATTACTTTTTTATTTTAATTTGACCAGACAGAGACAGAGAGAAAGGTAAAGGGAAAGCAAGAAAGCAAGCCTCCAGGTCTGGGACTGGAACCACAGTCAGCTATGTGGGAATCTAGCATCTTTAACCACCACGCCACCTGCCAGCCCCATTTTAACCATTATTAAGGGTACAATTCAGTGGTATTAAGTAAATTCACAATGTTGAACAAACATCTATTGCTACTTCCTGAATATTTTTTTTTTTTGGAGAGGTTTTTGTTACAGGGTACATGTGCTCACCAGAGAGACAGAGAGAGACAGAGAGATAGAAAGCGAGAAATCACCCCCCAGGGGGGATGGCCATGCTGCAATCCCTTCTCCTCCATTCTCCTCTTGGGATCTTGGGCACACATGCACACGCGCCCGGAGTTGAGTTTAGGCCACCGGGTCCAGGACTTGAACCGAGTCGACTACATGGGAGTTCAGCAACATAGCCATTACGCTAACTGTTGGTCCCACTATTTCCTGAAATTTTTCATCACCCAAGCAAACTATATTCATTAAGCATTAACTCCCCATTTCTTCCTCCATCCAATGTCTGGTAACTCTAATCTGTTTTCTGTCTCTGAATTTGCAAAGTCTCTATGAATTTACATTCTAGATATTTCATATTAGTGGCATCATACAATATTATTCTGCTATGTCTGTCTAATTTCACTTAACTGTTTTCAAAGTTCAGTCATGTTGTTGCATGTATCAGAATTTCTTCCTGTTTTATAACTGAATAATCCATATAGATACACCACATTTTACTTATCCATTCATCTGTTGATGGACACTTAAGTTGTTTCTACTTTTTGATTAGTGTAAATAATGTTGATATGAACATTGATGTACATATTTCTGTTCAATTCCCTGTTTTCTTTGTTTGTTTGCTGTAGGGCACATGTACTCGCCAGAGGTGGTGACAAATCACTCCCCAGGGGGATGGCCACACCACAATCCCTCCACCACTCTCCTGTTGGGATTTTGGGTATGCATGCACATGTGCCTGGCATGATTTTTAAGCCACCAGGTCTGGGACTTGAACTGCAAAATCAGGCAGCAGGATCCAGCCACCTTAACCTCTGCATCACCTGCTGACCTGTCAAGTCCCTATTTTCTTTCTTTTTTTTTTTTCTTTTTTTAACATTTATTTATTTTTTAGAGAGATTTTTGCTAGAGGGCACATCTGCTTATCAGAGAGACAGAAAGATACAAAGTGAGAAATCACCCTCCGGGGAGGATGACCTTGCCGCAAGCCCTTCTCCTCCATTCTCCCCTCGGGATTTGGGGCACACACTCGTGTCTGGCGTGAGTTTTAAGCTGCTTGGGTTCAGGATTCAAACCATGGTTGGCTACATGGGAGTCCAGGGACATAATCATTATGCCACCTGCTGGTCCCATTAACATTTATTTATTTATCTACTTATTTCTTGTGATTTTTGATCATCAGTCCCTTATCCAAGGGAGAGTTTGCAAATATATTCTCCCATTCTGAGGGTCATCTCTTCCTTACTTTCATTTTAGTTTTCCACAAACATTTTGGAGTCCCCCAGTAGATAATCAAATAAAAATTTATATACTTAAATAGAGAGAAATAGGGCCAGCCAGTAGCTAAGTAGTTAAGGGAGCCAGATCCCACACAGCCCACTAAGGTTCAAATCCCAGCCCCAGCAGCTTGAAAAACACACCAGGCGTGTGTGTCTGTGCTTGAAATCCTCATAAGAGGGCAAAATAGAGGAAGAGGAGATTGAGGCCTGACCATACTGCATGGGGGTGGGGGAGGCTTTCTCTCCTCTCTCTGGCAAGTGCACCCTCCTTTTAGCAACTAAAGGAAAATGAGAAATATGCTGGAAATTCAGTAGGCAGCAAGACTAGTGCTGAGACTACAAAGCTCTCTCAAATTTGTAATTACACTTTAAATTCAGCCGTTACCTCCAGGTTACAACAGTTAATCTGAGTCTCTCCACCTGTCTGAGACGTGGTTCCTGGCTCAAGGCCACGGAAATCACTCAGGGAATCAGCCACACCCTCCACCCCAACATCCCAGCCTGTCCCTCAGGAACGCGGAGGTGTTCCAAAACAGATTACCACTCATTCCCCATTAAACCCACCAAATATTAATATTTTGCTTGGAAAAATTATCTTCAATTTTGCCAGCTACGAATTATCACCCTGAACCTTTTCCCAGCCTTTCTTGGGTCCCAGTGCGCCATTTTTGGGGAAAAAAAAAAAAAAAAAAACAAGAAGGCTGGGGGGGGGGGAGCGGGGGGGGGGGGGGGGAGACGACTTGGGCAGTCACCGAAGTTCTCAGAAGGCCCACGAGGGGGCGGAAGAGACTCCACGGACTGCTGCGATCCTTTCTATGGCTCCAAACGCAGGGAGGACGTGGCCCATCCAGCGGCTGTGAGGCCGACTCTGGGCTCGAAGTAGGCGGGGGCCGAGAGAAGGGGAGAGCCCAGGAGCAGGTTGACTGCTCCCCTGTCTCTTATATCCACGGCGGGAAAGGCCTTTGTCACCCCCACTGCTAGACAGAGATGTGGCTTCAGCTGGCACCTGGCCTTGGAGGATCCCACAGGGACACTGCAGGGCGTCTCGGAGACGCACCTGGAGGCAAGGGGCCGGGGCCCGACAAGTCCCAACTATTGGCTGCGGGCTGCGGGCATGGGCGCACACCCTAAGACACAGGAAGGCGCCCACCCCACCGTGGGAGAGGCACCAGAGAACACGGGAGCCCGCTGAGAACCAACTGCCCCATCTGCAACTGGCCTGTAACGGCGCCCTGGGTGAGGTCAGTGTCTACTTCACGCCCTAATCTAGTTTGCTCTGTTCCCTTCCAGCCTTTCCTCTTTCCTGCGTAAGGACCGGGAATGCCTGTCCTGAGGCCAAGCCAGACCCAGGGGAGGGTTTCACAGTGGCTGGGACAGCCTGCAGGTCCTTATGGGCCGAGGCCTGGCCTCCCTCAGCTGATACCCTCTGTCGGGTCCTCATCCCCAGGCCTAGGAAAATCTCGTACCCAACATTCACCTCCTCTTTTATTTTTCACCTGATTATGGAGGGCCTTGGTCATACTCTTCACCGTTTTCCTATTTCTGTTTCTCTGGAGGCCCAGACTAACTTTTTCCTCTTCACGACTTTGCAAAAAGCCACTGGCAGGTGATAATAGGACTGAACCCACCTTGGAAGGTCCTGGGTTGGAGTTCAGGGGTGTCTCTATTCACACCAGGGATGTTTGGAGAAGACCCCGCTAGCAGAACCTTGTCTTTCTCTATGTCTCTCCCTCTCATGAAAGAAAGAAAGAAAAAAAAAATTTAATGGCCTCTCATCACTTAAGCCAGAAGAGGATGTGACTTTGAACGAAAAGAATGCTTATTACAGCAAGAATGCCACATACCAGCTGAGTCCCACTCAGCGGCAGGGGGCTTTGGGAGCCTGCTAAGCACAGTCACGTTGAGCACAGTGGAATGCCCAGCATCTTTTCCTGTCCCTACAGTCCTAGGAGTCCCCCACTGACAGCACAGAAATAAGTGAAAATTTTGTTTTCGTTCCATTTCCAAAAAGAGGAAGCTCAGCCAATCAGATGCTTCCACCCAGGTCTTTGAATGTTTAACATGTGATGCCACGAGGTGCCTGACCATCTAGCGCCATTTCTGGTGTCTGTGACTCCTGGTCTAGGTGCCCAGTCACCTTGTGAGCCAATCAACACTCTTTCATTGGATTCTCTTCCTGCCATCGTCAGAGCTGGTTGCTGCTGTTTACAAGGATGAACTGACTGACACAGTCTTCGAAGACTTGGAGCAGGGGGAGGTGGCATGCTCTGGTTTGTACTTTGTAAAGGTCGGCTGGCTGCCGTGTGGCTAAGAAATGGAAGCACACGTGTGAGTCACAAGTCAGATCCTGTAGGGCTCCTTGGACTAGGGTCGTAGCTCTTGGAAAAACACCGGACGGAGTTTTGGAGGTGCAGTCACATTGATGTGGTGAGGTAGCGGATGTTGGGGAAGTGGAGAAGAGGAGTCAGAGGTTGGGTAGACTGATTGCAAATGTGGTCCTAATACTCCACTCCTCCCTTTGCAATGTGACTTTGCAGCTCCTCCCATCAAAAACCAGAGCCTGGGACCAGCAGTTAGCGTAATGGCTATGTCACTGGACTCCCACGTAGTCGACCGCGGTTCGCATCCTGGACCCGGTGGCTTAAAACTCATGCTGGGTGCGTGTGCATGCGTGCCCAAGATCCCGAGAGGAGAATGGAGGAGAAGGGATTGCGGCGTGGCCATTCCCCCCTGGGGAGTGATTTCTCGCTTTCTGTCTCTCTGTCTCTCTCTGTCTGGCGAGAGCACGCGCCCTGTAGCAAAAAAGAAAAACCTCTTAAAAAAAAAAAAAAAAAAAAAAAAAAAAAAAACAGAGCCTATTTCCCAATGTTTCCCAGAGGTTTTAAGCAAGGCTTGGCCTTGATATTCATTTAGCCAAAAGAATGTGATGGAAGTGACAGTATGTCAGTTCCAAGTAGAGACCTCATGAGACCTTAAATATTTCCACTTGCTTTCCTGGGCACCTGAAACATTATGCAAATAAGCCTGGCCTAGTATTGCTGGATGGCCTTCCCACACCAGCCAGCTTCTAAATGACCTAGCATCTGATTACAAAAGCTTGAATGTGCCCAGCTAAGATTAGCTGAGCACAGCCAACCTAGAGACTCATGAGGAAGAAATAAAGAAAAAAAAAAAATGGCCAATGTTTTAAACCACTACGTTTGGGATGACTTGTTATGCAGCAAGAGCTAACTGATACAGGTGTACGTATATGTATATATTGCCATCCCAACCAAAGCCATAAATCTCTGGTCCCAAGTGTCTCTGGCTATTTGGACTTTTTGCTATTCTTCTCTGCTTGTAAGATTAGACTTCCAAGCCAGTCCCACAGTGCAGTGTTTAAGTGAAGTAAATCAGGAGTTGGATACCACATGGCTGACAGTAGTTCAAATACCATCACTGGCAACTTCAAAAACACACTGGGCACATGTATATGTGTGTCCAAAATCCTAATGGAATGAAGAAATGGAGGGAAAAGGATTGCAGCATGACCATACTCTTTTGGAGGTACATTCTCCTTCTCTCTGTGTGTCTCTCTCTGGCAAGTACATGTACCCTCTGACAGTTACAGAAAAATAATTTAACAGATCAGACTTGAGCCAGCAGGTGATGTGGTGGTTAAGGCACTGGACTCCCACATGACTGACTGTGGTTCAATGCCCAGACCCAGTAGCTTGAAAATCACACTGGGAGGCCAGCAACTAGTGTAGTGGTTAAGACACTGGACTTCTACATGGCCAACCACGGTTTGAGTTCCAGAACCAGTGGCTTGAAAATCATGCCAGGTATATGTGCATGCATGCCCAAAATCCTGAGAGGAGACTAGAGAAGGGATTGAGGCATGGCCATCCCCCCAGGAGGGTGATTTCTCACTTTCCTTCTCTCTGTCTCCAAAGAGCACGTGCCCTATGGCAAAAAAAGAAAATCATGCCAGGCGCACGTGTGTGTGTGCCCAAGATTCCAGGAGAATAGAGGAGAAGGGTTTACAACATGGCCACCCCACGGAGGGGGGGGGGAGATGTGATTTCTCACTTTTCCTCTCACTGTCTCTCTCTCACTCTCTCTCTATGGGGAGTATACTAGCCCTATGGCAATAAATTAGATAGATAGATAGATAGATAGATAGATAGATAGATAGATAGATAAATGAATGAAAAAATATTGAACTTTCCTGTCCTAAGACTAGCTGCATATGCTTGAACTTGCTTTCCCCTTCCAGTGTTCTCTCTTGAGCATCCCGGCTGCCCCTCAGGCCAGCCTCTGGGATTCCCAGGTTTCAGGTATCTGCTTCCACCCCAGAGTCCCTGGCCTTTGGATTTTACTTTGGTTGGACCCTCTGATTGGGTGAGGGCTAGCTCCAAGGTGCTCCCTAACTCACGGTGCTCAGTATCAGACGTGATCCTAACTCTCAGAACCCCATTTAGGATACACTCGATCCCAGCACAGGATAGTTGACAGATCCCTTGCACCCACTCTCATGGCCTCACTCTGTGTCCTTCTGGAACTTTTGTGACTCACTGATCTTCCTCCTACCTCTCTGACAGGATCCTCTAGGCTTCTCTCTACCCAATACTCCATGCTGGGCCCTTACAGAGTGCTTTACACTAAGGCCCAGCCTGTGTGGGTCTCCCTGGGGACAGAAACCATCTCTCCTCACCAAGTCAAGTGCCCCTTGGCAGTGAAGGTTGGAGGTAGAGACCTGAGGACTGACCCAGGATCTCTGATTTGCCTCCTATAAGTAAAGATACCCCAGAGGACGTAAGAAGGACAATTTATTGCTAAAATTTCATCAACTGGGCATGGTGGTTAAGGTGCTTAAGGCACTGGATTCCCACATGGCTGACCACAGTTTGAGTCCCAGACCTGGTGCCTCGCTTTCTCTCTTACCCTCTCTTTCTCTGTATTTGTTGAATGCACATGCCCTATAGCAAATTAAAAATAATAAGAATACAATTAAACAATTCTTTTTTTTTTTTTTTGAGAGGTTTTTGCTATAGGGCACATGTGCTAGCCAGAGAGACAGAAAGCGAGAAATCACCCCCCAGAGGGGATGGCCATGCCACAATCCCTTCTCCTCCATTCTCCTCTTGGGATCTTGAGCACACACGCACACGCACCTGGCATGAGTTTAAGCCACCGGGTTGGGGACTCAAACCATGGTCGACTACATGGGAGTCCAGCGACATAGCCATTACACTAACTGCTGGTCCCCAATTAAACCGTTCTTTAAAAACATTTCATTAAGTGACATAGTCTTCACATATTAGCTCTTGGTAGGCAGGAGGCATGTAGACCTACCAAAGACATCATTTTCTCTTTCTGCTGTGACCCACTCCCTTCCGAGACCAAAACATGGGTCAGATGCTCTACAAAGCACGTGCGTGGATCTCTGGGGACACAGAGAGGGACAGAAGAGCAGAGGGAGGAGAAAAGGGGGAAAGCCTCTCCCAAAAGCTGGGGAGAGCCTGCCCTTCCTGAGGACTAAGAAGGGGCGGCAGGCGGAGCGCCTGGGCTTGCCCTGCATGAGCACAAGCGTGAAGTCCTGACCTCCAGCCTTTTACCTGGCAGTGATCCCTCCTGGCATAAAGGACTATCCCCACCCATACCCACTTCGTCTGCCCTGGGTGTCCAGCCTGCCATTGGGCTTCTGTCAGACCAAGTCAGATCATGCTGGGAGGTAAATCTCTATTGATCTGGAATATTGGGGGGTGGGGGAATCTGTGCCCTCTGCCTGGGAGTGCAGGCTGCCACCAGCTCTAGCTGCCCTGAAAGAAACTGTCCCACGAGCTGTTCTAAGAAAGTTTGCTGAGAGGTACGGGGCCGTGGGCAGAGGGGAGGCAGCAGCAGAAGAGTCCAGAAGTGGCCCTCCTCTGCAAGGCCCTGCCTGGAACTGTAGACACAGGCCTTCGTGAGAGTCAAATGAGCAGACAGGCAGGGGTCTGGTGGGAGTCCCCATGGTAGGATCTACAAGCTGGCGAGAACATGCAGGGTGGGGGAGGCAGGAGAGTGGAGTGGGCACGCAGGCCTCGCTCCATGCTCCATGCACGTACAAAATCTCCTGCACACACGAAAATGGCCTTGGAGGACCTATCTTCACAGATGCAGAAGGAAGATGCTGCCGGGCCCTCCCCTGAGGTCTTCCTTAATGAAAGGAGGGAAAGGGCAAGCAGGAAGAGCTGGTGGGGCCTCACTCCTGATCCCTCACCGTCTGGGACCCAGAAACCAAAGGCACACACCCAGTGCTGGGTGTGCGTTGCTGCCTGACAAGCTGGGAGGATGCCACGTCCTTGAGGGGTGAGGACTGTGACTGGCCACCAGGGGGCAGCAGTGATCCCCATGGCACCCCTGCACCTGCCCAGCTTGCTTCAGGGAAGGAAAGAAAGCTAGGCTCTGGCTGGCTGAGCTCCCCCTGCCAGGGCTCTATACGATGCCATGCCCTGCTAACACACTGTCCTCCACAGGCTGGGACCACCAGGGAGGCCCTGGTTTGAATCCTGGTTCAACCTAAAGGCCATGCACATGTATAAAGCAGGAAGGCAATGAGCTCAAAAATAAAAAGATCTGGGGGAGTGGCCAGGGGGTAGTGCAGTGGTTAAAGCATCTGGATCCCACATGGCCAACCATGCAGTTCAAGTCCAATACCCAATGCCTCGAGAAACATGCTGGTGCGTGTGTGCCCAAAATCCCGAAAGGAGGGAGAAGCAGAGGGGAAGGGATTACAGTGTGACCATGTCTCAAGGGAGGAGGGATGCTTTCCCCCTCTCTTTCTGTCTCTGTTTCTGTCCCTATGTGACAAGTGCATGTGATTTCTGGCAAATTAAGAGAGAGAGAGAGAGAGAGAGAGAGAGAGAGAGAGAGAGAGAGAGAGAGAGAGAAAGAGAAAGAAGGAAAAAAGAAAGAAGGAAAGAAAGAGAGAAGAAAGAAAGAAAGAAAGAAAGAAAGAAAGAAAGAAAGAAAGAAAGAAAGAGAAAGAGAGAGGAAGAAAGGAAGGAAGGAAGGAAGGAAGGGAGGGAGGGAGGGAGGGAGGGAGGGAGGGAGGGAGGGAGGAAAAGAGAGAAAAAGAGAGAAAGAAAAAGAAAGAATTGGGCATGGTGGTGTACCTGTAGCCCCAGCTAGGTGGCTGGGCAGGAGGATTATCACTGTAAGACCCTGTCTTTAAATCTTAAAAAAAAATTTTTTGTTTAAAATCCCAGCCAGGAGCTGCTTTCCCGGCCCCATGAGGGGTCCTCAGTTTGAGAGGGGTACAATACTCTCTTTCTTTGCCCCAAACCTTTGCACTAATAGGCAACCTATTGGTTGGTTGCACCCTAACCAACCCAACCAAGTTTCAGTACCAAAAGTGTGGCCTGTGTGCCAACAACTTGAACTTGGTGGACCCCCTAATCCCATTCTCAAGATGCCCCCCACCTATTGCACCACTTCATTGATCAGCCAATATTTATCAAGCACTTTCTATACACCAGGTGCCCTACTAGACACTTGAGACTTGTCAGTGAACAAATCAGACCAAAAAAATCCCACCCCGACCTCTTGGGACTCCTATTCTCCAGGATGGGGGCCACCATCACCACTTACCCACACATTGAAATGCCAGTTGGTCCTTGCTTTGACACCCACCCCAAGATCGCTCTTCTGAAAACAGTACTGCAGCCCCTCCGCATGAGGTTCAGCCCCCCACCCCAGGACCCTGGAGACTCTCATGCTCCCCCACCCCTCAGGCCCTGCCAACTGGCTGTCTGCTGTCTGCTGCCTCCTGCCCCTCCCTACCTTCTCCTCAGGACCTTTGCTCCTGGCATTTGAGCTTCCTGCAGCTCCTCTCCAAAACCTGCCCAACTAGTCCAACTCTGCTTTTTTTGTTTGTTTATTTGTTTTCTGAGAGGTTTTTGCTATAGGGCCATGAGCTCGCCAGAAAGACAGAGAAAGACAGAGTTCACCCCTCAGGGATCTCTTCCCAGCCAAGCCACCCCAAGGAATCTCTCCCTTTATGGCATCTTTCTTTCACTTTTGCTCTCTGCTTACCTGAGATGAGGTCACGTGTTCCCTTCAGAGGCGCTGTGAGCTCCTGGGTACAGGGTTAGTCTGTGCTTTTTTGGCCTCGACCCAGTGTCTGGTCCCTGTGCGGGACCTGGGAGACACCTGTATCATGGCAGAGAAAGTGAACGGCGTCAGTGACAGGGTTAATCAGAGCACAAGACTGCAGCTCGTCGACATAATAGACATACTTGTTACTATTCTTCCCACAAAGTACTGCTAAAAACACTAGCCACTACGTATAAAACAGGCACTGATAAGTAGAGGGATGGGGGTAGACCAGTTTGGGACTTCAGGGCGATGAATTCTCTGGGTTTATCTTTTGGCCTTTTGCATCCTGGACTGGGGGCTGAAGAAGCAAGCTATCTGGAGATGCCGATGGGCAACACAGGCAAAAAAAAATTTTTTAAATAAAAGGCAAGGCAAGTCTGCTCTCTCTTGGCAAAGAATTAAAATGGGGCAGTATGACTGAAAATTTTTTGACAATAACTTTTCTACTCCAGCCAAACACTATGGAAAAATCCACGAAAACAAACGAAACAAAACAAACAAACAAACAAACAAAAAAAACAAGAAATGTGCAGTGTGCCCCCTTTTCCCACATTATCAAAGGCTAAAGTGGGGAGCTTTCTTCAGGCTGTAATGAGGTGCCCCATCCCCCTCTGTTGGACTGGCTGATGTGAGAAAGCGCTGAGTGGAACGCCAGCAGGCGACAGTGAGACCCCTCCCCTTCCCACCCAGAGGTGTCTGTGGGGACCACAAGGGAAACCTGAGCTTCTCCCCAGCCCCTTTCCAGGTGGTCTCAAAGGTGGCCTGGTGGCGACTTAAGACTTTCACCACTGCCTAAGGGTAATAGGACCAGCCTCTCCCCAGGTGTCAGTGGAGGCCACATGTAAAGCAAAGCCAAGGCCCTCTGCTTCTCCCAGCCAAGATGGAGGCCCAGCAAGGAGCCCAAATTCCCACTCCTCACCAGCAGAGGAGGGAAGCTGAGCTTCCACCCCCCCTGGCAGTAACAAGCAGCAGCCCCTCCCCCTCCCGGAGTGTCAGAGGAGATGTAACACAGAAGATTTACACAAGCTCCAAGGTCTTGTAACATAACACCCAAAGTGGTCAGGTTTCAACTGAAAATGACTCATCAAACCGTGAACCAGGAAAAGCTCAATTTAAATGAGAAAAGACAGAACACAGACACCAAACAGGAAGTGACACAGATAACAGAACTATCTAAGGCCCAGCTGCAGCGGGACATCTGCGTGATGCTAGAGCCACAGGAGAGGCCTGGGTTTGGACCCCAGGTTGACCTGAGCACACCGAGGGCACTCACACACACCTGTGATTTGGGCTGTCTGGGAGGCTGTAGGAAGATTGCAGAGCCAAGAGACTCTCAATAAATAAATAAACTCTTTTAAAAGAAGAGTGTCAAGGGAAATTGAAAAATAGAGTGAACTAAATTAAAATAAAAATAGAACATAGCAAAATGTGTGGGCCACCACTGAACAGTGTTAAGAGGGAATCTGGAGCACTCAGTGCTTATGTTATAAAAGAGGAGAAGTCTCAAATCAATAAGCCAAGCTCCCGCCTCAAGAAACTAGCAGGAGGAGGGGGAAATAAATGCAAATCCAGCATAAAGTGGGAACTAATAAGGAGCAGAAATTAATGACACAGAAAATGGAGAACAACTTTAAAAAGCAATGTTGAAGGGAACCAGCAGTTAGCGTAATGGCTATGTCGCTGGACTCCCACGTAGTCGACCGCGGTTCGCGTCTCGGACCCGGTGGCTTACAACTCACGCCGGGCGCGTGTGCGTGCGTGCCCAAGATCCCGAGAGGAGAATGGAGGAGAAGGGATTGCGGCGTGACCATCCCCCCTGGGGGGTGATTTCTCGCTTTCTGTCTCTATGTCTCTCTCTGTCTGTCTGGCGAGCGCACGCGCCCTATAGCGAAAAAAATCTCTCAAAAAAAAAAAAAAAAAAAAAAAAAAAAAAAAAAAAAAAAAGCAATGTTGAAAAGATCAATGAAAGGGGGACCAGCATTTAGCGTAATGGCTATGTCGCTGGACTCCCATGTAGTCGACTGTGGTTCGTGTCCCGGATCCGATGACTTAAAATCGCACTGGGCACATGTGCATGCGTGCCCAAGATCTCGAGAGGAGAATGGAGGAGAAGGGATTGCGGTGTGGCCATCCCCCCTGGGAGGTGATTTCTCACGGCGCTTTCTGTCTCTCTCTGTCTTTCTGGCGAGCGCACACACCCTATAGCAAAAACCTCTCCAAAAAAAAAAAAAAAGATCAATGAAAGGGACAAACCTCTAGCAAGAATGGCAAAAGAAAACACACAAATTACTAGTATCTGGGAAAACGGGACAAGGATGTATGGTCTCACGGTTGCCGTTCAATGGTGCTGGAAGATCTAGCCAGCACAAAAAGACAAAGGAAGGAAATAAAATGCACACAAATTGGAAAGGAAGAAATAAAGCCATTTTCTTCTTGCAGACTACATGATTTTCTATGTAGAAAATTCCCAAAGAATCTACAAAAAACCTCCAAGAGCTATTCAAGTAAGTTCAGTGAGGTTGCAGGATACAAGATCCACATTAGAATTCAGTTGTATTTCCATACACTAGAAATGAACATGGGTAAAAAGAAAGTGTAAATGCGTTCAATGCTACCTTCAATTGCTCAAAATAAATGCAATATGTAAGCGTGAATTTAACAAAACAAAAATGGGACTTGTACACTGAAAACTAGGAAACATGATTAAACAAGAAATCAAAGAGAATCTAAATGACTGGAGAAGTGATGACATGTTCATGGATTGATAGACTTGGCTATAGTAAAGAAGTCAATTCCCCCAAAATTGATGTACAAGTATAACACAATTCCTATCCAAATTGCAACAAGACTATTTTATACAGACAAACTTATTTTAAAATGTGTATGTAAAGGAACTAACAGTTTTGAACAGAATCTAGTAGGAGGAATCGTGCTACTTGATATTAAGGCCTGCCGTATAGCTGCAATCATCAAGACTGTGTTCTGGTGCAGGAATTGTTGCATATATCGATGGAACAGAACAAAGAGGCCAGAAATGTACCTTTACTGGAGGTACAAAAGCTATTCAGTGGGGCCAGCAGGTGGTGTGGAGGTTAAAGTGACTGGATCTCACAAGCCAACTCTGCATTTTTCCTACTAGCCGACTCTGCATTTTGGGTCCTGGACCTGGCGGCTTGAGGATCATGCCAGGTGCAAGTTTGTGCATGCCTGAGCTCTGAGAAGAGAATGGAGAAGAGACCGTGGCACACCCAACCCTCCCTGGGGGATAATGTCTCACTTTCTCTCTCTTTCTGTCTCCCAGCGAGCACACGTGCCCAATAGCAACAACAACAAAAACAAAATAAAACAAAACAAAAAGCTATTCAGTGGAGAATGGTCTTTTCAACAGTTCATGTTGGAGCAATTGGATATTCTTAGGAAACATGAACTCAGACGGAGACCTCACACTTTATGCAAAAAGTAACTGAACAAAGGTCATAGATTTAAATGTAAAATTATATACCTTTTACAAGATAGCCTCAGAGAAAGTTATCGGGACCTAGGGCTTGGTGAAGAATCCTTAGATATAACACCAAAATCATAATCTATAAAATCAATCAATTAGACTTCATTGAAATTCATAAGCCTGTCAAAAAGATGAAAACACAGGCTACACACTAGGAGAAAATATTTGTAAGCCATGTCTGACAAAGATACGTATCAGAATGTATAAAGACTCCCCAAATTCGACAGTTAAAAAATAAATCTGATGGGTCTACTGGATGGCATGATGGTTAAGAGCGCTGTGGGAGGCCAGTGCCCCTAACCACCACACCACCTGCCAGCCTCCAACATTAGATAATTCTTTAACAAATATCATAAATCTGGTTAGACAATTGGCAGGAGATAGGAAGAAACATTTCATCAAAAAGGGTAGATAATGGCAAATAGCAACTGAAAATATGTCTAACATCGTGAGTCTTGAGGGAAATGCAAATTAAGACCACACTGAGATGTCACTGCACACCTATTAGGACAGCTAAAATAATAGGTCCAGCTGGTGGCATGGTGGTTAAAGTAGCAGATTCCACATGGCCAACAGTGCGGTTTGAGTGCCAACCCAGCGGCTCAAAAATCACACCAGGCATTTGTGTATGTGTGCCCAAAATCCTGAAAGGGGAAATGGTGGAGAAGGGATTGCAGTGGGACCATCCCATGAGGGGCGCTTTCTTTCTTTCTCTCTCTCTAGCACACATACTCTAGCAAATTAACAGAAAACAAAAAAAGAAGAAAGAAGAAAGAGAGAGGAAGAGAGAAAGGAAGGAAGAAAGGAAAAGGAAAGAAAGAAAGAAAGAGAGAGAGAGAAGAAAGAAGGAAAGAAAGAAAGAAAGAAAGAAAGAAGAGAAAGAAAGGAAAGAAAGAAAGAAAGAAAGAAAAGGGAAAAGAAATAGCAACAATACCAAATACTAACTGGATCTCTCATACAATGCCCGTGGTCATTTAAAACAGCGGGCCCCAGTAGCCGGCAGGTGGTGCAGTGGTTAAGGGCACTGGACTCCCACATGGCTGACCACAGCTCAAGTTCTGGACCTGGTGACTCGCTTTCTCACTTTCCCTCTCTCTCTCACTCTCACTCTGGTCAAATTAAAGTAAATAAATAAGGTTAAATAAAATAATTCTTTAAAAAACAAAAACAGTTAGTCACCCTGGAAAATAGTTTGTCAATTTCTCAAAGAAACTAAACAAACACCACATGACTCAGCAATTGCTTCCCTGGGTATCCCAGAGAAATAGGTAGGTTCACACAAGAACTCGTCAACATTTGTACATTGCAGATTTATTTATTTATTTATTTATTTGGAAAGGTTTTTGCTATAGGGTGCTTGTGCTCACCAGAAAGAGAGACAGAAAGCACGAAATCACCCCCTAGGGGGGATGGCCATGCCACAATCTCTTTTCTTCCATTCTCCTCTCAGGATCTTGGGCACGCTCACACATGCACCCGGTGTGAATTTAAGCCACCAGGTCCAGGACTCGAACCGCAGTCGACTATATGGGAGTCCAGCGACGTAGCCATTATGCCTTCTCTCGTCTTGCAGCTTTATTTATAATAGCAAAAACTGGAGGGACGACCCTATAGCACAGTGGTTAAGCACAGCACATTGAGAGCTGGATCCCACATTGCTAAGAGCGATTCAAATCCTGGCCCGGTGGCCTGAAAAACATGCTGGGCACATTTGGTTGTGTGCCCAAAATCTTGATGGGCTGGAGAAATTGAGGTAAAAGGATTTGGATCTCCTCCAAACCCCACTTGGGGGAAATCTCTCTCTCTGTCTCTGTCTAGAAGGAATATACATCCTCTGGCAATTAAAAAATAAATAAATAAATAAATAGGGGCCAGCAGGTGGTGTGGTGGTTAAGGTGCTGGAATTCCCACATGGCTGACCACAGTTCAAGTCCCAGACCATAAGTAAAATAAATAATTGTTTTTTTTTTAAAGTTAAATATTACAGATACAAATGGAACTAACTAACCAACATGCCCTACAATAAGTGAATGGACGAACAAACTGATACATTCATAATATGAATTACTATCCCAGATTAAACTGTTGATACATGCAATGACCTGGATGAATCTCAGGCCATGAATCTGAGTGGAAGGAGAAAAAAAAGATCACATGCCCTATGCCTCCATTTATATAACATTTTAAAAAATGATAAAAATATACAGATAAAGAATACATTTGTGATTCCAGGGGTTAGGGATAGTGGGGAGACTAGAGGGTGTAAAGGAGTTGCCCAAGAAGAGCTTACTGTGAGGAAACAGTTCTGTATCTTTTTTTTTTTTTTTTTAAGAATTACTTTATTTAACTTTTTTTATTTTAATTTGACCAGAGAGGGACAGAATGAGAGAGAGAGAAGGAGAGAAAGAGAGAGAAAGCAAACCGCCAGTCCAGGACTTGAACCATGGTCAGCCACATGGGAGTCCAGCACCCTTAACCACCAAGCCATCTGCCAACCCCCAGTTCTGTATCTTGACAGGGGTTGCAGTTATACAAACTAATGACAAACTAACGCAGAACTATACACACATTGTATCAATGAGTGTTTCCCAGTGTGGATTCGATATTGCAGAACTATACACACATTGTATCAATGAGTGTTTCCCAGTGTGGATTTCATATTACAGTCACATAACTGTAACCATGGAAAGAAACTGGCAGAGGGATTCATTGAAACCTCTGTAGTAGTATATCTTTGCAACTTTCTATAAATTTCTAATAATTTCAAGATGAAAAGTAGTTTGTTGTTTATTTGCTCATTTGTTTGTTTAAACAATATGTGAAACTCACGGTGCCGATTGCATGGATTAGACTGAGTTGGACTGACAGTTCGGGAACAGGAAAGAAGTAAGCACATATTTCGGTGTGTGAGCAAAGGGGGAGAGGAGCCAGAGCAGATGTATGTGAGTTCCATCAGCAGCTCGCAGACACTTCCTTCTCATGGCAGAAGTGACAGGCCAGCTGCAAAGACCTAGAAACCAGAGGCTCTAGGAGGTACAGAACTGGGGAGACTTTTGACACTGCAGTTCCTGGACCCAACACCACCCCACCCCACTGTAGGGTTTCTCTCTATCCAGAATACAACCAGCCCATTGGGGTGATGACACCCCAGAAACTGATCACTAAGGACCCTTGACAAGTATCTAGACCAACTTCTCCATTGACCATGGGGAACTAAGGCTGACAGGCACAGCAGATTTCCCAGTGTCACGCAGTGTCACAATCTGATGCTAGATTACTGCATCAGAACAGGGACACAATAACCTGACTTCCGGGTGCAGACTGGAGGAGTTGGGGATGGAATGGTGACAGTACAGTAAACAGGGTGCAGGGAGGCCAGTAAAGGGTCATCGAAATAGTCAGGGTGGGCCCAGCCAGGGCGACGCAGGCAGTAGGGCCATTGCACAGTAATAGAGCCACATGAGAGCCCCAGGTCTGGCTCCCGGGTCCACCCGAACACCCTGGGAGCAGCTGCACACAGCTGTGATCCTGGCTGGTGGGACGACTGCAACATGGCAAGATACTCAATATCTGGGGCCAGCAGGTGGCATGGTGGTTAAAGTGCTAGATTCACACATGGTCCACTGCAGTTCGAATCCTGGATCTAGTGGCTTGAAAATCACGCTGGGTGCATGTGCGTGCATGTCCAAAATTCTGGGAAGACAATGGAGGAAAAGGAATTGCGGCATGACCATCCCCCCAGGGGCTGATTTCTCACTTTCTCTCTCTGTCTCTCTCTGTCTCCCTCTGTCTCTGGCAAGCACACATGCCCTATGGCAAAACCCCTCCTCCCCCCAAAAATACTCAAAGGTTCAATGATATTCATGTCAAAGGTACTCACTCAGGCACTTTCTCTCTTTCTCATGAAAGAAAGAAATATTTTTTTTTTAAAAAGTTGTCAAGTTGTCGGACAAGAGCTTTGAGACAAAAAGACTCTGGACTTACAGATTTCATGAGAGGCATGAGGGTAAGGGAAGTGCCCAGGAGAGTGTCCGAGTCCTGATCTGTGTGCCAGTTGAAGGGGCCACCATTTCACTGCAACAGGGGTACTGGTGAGAACTGGGTGTCGGGGGATCATGAGTTCTATCTTAGATCTGCTCAGCTCGAGGTCCCTGAGAGACATCCTGGAGCACCATTTAAGAGACACTAAGTTATGGGGGCCAGCAGATGACGTAATGGTTACTTCACTGGACTCCCACATGGTCAACTGCCTTACGAGTCCTGGACCCAGAAGCTTGAAACTAGCACTGGGCATGTGTGCATGCATGACCAAAATCCTGAGAGGCAAATGGAGAAGGGGTTGCAGCATGACCATTCCCCTGGGGGGTGATTTCTCGCTTTCTGTCTCTCTCTCTGGCAAGCATGCATGCTCTATAGCAGAAATCTCTCTCTCCAAAAAAGAAAGAGATACTAAGCTACTGGGCCAGACATGGCATAGCAGTTACATTGCTGGACTCCCACATGGCCAACTGCAGTTTGAGTCCCAGACCCGGTGGCTTGAAAATCATGCTGGGCACATATGCATGCATATCCAAAATCCCAGGAGAATGAAGAAGGGATTCCCAGGCTGCCTCAGGGGACTAGAGACCATGTCTTGTTTCCTGGCATGACATGGCCATTCCTCCATTCCTCCTGAGGGTGATTTCTCACTTTCCTTCTCACTATCTCTGTCTCTGTCTCTCTCTCCCCGGAGAGCACATATACCCTAAGACAAGAAACTCTTTAAAAATAAAAATAAAATAAGAGAGCCACTACGTTACTTGAGTCTGCAGCTCCAAGAAGAGATCTGCATTGATCACTGGGATAACCCTAGGACCAGCCACGCACATGGGCAAGAACGTCAGAGTCCATCTACCTAGAACAGCTGGCATGAGCAGCGGCACAGTACATAAGCACAATACTCCTCAAGGCTGACCCCATGGCAGGGTTCTGGGTTCGCAGCAGGAGGCCTCCCTGACTAGTCAGGTGTACGCCAAGTCCTTAATCAAGGCTGGCCGGAGTTGGGGATAGATCTCCATGTCAGGACCCTATTGGGGATGCTTGTCTGTCTGTCTCTCCCTCATGGAAAAATAATAATAATAATAAACTTAAAAAAAATAGCTGAATCCCGATGGTAAAGGGACAAAAAGGGAGACGTGGTTTACCAAAAGTCAAAGCAGGTGATAAGTTAGAAAGAAGTTGTCCAAGACATGAGGAGGGAACGGGACGTGACAATGACTCCAGCTGTCCCATGAGCACTTAGAAAATCGAGAGTCAGCTCGGTCCTCTAATAAACAATCAGTGGAAAGTGTGTGCCTCTGGTTAGCTTGGTGACACAGCACAGCCTCCCACCTTCACGACCAGATTGCACTCCCCACCAGCTCCTCCTTTATAGAAATTCTGGAGCTGTAGCACCTGTTCTCACATCCAGCAGGGAACCATGATCCAAGGCTGGGAAAACTGGCACAAAAACTCTTTGGCTCATCCAAGTCAGCTTTCCCTGGGTCCCAAGTCTGCTTTTGCAGATGCATTTGCATGCAATTTGCACTGAGTTGCAAATTCTGGCTTCCCCTTCAAAGGGCTAGCACTTCTTCTTCCCATATCCTCCTGTCTTCACCCATACCCCTAAGAAAAATGGGCTTTGGTGATGAAAAAGAAGGGTGGGGTGTCCCTTAATTTCTGTATTTATCCAGAATCCATTTATTAAGGGTCCAAAATTCATTTATGAAAGTGCAGGCTGCCTCAGGGGACTGGAGACCATGTCTTGTTTCCTGGCCCCACCCCTAGCCCTGTCCATAGCGAGGGAGGGGGCACACCTCCACCCCTACAAGTCTCCCAGACTAGAAGCTGGGCTAGAGTAGAGGGAGAAGAATTGGGATCTGAGGACCTATATGCTCAGTCTAGGACCCAGGTCCCTGGAGAAGAGCCCAGCAATCAAAACTCTGCAAGCTCGGTTGGAGTGACCTATTTTATAAATAGGATCACAGGATCAGATAATAAAGATGCCATGGACCGGTGTCTGCTCCCTGATCTGCAAGGCAGGAGAGGCCTCAGAGGATCACAGCTTGACTGACATTGCCCCAGCTTCACTGCCCAGAGACCCCTCCCACACTCTCTGCCTGGAAGGAGAGACTCCAGGATAAAGACAGGACAAGCCCTAAGTGAGGAGCTGCCTCGTCACCAAAGTGCATCTACACTCACTTAGCCTGGACACAGTAGCTGAGAGGCTGCCTTGAGGGTTCTGGGTCCTTGTTTCAGAGCATATACAAATGAAGACCAGGGGCCAGCAGAAGGCATGATAGTTAAGGCACTGGACTCCCACATGGCCAACAGCAGTTCAAGTCCCAGACCTGGTGGCTTGCTTTCTCACTTACACTCTCTCTCTCTCTCTTTCTCTTTTCTCTCTGTCTCTCTCTCTCTGGTAAGCCCACATGCTCTATAGAAACTTTAAAATAATAATAGTAATAGATAAAATTAAATAAACAAGTATTTAAAAAAAAAAAAAAAAAAAGAAAGACCAGGTGACTCCTTTGGGGATCTCAACCTCTAGGGAGGTCCCTCCCACTGGGTCTAACTAACCTGCACCAAGCCACACTGCACACCGGGGCTGGCACCTGGGACAATGTTACATTCACTCAAGAACAATTGCACTGCCGCTTAGCCATTGCTCCCTGCACAGCCTCTTATGAGCACTGCAAGTTTCTGCTACTGTTCCAGCTCCGCTGGAACCAAAATCCCAACATCCCCCTAGGGATACTCATGACTCAGATGCACTAGATTTGCAAGGCTTCAGGACCAGCAGTTGGCATAATGGCTATGTCGCTGGACTCCCATGTAGTTGACCGCGGTTCGAGTCCCAGATCCAGTGGCTTAAACTCATGCCGGGCGCGTGTGTGTGTGTGCCCAAGATCCCGAGAGGAGAATGGAGGAGAAGGGATTGCGGCGTGGCAATCCCCCCTGGGAGGTGATTTCTCGCTTTCTGTCTCTCTGTCTCTCTCTGTCTCTCTGGCAAGCACATGTGCCTTGTAGCAAAAACCTCTCCAAAATATATATATAAATATATATATATTTGCAAGGTCCAAAGGTGGTGTGTGTGGCAGCAGGGACAGGGAGGGGAGGAGGTTCTGTGCAGAATTGAAGAGGCATAACTGAGCACCAGCCTCCAAGATGGCCCCCAGTAATCCTTCCCTCCTGCTATTCACCACCTTGTGTGGGAAACGTCAATGAGTTCATGGAAAATGAAATTAAAGTGCAAGTTTATTTTGGCGTGGAGGAAAAAAAAGAATCCATACATAGCTCTTTTTTTCTATTTAGAAAAGTTTATTGAATATTATTTTCATATCACACTTATCAGAAGAAAAACTTAATTTTTCCTGAAGGCACCCCTTCATTTCACATGATCTATACTCTAATGGTTTTTTGTATTAAAAATATGCTTAAATCTGAAATTAGTAAAATGCGACATATAAAACCTCATCAAAAAAATAAGTCTAAGAAAAGGTCACCATATATCCAGAGAAGAGTCCCCATAGTAAATGTTCCCTATGTAAATCATACTTGAATACAATTTTTAGAACCACATTTAAATATACTCTGCGATTTGTTAACTAAAGGCATCCACATTTTTCTTCCATCACATATCTGTTCCTTTGATTAAGCTGGCAACTTCTGCTAGAGGAAATGCAGGAGGGAAAAAAAATAGCAGTTATTTCTCAAGGTTTGAGAAATCTGGTCCACCTTTAGTGTAGTTTCCTGAGGTTTCTGCTCCTCTGCAGTCAAAACCAGGGTTTTCTTTCTGGAATCTGTCTCATGTAAGCTTTCTCTGCATTTGATCTTGTACCCAAGGATCAGCTGCATATTCAGATTCTAGTAGAGAAGTTCAATAATTTGCCACATCTCTTTCTGTTTTTGTAAGAACAATCCAGACCATTTTTTCTGTCCTCCAAAGTCCATGTTCCCTCATCAGCTACCAAGATCCCTTGAGGCTCTTGCAGCCACCCACAGCCAGCATCACACGCTGGCTCTGCAAGCCACACTGGATATCCTGTGCCCAAGTGCCTGGCGGCCCTTGAACTTCAGTGAACACCTTCAGGGCCTGGTACCACTGGCCCCATAGCATCCTGCAAGGAACAACCCCACTAGGCTCCTCAACAGGGGCTGACACACTCCAGGTGCCTCCCGCAGGCGGTACCAGCCACACCAAGTGAGCTGAGCGCCTAGCTTTTTCAGAATATGTATTTTTTCATGAACTTTCTGAAAATCCCACATATAAATCTTAACATTGAATAGAACTGATCTAGCTAATCAGTAGGTTATTATAAGAATGTCGGAGTGAGGCTTCAGAGGCTCTGTCATAAAGCTTTGCCGCTTCTGCCCTCTGCCCTCTTGGCTCTCGGGTTCTGGAGGAAATCAGTGGCCTTGTCATAAGGACAATCGAGCAGTCCTGTGGGAAGGAGCATGTGAGAACTGAAGCTTCCCACGAGCCGTCATCACTAACTCGCCGGGTGCATGAATGGCCATCTTGAAAACAGATCTTCCAGCTCCATCAACCCTTCCTACTGACCAGCCAATATAGCAAATAATAAATGATCATGGTGGGCCAGCAGGTGGCATAGTGGTTAAAGCGCTGAGCTCCCACATGGCTAACCACAGTTTGAATCTTGAACCTGGCAGCTTGAAACTCACACCAGTTGCGTGTGTGTGTGTGTGTGTGTGTGTGTGTGCTCAAAAATCCCAAGAGGAGAATGGACGAGAAGGGATTGCAGTGTGGCCATTCCCCCTGAAGGGTGATTTCTCATTTTCTGCCTCTGTCTCTCCGGCGAGCACACCCTATAGTAAAAATCCCTTTAAAAAAGTAAAAATAAATGATTATTGTTTTAAGCCCTAAGTATGGGGTTAATTTGTTACACAACAGTAAGTAATGTGATATATTGTCGTTTTTCTTAGAGAAATATCTAAGAATAGAATAGCTGGGTCGTATGGTAAATATATGCTTAACTTCAGTAACAGTTTTCCAAAGTAATTGTACCATTTTTCACTCCTACATACGCCATATACAAGTTCTGGTTGCTTTTTTCTAAGATCTATTCCACAGAAAATAAATACTGTTTTTAAAGAATTATTTTATTGGGACCAGCAGGTAGCATGGTGGTTAAGGTGCTGGATACCCCCACATGGTCGACCACGGTTCAAGTCTCGGACCTGGTGGCTTGCTTTCTCAATTTCCTTCTCTCTCTCTCTGTCTCTCTTTCTGTCTCTCTCTCTGGTCAAATTAAAATAAATGAATGAATAAATAATAAAAAGAATTATTTTATTTAACTTTATTTATTTATTTATTTATTTATATAAATTTGACCAGAGAGAAAAGGAAAGTGAGAAAGCAAGCCACCAGGTCCAGGACTCAAACCATGGTCAGCCATGTGGGAGTCTAGTGCCCTTAACCACCATGCCACTTGCCGGCCCCAACAAATACTTTTTTTAAAGCTCATTTATATTTCACATGAGCTGGGTGTCCAGAGGGAGACAGCACCCTCAATAGGGTCTCACCCCCAGCTTCAGCCAACCCTGGGCACAGGCATGCAAGTGCCTGGTGTACTCAAGGAGGATTCCAGTCGTGAACCTGAAGCCCTCCCATGAGGGTCGGCCTCACGGAGTGTTACATTTATTATGGTACCACCATGCCACCCCTACAAATAACATGGTCTTCGACCTTGGTTGCACCAAACTGCCATTGCCTCCTGCCTGGCACCGCCTTTTATATGAACCAACTAATGGGCATGGCCAGGATTGGGATCAGGCACCACTTTCCAACGATGAGGGACGTGGCCTTGGAAGTCAGCCTTCACTTTAGAGTTGACCAAGCCCTTTTCCATACACGTCCAGAGTTCTTCCAGGCCTCACCAGCCTGTAGACACAATGAAGTTGCAAAACAAACAAAAAAACACTTCATAGACTTCCGCCTCATCTGCAGACTGCAGGTGCTCCAGTGCCCCTCAGCTTGTCCCAGTTATTTCTCACAAGTTTAGCATAGGTCCCCTCCTTGGAAGCCACTTGGGGGCAGCACCTCACCACTGCCTCTGCCACGCTACCCTGAAGACCAGCACTGTAGTCCCTCTTGAATTCCAGCTATTCATCTCCCCAAGCTCTCCAAATTGTCATAGGTCTGTGTGTCATGCAGAAATGGGGAAAGGGCTCTCATAGTAGATTCTGTTGGTTCCCTGTCCAGACCCGGTCTCCTGGGCCGGTGCATCCTACAGCATGTGCTGCAAACACTGCCCTCTCTTCCTGAGACTGATGGGTGACCTGTGGAAAGTTATACACCCCATCCTCCTCTCAACAACTGATGAACACCATGGTACCAGCCTGTCCTGCTTACCACCAGGGGGCGGCCCTAGAGCTCCCCATGTGTGGTGGATCAGGCTGAGGCTAGGCTCCGGTGGGGCCCACATCCTTGCTGAGCATCTTCCCCTGCCTTGACCTGCTTCATTCCCTCCCTTTTAGGTTAAGAGTACTCCCGTGATGAATCACTTGCTCAAGGATCCCCAGCTCAGTCTCTTACTTTAAGGAAGAAAACGGCCCCGTCTTCCCCGTTTTTGTGTCCAGAACCCTGTTATAATCTTGTTTCAGCTCCAGAGCAATAACACAATAACTCTGCTTCTGCCTATAACCCCTCTCTGCAAGCCTCAGGGGCAGTCGTGGGACCAGAGAGAGCACAGATATCCCATAGTCGTTCCCACTCCACTCCTCCTCATCTCACCCCAATCCTCCCCCAGGAGCCCACCCACCAGCTGCCACACGAGCCTTTTTCCCATGCGAAGCTGCCTTCCTGCCAGATCCCACCCACGGGACCCCCACTGTGAATGGTATATTTATTTGACCTTCAAAATAATCCTCTTCCCTCAATGTTATTAGCTCTCCTATTTTACTAGAGAAGAAGCCAGCAGCAATTCATTGCAAAGCTAATGAAGCTTAAGCTCGCTCATTTACATGGGCTGCTTCCAAAACCCTGCAATTTCACAATCCTAGTTGTTATTCTGTTTCAACAGGACTCCCAAAACGTATCAGCTTTGAGGCTCCCAATACCTAACTCTGCCCTTGGAAAAACTGAGACACTGAATGGCAAAGCGATTTGCCCCAGGACACAGGCCTGATTGATGTGCAGCAGAAGCAGAACTCCACCCACCCAGCTCTGTTGCCTCCCAAGTTCTTTTCCTGCCCTGCATTCTGTGACCCATCCCTGAAACTCCCCCAGGCCCACTGATGTGGTCTCCAGGACCCAGCCCTTGGCTTCCCTCAACCACAGCATGCAGCCTTCTTGGTTGCCAGCCATCAGCCCTTCCTCCACTCTGGCACATCATGAGAGCCTGCTGGGCTCCTCATCCTCGTATGAGGATATTTACATGAGTTCATGGGAAAATTGAATTAAATATTATATATTTCCTCCATGAGTGAGAGAGACAGAGAGGTAGGTACCCCCAACAGAGTCTTTCATGTCTTGATCCACCCCCAGCATCAGCCATGGGTGCACACATGTCCAGTGTGCTCAGGAGGTCTCCAGACTCAAACCCAGAACTTCCCATGTGGGTCAGCCTCACAGAGCTTTGTATTACTGTTACCGAACTCAAATCAGGTCCACTTGCCCAAGCGCTAGAAAACCAAGTCATAGGCATATGGTGTGGTGAAGGAAAGTACAGCTTTATTGCAAAGCGCAAAGCAAGGAGAGCGGGCAGCTCATGCTGGAAAGACCCAGTCTCCTCGAGATGTTCCCCACGTGTGTTTTTAAGGGCAAAATTAGGGTCAGAGGTCCCAGGCGCATGATCAGTTCAGTGATTGGTTCAAGAGGGCATGATCAGCTCGTGGCATTCTTGATGGTGAGGCCTTAGATAATCAAATTTCTCTTCAGGTGTCTGGAACTGTTCAGCCTGGAGTCTCTGAGCTCACAACCAGCAGTTTCCAGTCTACAAAACATCTTACATATTGAAATGAAAACCTTCTTTCCTTTAAGTGAGAGTTTTAGAGGTCAAATGGCCCTCACTCATGGTCCATGTTGGTCATTATCATAACCAAAGTCTGAAGACTTACTCCTTACTCTGGGCCATTACAATGCAAATGGACTTTATATTTCAGGAACCCTAGAAAATACATTAGGAGGTTCTTGCTCTGTTTCATTACCATTGGACCACCATTTGCCCTTAGAGCTATATTTAAATATTGAGGTAGAAGAGTGCTACTTGGAGCCAGCCCATAGCTTAGTGGTTAAGGGAACCAGATCCCACATGGCCCACTGCAGTTCAAATCAGGCTCTGACAGCTTGAAAAACATTTTGGAAGCATGTGTGTGTGTGCCCAAAATCTCAGTGGGATGAAGAAATGGAGGAAAAGGGACTGTCACATGACCACACCCCACTAGGGATGCTTTCTCCCCTCTTTCTCTGTCTTTCTCTGGCAAGTGCATACACCCTTGAACAATTTTTAAAAAGAAGAGTGTTTACCAATGTGCCATCTGTCTCGATACCTGCAGAACCTTATTAAAACCTGAAATAGGGGCCAACAGATGGCAACTGGTTACATCGCTGGACTCCCACATGGCCAATCACAGTTTGAGGCCCAGACCCGATGACTTGAAACTCATGTCAGGTGCATATGTGTGCATGCCCAAGAGGAGAATGGAGAAGAAAGGACAGTGGCATGGCCATCCCCTCTAGGGAATGATTTCCCACTTTCCCTCTCACTGTCTCTGTCTCTCTCTCTCTCTGGTGAGCACGTACACCCTAAAGCAAAAACCTCTAATAATAATAAAAAAAAAAAAACCTGAAATAGCCCAACTATTTGCCTTTAACTTCTACATCAGCTAAGGTGGGAGGCTGACGGGGTACCTGTCCTGTGGGCACTGCAGAAGTTGGACTGTGTATCAGTTAGCTTGTGCTGTGTAACAAACCACTCAAAAATGTAGTGGCTTAAAATGACAGCTATTGGGGACCAGCAGTTAGCGTAATGGCTATGTTGCTGAACTCCCATGTAGTCGACCACAGTTCGAGTCCCAGACCCGGTGGCTTGGACTCACACTAGGCACATGTGTGTGCATGCCCAAGATCCCAAGAGGAGAATGGAGGAGAAGGGATTGCGGCGTGGCCATCCCCCCAGGGGGTGATTTCTCGCTTTCTATCTCTCTGTCTCTCTCTGTCTTTCTGGCGAATGTACGCTCCCTATAGCAAAAAACCTCTCAAAAAAAAAAAAAAAAAAAAAAAAGACAACTATTTAGCTCACAGTTCTCCAGGTCAGCAATTTGGGCCAGACACTGTCAGGCGATTGGATCTCAGCTGTGCTTCCTCATGCACACACAGAAACTGTCAGGTTAGCTGGGAACTAGAGTCAGTTGGCACATCTCATCCCTGTCCATGTCCCACATTGTCTCCATCCTCCAGTGGCTAGCCCAAGATTGTTTACACAGCAACTGGACAGAATTCTCTGGGTATCAAGGTACCAACCATCTCCTGTCCTCAGTTTCAGCCTGTGGCTATCATCCCACCAAAAAGGGGAAGTCCCTATTCCAGCATCTTCTGACACTTCCTCCGGGATATGGGTCCACAGTAGAGATGAGGGCTGAGAAGCCCCTCACCAGCCCAGGATTCAAGCCCTGCTGGGAGCCTCTGCCATCCTATTGACCACACTCAGTCAAGGCCTAAAACTGAGGACAAGATTCTTGGTACCTTGATACCCATACTCCAGAATGAGCAACTGGTGAGTCACCAATAGTAGAAGGCCTGACTCTTCACCTGCTTCTCTACTCATTTTACCTCAGAGAAGACTGACAGGAGGCTCATTATCCTGGATGACAGGTTTTCTTTCTGGCTCCCTGAAGCAAGAGAGATAGGGGTTTCAAGCTAATCAGTGGAATATTTAATGCATTCACATTACAAATCTCTTTACACTTGGTTGTTCAGACAAGCCCTCCCCCCTTTTTTAAATGTTTGCTACAGGGCATGTATGCTTGCTAGAGAGAGGCAAAGAGTGAGAGAGGGAACGTGAGAAATCCCCCTCTGGGGGGATGGCCACATCACAATCCTTTCTCCTTCACTCTTCTGAGATTTGGGGGCGCCTGCCTACACATCCCCAGCATGCTTTTCAAGCTGCCAGTCCATGACTTGAACCACATAGTTGGCTATGTGGGATCCAGCCGCTTTAACCACATGCCCCCAACTGACCCCAGACTAGCCCTCCCATGTCCTGTTCATTCTACATCTCTAACTCATTCCCTTCTCTCCACCACTGTTGTCACCACTGGACTCTCATTATCTCCTGCCTAGAGCGTTTGGCAGGGTTTTTTTGTTTTGTTTTGTTTGTTTGTTTGTTTGTTTTTTTTCCCCAGGGTTTTCCCATTGGGCACGTGGACTTGCTGGAGAGAGATAGAGAGAGGGAAAGTGAGAAATCACCCTCCCCTCCCCCAGTGGGGATGACCACACTGCAATTCCTTCTCCTCCATTCTCCTCCCGGCGTACAGCCAGGTCCAGGACTCAAACTGTGGTCAGCTATGTGGTCACCTTCACCACCACACCACCTGCTGGCTCCATTTGGCAGCCTTTTATGAAGCCTCTCTGCTCCTCTCAGACTGTTTGCTCCCATTCATTCTTCCATAGTAGATCTTTCCAAATCAAGTGGCTGGCCAGACCAAATGGTGCCCTAGGCCTGTTTTTCTGTGGCTTATGAGCTAAGAATGGTTATTACTGTTTTACATTTTGTTTAAAAAGAAAACTATGCAGCAAAGATGTTTGCCAAGTCCTGTTCTAAAGCCTAAATCTCATCCTGTTTAAGGGAGTTGACTTCCCTGCCAGCCTCTTCCCGTACCACCCATCCCTACACACCCTAAGCCTGTTCTCTGCCTGGTATCTGCCCCTCCCTGTAGGCCTGGTCAATTACCTACACTTCTGAACTAACTTTAAACATTCCTTTACTGGGGCCTAGGCCTGCTGGCTTCAGCCCATGCCTTGGCTTCCCATGCTCTGCTCTACATGGCAGGGGTTGACTCTTGAAGCTACAGCATATTCTGCATCCCAGCTTGGTTTGACCAACAGGTGGGAGATAGATGGGCAAGAAGAAGGGAGATTCCAGGGTATTTCTTTCCAGGATCTTTGACCACAGCTGGGTCTTATCCAGGACTTCAAGCTCCCAGTAGGTATGTCCACCATAGTTCCAGCTCCTACTGGGTGACCTAAGTCCCTGGCCTCTTCCTTCTCCTCCCTAGGGTGGTAATAGCTTCCTGCTGTTGCTAATCTCTGAGCTGCCCCTGACTAACTTCTTAGATCTTCCATTACCTTTATAACCAATTCCCTACATTTAATTGCCTCTGTATAATGATGCTGGTTTCTGTTTTCCTGGTAGGCCTCTGATTAATATACCACACTTCAGGCATCTGCTGACCCCTAGATTTGCTCAGGCCCCTGAGACTGTTCAAATACTGCCCTTTGCTCATTGCTTCAGTTGGTTATCAGAGGCCTATGGTCTAAGCTAAAGGTCAGTAAGCCAAGGTCGGCCATGTGGTTGGCCAGCACCATAACCGCTACACTACCTGCTGGCCCCAAGACATGTTGTCTTTTTTTCTTTCCCTAAAGAATGTATTTATTTATTTATTTATTTATCTTAATTTGATCAGAGAGGGACAAAGAAAGAGAGAGAGAATGTGAGAAAGCAAGCCACCAGGTCCTAGATTCAAACCATGGTCAGCCACGTAGGAATCCAATGCCCTTAATCACCACGCCACTTGCCATCCCCGAGACATGCTGTCTTAAGAAGTTACCCACAAGGCCAGCCCTGTAGTGCAGTGGTTGAGCAGAGGAAGCCAGATTTCACTTGGTCAATCCAGAGTGTGACTCCCGGCCCCAGTGACATGAAAAACCCACTGGGTGCACATGCATGTCCAGAATCCTGGAGGATGGATAATTGGGAGAAAAAGAATTGCAGTCTAAACAAGCCCCATTTGGGGGTGCTTCCTCTCTCCCTCTCTCTGGCTTTAAAAAATAAAAGTTAGTCCTTAGGCCAGCTGGTAAGAGTAGTGGTTAAGGTGGCTGGATCTCACATGGCTGACTTTGTGGTTCAAGTCCCAGACCCAGTAACTTGAAAATTATGCCAGGCACATGTGCGTGTGCACCCAAAATCCTTAGAGGAGAAGGGATTGCAGCACGGCCATTGCAGCCGGAGCGGAGGGTGATTTCTCACTTTCTCTCTCGCTCTCTCTGGTGACAAACAAACAAAAAGTCAATCCCTCATCTCATCAGTCATTATTGACTAATTATTTGTCACTTCTACTAGAGGAAAGCACAAGGGTTATTGCGTTGATCTTCACTGGATTCTCAATCCCCGATAAGTTGGATGGTGCAGAGAAAACTAATGAAATGGTTTTCTGACGAATACATCATTTAAGAGAGCTATGAAAGCTGAAGAAATGGAGAGTTTCAGGAAAAAAAAAAAAAACAGTTACTTTTTTTTGCATATCAGATTGGCAAACATGAAAAACTTAGTTAATACACAGTGCTGGGAGAGTTAGGTAAATATACTCTCTCACATGCTGTTAGTGTAACCTTTTCGGAGAGGTCAATTTGGCAATATTCATTTAAAAAATGACAAATGCACATGCTCTTTGACCCTGCATTTCCACTGGAGGCATTTATCTTCCAGATAGACTCACACCTGGGTGGAATGATAGGCTACTAAGGTATTTATTGCACAAGAGCAAAAGATGGGACAAAACCGAGTGTCTGTCAACAAGGGATTTGCTCAGTTAGTTATGGTATCAATGAAACTGCAAACTGTGAAAAAGAAGGAGCTAGAACAATCTCCAAGGTATGTCTTGAAATTAAAACAATAAAAAAGCAAGATGCAGAACAGAACATACCAAGTAACAACCAAAACAGGTCAAGGAGAACAAAGAAACAATATATATTTACTCATATGTTCAAAAAAATATCTCTTAAAGGCTGTACACGGAAACCAACACCACTGGTTAGGGAAGGGGTTGCTGGGGACAGAGATGGAGAAGACTTTTCACTCTGTCCTTTGGTACTCTTTAAATTAAATACAAACTAAACAGGGCCAGCCCCATGGCCTATGGTTAAGGGAGCTGGAGCCCACATGGCCAACCACAGATCCACCCTCCAACCCCAGCAGCTTGAAAAACACACCAGGTACAAATGCACACATGCCTGAGGTTCCAACAGAATGCAGAAGTAAAGGAGAAGGGATTGTGATGTGACCGTGCCTCATTGGAGGGTGTTGTCTCACTTCCTCTCCCAACCCCCCCCCTCAATGTCTCTCTGTCTCTGGCAAGCACAGGCACACTCTGGCAATAAAAATAAAATAAACAGAGGCCAGCAGGTGACATGGTGATTAAGGCGCAGGACACTCCCACATGACCAACCACAGTTTGAGTTTCGGACCTAGTTAGTGCCTTGCTTTCTCATTTTTCTCTCTGTGTCTGTCTTTCTCTGGTCAAATTGAAATCAATGAATGAATAAATAAAATTAAATAAAAACTTATTTAAAAATAAAATAAACAAATCAGGAAATGCTACAGAAAAAGACATAGATGTGTACACACACACCCAAAATTATAGAAAATGATGTGTGTTTTATTTTTATTTTATTTATTATTATTATTTTTTTAAAAATTATTTTATTGAACTTTATTTATTTATTTATTTATTTATTTATTTTAATTTGACCAGAGAGGGACAGAGAGAGAGAGAGAAAGTGAGAAAGCAAGCTGCCAGGCCCATGACTCGAACCATGGTCAGCCATGTGAGAGTCCAGCTCCCTTAACCACCACCTACCAACCTCTATTTATTAATTTTTTAGAGAGATTTATACTATAGGGGGTGTGTGCTCCCTGGAGAGACAGAGAGAAAGTGAAAAATCGCCTTTCAGGGGAGATGGCCACTCCTTAATCCCTGCTCCTTCATTCTCCTCCCAGGATTTTGGGCCCACACGCACACATGCCCAGCATGAATTTCAAGCTGCCGGGTCCAGGACTCAAACTGCGGTCAGCTGCATGGGATCCCAGCGCCTTAGCCACTATGCCACCTGCGATCCTGAAAGGTGTGTTATAGATGTTCTGTCTCGAGTCTATTACTCAAAATGTGGTCCGCAGACCAGCAGTATCAGAAACACCAGAGAACCAGTTACACGAGGAGAATCTGGGACAGCTTGGCCATTTGGCAGTAAAGCATTACTCAAGTGAAGCTGGACCTACATGGAAGAAGGCGGGTTTGGTTCCCTGGTCAACCTGTACCCTTCGGGCATGCACTCCCACCATTCTGCTGGCTGGAAAGGCTGTGGGGTTCGTGGCATTAGAACTTGTTGAGGACATTTGTCTTTCTCTTCCTCTCTCTGTCTCTCAATCTCATAAAACAAGTAAACTTTTTTTTTTTTTTTTTAAAGATTTTGCCATAAGGCGCATGTGCTTGCCAGAGAGGAGAGAGATAAAGAGCTCCAGAGAGAAGGAAAGTGAGAAATCACCCCCCAGAGGGGATAGCCACACTGCTATCCCTTATCCTCCATTCTCCTCTTGGGATTTTGGGCACACAGGCCTGGCAAGAATTTCAAGCTACTGGGTCCAGGACTCAAACCCCATTGGGCCATATGGGAATCCAGCTGCCTTAACCACCATGCCTGCTGGTTCAAGAAATAAACTTTGAAAAAAGAAAAAAAAGAGTTTTTTAAAAAATGTTTTAGAATAAATTAATAAACAAAATAAATGCAGCTCTCAGTCCTTCCCCTCCCTGAGTCAGAATCTGCATTTTAAGGGACCAGCAGATGGCATAATGATTATGTCGCTGGACTCTCACATAGTCTACCATGGTTCGAGTCCCAGTCCTGGTGGCTTTAAACTCACGCCAGGCGTGTGTGCGTGCATGCCCAAGATCCCAAGAGGAGAATGGAGAAGAAGAAATTGCAGCATGGCCAAACCCCCTGAGGAGTGATTTCTCGCTCTCTGTCTCTCTCTCTGTCTCTCTGGCGAGCACACACGCCCTGTAGCAAAAATCTCTCTCTAAAAATAAAAAAAATTTAAAAAAAGAATCTGCATTTTAACAAGTGCCCCAGGGAATTCATTACCATTTGAGACAAGCCGGTCCAGGCAACCAGAGAACATGCTCCTCGCAGCACCCCTGATTTCCAGTCTGCTGCTAATAAAACAGCCGCCTTTCCCCTGTAACTGGGGCTCCATCCCAGAGAGACACCAGGGCCCAGGCTGTTCCCATTAAGAGGAGGTTTTCAGCAGCTCCTCCCAGGCTCTCGCTGGCCTTGAGCCCAGTGCCCTGGTGTGTCCCCGCCAAAGAGACAGCTCACTTCCTCCTTCTGGAGCCTCTGGGACGACTCAGAACGGAAACATTGGAGAGTTCTGCACTCCTGCAGATGTAAACTTTCCAACATGAATAAAGATGCATCTGTCTGACTCAGGTATATTCACAATGGGCATTTATTTGACCATCCACCAGGGCCTTGGGGTACCTCCTGCCCTGGCCTGGTGGTAGAAGAGAAGTCAGGGGAGGGGGAGCAATGGAGAAGGAGGAGAGGAAGGAAAGCCAGGAGCTCGGCTGCCGCCTCTGCATCCTTGATCCTCTTGGAAATGTTCCAGGCTACATCTGGAGGCCACATCTGGAAGCAGTGATGCGGTGGACCTTTAGGAGCAGCAGGGAAGAGGGAGAGAGGAGTAGGGGAGCTGTGCTGACGTAGGTCCAGACCACCCAGGAGTTTGCAGTCAGAGGACTAAGCAGCGGGGCTAACTTATCCCCCCACACTCTCCCCCGTGTAATCCTGACTCTGACTCCACTCGGTGGGAGCTCAGAACCAGCTGTGACTGTATGCCCCCCTCTGCTGCTGTCCTGAGCCTCCCCCACCTCAAACTGGAAGGACTTGGTACAAGCCGTGCCCTCCCCTTTTCCTGGGCCCTTCTCTCTCCCACCTTCTGACAGCTGCCCCTCCCCAGACGGAACCCTGAGTCCTCTTCTCCCTTTCTCCCTTCACACTCACGCCATCCTAGGTCCTTCATCGGTGTGGCTTATGTCTTTCCAATTAAAAACAAAACAAAGCCATAAGACCAGTGGTAAGTGCACAGCCTCAGAGAGTTTACAAGATACTTCTCCTGAGCGAGCTTCAGCTCCCTTCCCGACAGCCCTCCCTGACTCTGCAGAAGGGAGCACCAAGCCCAGGATATGTTAAGGGGCTGACAGATCTCTCAGCCTGCAGGTAGCAGAGGCCTCGGGGCTCAAATACACAGCTGAGCTGCTCTGCCAAGAGCTCAAGGCGCCCAGTGCAGGGCTCCAAATCAGACAGGTCTTTCCCCAGTAGCCACCTACTGACATCCCTAAATCTCAACAGGCCCTAATTTCAGAGACCTATTTCCTTTCCCACCTCCTCTACTGTCCCCCTGCCCAGATCTATCCCACCATAGGGTCTGGGTAGACATGCTAGCCCTCTTCCTGATCACTGCTGTGACTGCTCCCCACACAATCCTGGGGCTCTTCTCTTACTATCTCATGTTCCACCAACTGCCCATACACCTGAGATAGATTAACTGCAGAAGTGGCCAAAATTACTCCCTTCCCTGTATCCACATCCTTCGTTATGTGACTTTGTATCTCTTCCCATTAAGAGATAGTCTATTTCCCTACCCAATGAGTCTGGGCTGGCCCCGCAAATTGCTTCAGCTAATAGAATATGATAGAATTGGGAATGTGTCAATTCTAAGCCTAAGCTTCAAGAAGTCATATGCATTCCCACTTCTCTTGGAAATATGTCTAGTTACCATGTGAGTAAGCCCAGACTAGCTTTCGGGAGAATGAGAAACCATCTGGCCTAGGCGCTCACTTTGACCCAGCCAGTAGCCAGCCAAATGCCAACCACATCATGAGATCATCCTGAACCAACCAGCCCCCAATCAACTGGCCACAAATGCATGAGGAAATTACCTGATCAGCTAAGTCAGCCCAGATCAGAAGAACCATCCATCAGACTCTTAGATTAGTGAGAAATAATAATCAGTTGTGTTTTAGGTCACTAAATTTTGGAATGGTTGTTACACAGCAAAAGCAAACCGACATATCCTTTGTTTTCTACTTAGCAGCTTTCAGAGATTTCCCAGGCCAAATCCCCCATTCCAAGTATACAGTCCTTTCTAAGGAAGATGATACCCCAGCTTCATTCTCATAATTTCTCAGTAAAGTCTATTCTCTACATTATCCCCTGATATTTCTTGCCTGTTCCATCCTTGACATCTTTATTTTATGGTATAGCCTATGCCCTGCCCCTCTCTCTTTCTGGATCTTTCTACTCCTCCCACCTCTTTTTTTTTTTTTTTCTTTTTTTGGAGGTTTTTGCCATAGGGCACGTTCGCCAGACAGAGAGAGACAGAGAGACAGAAAGCGAGAAATCACTCCCCAGGGGGGATGGCCACGCCGCAATCCCTTCTCCTCCATTCTCCTCTCGGGATCTTGGGCACGCACGCACACGCGCCCGGCATGAGTTTTAAGCCACCCCCGGATGCGAACCGCGGTCGACTACGTGGGAGTCCAGCGACACAGCCATTACGCTAACTGCTGGTCCCTTCCACCTCTTAATAACACCCTCTCACCTCTCCCCTCCTCCACTCTTGCCCTAACTCCCACTCTGAATACCAACTCACCCTCTTTTCCCAACTCTCAAGATTATGTTCTTCTGTTAATTGCTGAGTCTGGGTCTACTTCACCTGATGTCTTCCATGATAATGTTTCCTGCTACAGCTTCTTCAGCATGTTTAGTCTCAAACTTTGTTCTAATTTGCTGTTACTGCCAACGACACACCTAATCATATCCTTACCTGGCCTTCTTTTATTCTTCATTGGTTCATAAACTGGGAAAAACAAATAAGCTTGACCTCAGATATTTACAGTCAGTCAGTAAAACATGCCTAGAGACCATCTGGCATCTGTTGGAGAGACTACCATGGTTGATTAGTAATGCCTGCAGGTAAGAGAAGTCCTAACATCTGGGTCAATATTGGCCATTCTTGGTCTAGTACAGCCATTCCTCAGCTTCTTTGGCCCCTTGGTAGAATAATATTGTTAAATGCATAAAATAAAATAGATCACATTGTAAAGGAAGCCAATTATATTGAAATACTGTTATCAAAAATATTTGGGACTTGGGACCGGCAGGTGGTATGGTAGTTAAAGGCTCTGAACTCCCACATGGCTGACCACAGTTCAAATCCTGGACTTGGTGGCTTGCTTTCTCACTCTCCCACTCTTTTTCTGTCTCTCTCTGATCAAACTGGAAAATAATAATAGTAAATAAAGTTAAATAAAAACAACTATTTTTTAAAAAAATATTTAAGACCAGCCAGTGGTCTTATGGTTAAGGCAGCTGGATCCTACATGGGTGACCAAGTGGTATGAGTCCTAAGCCCAGTGGCTTGAGAAACATGCTGGGCTTGTGTGCATGCATGCCCAGAATCCCAACAGGATGAAGAGAAAGAGGAGAAGGGATTGCAACATGACCATTCCCCATAGAGGGGTGGGTGCTTTCTCTCTCTCGCTCTCTCTCTCTCTCTCTCTCTCTCTCTCTTTCTCTCTCTCTCAGTGAGCACAAGCACCCTCTGGCAAATTTTTACAAAAATTGTGATGTGTAATATAGTATATGTGCTTTCTTCCTTGACATATTATATAGCAAGGTATAGGAGGGGCCTAATAACTATAATTTTATTTTTTAAGTTATTTATTTATTTAATTCCATTTGTTATTATTTTTTAATTTGACCAGAAAGAGACAGAGAGAGAGAAAGAGAAAGGGAAAGTGAGAAAGCAAGCCACCAGGTCCAGGACTTGAACCAAGGTCAGCCATGTAGGAGTCCAGCACTTCAACCACCACACCACCCCAATAACTGTAATTTTAAAGCATAAATTAGTTTCCAAAGTACTTATAACTGCAATGTGACATGAAAATATTTTTGTCATTCATTTTGGTGTCAGAGACTTTGCTGTGTGTCTTGATGTCTATATCCACAATCAAAAGAAATGCTGGACTTAATTAAGAGCAAAATATATTGGGTTATCAGAAAAGTCATTATGTATTTTTCTATGCAAAAACACATGCCATTTTTCCAACAATTTCATTGACCCCTATGTTGTATCTACAGGGTCCTAAATTAAGAACCCCTGGGTCTAGCTTGTAATATACTTACAAGGGGGACCAGCAGTTGGTGTAATAGCTATGTTGCTGGACTCCCATGTAGTTAACTGTGGTTGAAGTCTTAGACCCAGTGTCCTAAACTCAAGCCAGGCATGTGTGTGTGTGTGCCCAGAATCCTGAGAGGAGAATAGAGGAGAAGGGATTGCAACATGCCCATCCCCACTTGGGGGTGATTTCTCACTTTCTATCTCTCTTTCTCTGTCTTTCTGGTGAGCACATGTGCCCTATAGCAAAAACCTCCCCACCCAAAAAAAAAAAAAAAAAAAAATATATATATATATATATACACACACATATATATATATGTGTGTGTGTGTGTGTGTGTGTGTATACTTTATACTTACAATGCAGGGGCTTCTGTCAAATTATTTTAGATCCCTGAAAGGAATTAACACAAGAGTCCATAGAGTGGATGATCAGTGGTATAAAATAGCACCACTGCTGTGATCATACCAAGTCTTCAGGGTGCCTGACACCATGCTGGGCAGAGGGCAGGAAGGATTTTCATTGAAACTTTTTTGCTCTATCTTCTTGTCCTCATTGGTTTTCTCCCCCTCACAGTAGCAAGACCACGACCACCTATCAGGAGCCATTTCCCTGCATTGCAAATCCAGGGACTCCCTCTAGGCCCCCTCCTCCCTATCGCCTAGAACCCACTGCTCACCCCACTGTCTTGCTTGAGTCTCCCTACACAGCCCTGGTGAACCAACATGGCAGAGCCCATCTGCTTGGCTCCCTTTATGGCTCCCCCTCCCATAGTCCCATACTCTGCAGTACGGGGTAGAAGTCAGGTCTCCCCACCTTGGCCTTTCCCAGGACTTGAGAACCCCTAAACCAAGTGCCTCAGTATAGGATTCAGCCCAGTCCTTGCAGTAGTTCTGTGAAGCAAAGACTCTCCTCTTCAGTTTGCTTGTATAAAAATGTATTTTAGCGACTGGCAGGTGGCATGGTGGTTAAGGGTGCTAGACTCCCACATGATCAATCATGGCTAGAGTCCCAGACCTGGCAGCTCCCTTTCTCACTTTCTCTCTCTCTCTCCCTCCCTCCGTCTCTGGTCAAGTTAAAATAAATTAAATAAATTAATTAAGTTAAAGAAAATAATTATTTAAAAAATTTATTTTATTTTTTTCACGGGAGAGTGGCGCACCCACAACAGGTTCTTGATCACACGAGCATCCTCCCCCCAACACACAGATTTCTAGACCGCTGGGATCATGAGTATGTACTGCACCATTTAAGCGCAAGAGATGGTGAACATCCAAACAAAGGCATTGGCAGTGGGGTTAGAGGAAAGGAGACACTCCTAGCAATATTCAGAGTTAACATGACTTGCTGGTAGACAGGGCGAGTAGAGTGGGGTAAAGAGAAATTAATGCTATTTTCTGGCTTGGGTGGCTGATGCCCTGCCTGTATCTTGGGGTGGAGTTTCTAAACTCCATTAAAAACTAAAACATGGCCCAGCCACTGAGGCACAGTAGTAACCCAGTGCCCTGGGATGCTGGAAGCCATGTGGCTGACCATGCAGTCAGACCCCAAGGTGGCCTGAAAACAGGCCTGGTACACACGTGAGCACCCAGGGTCCTAAGAAGCTGAGCACTAGGGAAAGAGGGTAGTAGTATGACAAGACCCTGTCAAAAGTGCTTCTCTCTTTCTCTCTCTCTTTCTGTTTCTCCTTCTCTCTCATGCTCATGCCCATACTTTCTATCATTAAAACAAATCTCAAAACCTGTATCCTCTTCACAGCATTCATGCTCTGTTGATATATCCGAGAGGTATAAACAGTGTGTTCACAGTATAATTGTCTAAATTACTGAAAAAGTAAAAAAAAAAACTAAAATCCTATTGCTTAAGAAAATGACTAGATAATGGGGGCCAGTAGGTGGCGTGGTGGCTAAGGGTGCTGAACTCTCACATGGCTGACTGCAGTTCGAGTCCCGGACCTGGCAGCTCTGCTTTCTCACTTTCTCTCTCTCTTGTTCTCGCTCTGTTCCTCTCTGGTCAAATTTAAATAAATAAATAAATAAATAAATAAATAAATAAATAAATAAGGTTAAATAAAATAATTCTTAAAAAAAAAGAAAGTGACTAGATAAACTAAAATATATCCATAGTATGTAATACTAAGCAACAATAAAAATAATACTGGAAACAAAAGGAGGTAAGTCCTTGTGTACTGACATGGGAAGAGCCCCCTGGCACACTGCTAAGGGGATAGAGCAAGTTCAAGAGAATATGTACAGTGAGCTCCTATTTACATTTGATAAAAGACCACACACAAGACTAGGTATTTCTTTTCTTTTTTATTTTTAAGAGAGGTTTTGCTACAGGGCGTGTGCACTCACCAGAGAGACAGAAAGCAAGAAATCACCCCCAGGGGGGAATGGCCATGCTGTAAACCCTTCTCCTCCATTCTCTTCTTGGGATCTTGGGTATACACACGCGTGCCTGGCACGAGTTTTAAGTCGCCAGGTCCGGTATTTGGGAGTCCAGCGACGTAACCATTTTGCCATCTGCTGGTCCCAAGACATTTCTACATGTATAGTGTGTAAAAAGTTTTTTAAAATCTGATTTTTTCAAGACAAATATATTTGAGCATTATTTTTGTTTCTTTTTTCTTTTTTTTTTGGAGAGGTTTTTGCTATAGGGCATGTGTGTTCACCAGAAAACAGAGACAGAAAGCAAGAAATCACCCCCCAGAGAAGATGGCCAAGCAATCCCTTCTCCTCCATTCTCCTCTCGTGATCTTGGGCACGCATGCACACACACCCAGCGTGAGTTTAAGCTATTAGGTCCAGGACTCGAACCACAGTTGACTACATGGGAATCCAGCAACACAGCCATTACACCAACTGCTGGTCCCTGAGCATTACTTTTGTAATTTAGATACACATGTATGCACACAGATAACAGGGGTTCCCACTGGAGAAGGATGATAACTAAGAGTTCCTTCTGGACCAGTAGCTGACACGGAGGGTGGGGCAACTGGATCCCACATGGCCAACTAAGCAGTTTGAGTCCTAGACCTGACAGCTTGAGAGCCATGCCAGGCGTGTGTGTGTGCATTCCCAAAATTCCAGAAAAAAGTGGAAGCTAAGGGATTGTGACATGGCCATTCCCCCTGGGGACTGAGGGGGGGGGGGTGCTTTCTCACTTTTTCTCTCTCTCTGTCATCAGTGAGCACACTTGCCCTATAGCAAATATAAAGAGAAATAGAGTTCCTTTTAAATATATTACTTGAATTTTTTACAAATGCCTGTGTCTTCTTATTTAATTTAAAATACATTTTTAAAAAGAGATATTGAAGCCTGGTACCTTCTCTACCCCCATATGTCCTCAGTCTAGTCTCAGAAGGTAATGAAGTTGGGAGGTCAAAGACAGAGTTTTTATCCTGAAGTCAATAAACTTCAGTGGAGAAAAAAGTTACGCCATTATTTTTACTAGCGTCTAACTGAAATATAGCATTTCCTTGCATTACAAATGGAGGCCAAAAACCACAGTAGTGTCAGCAGCCCTTGTGACTATCACACATATTTCCCTAAATATTCCAGTTTTTGCACATACCTTGAAACATGACTTAAGAAATTACGATACTAGATCCAATGCTAGATTTTCCTGTTTAATGTGTTAGAAAAAAAAAAAAAAAAGCACACATAACTTACTGTATCTATTTTGTAAATATGTTGACATCTGCATTTCAGTGTAATTGGTTTTCTGTGTTATCCAGTGTATTTTATGTTATGCATTTGAGAGCATTATTCTGGGGCCAGGCAGGTGGTGTAGTGCTTAAGGTGGCTGAATTCCATGTGACTGACTACACAGTTCAAGTCCTGGACTTGGTGGCTTGAAAAACACACCGGGTGCACAGGGTTGACAGGTGGCGTGGTGGTTGAGGGTGCTGGACTTGCACATGGCCAACCGTGGTTCAAGTCCCAGACCTGGTGGCTTGTGTTCTCACTTTCTCTTTCTCTCTCTCTCTCTCTCTTTCTCTCATTCTGTCCCTCTGGTCAAATTTAAATAAATAAATAAAGTTAAATAAAATAATTCTTTAAAAAAGAAAAAAGCAAACCTATACTGGGTGCAGGTGCATGTGTACCCAAATTCCCAAGAGAAGAATGAAAAATAAAGGATTGTGGGGTGACCATTCCTCCTTGGAGGAGTATTTCTTTCTTTCTTTCCTTCTCTCTCTCTCTCTCTCTCGAGTAGATGTGCTGTATAACAAATTTCAAAACAAAAAATTAGAAAAAAATAAAAGAGCACTATTCTGAAGAGAGTTCAATGGACTTTAAAGTCTATCAGAGGGATCTATGACCCAAGCAAGGTTAAGAGTTTGCTTTTTGGCAAGAAAGGGTGTGCGTAGACCCACACATCCTGAGACAAGAGCCCTGGGCTGGTGGGCAGAGGTCCTGGGAAGCAGAACCCCAGGACAGCTTGCCTATCCCAGTGGGGGTCCTCTTTCAGGAGACCCAGACAGGACTCTGGAAGAAATTAAGGAGAGTTTTGAGGAAGCATTAGTGGACTGGATTGCAGCTATCTTTTTTTTTCTTTTTAAAGAATTATTATTTTTTATTTTTTTATTTTTGAAGAAATTTTTGCTATAGGGCGCATGTGCTCACCAGAAAGACAGAGAGAGAAAGCGAGACAGGAAGCGAGAAATAACCCCCCAGGGGGGATGGCCATGCTGCAATCCCTTCTCCTCCATTCTCCTTTGGGATCTTGGGCACACACGCACACGCGCCTGGCTTGAGTCTAAGCCACCACGTCTGGGACTTGAACCACGATCAGCTACATGGGAGTCCAGCAACATAACCATTGTGCCAACTGCTGGTCCCTCAAATAATTATTTTTTTTAAATTTACTATAGGGCATGTGCATTCAGTAGAGAGAGACAGAGAGAGAAAGTGAGAAAACAAGCTGACAGGTCCAGGACTCAAACCACAGTTGGTCATGTGGGAATCCAGCACCTCAACCACCAAGCTACCTATTGGTCCTCACAGCCATCTTCTGAAAGATTGGACCTTGGGGCTCAGGGACTGGGCAGATTCCAGGCAGGGCAGAACACAGGGCAAAGGTACACAGTGGCCAGCTGTCTGCCTGCCTGTCACCCTTCTACCACAGTATGAGATGTCTCTGGGGCACCCTGTGTCCCAGCCGTCATCATTCCCGGGCCCTCTGTGACTCACTCTGTCCAATTTGAGCACTGTGCAACAATGGCAGCCTCACAAAATCTTTTGAGCCACAGTATGGCTTTAAAGAAGAATGGCCCTGCAATGAATTCTGAGGGCAGAGGATGGAGATGGGGGCAGCTATAATGGGGACAGCCAACGAGATTAGAAAATCCTTTGGTAGTTTCCAAAACCCAGTGTGATGTGTCATGGTCCTGGAATGAGTTGGGTGTGGCCAGGTCCATGTCTGAAAACAGGACGATGGACACAATGACTCCTGAAACACTCTGGCAGAGGTCTGATCTCTCTTTGTTTAGTGAGGTCAGCTTCAGTCTTGTCTGTCCAGAGATTGGTTCATGCAGAACTGCTTCACTCTTTTTTCATTGTTTTTACTGATAGAGAGCATGTATGCACACACACGAAAGAGAGACGTACCCTTGACAAGGTTTCATCATGCCAGGATCCCCATTCCTCACACCACCAGCTCCTCAAAATCCTGGGTGCTCATGCATCTGGCATGTTTTTTTTTTTTTTTTTTTTTTTTTTTTTTGAGAGGTTTTCGCTATAGGGCGCGTGTGCTCGCCAGACAGACAGAGAGAGACATAGAGACAGAAAGAGAGAAATCACCCCCCAGGGGGGATGGTCACGCCACAATCCCTTCTCCTCCATTCTCCTCTCAGGATCTTGGGCACGCACGCACACGCGCCCGGCGTGAGTTTTAAGGCAACGGGTCTGGGACGCAAACCGCGGTCGACTACATGGGAGTCCAGCGACATAGCCATGATGCTAACTGCTGGTTCCCCAACTGGCATGTTTTCAGGCTGACCTGCTATCCAAAACTACAGTTGCCATAAGGCTTCCAGTTTTCCAGAACACTTTAGGGATCACTACAGCTGGGCTTTTTTCTTTTCTTTTCCTTTCTTTTCTTCTTTCCTTTCCTTTCTTTTTTTTTTTTTAATAATTATTTTATTTTATTTTATTCATCATCATTATTTTTATTTTATTTTATTGTTTTGAAGTTGACCAGAGAGAGGGAAAGTGAGAAAGCAAGCTGCCAGGTCTGGGTCTCGAACCATAGTCAGTCATGTAGGAGTTCAGCTACCTTTACCACCACACCACCTGCTGGCCCTTTTATTTTTTTAAGAGAGATTTTTGCTATAGGGCACATGCGATCACCAGAGAGAAAGAGAGATAGAGAGACAGAAAGCAAGAAATGGTCCTTCAGAGGGGATGGCCGTGTCATGATCCCTTTTTCTCCATTCTCCTCTTGGGATTTTGGGCTTGCACACACACATGCTCAGCCTGAGTTTTAAGCTGCTGGGCTCAGGACTCCAGCTGTAGTCAACTACTTGGGAATCCAGCAACATAACCATTATGCCATGTGCTGGTCCCCTTTCCTTTCCTTCCTTTTTCTTTCTTTCTTTCTTTCTCTCCTTTTCTTTCCTTTTCTTTCTTTTTTTTTTTCTTCATTTTTTTTTTTGCTATGGCACAATTCTCCAGCCTCAGCACCCTGAATCCCCAGAACTACAGGCACACACCACTGTGCCCTGCTTTCAGATTGGACTGGGAATCAAACCCAGGCCTTCACGTGGTCTCGGCCTGCAGAGCACATTCCCTTAACAGGACACACCCCCATGGCTGGGCCAGGACGCTTATGTCTTCTATTCAGAGATATTGTAGGCTTAGTTTATAAAGGAATGTTTCTTTCTACATCTTTTCTTCACTGCTAAGGGAAAACAAACAAATGAAAAACCTAAAAATAACTGAATTCTGGATTGAAGCTGGTGTTGGATTTCAGAGACAGGCAGTGCTGAGACCTCTATCCCGAAGGTTGGCCAATATTGATAGTGGCTGCCCTTGGGAGGCAGTCCTTTTGAGACCCTGTCCAAAGTGCCAACCCCTCAAATATCATCTAAGCAGCAGTGCCCCCCAAATGAGCCCCTGCTGTCCTGTCCTCTGCCCACCCAAACCCCACCCAAACCCCCAGGGCCAGCTCAGTTTCACCATTTCCCAAAGCCCTTCCCCATCCCCGAGTCCGTACTGGATTCACATAGGCTCTGAAACTGGAGGCTCAAAGGCCGCCCTTAGTGGTCTCTTAATGAATCCAACACCCAACAGTGAGCTAAAGTTGGAAGCTGCCAGGCTTGATTCTCCCATTTACCTGTGCTCACCACACCTCTATCTCCTCTTGGGGCACTTATGACATGGACCATGTTCTGGGCATTTGGGTACAAGTGCAAACTAAGCAAAGTCCCTGCACGTACGGAGCTGACATGACAGGAGAGGACACAGACAGAGGACAAGCACGTAAACCAGTAACTAGACCATGTCAGATGGTGGTGCCATGGAGACAAACAGAGCTGGTGAAGTCAATGGGCCTGACAGAAAGTGAAGGAGGGAGCCGTGTGGATAAATACAGAAAGAACATTTCATTCAGGCAGAACAGTCAGTGCCAAGGCCTAGAGGCAGGAGCATCCTTAGCATTTTTTTTTTTTTAAGAATTATTGGGACCAGGGGAGACCAGCAGTTAGCGTAATGGCTATGTTGCTGGACTCCCATGTAGTTGACTGCGGTTCGAGTCCCAGACCTGGCGGCTTAAACTCACGCCGGGCACGTGTGCATGCATGCCCAAGATCCCGAGAGGAGAATAGAGGAGAAGGGATTATGGCGTAGCCATCCCCCCTGGGGGGTGATTTCTCGCTTTTTGTCTCTCTGTCTCTCTCTGTCTGTCTGGCGAGCGCACGTGCCCTATAGCAAAATACCTCTCCAAAAAAAAAAAAGAATTATTGGGACCAGCAGTTGGTGTAATGGCTATGTCGCTGGACTCCCATGTAGTCAACTGTGGTTCAAGTCCCAGACCCAGTGGCTTAAACTCACACTGGGTACATGTGTGTGCGTGCCAAGATCCCGAGAGGAGAATGAAGGAGAAGGGTGCCTATGTTTTCAGGCACTGTTGCTCCACAGGCTGAAGCCACATAGGAGTCACAGGTTCAATTCCTAGCTCACTCTGAAAAAAGCCAGGCATGGTGATGTGTGCTTTTAATCCCAGTTACTCAGGAGACTGAGGCAGGAGGATCATGACAGAGCAAAACCTTGTCTTCAAAATAAAAGAGAGGGATCAGCAGATGGTGTAGTGGTTACATCACTGAACTCCCACATGGCAGACCACAGTTCAAGTCCTGGACCCAGTGACTTCAAAATCATGCAAGGTGTGTGTGCATGCATGTGCAAGATCCCAGGAGAATGGTGAAGGGATTATGGCATGGCCATTCCCCCTGAGGGGTTATTTCTCACTTTCCCTCTTAACTGTCTCTGTCTCTGTCTCTCTCCAGCGAGCACATGGGCTGTAAGGCAAAAATCTTTAAAAAAATAAATAGATAAACAAATAAATTAATTAAATAGAGATTGGGACCAGCAGGTGGTATGTGGTTAGGTGCTGGACTCCCGCATGGCTATATGCAGTTCGAGATCTGGACCTGGCAGAGCTTTCTTTCTCACTTTCCGTTTTTCTCTCTGATTTTCTGTGGTCAAATTAAAAATAATAATAATAACAATAACAAATAAAATTAAATGAATAATTAGTTTTAAAAAGAAAAAGGAAATAGAGACAATTCAAATGTCTATCAATAAGGGAACGGATAAATAAATAATGGCATATCTGTGCAGTGGGATATTATGCAACAAGAAAATAGAACAAACCACTAATAAATGCAACAATTTGGACGAATCTTAATTGCATTGTGCTAAGCAAAAGAAACATCACACAGAGGCCAGCAGGTGGCGTAGTGGTTAAGGTGCTAGATCCCACGTGGTCGACTACGATTGGAATCTCGGATCTGGCAGCTTAAAACTCATGCCAGGTGCATGTGTGTGCATGTCCAAAATCCCGAGAGGAGAAGGGATTGCAGTGTGGCTATCCCTCCTGGGGAGTGATTTCTCACTCTCTGTCTCTTTGTCTCTTTCTGTTTCTCAGGCAAGCACACGCTCCCTATAACAAAAATCACTCAAAAATAAAATTTTAAAAAAAAAGTATTATGCAAAAGAATACAAAGCTGGGACAGCTCTGTGGCCTGGTGGTTAGGACAGCCAATTCCTGCATGGCTGACTGCACAATTTGATTACTGGACATTGCAGTTTGAGAAACATGATGTGTGTGTGCACTCATGCCCAAAATCTTGAAAGGAGGGAAAAAAAGAGAGAAGAAGGGATTGTAGCATAACCATTTACCATGGGGTTCTTTCTCCTGTCCCTCTCTCTGTCTGTCTCTCTCTGGTAAGCACACACACCAGCTAACCTAAAAAAAAAAAAAAAAAAACAACTATATGATTCTCTTTTTTTAGGTTTTGCCATAGAGTGTGTGCACTCACCAGAGAGAGACAGTGAAAAATTGCTCCTCGGGGGGATGGCCACACCTCAATCCCTTCTCCTCCATTCTCCTCCTGGGATTTTGGGTGTGCATGCACACACACCTGGCATGATTTTCAAGCCACCAGGTCCAGGACTCAAACTACCATCAGCTATGTGGGAGTCTAGTGCCTTAACCACTACACCACCTGCCAGCTCCAAAACTGTATAATACTTTTTACATGTAGTTCATGAACAAGCTAAGATCAGAGTAGTCATTTCCTGCGGAGGGGGATGACAAGGGAAAAAGCCACTGAACAGAATCCTTCAGCTGTATGCATCTTACTATATGTAAATGAAACTTGAATTTAAAAATAAATGGCACAATGAGAAGAAGATGACTGTTGGAGCCAGGCATCCTAAAAAGATGGAGTGGTGTGGGGTACTCATCACCTTATTTATTTATGTATTTGCTGCCCACGATCTGAAACCCTTCCTTTTGTTTGGAGAAGCCCAAAGTTGTGACTCACTTTCTCCAGCTACAAGGGAGCTGGCCCAGAACCAAGCTCAGTTTGGTCATGCTCCCCCACCCCCTGAGCTCTGAGCAGTGTGGGGCAAGGGCCACAGAAGAGCAGAGACACTGAGGACATGCCCACAGAGATGGTGGCGCCAACAACAGCGCCCAGCCACATTCCTCCTGTGGCCAGTCCTTCTGGGCAATCCTGTAAATCGCCCTGGCCTCTTCTAATCCATCCCTCTTCTGCTTATGCCACTCCGAACCAGTTTCTGTGGTTTGTGACCCAATACCCTGGTGACAAATGCTGTGTGAGAAGAGTGCAGAGCTGAGCGTCAGAGAGCTGGGTGGTGTCCTAACTCACTCTGGTTTGTCAAGTCCTGAACGGCCAGCGAGCTTGTCCCATGGCCAGCCCAGTTCACAAGGGACAGCCATTAGCATGAGAGGAGAGTTGTCAAGGGCCGCTCCAGAGCAAGCTGGCCCAGGAGGGATACTAGCTTTAGCTCTATAGGTGAGGGCTGCAGCTCACCAGCTTCGCTGGATTTAGGGAGTTTATAGGATTTAATTCTACCCACAGATCTGGATCCTTGTAACCTGGACTAAACAGTAGATAAGAGCAGCTTTCAAAAAATGAAGGGCCCAATACCCTGCCTGGGAATTACCTCCTAGGACAAAGCACATACTGGGCCTCAAGGATCCTCAGGAAGAGAAGACGGAACCCAAGAGGTGAGGTATGTCTTAGAGGTCATAGATGTGCATGTGTGCACCCACACAGACACACATACATAGGCACACACACAAACAGGTCCTGCGTGACACACTTGGGTACACACACATGTGGACATGCACACATGGACACACATACACATCACACAACACACACACATGCACGGACTCCACACACAAATTAGCCAAATTAGCCTCCTTAAAGAGGAGAATCTCTCACTTCTTCATCCCCTTGTTAGTTTCTCCTGGGCATCAAAATAAGAAAGATGAGAGAGTGCTAGGACAGTCTCCCTGACAGGAAGGAAGCCACACAAAAGCTGGTTGTAGCCGTGAGGGAAGCATCTGCAGAAGCCTCAATCAGGCTGGAAGCTACAATTTTGTGTTGGGTCAGACTGAATGTCCAACTCAGATGAAGGAAGGCACTTTGACCCCTGAGATTTGGTTGAATGTGTCAGTTAGCTAATGCAGTGTAACAAATCCCTCCAAAACGTGGTGAGTTAAAATAATAAGTATTGGGATCAACAGCTGGCGTAATGATTATGTCGCTAGACTCCCATATAGTTGATCGCGGTTCGAGTCCCAGAACCGGTGGCTTAAACTCATGCCGGGCGTGTGTGCATGCATGCCCAAGATCCTGAGGGGAGAATGGAGAAGGGATTGCGGCGTGGCCATCCCCCCTGGGGGGTGATTTCTCGCTTTCTATCTCTCTGTCTCTCTCTGTCTTTCTGGCGAGCGCACATGCCCTATAGCAAAAAAAAAAAAAAAAAAAAAAAAAAAAAAAAAAAAAAAAAAAAAAACCTCTCAAAAAAAATAAAATAAAATAAGCGTTTACTACTATTTATGAGTCTGTGGTCAACTGGGTGGTTCTTTCTGAATTGTCTGGAATTACACATGTGACTACAGTCAGTTAAGATGTGTCTTTCTTTTTTTTTTTTTTTTCCCCAGGTTTTTGTCATAGGATGCGTGCTCACCTGAGTGAGATAGACAGAGAAAGGGAAAATAAGAAATCACCCTTCCAGGGGGAATGGCCACACGACAATCATTTCTCCTCCATTCTCCTTTTGTTTCAGGGGCTAAGTAGACTATTCTCTCTTTTTTTTAAAAAAAATAATTATTTTATTTAATTTTATTTACTTTCATTTGACCAGAGAGGACAGAGTGAGAGAGAGAAAGTGAGAAAGCAAGCCACCAGGTCCAAGACTCAAACCAGAGTCGGCCATGTGGGAGTTCAGCGCCCTTAACCACCACACCACCTGCTGACCTCAAACACTCTCTTTAAAGGGATTATAGCCATTATACTAACTGCTGGTCCCCCCTCACTGCTTTTTTATCCCAGTCTCACTTCTTCACTCTCCTTCCAGAGGTCCTTGGGATTTCTTCACATATTGGCTCCTTGCACTCAAATCTTTGTCGTGGGGTCTTCTCCTGAAAAAAGTAGCCTAGAAATCTACCTTTGGTGAGGCCAATCTTGCTAAGCTGGTGGTCTGGAAGGCTCCCACCAAGCCCGACCTCTGTTTCAGTAGCTTAAGCTACCTGAAAATGATAGAGCCTCTGGGTTGCTCAATGAGAAGTCATTTCTACCCCTAGGCATTCAAGCCAGAAAATACCTAAAAGACAAATTTTCTTTCCTGTAAGTCCCTCATATACCTAATGATTCCTCTAGCAGGGCCTCTTTACTGCAGGGCAGAGATGACACATAATTTCATCTGAAGTGACACTCTAATCGATTAATAAAAGCTACCTGGAGTTTCCCTCTAGGCTTGGGGTAAACAGAAATGATTATTATGTCTCCCTTGAGCACTGGGCTGGGTCAACAGTGACCTTAGGTCTGCCGCCATGGTTCTAGAAGCAAGCTAGCTTCTTCACGGTGAAGTTCCTTTAGAATTCCTGTTCCACCTAGGCTTTCTCTGCCTCTTGCTGGGCTACTTCTTTCACCTAACTTGCCCCATTTCCGACAGCAAGTTCATGCAGCAAGCATGGCCTCCCATTTTATGGATGAGGGAACAGGAGGCTCTGAGATGTTAAGTGACTTTCCCGGCATCCCAGAATGTATGTATAGGTCTAGAGCAGAAGTTATAAATCAGGTCTATCTGAATATAAAATCAGGTCTATAAAAGGATAAAGCCCCCAGACTATATTCTTTCATAGAAAAGGAAGTAGTGGGGCTAGCAGGTAGCATGGTAGTTAAGGTATTGGACTTTCACATGGCCAACTGTGGTTTGAGTCCCAGACCCAGCACCTTGAAAATTACACCAGGCACATGCGCGTGCATGCCCAAAATCCCAAGAGGAAAAAGGATTGAGATGTAGACATCCCCCACCCTCGAGGGGTGATTACTCACTTTCCCTCTCTCTCTCTCCAGCAAGTATACCTGTCCTATAGCAAAAGGCTTTTTTTAAAAAAGGAGGTAGTAAATGTCTTTCACCAAAGAGAATAGTCCAAACACTCTTTTGTGTTAAGAGAAGACTTCCTCCGCTGACTGGCACACCAGATACCCTTACCCTTCATTGTCTTCTCCCCTAGGTGGAGTAGAAGGCTCTTTGGGGGCCAGTGAGGAGACCTTTCTCACTCCACAGGCACCCAGCAATTCCCCCCCACCAGGTCTGTGCTCCACCCTCTCTTGTCTGGACTTCACTGTCCCCACCTGAGGCCTCTGCTCTCACTTATTTTCTGTCCTTGAGCAGTGTCTCTCAGAGAAAGGGCTGGAGGCCTCCTGGGAAAGCTGGAGGCAAAATTGTAACCAGAGCAGGCATGACTGGGACACTTCCAAACCTCCAAGTTATGGAAAAACCCAGCAGAGGCCTTCCCAGGGTGGTGACTCAGCGCTCCTACAGGCAGGGGCTGCGAATGAGGCCCGGGCTACAGCCTCGGCCTACAGCCCACTGACCAGGCAGCCTGCCTGCTCACCCGGGATTGGCTCATGCTCTCTCCCAAAGAGCAGCTCAGGACTTTGAGTACATTCCCGTTACTGTACGTCTGGCCCCCTGCTCCTGGAAGTGGTGACATGCCACTCTGAGAAGCCTTGGGGATGGGCTGTGTGGACCCAGATCTTTCCCCCTACAAGCACGGCCCTCGATATCCCCCACTTCCTGCCTGGTAGAGATGCCGGGCCTGTTCTGTGTTGTTCTGTGGAATGAGGCAGCAGTAAGGAGTGAGTCGGAGGGGAGGGGGGTGACAAACCCACGAAGACCTTTCTCAGGGCCAGGACTCTCCCCTCTCCTCATCCCAGGACTCCCTCCCCCAAGGACCCCCTTCACTCTCATCAGCCTCTGCTCAGGCATCCACTGCTCAGGGCCATCTCCATGGGACAATGCCAAGGCTCAGCAGGCTGACCTAAAGTCACTAGACCTGGGTTTTAGTTCTCACTAACAGGTATCTTAGGGCCACTCCCTAGACTCAGCCTGAGATGGACACATGATTTCCTGAGATGACACTCTGAGAAGAGTAGAGGGCAAAGTATGGCTGTGGTCTCTGCCAAAGTCCAGCCTCAACCTGATCCTCGGGGAGCTCTGGAGTATTAACGGTCTACATATTGTCCCCCTTGAGGGAAGCAGACCAGGGTCTTGCACCCCTGTGTCAGTCTGTCATTTTCTATCCCTGGAGGATAGAGAGCTAGGATGGGAGAAAGGTATGTAAGTTCCTAGATTCTGGACAAGAACAATCCCATCAACCAGAATGCTCCAGAGAAGACCTTACGGTGAAGGGGCTGGATGTCACCTGCCACCCTGGGCAAGAGGTCGTTGATTCTTCTGTCAAATGAGCCTACCATTTACCATCTGAGTCAGGAAGGTTCACCTGAATCAGGTCATTACAACACTAAGCACAAGACCTCCAACACAGGGTAGGCCCACAGTCCCCGGGTTACTATTCCCACTGCTTGGTAAAGCCGTCTTAGTAAGGAGGTTAATTTTATGTGTCATCCTGATGGGCCTCAGTGCCCAGATATTTTGGTCAAGCATTATTCTGGATGTTTCTGTGAGAGTGCTTTTGGGACGAGATTAACATTTAAATCAATGAACTTTGAATCAAGCAAATTGCTCTCCATAACATGGGTGGGTCTCATCCAATCCACTGAAGGCCAGAATAGAACCAAAGACTGACTCCCTCTGAGCAAGGGAAATTCTACTTGCAGATGGCTTTCAGACTGGAACCGCAGCATCAGCTCTTCCTGGGTCACAACCTGCCAGCCTGTTCTGCATATTTTGGACTTGCCAGCCCTCCATAACTGCTTGGGCCAAAAATGAACACCACCTCTTCCTCCTCCCCTCCCCACGTATATTTGTATTGTCTTATCTTGGTCTATCAGTTCTGTTTCTCTGGAGAACTCTTGGCTAATACAGAGAGAAAGGAGAGCTAGAGGTGAGTAACCCAGGGCATATTCCTGTGCATCGCCCAACCACGCTCATAGGAACTTCAAATTCCTGCCTGCTGCAAGGCCGAATTCTTGGGAATTGCAACAGATCCCCTCTCTTGGCAGAGCCTGACATTCACTTGAGGGGGTCTGCTCCCCAAGCAGCCCCTTCAGGAAGGCATCCCCAGGCACCTCCTACCAGTTCCCACCAGCCAGGCCTCCAGCTCTCTATAGTCCTCCCCTTTCCAGCCTAAGGTGACTGGGTCATGGGGGGAGAAATGAGTTCCTGGGACAGAGGGAGAGAGACCCAGGGGCAGCAGTTGCCAGAATTCACTGCTCCTATGATTTCACCAGGATGCTGAGGACTCAGGGCCAACTCAATGGGACAGAGTCTTCACTAGAACCCACCTAGTCAGCCTGCACATCATCACACATCAAGCTCCTGTGACTTACTTTGTCAAGTGAGAGTTAAGCCCCAAAAGTCATTGACCCCTGGGCATTCTTTTTTTTTTTTTTTTTTTTTTTTTTTTTTTTGAGAGGTTTTTGCTATAGGGCATGTGCACTCATCAGAGAGACAGAAAGCAAGAAATCACCCCCCAAGGGGGATGACCACACCACAATCCCTTCTCCTCTATTCTCCTCTCAGGATCTTGAGCACACACACACACTTGCCCGGCATGAATTTAAGCTACTGGGTCCAGGACTCGAACTGCAGACAACTACATAGGAGTCCAGCGACATAGCCATTATGCCAACTGCTGGTCCCAACCTCTGGGCATTCAAAAGACTGAATTTTTTTGTTTTCAAAAATGTCTAATTTGGGACCAGCAGGTGGTGTGGTGGTTAAGGTGCTGGACTCCTACATGATCAATCACAGTTTGAGTCCCAGACCTGGTGGTTTGCTTTCTCACTCTCCCTCTCTCTGTTTAAATTGAATAATAATAAAATTAAATTAAATAAATGTTAATTTTTTAATGTTTAAGTATAATTTACATAGCTTAAGTGTATAGCACAATGAGTTTTCATTTATGTATAAATATGCTTATGAAACCCACACCCCCTTTAAAATACAGAACATTCTCAGTCACCTTCTCTTCTGCTGCTGAAAGTTCCCTCTGCCCCTCCCATTCAATACTTTCTCCTGCTATTCTGATATTAGATGCATTTTACTTTTTCTTTTTTAAAGTTTATTGATTTTACTTTTTTTTTTTTTTGAAGAGGTTTTTTTGCTATAGGGCATGTGTGCTCACCAGACAGAGAGAGAGAGACAGACAGAGAGACAGAAAGCGAGAAATCACCCCCCGGGGGGATGGCCATGCCACAATCCCTTCTCCTCCATTCTCCTCTCGGGATCTTGGGCACGTATGCACATGCACCTGACGTGAGTTTCAAATATATATATATATATATATATATATATATATATATATATATATATATATTTGGCCATAGGGCATGTGGGCTTGCTAGAGAGAAATAGAAAGAGGGAATGTGAGAAATCACTTCCTGGAGGGAACGTCTAAGCCACAATCCCTTCTCCTCTTCTCTTAGGATTTTGGGCACCCACACATATGTGCCTGGTGTGATTCTCAAGTCACTGGGTCCAGGACTCAAATCACGTGGGAGTCCAGCACCTTAACCACCCCACCACCTGCTGGCCCTACTTCAGGCTATATTTTTAGGAATGGAATTGTTGAATCATGGGTCAAGGAGGCATTATGGGTTGAATTGTGTCCCCCCAAAAGATATAGTAAAGCTTTAATCCCTGGTGTCTATTAACATAATTTTATTTGGAAATAGAATCTCTGCAGATGTAACTGAGTTATGAGGGGGTTGAGCCCTAATCAGATAGGACTGGTATAGTATATACAATCCAATAGGACTGGCTTCTAAGAGAAATACTTGGACATAGATATACACCAAAGAAAGGACCATGCGATGACAGGCAGACTGAAGTGATTTGGCTTCAAGCTAAGGAATGCAAGGCTTGCTGGTGACACCGGAGACTCAGAACAGCATGGAATAGATTCTCTTAGTTGGAGAGAACATGGCCGGGCCAACACCTTCGTTTCGGACTTGTAGCCAGCTCCAGAATGGTGAGAGGATAAATTTCTGTCATTTATGGACACCTAGTTTCTGGCACTTTGTTGGTGGCCCTAGGAAATGAATATAGTGAGTTTGGGAAATATTGCCTAACCGTCTGCCAGAGTGCCAACCACCAAACGTCACACCCACTTATTGCCCTCTTATGGGATCTGTTAGAGCCCCTAGTTAGTCTTTCCCAGGCAAACCCTCCATCTTTAAACCCAAGTATAGAGATAAAGGCTCAGAGGGGCCAGCAGGTGGCATGGCGGTTAAAGGTGCCGAACTCCCACATGGCCGAGCACAATTCAAGTCCCGGACCTGGCAGCTTGCTTCCTCACTTTCCCATTCTCTCTCTGGTCAAAAAAACAAACAAACAAACAAAAAAGATAACAAATGGAATTAAATAAATATTCTTAATTTAAAAAAAAAAGAATTATAGAAATAAAGGCTCGGAGAGAGTTAGTAACTTGCCCAAGTTTACACAGCTGGCGAGTGGTAGAGCCAAGACGAACTGTAACAGACTGGTTCTAAAGCCCAGGATTTCTCACTTGGGCCCCAAAGAATATCGCTACCTGACAGCAAACAGGCAGGCTGCTGGCACACCTCTCAGAGCTCATTCCCGCTGGCTCACTTCACGTTTCGACCTGTGAGTCAGAGCAGCCAGAGTCTTTATGAGCCCTCTAAACGGGCTAACTACCTGATAACCTGATGATGCCAAAGCCACATGTGAGGCTCCCGCCTCGTAACCACCGCATTTATAAGGAAATGAGTCTGCTGCCTTCTCTACCGCCTGTGGCCGCCTGCCCTTCATGAAGGCTCTGTGGAGTTTTTCAGGCCAATCTAGGTGAGCAACAAAGAGGGGCTCCTCTGGGGTTTGGTTCCCATGTCAGTCTGTACATGGCCAGCTGTGTATACGTGCAGGCTCGTGTTCCCGGCTGGCTGGGAAGGCTGCAGGGAAAGGTCATGGCATGAGACGCTATTGGGGGTAGCTCTCTCTCTGTCTCAGAAGAAAAAGAAACTGAAAAAAGAGGGCTCGAGCCCACTCTGCTCCTGGTCCTAGAGAACCTCCTCCACCCCAGGCCTCCTTTCTTTCTGGGCCCCTGCGTACTTCTCATGCAGTGGCGACCCTAGGAAAAGGAAGGCTGGGAGGAGACACCACAGGCAGAGTCCAAAGAGAAAAAAAAGAGGGGGGATGGTGACACAATGAGATGGACAGGAAGGGCCTGGGCCTCTCAGTTGCTATTAATCAGAAACTGGGGACCAAGGCAAAACCCACCAAACAAAACAGGAATCTGTCACTTTCGGAAACGCCAGACCCAGACAGCAAGGCTGGCCTCAGAGTGGACAACAACCACTAGTGTCTGGTCCACCAGGCAGCTACCCAACCCCATGATAATCCCCTCCAGCTCTCACGGTGCGGACTCCTTGTTTTTCTCTGACTCCCTCTGACCTGTCTCCATCACTGCCTCTTCACTCCTACCCTGTGCCCCGTAGGGCCATTTATCGTGCGTCAGACATGGTACTGGGGACACAGACAGGAGCAAAGCCACACAGTCCCTGCTTCCAGAGTTTATAATCAAATTTTTCCTCTTTCTTCTCTTTCTAAAGACTGATATTTCTGGGACCAGCAGGTGGCATGGTGGTTAAGGCACTGGACACTCCCACATGGCCAACCATGGTTCGAATCCCAGACATAGTGGCCTTCTTTCTCATGTTTTCTCTCTCTCTCTCTTTCTCTGTCTTGTCTCTCTCTGGTCAAATTAAATGAATGAATAAATAAAATTTTTAAAAAAATCATTATTAAAAAAAGAATTATTAAAAAAAAAAAGACTGATGTTCCTGAAGTCCAGTCTGCAGCATTTCTCTCTCTCTTTCAGATTCTCTCCTCCAGTAATTTCATCCTCTTCAAAAATTTCATGTCTGCCTCTTCCCCAAAATCCAACTCTCCCTCTGGAATTGGCTAATTCTTACCCATCTCAAAACCCATCTCCTGAAAAAAAACATTCCTCTCCCCCACCTTTTTTTTTTTTAATTGCTATTGGAGGGACCAGCAGTTAGCATAATGGCTATGTTGCTGGACTCCCATGTAGTCGACCATAGTTTGAGTCCCGGACCTGGTGGCTTAAACTCACGCCGGGCACGTGTGCATGCGTGCCCAAGATCCCAAGAGGAGAAAGGAAGAGAAGGGATTGCAGCGTGGCCATTCCTCCTGGGGGGTGATTTCTTGCTTTCTGTCTCTCTGTCTCTCTCTGTCTTTCTAGGGACTGCACATGCCCTATAGCAAAAACCTCTCAAAAAAAATCACTATTGGACACATGGGCTCACTGGAGAGACAGAGAGAGAAGGAAACTAAGGAAGCAACCCCCACACCAGAGGAATGATACACCACATTCCCTGCTCCTCCATTCTCCTCTTGTGATTTTGGGCATGTGTACACACACACACCTGGTATGTTTTTCAAGCTACTAAGTCTAGAATTCAAACCATGCAGTCAGCCATGAAGAATCTAGGTTCCTTAACCACCACGCTACCTCACTGACCCAATATTTTCCCTTTCTCTTACTGTTTGTGATTAAAATAAAATAAAAACTAAAAGGAAAAGAAAAGAAAAGCCTAATTACAAATAGAGCACCTACTATGTGCTGGGCATTGCCCTAAGACTTTACATATACTAACTCGTTTAAACCTCCAAACAACCCTAGGAAGTAAGAACTATTGTGCTATTATTTGCTTATAATTCTTCCTATTGCTTCTGCCCTGCTGGTGCACTGTGGGGCAAGCATTGTTCTCCACCCCACTGATTTCAGCCTTGAGACTTGCTTTAACCAATGGAATGTGGGTGGAAGCAATATGTCAGGTCTGAGCCGAAGACTTGAGAAAGCATCATGTGTTTGCACTTGCTACTCACACATATGACTTCTGCCATGAAAACATACCCTGGATACTTGCTGGTGGACAATGTGGAGCAGACCTGAATCCAGTTCACAGCCTACAGCCCAGCTCAGCCCAGCCCAGCCCAGCCCAGCCCAGTCTACAGGCTGGTAAATGAAAAATAGGTGCTTATGTTGGAAAGCCACTGAATGTAGAGGGCGGTGGTTAGGCACGTAGGGCAACAGTTGCTCACTAACACAACTGTCATTTCCCATTGTTTTTAAAGAATTGTTTTATTTAACTTTATTTATTTATTTACTTATTTTAATTTGACCAGAGAGGGATAGAGTGAGAGAGTGAGAGCAAGAGAGAGAGAGAGAGAGAAAGTGAGAAAGCAAGCCACCAGTCCAGGACGCAGACTGTCGTTGGCCATGTGGGAGTCCAGTGCCCTTAACCACCACGCCACCTACCAGCCCCCTCATTTCCCATTTTACACATAAGAAAGCTAAGGCCTGCAGAGGTTAATAACTTTTCCATGATTACAACTAGTAAGAGAGAAAACTAAAATGCAAATTCAAGCAATCTGGCTGCAAGTTTCACTACTCTGTATTAACTCTCTCTCTCTCTCTCTCTCTCTCTCTCTCTCTCTCTCTCACACACACACACACACACACACACACACAGAGAGAGAGAGAGAGAAGTCTTCAAGCGGTCCATGAAAAAATATGTACTATAGAAAAGCTATACAGGGACCAGCAGTTGGTGTAATGGCTATGTCGCTAGACTCCCACATAGTCGACCGCAGTTTGAGTCCCGGACCCAGTGGCTTAAACTCACACTGGGTGCGTATGCGTACGTGCCTAAGATCCTGAGAGGAGAATGGAAGAGAAGGAATTGTGGCATGGCCATCCCCCCTGGTGGATGATTTTTCGCTTTCTGTCTCTCTGTCTTTCTGGTGAGCGCATGCACCCTATAGCAAAAACCTCTAAAAAAAAAAAGAAAGAAAAGAAGAAAGAAAGAAAGAAAGAAAGAAAGAAAGAAAGAAAGAAAGAAAGAAAGAAAGAAAGAAAGAGAAGCTATGCAAAGGGGCCATCTCCCACATGACCACATGGCCAACCACAGTTCGAGTCCTGAACCTGGCAACTTGCTTTCTCACTTTACCTCTCTCTCTCTCACTCTGTCCCTCTCTGGTGAAATTAAAATAAGTAAATAAATAAAGTTAAATAAAATTATTCTTTTTTAAAAAACCTATACAATGAGGACCATTAGATGGCATAATGGCTACGTCACTGGACTCCCATGTAGTTGACCGCAGTTTGAGTCCCGGACCTGGTGGTTTAAACTCATGCCAGGCGCATGTGCATGTGTGCCCAAGATCCTGAGAAGAGAATGGAGGAGAAGGAATTGCAGCATGGCCATCCCACCCGGGGGGTGATTTCTCACTTGCTGTCTCTCTCTCTCTCTGTCTTTCTGGCTAGCGCACATACTCTGTAGCAAAAAAAAAAAAAAAAAAAAAAAAAAAAAAAACACTATACAAGAATATTTTTTGCACCAAAATGAACTCATACTTTAATTCCATTTTCCGCAAAGTTTCTGAAGTACATAATATACATTCATACATATATACATACACATACATACAAATATACACAATCATTATTTCATACTACTTTGCATGTTTTTAAACTTTATATAAATGACATTATATATATATATCATTTTGTAGCATGCTTTTTTCACTCAACATCATATTTTTATAGTTGTCTCTTGCTAATTTTACCTGCTCTAGTCCATTATGTGAATGTATTCAACCTCCTATGTAAGATGGACATTTCATTCATTTCCAGCTTTTACTGTCTCTAAACGTGCTACAATAAATATTCCTGTGCTTGTCTCCTCGTGCTCATGCACAAGTTCTCTGAGGCTGGAAGTAGAATTGCTGGGTCATAGGGCAGGCGTGTTTTCCACTCTGTAAGATATTACTGGGTTGTGGAAAAAGGCACCGTGTGTTTTTCTCTGCAAAAAATGCATTGTGACAAAGCATACAAGGGATCTTCAAAAAGTTAATGGAAATGCATATTATGGACAAAAAGCATGTCTTTAATTTTTTTTCACCAAAATAAACTTGTACTTTCTTTCTTTTTTAAAATGTTTAATTATTTATTTTTTAAATTTTTTATACATTCAATCACATTATTTAGCTTATAGTGTAGACCATAAAATGTGACAAAAAAAAACAGGAAAGATGAAGATTGGAATGAAAAGAGTCTAAAGCCAAACCACAGGGACTTCAACCCAATGAGATCACTAGACTGAGGCAGGAAAAAAAAAAAAATCAACGTATACTTCCAAATGTGTTTCCAGTCTCTTCTCATTAGAAATAAAATCTCTATCACTGTGTATTCCTTACAACCCTAGATAATTTGATAGTCACTCTGGGATAAAATCGAATATCTTTGCCTGCTCTAAGAAAATATGTTGCTCAGATTGCTGACAACCTGCAGGAACTTATGTAAAAAGAGAGGAGTGCCAAATTAAGATTTAAAGAGGAAAAAATAATGTCGTGACTTTTCCGATGACCCAATACCAAATTGCTTTTTTATACCAATGTGAAGCAGGGTGTGAGGTTATTTGTTACTGCACACCTTTGCTCTAGTGAATCCCCTTTACAGACTGGGTCACCCCTAGCCCAGCTGGTCTGTGTGTTGTCTACTGCTGGTACCAAAATAACTCCTCCTGGAGAATTGACCTTGGTCATGGAGGCCCCCATCCTGCAGAATTCTGAATCCATGCAATGTCTCTGTTCATCTTTGAATCGGGTCCAAGGGAAAGAAGAAAGACAGAAGCAAGAGAAAGAAAACACAATCCTTGTCTCTCCAACCTTGATCTTTCCAACTCCAGGGTAAAGAAAGGCAGAGGAAGAAGAAGAGAAAGAAGGAAGAAGAAGAGAAAGAAGGAAGAAAAGAAGGAAAGGGTGGTCTGGCCCAATAGAACAGCACTTCATTGCTGTGCACAGAAAAACTAAATCCCACATGATTGACCATGGTTTGAATTCCAGTCCCAGAGGCTTTAAGAACACACTGGGGGTGAAGCCAGTGGATGGTGTGGTGATTAAAGCGCTGGACACTCCTACATGGCCAACAACAGTTCGAGTCCTCATTTTCCTTCTCTCTCTGTGCCTCTCTCTGGTAAAATTAAAATAAATGAATGAATAAATAAAATTAAATAAATAATTCTTAAAAAAAAAAAAAAAACAAAAAAACAGGTGCACATGCCTGTATGCCCAGAAACCTGACATGAAGGAGAAATGGAAGAAAAAGTATTTCAGCTTGACCACACCCCATTGGAGGATTCTCTGTGTCTCTCTCTGGTAAGTGCTTGTACCCACTGGCAATTAAAAAAATAATAAAAAAGAAAGAAAAAAAAAAAAAAAAAGAAGAAGGAAGGCTCTGAGGAGGAGAGTAAGGAATGCTTCAAAGCTTCTCCCTAAGGCAAATGGGCTGGAGGGCGGGAGCTGGGCAAGCCTCCATGGGCAGGTGACAAAGATGTTGAAAACCCCACAAAAAGCCCATTTTGTCTCTGTCATCTGCTCACCCACTCACTGTTCAATAGCCTTGTCTTTCTATTTCTATCCTACCCGATTCCCTGTTCCATTGACTCATGTCGTTTGTTCACTGTATTTGTCTCCAGTGCAGTGAACATAGTCCAGAGCATAGGAACAGTTCAGTGTTTATTGAATAAACTGATGGAGGAAATCTCATTGGCACACACAGAGGATTTTTAATAGGTGACTAAAGGCTTTATAATTCTCCCCCAACTTCTTATCAAACCCTGCACTTTCAGTTATCGCACTCAGGCATTTCCAACTATGAAGCCACAGCCCCGTTTCCTATAACGAACCTAGTTTCTCTTTCTTTTCTCCACTCTGCTGGCAGAGCCCTGTCCTCTCCTCTTTCTCTGCAATCCTGGGCACCGTAGGACAGGCTCCACCCACACGCTGGTCTGACTGGCGCTCAGGCCACACTCCCTTCCTCTCTTTTTACTTTGTGTGCACATTCCTGGCAGCCTTTAAAACTCTTCTCTGGAAAATCCATGGGCTCCACCCTCGCCCTGCTTCTCTGCAACCACACCTCAGACACGGGCTACTTCCTCAGAAGTAGACCTACCCTATTCTGTCTTGTCCTCAGTGTCTCCTGTTCCTTCCAAGCTGCTGGTGGTGTTATTACCCTCATCCCACTCCACCACCTCTCTCTCCCCATGCACCCACACACACAATCACTTCATTTCCACAGCTACCAAAAGGATAATAAGGGAATGCTCATCAGTTCAATAGCCTGGATGAAACTGACCAATTTCAGTGTATCTACCTACCAAATTTCAACCTAGATGAATAGATCATCTGAATAATTTTATAACATCCAAAAAAGAAATTGAATCTAAAGTGTATACTTGTTTTTAGCTAAAAAGCCAAGAAGCAATGAATCTATAATCTAAGAGCTTCTGATGGGGAGTAGCAGGTGGTGGCACTGGACTCCCACATGGCCAACAGTGGTTCGAGTTCTGGACCTGGCGGCTTGAAAGTCATGCCAGACACATGTGCATGCATGCCCAAAATCCCAGGAGGAGAATGGAGGAGAAGAGATTGCAAAATAGCCACCCCACCCCCACCAGAGAGTAAGTTCTCATTTTCCCTCTCACTGTCTCTTTCTCTTTCCTGAGAGAACACATGCTCTATGGCAAAACCCAAAAAAAAGTTTCCAAGAAAGAAACCTTCAGTTCCAGATAGTATCACTGGAGAATTTGACAAATACTTAGAGAATTAAAACCAATTTTACACAATCTCTTCCAGAAAATAGAAATGGAAACATTTTCCAACTCATTTTAGAGAGGACCTAATACCAAAACCAAACACGGGTCATACAAAAAAAGAAGAAAAAGAAAGAAAAAGGAAAAAAGATTACAGACCAATATCTCTCATGAACTTTGATGCAAAAATCTTTACAAAACATTAGCAAACTGAATTCAGCAGTGTGTAAAAATAATTATATATCATGATCACATGGGATTTACTCTAGGTATTAAGGATGGTTCAGCATTTAAAAATCAATCAATGGGGTCAGCAAGTGGTGTGGTAGTTAAGGGGCTGGACTTCCACATGGCAGACCATGGTTCAAATCCTGGACCTGGTGTTTTGCTTTCTCACTTTCCTTCTTTCTGTGTCTCTCTCTGGTGAATGCAAGTGACCTATAGCAAATATAATAATAATAATTCATTAATTAATTTAATTAAGTAAATAATTCTTTTTTTAAAAAATCAATTGATGTAACCCACCATATCAATAGGCTAAAATATAAATATCATTTGACCATATCAATTGATGCAAAGAAAACATTTTACAAAATCCAACCCCCATTTATGATTTAAAAAATACTTCCAGCATATTAGGAACAGAAGGGCACTATCTCAACTTGATGAAAAAGCATCTAAAAAATCTATAACATCCTATAAAAAAAACCTGTAACTAACATATAGTAATTAATACTGTGCAATATTGACAAAAGAATAGACACATAGACCAACACAAAGTGATGAAAGACTGATTGCTTTCCACCTGAAATCAGAAACAAAGCAAGGATGTCTGCTCTTACCACTCTTCTTCAACATACTAGTGGAAATTCTAGCTAATGCAATAAGACATGAAAAAATGTGAACAGATTGTAAAAGAAGAAATAGAACTGTTATCTGCAGATGAATAATGGTCTACTTTGAATGTCCCACGAAATTTTTCACCAAAAATAGTTGAGTCTTGGGAACCAGCAGTTAGCATAATGGCTATGTCGCTGGACTCCCACATAGTCGACCGCGGTTTGCGTCCCGGACTCGGTGGCTTAAAACTCACGCCGGGCACGTGTGCGTGCGTGCCCAAGATCCCGAGAGGAAAATGGAGGAGAAGGGATTGCGGCGTGACCATTCCCCCTGGGGGGGTGATTTCTTGCTTTCTGTCTGTCTCTCTCTGTCTGTCTGGTGAGCGCACACGCCCTTATAGCGAAAACCTCTCAAAAAAAAATAGTTTAGTCTCAATACACAAGATGAGTAATATACTTCTATATATTGGTATTTAATATGTAGAAACTGAAATTTGAAAAAATAAAGCAAGCTGGCCCCAAATCTAGTGGTTCAGGGAGCTGAATCTCACTTAGTAGACCACACAGTTCAAATCCTGACCCTGATGACTTGAGATACATGTCAGGCATGTGTGCATTCATGCCCCAAATCCCAATAAGATAGAGAAATTGAGGAGAGTTAATTGCAGCGTGACCATGCCACACTGGAGGGTGCTTTCTCCCTCTATCCTCTCTATCTCTCTGTCTTTCTCTGGTGAGTGCACATGTCTTGGCAATAAAAATAAATAAATAAAAATAAACACAAATAGCATTTATAGTCACTCCCTAAAAAGAAAGAAATTTTTAAAAATGAACAGACCTGACAAAGCATGTTCAGAATCTATATGCTAAATATCACAAATTCTGGTAAAGGAAATTGAAAAAGAGCTAAATAAACAGAGAGACATATTCTATTTATGGTCCAAAAGAGTCAACATTGTAAAGGTATCAGTTTTCCCAAAATTTATCTCTGTTTAACGTAATGTCTATTTCTAGACATATGCAAGTTTGTTCTAAAATTTATGTGGAAAGGCACAGGGCCTAGAATAAATAAAATGATTATGTAAAAGAAGAATAAATAAGAGGAATCAATACCCAATTTCAAGAGTTATTATATAGTGAGGGTAATTAAAACTGTACGATACTGACAAAAGGATTCACACATAGGTCAACGGAACATAATTAAGAACTCAGGAATAAATCCACACAAAGGTACTCAACTGATTTTTGACTAAGGTGCAAAAGCAATCTAATGGAGGAAGGATAACCTTTTAAACAAGTTGTTCTGGAACAATCGAATATCAAAGGCAGGAGGAAGAATTTCAACCTAAACACCATATGTTATACAAAAATTAACTTGAAGTGAATCATAGACTTGTATGTAAAATGCAAAAAGTTTAAAAGAAAAAAAATCATCAGGAAACATCTTCAGTATCCACGATCAAGCAGAGTTCTTAGAGTCCATGAAAGGAAAAATTGATAAATGAAACTTCATCAAAATGTAAAACTTGGGACCAGCAGTTAGCGTAATGGCTATGTCGCTGGACTCCCACATAGTCGACCGTGGTTCAAGTCCCGGACCCGGCGGCTTAAACTCACGCCGGGCGCGTGTGCGTGCGTGCCCAAGATCCCGAGAGGAGAATGGAGGAGAAGGGATTGCGGCATGGCCATCCCCCCTGGGGGGTGATTTCCTGCTTTCTATCTCTCTGTCTCTCTCTGTCTGTCTGGTGAGCGCACGCGCCCTATAGCAAAAACCTCCCCCCAAAAAAAAAAAAAAAAAATGTAAAACTTTAGGGACCAGCAGTTAGCGTAATGGCTATGTCGCTGGACTCCCATGTAGTCGACCGCGGTTCGCGTCCCAGACCCGGTGGCTTAAAACTCACGCCGGGCGCATGTGCGTGCGTGCCCAAGATCCCGAGAAGAGAATGGAGGAGAAGGGATTGGGGCGTGGCCATCCGCCCTGGGGAGTGATTCCTTGCTTTCTGTCTCTCTGTCTCTCTGTCTGTCTGGCGAGTGCACACACCCTATAGCAAAAACCTCTCAAAAAAAATGTAAAACTTTTGTTCTGTGCAAGATCTTTAAATGGATTTTAAAGAAATCTATGGGATGGGAGAAAATACTTGAAAACCACATATCTAACAAAGGACTAGTATCTATAATCATAAAGAACTCTAAAAACTCAGTAGTAAAGAAACAAAAACAAAAACCCCACAAATAATCCAGTTAGAAAATGGACAAAAGATATGACCCAACGATTTCACCAAAGAGGATATAGAGATGGCAAATAGAGATATGAAAAATGTTCAACATCATTAGCCACTAGGTGGATGTGAAGTAAAACCACGATGATATATCACTACATACCTACCAGAATGACTAAAAAAAAAGTTGCGACACCAAAAGCTGGTGAGAATGCAGAGAAACCAGATCACTCATACGTTGCTCCTGGGAATGTAAAATGGTACAGCCACCCTGGAAAACATCTTGGCAGTCTCTTCTAAGACAGCATGTAATAATTCATGTGACTTAGCAATTGCACTCCTGGGCATGTATCTCAGAGAAATTATATGCACAAAAATCTGCACACAAATGTCTGCATTGTTCTCTATTTGTAATACTCAACTAGAAACAATCCAGACGTCTTCAACAGGTGAATGATTAAACAAGCTGTGGACCATTCAGCCATACCACAGAATGCTACTCCACAATAAAAAATAACAAATTATTTTTTTTTTGCTTCGTAATCAGTATATTAAGGAGACATTTATACATTTCAAGAATTGCTTAAATTCTGTTAATCCGGATTTAAAACAATAGCCATTAAAGCTATTCATCACAATCTGCTATCCTAGCAACATCAAATTACAGTTACTTTGGAGCATAAATTAAATGATTTAAAGTAAACCTGTAATAACCTAATAAACACCTTTCTATATCGCACATGCAAATTACTTCTCCATGTAAAGGTTGTTTCACTTTGTAAGTTACCCAGCTCCAGAAGTCACTAGTTGGGGCTTTTCATGGTCCAAAGAGAAGAGGGGTGGGGGAGTTGGGAGTAACCAGGACTGGTCACATATATATATATATATATATATATATATATATATATACTATATTTTAAAGTATATATATATATATTTTAAATGACACCAGCAGTTAGCGTAATGACTACGTCGCTGAACTCCCATGTAGTCGAGCGAAGTTCGAGTCCCAGACCCAGTGGCTTAAACACACGCCAGGCGCATGTGCGTGCATGCCCAAGATCCTGAGAGGAGAAGGAATTGCAGCATGGCAATTTCTCACTTTCTGTCTCTCTGTCTCTCTCTGTCTTTCTGGCAAGCGCATGCTCCCTATATCAAAAACCTCTCAAAAAAAAAAAAAATGGCAAGTAGTGAGCATATTATGATTACAGTTCTTCACTCATTCACTACTGCATATAAAATGCCAGCAGTGAATGTTACATACTGACCCCATTAAGAGGTTTGACACTGAACAACACCTCAGGGATGATATTCCTCCTCCTCATATGCTTCTCCATTGTAATGGCATCGTCTTTCCTGATTTGGATCAAAGTCCACCAGTTCTATCAGGTCCATTTCATTGGTCTCTTCTACTTCCTTCCTTTCAGGTAGAAGTTTTTCCAGCAAAGAGAGTTTATCAGGAGACAGAAAGACATTCTCAGGGAAGTTTACCTTAAATTCAGTGATTAGGTGACCCTTTTCATGTGGTCCACGATAAATTAGCATGCCTTCATTTAACTCTCACTTGATATCTCCATGCTTGACAATGTGACCTGGATGAGAGGTGATGACTATGGTTCAGTTGTCAAGAGTGGAAATTGGGGGACCAGCAGTTAGCGTAATGACTATGTCGCTGGACTCCCACATAGTCGACCGCAGTTCGAGTCTCAGACCCGTGGCTTAAACTCACACCGGGCATGTGTGCGTATGTGCCCAAGATTCCAAGAGGAGTATGGAGGAGAAGGGATTGTGGCGTGGCCATCCCCCCTGGGGGGTGATTACTCGCTTTCTGTCTCTCTGTCTCTCTCTGTCTGTCTGGCGAGCATGCGCCCTATAGCCAAAACCTCTCAAAAAAAAAAAAAAAAAAAAAAAAAAAAAGAGTGGAAATTGGCTTCTGGAAGCCACAGAGTGCTTCAACCAACTGTATATCTATACACATGGAAAGGTCTTCTCATCGAGTAAAAACAGCATGATCTTTCTGATCTAGTACAATGATATTATCTCCTGGCTCTTGGTCTCCTTCACCATGGAATGTTATCTTCTGACCATCTTTCATGCCTTTGTCAATATGAACTTCTAGAATCTTCTCTCAAACTATATTCCTTCCATTGCAACTTTTACATCTATCTTTAGGACCAATTCGTTCTCCATGGCCTTGGCACTCCATGTATACAGATTGAATTTGCTGAGCCATTCCGGGTCCTATCTGATGAATTCTTATTTGCATGCTAGTACCTCAGCAATTGGGACAGCACTCTACTGCTCCTTTCTTACTACCTCAGCCTTCACATTTGTCACAAATCACATTCTTCTAAAGGGCCAGTTTTCTTGTTGCACCATTATATAAATCTAAGGATACCGATGTACAACATTTTTACCTCTTCTTTCTCTCTGCATCCTTCCGAAAAACATATCAAAGATGTCCACTGGGGAGCCAAAGCCACCTGCTCCACCCTCTTTAATTACCTGTTCTTCTCCTTTGTCATATAATTTCCTTTTCTTCACATCAGAGAGAACTGCATAAGCTTGAGAAATCTGTTTAAACTTCTCGCTTTCATTTGGATTCTTATCAGGGTGGTACTTCAAGACCAGTTTCCTGTAAGCCTTCTTCAATTCTTCCTGGGTAGCATTGGGTTTGCCCCCTAAAACATCATAGTAAGTCGTTTATTTCAACATTTTCTACAGCCAGTGAGAGGGCTGTGGCTGGCATGGGGGAGTGGGAAGGTGATTGTAGCTATGTGCAGCTTGGGCAGCTGCTGCTCCTCAGCTTCTGACTGAGTGTTCTGGAAAGTTCCCAGAACAAACTTTTTTTTTTTTTTTTTTTGAGAGGTTTTTGCTATAGGGCGCATGCGCTCACCAGAAAGACAGTGAGACAGAGAGATAGAAAGCCACGCAGCCATCCCTTCTCCTCCATTCTCCTCTAGGGATCTTGGGCATGTACACACACACGTCCGGCATGAGTTTAAGCCACTGGGTCCGGGACTTGAACTGCAGTCGACTACATGGGAGTTCAGCGACATAGCCATTACACTAACTGCTGATCCCCAGAACAAACTATTGATACACACAACAACTTAGATGAATCTCCTGGGAAGTATGCTGAGTAAACAAAGCTAACCCTCAATAATAATAATACACACACGTATGTAAAACCAATGGGTGGGGCCAGCAGGTGTTGTGGTGGTTAAGGGCTCTGGACTCCCACATGGCCGAACACAGCTCAAGACCTGGACCTGGCAACTTGCTTTCTCACTTTCCCTCTCCCTCACTCTGTCCCTCTCTAATTAAATTAAAATAAATAAATAAATAATGTTAAATAAAATAAATCTTTAAGGAAACAATGGAAATAGAGCAAGATAAATTTACTATATCAACATCAATTTCCTGGCTATGATATTGTCCTATAGTTAAGCAAAATGTTACCACTAGGGGAAACTAGATGAAAGGTGCATAGGATTGTTCTGTATTATTTCTTACAACTTCATGTGAATCAACAATATTCTCAAAATTTAAAATTAATTTTAAAGAAAGTCCATTAGAAAGAAATCTACAGGAATGTGAGTGTAGACAATATGACATGTTTGAGAGAAATCACTTAAGAGCAAGCACTCACTCACACCTACACTAGAATAAATTCTCAAACTGAGTAGTAAATAGAGTTACATAAGAGTAGATGCCTAAGGAAAGGACCTCTGCATCTTGTCTTCTTTTGTTCTTTCTTTTCATTTTTTTGTTGCTGTTGTTTAAGTTTGCTTATTTATTGCATCCATGAGCAGGAGACAGAAACAGACAGACAGTGCTCCAACAGGGTCTCAATGCCATGATCCACCAACAGCCTCAGATCACAGACACATGTGTATTCAGTGTACTCAGGGAGGTCTCCAGACACAAACCCAGAACCTTCCCATCTGGGGAAATGACAGAATACCACATTTTCTGTTGCACCACAATCTCATCCCCTTGCCTTCTTTCTTCAATGAGATTTGTATAGGAATAAATCAATTATCTCTCTCTTCCTTTCTTTCTCTCTCTGTAATGAGAGAGAACCCAAGGTAGAGCTCAGGGTGCCAGTGAGACACCCACCTTCTAAGTAAAGATGGTTGTGTGCGCATGTGGCCAGTTGAGCCAGCCTTGTGAAGGTCCCAAGAACCAGGAAAGTGTGGAAGAAAAAGAATGAGTTCTGCATATCTGAGGATAACAACAACAACAACAAAATTAAAAAGTGAAGAGTCTTCGGCAATCTGCAGAGCCCCCTTGACTCATCCAAAACCTTAAAATGCATCATGAGGGAAACCAAAGGTAGTTAAGAAATATCCAAGCCCAAGGAATCATGTAGTCAAGGACAGAGTGGGACCAGCCAAGACTTGTAGAAACTGGCCACCAAAGGCAAGACAGAAAGACTACATCTCTTGTGCTGCTAATGTGACCAGTGATGACACAGACCAGAGACCATCTACTGATACAGAGGATTCCTGGGGGGCCTCCTAGAAATGAACGAATGCCCCCAAATGATGAGTTTAAAGTTAAGACCAAATTAGAATAGGGCTCACAATAGAAACTGAGTTCAATGTAAGTTGTGAAAATTAAAAGGTATGTCTTGCATATTTGTATTTTCTGCTGAAATGCACATCCATTACATCAACAGTTTGCTAAAAGATAGCTAAGGGTTCTTCCTAAGTAATCCAAGCCTATTTTTCTATCCAGAAAGAGGGGCAGGAAAAAAAAAAAAAAAAAAAAACACTCTGGCATTCACATTAAGGGGTTGACTGAAGGGAGAGATGAATGACACAAATGGAATCCAACAGCGGGGATATAGCCCTGTTTTCTGGAGGCTCCACCCCCCTAAGTAAGGTAGTCTTTCCTCTCAAAAACCCCTGCCTGCCCCCCACTTCCACCCCAATGCAGAGCCTCCACCCTTAGACTTCTTCCAATGAGATTCTGTGTTCCTTGTCCTGGCTGTCTTCTCAGGCTCCCAACTCTCACTGCAGGGACTGAGCATAGCTTATGTCATTGCTTCACACTTCACCCTGGCATTTCCTTCTGCACACTGAAAACAGCTTATTGTCAACACCTATAACCTTCTGCCTGAGGGCTTTTACTTCTGGCTGCAGAAACACGTTTGGTCCTCGGTACAGGATAAGCCAGAGGATTGGAGAGTTAAGGGCTCAAGAAATAGCCTTCAACCACTGATAAACAGGGAGATGATAGATAAATATCCCAATGTCTTAACCCCATGGACTAGATAGCTCCAAGATATATGTTCTGCACTGGATCCTAGAGACCCCAGGAGACACAGCTTGTTCACCACTGTTATAAAACTCACTTGCTGTACACCTTGTATGGGCTCATTCCCTTCCCCATCTCACTTCTTCTTTTTTTTTTTTTTTTCTTTTAGAGAGGTTTTTGCTATAGGGCACATGTGCTCGCCAGAAAGACAGAGAGACAGAAAGCAAGAAATCACCCCCCATGGGGGATGGCCACACCACAATCCCTTGTCCTCCATTCTCCTCTTGGGATCCTGGGCATGCACACAAACACACCCGGCATGAGTTTAAGCCACCGGGTCCGGGACTCGAACAGCAGTCGACTACATGGGAGTCCAGCAACGTAGCCATTATGCTAACTGCTGGTCCCCCATCTCACTTCTTCACTCTGCTAACTAGGGCTTGCCGGAATCACCTCCCCATATAAAATCACGTGCACTTAAATTTTTGTCCCAGCATCTGCTTTGAGGGAGAGCTGAAAACAACATCAGTGGGAATTGCTGTTTAGCATGTAAAACCAAATGTTCTGTGTTAAGTGAAAGAAGCCAGACCCAAAAGTTCTCATACTGTATGATTCCAATTATATGATGTTCTAGAAAAGGGAAGACTGCTGTGATGGAGGAAAGATCAGTGGTGGCCAAGATTAGGGGCTACTGACTACAAAAGGGCAGCATGAGGCCTAGTCACAGTGGCAAGCAGTAGGGCACCACTGCACAGGGCTGGGGTCACATGAGAAACCCATAATCAAATCTCAGACCAATCTCAACACACACCCCAATAATCTTAGCTATGAGTTTGGAACAGACGGTGAGCGCTGTCCAAAAGATGCCTATCTCCCCCCACATAAGAAAAACAAAAGGCAGCATGAGCTCATTTATAAAGTGAGGGAACTGTCCTGTAGCATGACTGTAGAGGTGGTTACATGACTATGCATTTAAAAAAAAACATAGAACTGTATATTATGAAGAATAAATTTCACAGAGGTACAGATGTCCTTAAAGACACATGGAATTCATTTAGTCCATTCTTGATATCTACAGAGGGTGATCATGAGGTCTAGGGAGGAAAAATAACTTGCCTAGCTCTTGTAGCTACTTCAAGACAGGGCCAGGCTAGAAGTCAAACCTAACCAGTATTAGGTTAGTGCTTTTTCTAACAAAAATGAGGTCTCTGTCTTTTAGCCAATTTATCACAAAAGTCTGTCTCTTAAAAATAAATAAATAAATAAATAACTGGGGTTATAAAGATGGCAGAATAATAGTCATCATGGTGATAAAAGTCTTTAAAATATCTGTCTCTTGAGTCTCTTTGTTCCAGCCTTTATAGTTTCATCCCATGTAAGCCTCACAGGGATTCCCACCTCTCCCCTGTGATGAGTCCCCCATTTCCTATATCCTATATCTTTCTTTTTAGTTTACTCATTTGGTTTGGTAGGGTACATCCTTTAGTTACTTCCTAGAATATAAAGTATGAGATTGTGCATATCTGAAATTGTATGTATTCTACTCAGGTCTTGATTGGTAGTTTGATTGGGTATAGAATTCTAGCTTAGAAACTGTTTTCCTTCAGAATTTTGAGGATATCACTCTAGTATTTTACCTTTCAATATTTCTGGAAGAGTTCCAGTGAAGAGAAGTCTTAAAGCATTTTGATCTTTGTGACTTGGTACATGACTTTTCATTTATTTGTTTGTTTGTTTGTTTGTTTATACATGTAGACTTCTCTTTGTCCCCAGAGTTCTGAAATTTCACAATAAAATGCCTTTGTTGGGCCTACTTTTACCCATCAAAGTAGGTATATGACGGGCCCTTTCAACCTACCAATTTCTGTTTCTTAGTTTGGGAAATTTTTCTTAAATTATCTTACTGATAAATTCCTTCTCTTCCTTTCTGGAATGACAATTATATGGATGTTAAAACTTTTGTACTGTTCCTCCTACTTTCCTCATCTTTTCTTTCCTATTTTTCATTGCTATGTCTTTTAGATCTATTTTCTGCAAGATATTCCAGACTTTTTTCTCAAACCATTTACTGAGTGTTTAATTTCTGCTAATGTGTGTGTATGTTTATTTTAAAGTTTATTTTTGTTTCCTTTCTTTTTTCTTTTTTTAAATTTTTTAATTTTTTTCTTTAAATTTATTTTTTACATTAATTCACTATACATCATTACAGCATACAAATGAATTTTCCATCCAAAATACACTGTATATACACTCTATATCAATCAAATACATCAACATACATGTTATCAGCAAATAATTTTCCATTTCTTATGTCTTGTATACTTTCTTTTTTTTTTTTTTTTTTTTTTTTTTTTTTGCTATCCTTGATTCCCTATCCCTCACCCTCTGCCATGTCCCACCTTCCTCCCACATTGTCCTCTGATATCCATGGTTGCTTTCTATGCCTCCCCCCCCCCCCATTTAATTGATTTGCTAATGAACTTAGTCTAAATATTTCCAATAGCAAGTGCAGCTGATATATACCTATACATGAACCCAAGTCTGACTTTAGACATACACCTCAGTGAGTAGAATGAACATATTATAAAGTAGTACCTAGCTGGAGCTATATAGCTTACTGCAGTCATCAAATATGCATTTTTTTTTTACTTTCGATAAGAACAGTCTTACTGGTTTTTTTTTTCCTCCTGAAACTTTTTTTTTAATTACTTAACATTCATTCCCTGAGCATCATCACAAGATACTAAATGTGGTTTCCCATCTAGAATAAACTGCATAGTGGCTTAATCATGCATGTTATCACCAATAATATTCCATTTCTTCTTTCATATATATGTATATATATGTTTTTTACCCCATGTTTGACCCTCTGCCCTTTCCCACTCTCTTATTACACTATCTCTGCTATATACAGTTGTCTTCAATTCCTTTTTCCACAACATTTTGTTGATCACACAATATTATAAGTAATCTAACTACTCTCAATAGCAAGTTCAGCTGGTAATTTCAAGAAAAGCAGTTTTAAACTGGTAATGATATTTCCTTGAAACTTAAAGCCTAGAAACAGGTTAGTATTCTGTTCAAATAGTAGGTACATGCAACTATCAACAGCTCAAGACAGGACAAAAATCCTTTAAAACCAGACAACAAAGCTTAGAAGAAAAGCAGCAATAATTAGTCAAGTCACAGAATGTTGTTTCATCAGTTCAGTCTAATGTACTTAATCTTTCTTCTGCTGTGGTTCGATCTTCCAGATTGAATTCTGGGATATAATATTCATCTCCAGACATTGTCCCTACAATTAAGTTGCCCATTTTCTTAGTTTTTGAACTCTTATTTCTGTGTGTCTGCATTTAATTTTACTGACATAGCACTCCCTTAAGAACTTCTTGGAGATCTGGTCTGGTGCTGGTAAATTCTTTCAGGTTTTGTTTATTTGAGAATGTTTGTGTCTTTTCTTCCCAAATGAACGATAATCTTGCTGGGTACAGTATTCTCGGTTGAAACTGCTTTTCCCTTAATACTTTGAATATATTTTCCCATTCTTTCCTTGCTTGCATTGTTTCCAATGGGAGGTCTGCTGTTAGTCTGATGGGATACCCTTATCAGTGGGAATCTTCAATTCTGTTTCCCCAAAATGGCTAGATCGCAGGAGCCATGAAGCTGTGTGTCTTCAAGAAGGCCTGTTCCCTTTGCCTCTCATTTTTGTTTCCTTTCTTAAAATGGCATCTTATTCTTGTTTCGTAGGTATTATAACATCTCTTTCATTCTTTTTTAAAAATAATTACATTATTTATTTATTTGTTTCATTTGACCAGAGAGGGACAGAGTGAAAGAGAGAGAGATAAAGTGAGAAAGCAAGCTGCCAGATCCAGAGACTTGAACCGTGGTCTGCCATGTAGGAGTCCAGCTCCCTTAACCACCATGCCACTTGCTGGCCCCTCATTCTTTTTTAAAAAAATAATTATTTTATTTAACTTTATTTATTTATATATTTATCATTTGACCAGAGAAGGACAGAGTGTGAGAGAGAGAGAGACAGATAGAGAAGGAAAATGAGAAAGCATGCCGCCAGGTCCGGGATTTGAATCATGGTCGGCCATGTAGGAATACAGTGCTCTTAACCACCATTTAACCCCCATGCCACCTGCTGGACCCGTAACACCCATTTAACCACCATGCCACTTGCTGGCCCCGTAACATCTCCAGATGGTGGTTTTTTTTTTTTTTTTTTTTTTTTTTTTTTGAGAGGGCGCGTGCGCTTGCCAGAAAGACAGAGAGACAGAGAGACAGAAAGTGAGAAATCACCCCCCCCAAGGGGGTTGGCCACACCGCAATCCCTTCTCCTCCATTCTCCTCTCGGGATCTTGGGCATGCATGCACATGCGTCCGGTGTGAATTTAAGCCACCGGGTCCGGGACTCAAACCTCGGTTGACTACATGGGTGTTCAGCGACATAGCCATTACGCCAACTGCTGGCCCCCCCATAACATCTCTTATCCTTGAGAATAAGTCTTAATTTCTTCCAAGTTGTTTTTTTTTTTCTATTTATTTTGATTGTTAGTTTGTTGGTTGGTTATTATTTATTTATTTATTTAAAGGTTTTTGCCTTAGGGTACATATATGCACCGGAGAGAGAGAGACAGTGAGAGGGGAAGTGAGAAATCACCTCCCAAAGGAGACAGCTACACTACAATCCCTTTTGCTCCATTCTCCTCCTGGAATCTTGGGCACACACGCACCTGGTGTGATATACAAGCCACTTGGTCTGAGACTCAAAACTCAATTGACCATGTGGGAGTCCAGTGACATAACCATCCTCTGGTCCCTTGTTTGTTAGTTTTAATTTGTTTTTATTGTTATTGTTTTCTCTATCTTCCATGTTAACAGCTTTCCTCAGATGTCTGGCATTCCATAAACTATAGTAATGTTATTAGTGTCCTGCCTGTATCCCAGATGCTGTGAGTCTTGGATGTTAACAGATGGAGCTGTCGCTTATGTTAGAAAATTGTAGTTTGCCAGAATGGAGGCAATGCCTCCAGGCATTGCTTGGAGGTTATGGCCTCCTTCCTGGAGGTCCACAGCCAATGACTGACTAATACATGGTGTCAAAAGATAGAGTTACAGGGGCCAGCAGTTGGTGTGGTGGTTAAGGTGCTGGACTCCCACATAGTCAACCACAGTTCAAGTTCTTGACCTGGTGGTTTGCTTTCTCTCTTTCGCTCTGTCTCTGTCTCTCTCTGGTTAAACTGAAGAATAATAATAATAAATAAAATTAAATGACTAATTCTTTTTTTTAAAGTTCTGACAAATATAGTTTGAAGAACTAAATTAGCTATTATTTGAGATTCTAGAATTGGACAACACCTCATTCTATAAAGTAGAATGAGTGTTCTGATGAACTGAGCAGAGGCATTTGGCTTTATAGACAAAAAAGGGCTGAGGAGAGCAGAAACAGAGAACAAAAAGCAAAATTGGCCATTTCAAAGTTACTTTCCTTGTAAGGGTCAAAACAGAGATGTCCTTATCTTGCCAGCAAAAGCTGGCCTGCTGGGGGATTTGGCTATTATCTTTCTCTCCTGGTTTTATGGAAGGTTAGATAAACAACTCAGTTTTGGCTTGGTGGTGTGGAACTTTAGCATGAGTAACTCTGTTTTGGTTTGGCTTGTTTGGCCTAGTGCAGGAACTCAGTCCAAAACAATAAATAGGTTTTATTTAACAGTGAGTACAAAATATCAGCCCTCTTGCTTCAAGGTGAGATCAATTTTGGTACAGTTTACACTCCAGAGCTCCCTACAGGATCAGACTGAAAGCGAGACCCCAGACAAGACAACATCTTTGTCCAACTCTTTTTCCTCCTGTTTGTGGAGATGGAACAGGGAGCTTCTTCTGAGACCTTGCCCTCAGTAAATCCCCTGCACCTGATTTCAAACTCAGTCTGTTTCTAAAAAAGCTAAGACATAACCTTTGGCTGTGTGCTCCTGATTAAAAGTAAAGACCTGAAAAGCTTATTAAAAAGCCCCAAGTGCAGGAGTCAGCTTGTCTACTCAGAGATTCACTGTAGGGAGACAGTTTATTGAAAACTCTAATGTCAATATCCTCAGTTCTTTTCCTCTGGCTGGTCAGAGTTCCCAGAGAGGAGAGGTGAAGTGTGGCTGCCAGTGATCTGGGAAGTGAGAAGAAAGCTGAGGTTCTTAGCATTCAGTGAGGAGACATCCTCACAGGGCAACAGTGCCCCTGCTCACCACATGGTTCCTTTGTCCTCAGTAGTGCTTGGTGTCCCCAGTCCAGAGACCCTCTTGAGAGACTATATTTCTAGGCCTCTCCCTGGTAGGGGAGGGGAACTAAGACTTAAACTGGTTCTTGATCACCTTTCACCCAGTTCGGATTTTGGCTCACTCAGTTCCAGAAGTATCTAAGACTGCCAATTTCTTTTCTTTCCCCCCCATTTTTTTATTTCTAGGATTTTACCATGAAAATAGGGCTTAGCTTTCCCTGGGTTTCAGCTTTCTTGAGGCTGCTAAGTCCATTACCACTTTCCCATCTGTTTTCCAGCTTCCCCATTTTTTTTGGGGGGGTGAGGGTGGGAGGACTATTGTCTCTTCTGTTCTCTCTGTCCTCCTGAATTTATGCCTTTGTTTCTGTTTTTTTTTTTTTATCCCTTGTTAATAGTTTTAGTGTGCTTTAGGAAGATTAAAGGTAGATGCATAAATCCAATTCACTATCTTAACTTGGAATAAAAAGCCCCCAAAGTACTAGGAAGACATTTCCTCTCAATATTCCCTCCTGTGAGCCCCTTTGGATGACAGACTGGCAAGTGAAAAACTCCAAGTAATGGAGTCAAAGGCCTGAAATGGAAACTGTGCCTCCCCAAGGAGGATAGTGTCCTCCTCCAGAGTGTAAGCCTCTGCCAACAGTCTGAGCCAGCTTCTGCAGATTACGATCATGTAGGTTACAAGGGCAGAAAGTCAATGTAAATCAGGAAGGCCTGCCTAGAGGACGTGTTGTGATAGCAGAAAAAGCAAAAGATACTGTCTCTTGATCTGTACAGTGTCCTCATCTTCCTAATGAGAAGATCTCCTTCCAGCTCTGCTACCACAACTCGATGATGCTGGAAGTCTTTCCTGCCTCTCTTGCCCTATCCCTCTTTCTTTATGCTTTGGGATGAGGCAATGGTGGTTGAGAACTAGTTAGGTAGATTGGATGGGTGGCTATCCGGGAAGAAGAAAATCACCACAGGTCCTTTTTCCCAGAACAAGTTGTGGACAAAAATATGATCTGGTTTCATTTTTTTCTTTTTCTTTTTTTTTTTCTCTCTTTTTTTTTTTTCAGTTTGCTATAGGCCGCATGTGCTTGCCAGAGAGAGATAGAAACAGAGGGAGAAAGTGAGAAATCACCTTCCAGACAGGATGATCATGCCACAATCTCTTCTCCATTCTCCTCTTGAGATGTTGGGCATGCACATGCTCACCCTCAGTGTGTTTCTCAGGCTGCTGGGTATGGGACTTGAATTGTGGAGTGGGCCATGAGTGATCCAGCCACCTTAACCACCGTGCCACGAGTTGGCCCTCTTTCTTCTTTCAAGCACAGATCTAAGATCCCAGGAGAGAGAAAAAGCATTGACACAATTGGGCAGGCAAAATCAGGATGGGCAGAAATTGTGTTGATGGTGGTATGCTAATCGTGGTGGCAGTGGCAGAAGCTGTGCAACCAATAGCTGGAGAAGCTGAGCTGGACAATCTGTGTTTCAGTCCGTTTTGTACTACTATAATAGAATACTTAAGACTGAGGTCACAGTTCTGGAGGCTGGAAAGTTCAAGATGGAGAGGCAGCACTAGTGGGGGCCTTCTTGTTGCATCATAACTCAGTGGAAGGTGGATGGGTAAGAGAGAGAGAGCAAGATGATGCCCTAACTCACTTTTATAGCAAACCCATTCTTCCAGTAACAACATTAATCCATCATGAGGTCAAAGCCCTCGTGATCTAGTCACTGGGATTAAGTTTCCAACACATACGCTTTAGGGGACACATTCAAACCATAGCCTGCTTCATACCACAAGTGTTAATTCGGAAGTTCCCTGATGGTCACCATCAGTAGGGAGTTTCAACTGAGTGACTAAATATACTAGCCTCCTCATCATTCAGGACGTGATGGATGAGGACAATGCTGAGGAGGGCTCTTCTACCAGGTTTCTCAGTGGGTTCCCAGCAAGATTGAGCCCCAGTTGCCCATGGCAGAAATTGGCCCATCAACACACTTTATTTTATTTATTCATTTTTTTAGTTTGCTATAGGGTGTGTGCGCTTTCCAGAGAGAGATGGAGAGAAAGAAAAGGAAAGTGAGCAATCACCCCCCACAGGGGATGGCCACCTACAGTCCATTCTCCTCTTGAGATTTTGGACACACGTGCACACACACCCAGTACATTTCTCAAGCTGCTGGTTCAAAACTCAAACCTTAAAGTCGGCCATGTGGGATCCAGCCACCTTGACCACTATGCCACTGGTTGGCCCAATCAACACACTTGAGTAGTGGCTTCTGTATTCTGCTTTCCTCATTTCTTCATTCCTGTTTCCTGGGATCTAAGTTCCTGTCTCAGGTTCTGCTCTTGGGAGAAGCCACAAATAAGATGATGTCCTTCGATCCAAAAGTGGGTCTTTGGGTTGTACTATATTGGGAAAATTGTGTCTTTGCTTTCTTGCGCACATTTGTTTTCAAAAACCCTTTCATTTTCTATCTGAGCCTGAGTGTACCAGAAAGACAATGTGGCTGGCTGGCAGCTAGGGAAACAGAATCCCTGGATCTTACCTTCTTTGCTGGCCTGAAGGTGGTTACACAGATGGATACTTACACCGTTTTATGTTACAAGAAGGCCCTCGCTGGTTGCGGTTCCTTCACTTTGGACTTCTAAACCTCCAGATCCAAAGATACCATGTACATAAAAAAACTACACTTCCTTTTCTACTCTCGCTGTCTCAAAATTGTCCACACACAACCTGCGTTGAGAAGCAATCCCATCCCTCCATGGGCAGATCACACTCAGCAATGGATCCACATAGAGATGGGAGGAGGGGAAGACCATTGTGAGGGACCTAAACAGGGAGAATCTCTTTGGAATTACTGGATGAAGAGGCTCAATGAACACAGGAAAATACCTCCTTCTCTCAAAGAAATGGTGAGACTCCTCCGCTGGCCCAGCCTGAGGGGGTCAAAGCTTTGTATAGTTAACCCTTGAAGGAGTCATTCAGGGTTCTGGGTAATTAAACAGTCAAGTGATGGAGCACCAGGAGGGATACTTTTCTAAGATACTGTCATCATTCAACAGATGGGCAGTTCCGGGGCAGAGGGTTGGAGCTGTGGAAGACCTTTGATTTCTAGCTTCTGTTTGACAAACTGATTTTGCCTTCCCCTGTCAGGTAGTCACTCAACAAACTTATAATTTAAGTGTTGGATCCAAAGAAGGCTAAACCAACCCCCATTCCCACTATAGTTACCATTCAGAAAGCTACTGTTCCAAAATTAGTCATAGACATTTGATTTAAAATTAGAAGTTATTTCTTTTCCAGGAGGAGTCTTTAAAAGGACTTCTGACCATATGGGTAGGGGCAGAGCTTTCTGAAATGGATTAGAGATGAGGAAAAAATGCTTTAAAGGAGGTGTAATGTAGGAAAGAGATGTGAGAGGACTGCGGGGAGGGGAGAAGAGGGAGTAGAAAGAGGGACAATATCTGAAGCCCTAAACAGTGGTCTTTCCCACTCCCTCCATTATGCAAAACAAGGATGTTTGCTGAGAAAGTCACTGCCTCAAGTTCTGGATGCCTGCTGTTTTGTGGTACCCACCTAAACCCTCCAGAAAAAAGAACTTCTCCAGACCTCTCCTGATGTGTCTCTACCCTCCCCCCACATGCATTTTGCTTAGAGAAAGAGGGAGGTGCAGGGTAGGGATGGGGAGTAGACCCTTGAGCATCACTAAGCAAATAGGATCATGGGCCAGCATGTGAATCTCTAGCTGGAACTGCCAACGGGCCAAAACCTGGTTCTACCCCCATGGGATAAGCTACTGCTGGGGACAGAACAGGATCTTGTATGTTGTAGAAACGCTGAGGCTAGGTTTCGCTGTCCAGTTCCCGAGGGAGATTTTCTCTCTAACCCCAAAAAGCACTTGGGCTCCTGATGCTACACCACAATTTTAATGAGATGGGTCTCTCTGAAAATAGCAACTGCGCATGGCCCCGGCTCCTTATATTCTGTTACCTAGTTCTCACAAGGACAAAGGACATGAAGCTGGAGCCACTCCACCCTCTCCTCTACAGCCTGTTTGGACTAGCGAATTACTACTAGCCAAGCTTTCTAAACAAACAAGACATGTTTCCAAACACAGGGCAGGGGAAGGAAACGTAAAAAAGGAGGAAAAAGAAAAGGAGTTTGGCATTTTTCTTCCCTGTGGTGCTTCCTTGGTCCACCTGCAATTATCACCTCCCCAGTAACCACTGAATGCCCGCTGTGCGCGAGGCACAGCTGGGTCCCCAGGAGGCGCGGCATACACTTCTCTCCACTGTCTGGGCAGAGCCTTGGTCTCATCAATCACCGCAGACCCACACTCAGCTGCGAGGACAGAGGCAAGAGGGACAGATGGGGAGGGGAGTGCGCACGTCTCCCCGTCAAACTAATGGGCACCGCCGTGCCTCTGTACCCGGGAACTGTCGGGCTGGATGCTAGGAAGGAGGTGGTGTTCCAAGATTTCGCCTCTAAAAATATTTATATGGAATGCAAAAATAGTAAAGAGTTGAGAGCGTCCAGAAGCTCAGCTCAGCGGTCGGGACAGCGGCTGCGGGTGGGGCGGGACCAGGCCGGGCGGAGGAGTGCTGCGCCTGCGCACTGCAGACTGTGAAGCCGCCGCGCTCTCAGGAAGGTGGGCGGGGCTGCCCAGGCATCCGGGTCTCTCACCCCGCCCCCGCTGCATGAATGAGAGGCGCGGCCCCCGCCCCTCCCCCGCCGGGCCCGCCCCTCGCCGGGGCCGCCGCGCGCAGTCTGCCGCCGCCACCTCAGCCGCGCTTGAGCCCCACGGTCGCTCGCTACCCGCAGCCTACTGCCCGCCGCTGGGTGCTGACGGTCCAGCACGCTCGCCGCCACCGCCGGCGCGCCCGAGTAAGTGAGTGAGCGAGGACGGGGGCTCCGAGGGCCGCCACCCCCCGGCCGGGGCTTGGAGGACCGGGCGGGTCCGGGTCCGGGATGCTTAGGAGACCGCGGCCCGCGTCAGGCTCCCCCACACCCTGTGGGCGCTTGGGCAGACCGGCGGGGACTGGGGGTGAGACCGCGGCCGCGGGCTGAGGAGGGACGCGGAGGAGGATTCGGCGCAGCCGGGGGCCGGGGGGCGAGTCCTGCACAAAGGGCGGCGCGGGGCTGTCACCGGGAGGTCACCGGGGAAGGTGAGGTCGCGGTTCCCCGCACGTCTCGCCCAGCCGAGCCCGGCGTCAGGTCCGCGAGCGTGGGAGGCGGCGGGAGGAGAGGCGAGGCGAGCAGGATGGCGAGCGCGGCTGCCGCGGGGTTGGCTGTGGGAACGCGTCCGGGGGACGCGGCGTGGCAGTGTCTTCCCGGTCCCGTCCTCTCCTCCCCTTTCTTTGTGGCGCTTTCTCGTGCCCTGTTGTCACAGCGTGCAGGGCACTGGTCTGCGTTGAGACCGCTCGCCTCGGCTTGGTCATTAATGAAAGTCAGATGGTGGCCTCATCAGCTGTGGGTGGGGGCGTGTGTGCTGCCACAGGCCGGAGGATTGAAGACCCTCCTTTGTTTCGGGAGACCTAGCGGTGTGTGCCTGTGTGCATGTGTGTGCGCGTGTGTGACAGTCACCTTCGAAAGGAGGGAATCAGATCGTCCGAAAGGGTACAAGGGAAGAGGGAGCGAAGCGTGTTAAGTTCTTCACACCTCCACCCCGCTCTGCCTCTGATGTTATTTAAAACAGCAGTGTTTGTTCCTCAGTGTAAAACCAGTGCGTTTCATTAATTGGAAGGTATGTCTGTATTCTCATAGATCTGTCTACCTAGAACACACTGCTTTTGAGGTTTAGTTCATGGTAATGCACTCAGATCTCTGTACGTGGAATACTCCTACATACAAGACACTGCTTTTCCGGGTTTAGTTCGCTGATGATAGGTGTTTGCACTCACATACATTCTGTAAGGAATACTCTGCTATATCTAGGACACTGTTTTCCGGACTCAGTACAGGCAGATTTTGTTTCTTCCTGCCTACCTGTGTTAATAAGAAGGTGGTCCAGCAGGTTCTTCTCACCTTCTTGCTTTTCTTTTTTTCTTCTTAATGCTTTGGTAAAAGATTTTATTACATATTACCCTGGCATGCGCCCTTGCTTTGATCTGTATTTTCCTGTGTTCTGTTGTCTGGTATTGCAGCCCAGCTCAATGGCTCCTCTTACAGGACTGCTGAAAAACAGAACACCTTTTTACATTGTCCTCATCCCTGGAGAGAAGGAAGTTCTGCAGGTTCCCACAGACTCTGGCTCTGACTGCCCACTTTGTTGTCTTGGTAAAGTCATGAAGAGTCACAGTTGATGTAGACCAATAGAAAAGGGACTAGGGTGACAGCACCAGCTATTCCTTGCTATTTTGTTTTTAAACTAGATTCTGTAAACTTTAGAGGATAGTTATTTTGGTTACACAATGATTTTCAGTTTTTACCAGTACAATTTTCCAGTGATCAGAAATGTGCTAAACTCAGTTATAAAAAAACACAAACACACCTCCAAAATACTTTTATTATGATCTTTTTTTTTTGGAGGGGGGAGAGACTTTTGCTATAGGGTGTGTGCAATCACCAGAGAGAAAGAAAGAAAGAAAGAAATCACCATCCAGGGAGGATGAGGACACTGCAATGCTTTCTTCTCCATTCTCTTCTTGGGGTTTTGGGTATACACACATGTCTGATAATTCCAATAACTGGAATTATCTCTGAATTAAGCTTGCACAAGAGACCCCTACTATGATCTTTTGATTAAAAATAGTAGTAGTAAAAAAATTAAGAGAAGAGGGTCAGTGGATGATATCATGGCTAAGGCGCTGGACTCCCACATGGCTGGCCATGGTTCAAGTCCTGAACCCAGAGGTTTGAAACTCACACCAGGTACATATGCATGTAAGTCCAAAATATCAGAAGAAAGAATGGAGAAGAAGTGGTTGTAGCATGGCCACCCCCTCTGGGGGTTGATTTCTCACTTTCTTTCTCTCTGTTTCTGTCTCTCCAGCAAGCTCACATGCCCTATGACAAAAATCTGTCTTTAAAACAAAAAGGGGGGAGTCCCTGCAGATGGTATGGATGATAAGGGTGCTGAACTCCCACATAGCCAACCACAGTTCGAGTCCCAGACCTGGTGGCTTGCTTTCTCACTTTCTCTCTCTTTCCTCCTCGATCAAATTAAATAAATAAAGTTAAATAAAAAATAATTCTTTTTTTTAATTTGACTTTATTTATTTTTATTATCATTATTATTGTCCAGTTTGATCAGAGAGAGACAGAGAGAGAGAGAGAGAAAGGAAGTGAGAAAGCAAGCCACCAGGTCTGAGACTTGAACCACATCAGCCATGTGAGAGTCCAGCGCCTTTAACCACCATGCCACTTGCCGGTCCCAAAAATAATTCTTTTAAATTCTTATACTAGATGGTTCAGTAAAATTCTCTTTAAGATTATTATTATTTCTTATTTTAGGTTTTTGCCAGGTGTGTGCACTCACTGACGGGAGACAGAGAGAAAGTGAGAAATCACCCCCCAGGAGGGATGGTCATGCCACAGTCCTTTCCCCCCCATTTTCTTGGGGTTTTGGGCACATGCGCACACATACCTGGCATGATTCTCAAGCTGTCAGGTCCAAGATTCAAACCATAGTTGGCCATGTAGGAGTCTGGTGCCTTAACTACCATGCCACCTGCTGGCCCCTTAAGATTATTTTTTAATCACATGTATTTTAATTCCTAAAATTTTTCAGTGCAAAATGAAATATACACTAAGCAGGCTTGCAGTGTATCTTTTTATGTAAAATATTCCCTCTGTGTAAAACATTTAATTTGAAAGGGAAATTTCCGTTGGTTGGATTGGGATTCATTATACTTGGTAAAATTTTTACCTTATGTTACTATATTCAAAAAAATTTTTTTAAGGTTTTTACATTCACCAGACAGAGAGAGAGACAGTGAGAAGTCACCCCACATGGGGATGGTCCTGCTACAATCCCTTCTTCTCTATTCTCTTCCTGGGATTTTGGGCGCACACAAACACATGCCTGGCATGATTTTTAAGCCACCAGGCCTGAGACTTGAACAGCCGAGTTGGAGTCTAGCACCTTAATTACTATGCCAACTGCTGGCTACATCCTAATTTTTTTGGTAAGAGTTAAAATTAGAAAAATGGATTTTTCAGTTGGAGAAGTTTGGGTTTTATGGGGTAGAATTTAAATACATTTTAAATATAAATTATTTAATTCACATAAATTAAAAATAAGAGCTTTATTTACTACAATCACTGATATTGAAGACATCCCAATAGATTTTATAAACTGCCTGTCTTGACTGCTTCAGACATTTTTAGGTGTCCCCTTAAACCATAAGGGGAAGTCTTAGATAAACAGAGTAGTATAACCGGAATTATCACTGAAATAGGCTTGCACAGAATTATCACTGAAATAGGCTTGCACAGTACCACAATTTCATGGAACTTTAATTTTGCAAGAATGACTTAGCTACTTTATATCAATACAGGAACCTAAATACAATTTGACCTTGTTTTTCAGCCTTTTGTTAAGCAAAATCTTTACTGCCCCATAGTTTAACGTTTTTGTAGTATGATGATTGAAGAAAAAGTCTGGAATAACTTTTATGTCATCAAAATAGATTAAATTTGTTAAATGTCATTTTAGTAATTCATATTATAGTCATTAGGATAGTAATATGAAGGGGTCTTCATAAAGTTCTGGAAAATGTGTTTAATGAAGAAACCATTCATGAATTTTCCATTATTTTTGTATCAAAATTTACCTTTTTTTTTTTTTTTTTTTTTTAAGATTTTTGCCATAGGGGCTGGCCATGCAGCAGTCCCTTCTCCTCCATCCTCTCCTTGGAATTTTGAGTACACATACACGTGCCCTGTGTCTCTCAAACTACAAGGTCCAGGACTCAAACCACAGAATTGGCCATGTGGGATCCAGTGCCCCAACCACTGCACCACCTGCTGGCCCTAAACTCATTGTAATTCAATTTTCACATGAACTTTTTAAGTCCCATTGAATTGTTATGTTAGTGATAGTAAGAGCATACATGTTGACACTTCGTTGACCAACACTGGGATTCCATACCCTCCAGTTTGATCAGAGAGACACAGAGAGAGAGAGAAAGGAAGTGAGAAAGCAAGCCACCAGGTCCGAGACTTGAACCACAGTCAGCCATGTGGGAGTCCAGCGCCTTTAACCACCATGCCACTTGCCGGTCCCAGAAACAAAAAGCAAAATTTTTCCCATGGGACTTTTTCTATCAGTAATTGTTTTTTGTTTCATATGACAATTTATTCTGAAATCATAATAATGTTCTTATAGTATATTATCTTGAACCAAATGAAACTGTCATTATTAGATTGGGAATTGATAAATCAGCAATTTCATATGATTCAACTATTGTCAAATGTTAACAGTTCTTTCTGGTATTTATATTTACTTCTCTCTCTCTCTTTTTTGTTTATATTGCTATTTCTTGTTTTTTCACTTTTGAATGTTATCTACGTTCTTGTATTTTAACTTTAACAGTCCCACGCACCATCCTTCCATCCCCTACTCATACCTATACAGTACAGTTCCCAGTTAAGTCAGGGTTCAGTATTTATATGACTATGACAGTGTACCTGTTATTCACAGATGAGCCATGTAGAGTACTATTACTACATTTTCTTCTGATACAGCTTTCATTTCTCTTGAATTAAGTAATTGGCTCTTTTGTCTTCTTTTCATTTGCTGAATTTTTTTGTATCAGACATTAATTCATCCTCAAACTTTATTCTGTATTTTCAAGTAATTTGTCAACTTCATTTCTTTTTTCTGAGACATGGTCTTTCTGGGGCCCTCCCTCTCTGCAGTCGAATTGGTTAGTGTTCTGGACTACTACACAGCCCGCATCCTGGGACTTCCCTTTGTCATCATCTTGGTAATTCCCTTTGCCTTCCTCCTGTATTGGATCTCCTATTTCTGTGACTTCCTTGTTCTTTAGTAGCTTCCTGAGAAAGAGTACAAACAAAGTCTGAAATTCCTTCCTGAATTCAGAGGTTGATGTTTGGAAATGCCTTCATTTCACCCCGACTCTTCTTGGTTGGTGGTTTAGCTTGGTAATGAGATCTAGATTGAAAAGTAGTGTCCCACTTTTGAAGACATGGTTTCATTGGCTTCCAGTGTTGCTGTTGAGAAACCCAAAGCCATTCTAATCCCTGTTCTTTTTTTTCCTCTCACTCTGGAAGATTTTAGGATCCGGTAAGCCTCCAGTGTCCTGATATGTTATGATGTACAATGGTATAGATATTTTTCTTTCCTTTTGCTTGTGAGACAAGTTGCATTTTCTAAAAATAACTGTATGTGTGTACATGCACATACACACACACACCATCTCACCCAGTATGCAATTCTTTGTGTTATTGACATGTGTCTGTCAAGAGATGGGGTCTTTGTTTCCTCCCCTTGAACTTACGTAGACATGAATTCTTCTGAGAATATTTTGGATCTTGAGCCACTGTTGTGGTTTAGGAACACCGTTGGGTGATCAAGAACATGCTCTGACACTGCTAGGTGCCCAGAGCCATCAGACCAACATCAGTTTTCCATTTGTCATTTGACAGATGTTCATACATCTTGGAATTAAACACTGTAGACACACGTGTATTCATAGGAGGGGAGGTGTTAAAGTTTTGCTTTTTATTTATTTTTAAAGTCTCTCTCTCTCTCTCTCTCTTTTTTTTTTTTTTTTTTTTTTTTTTTTTTTTTTTTTTTAGGTTTTTACTGTAAGGTGCATGTGCTCATTTGAGAGGAGAGAGAGAAAGAGATATAGAGAAAAGGAAAGTGAAAAATTATCCTCCCAGGGGTGGAGGCCACATTACAGTCTCTTTCTATTCTCCTCTTAGGATTTTGGGCATGCCTACATATGTGCCCAGGATGTTTGTTTGTTTGTGTCTTTGTTTCTTTCTTTCTTTCTTTTTGAGAAGTTTTTGCCTTAGAGTGTGTATGCCCACTGGAGAGAGAGAGACAGAAACAGCGAGAGAGAAAGTGAAAAATCAACCCCCTTAGGGGGTGACAGTCATGCTGCAATCCCTTCTGCTCCATTCTCCTCCCGGGATCTTGGGGGCACACGCACACACACACACACACACACACACCTGGCGTGAGTTTTGTGAGCCACCCGGTCTAGGATTGGAACCGTGGTCAACTGCATGGGAGTACAGCAACATAACTGTAGTACTCCACCTGCTAGTCCCCAGCATGAGTTTCAAGTCACCAGGTCCAGAACTCGAACCACAGTTAGCAATGTGGGAATCCAGCCCTCTTAATCACCATGCCACCTGCTGGCCCCACTTTTTACTCTAAAATGGAATAATCAATAAAAATATCAGTTAACATGAGAGTTTCTTCAAGCAGTAAAATGAACCACCTTTACAGTCAAGATATATAGGCTGTCAGATTCATTAAAAATAAAAAATCCTCCTTGGGAAATGCCAGAACTCTTCTTGACTAAAAACTATCTTTAGGCTTCAAAATTAAATATGTCATGGCTAAATCTGACAAACATATTATTTGCAAGAATTTATGTGATTTGCCAGGCACATGTGCATGTGTGCCCAAGATCCCGAGCGGAGAATGGAGGAGAAGGGATTGCGGCATGGGATGATTATTTCTCACTTTCTGTCTCTCTCTGTCTTTCTGGCAATTGCACACACCCTGTAGCAAAAAAAAAAAAAAAAAAAAAAAAAAAAAAAAAAGATGGAGGGGACAGCAGGTGGTGTAGTGGTTAATGTGCTGGACTCCCCATGGCTGACTACAGTTCAAGCTTTGGACCTGGTAGCTTAAAAATCACATAGAGTGTGTGTGCATGCATGCCCAAACTCCCAGAAGGAGAATAGAAGAGAAAGGATTACAGTGGGGCCGTCCCCCTTGGGGGGTGATTTCTCATTGTCTCTCTGGCAAATGCACATGGCTTATGGCAAAAACCCTTTAAAAAAAAAAAAAGAGAGAGAGAGAGAGCTGCATATATTGTGACTAGATTGACATTGTTGGCATCTTTATGTTTATCTCCTAGATACTGTTGTGGTTTTTTGTTTTTTTTTTTGAGAGAGAGAGAAAGATTTTTGCTATAGTACACGTAAGCTCACTGGAGAGACATAGAGAAAAAGAGAAATCACCTCCCGGGAGGGATGGCCACACACAATCCCTTCTGCTCCATATTCCTCCTGAGACTTTGGGCATGCATGCACACATGCCCACCGTGAGTTTCAAGCCACCAGGTCTGGAACTTTACCTGCAGTCTGCCAGGTGAGAGTCCAATGCCTTAATCATTATGCTACCTGCTGGCTACATATTTTTAAATATCCTTTCCCCTTTTAAATTTTTCAAATTTTTTCTGTTTGTGACCACTTTATCCTTCATCTAGCTTTTCTGAGTGCACCCAAGTGGCTGAATATTACTAGGAAATTTCAGATTCATGACCCAGAATCTGAACTGAGTACTCAGCACCACCTAACAAAGCTGCTGATTCCCAATAAGATCTTTCTATCTATGACTGTTTCTTTTTTTAAAAAATAATTATTTTATTTAACTTTATTTTATTTTCATTTGACCAGAGAGGGACAGGGTGAGAGAGGGAGAAAGTGAGAAAGCAAACTGGCAAGCTGCCAGGTCCAGAACTTGAATCATGGTCCGCCATGTGGGAGTCCAGCACCCATTACCACCATGCCACCTGCCAGCCTCTGTCTGTAACTGTTTCATAATTTCTTCCTTCTCCTTCAACTCAGTAGCCCAGCCTTCCTCACTAAGAAAATTTGGCTTCATGTTTCATCAAGGGTTTAGAAGATGCCAGATAAAAGCCACTCTTTTTCCCCTCACCACATCTAGAAATCTGCCTTCCTTAGGGCCCATGTTTTCTATCTTTCTCCCATCAGAGGCCAGCTCCACTCCCACCTTATTCCTCCTCATATTCTATTCCTCATACTCTTATATACTTCATAACTCTTGCATTTCTGTTTTATCTCCAGCATCAGCAACTCTCTAGGGAACTGTTCATGGCACCATACACATCTGCTCTGATATTGCTAATCTTTTAAAACAGAATAAAACATTACAACAAACAACTTTCACCTGACTGCCCACTGATCCCTTCAGTGTTTACCTGCATGGTTAAATGTCTCTAAAGAGGAGTTGACATTTCTTCCCTACTTTCTCTATGGTGTGTATCACTTTGAAATTCTGTTGATTTTTTTTTCTTTTTTTGTCACTTCCATTCCTACTGGAAGGTCAGTTCCAATAAGGCAAGGACCTCATCTGTCCTGTTTACTTCTGTGTCCCCTGAGTCAGCAGCTGATACAAATACCTACCTATTCAATATATGGGTGGGGGGCCACAACTGACATTTTTAACCTGGTACACTAGGTCTTTTACAAATTTTTTTTAAGAATTATTTATTTAATTTCATTTTTTGTTATTATTATTATTTCTAATTTCACCAGAGAGAGAGAGAGAGAGGGAAAGCGAGAAAGCAAGCTGCCAGGTCTGGGACTCGAACTGTGGTCAACCATATGGGAATCCTGAGCCTCCAACCACTATGCCACCTGCCGGCCCCGTTTTTTCAAAATTTCTAACAAAATCCATTTTTACTTATTTTTGTAATTACTCACTACTTTTTGCTCCACTTAGAAGGGAAAAGGTGATGAAGACTATGCTAATGATTGAATTTTCCCTATATTACATTACATTTTATCTCTCATAAGTATGATTTAGTTATCAACAGTCTTGTACCTGGATTCTGGCATTAGACTGCTTGGAGTTGAATTCCAGCTTTTTCACTGTTTGCCATGTGGTCTTGGCCACGTTTTCTATTTTTACCTATGTAGATAGCACCCATTTCATATGTTTGTTGTATGGGTCAAATGAGATAAAATGTTAAACACAGTAGTTGGTAGGGAGATCATTCAGGGAAAAATAATTTTTGTCTGTCTTGGTTTCTAAGATTTTTTCACTCACAATATTTAATATCTTCTAGGATTTGTTGGCTATGAATATGACTCAGCCATTTTAGTTTTGTGTTTTTTTCTGATTCATTGACCTTCTATGTGATAGATTGGTAAAATGATCTACAGTTGACAAATGAGCACTGTCTAGCACTTTTCAGAAGTTTAGTCTTTTGATAAATCATTTTGATCACTTGATAAAATATTTTTATTTCAAGCCAAATCTTGTTCTTTATTTGGTTTGCTTGGAGGTAGTTCCTTCTTCATGTTATTCCACCTTAAGTTATTTTACTTCTGGAGGTAGTACTTTTTAAGCATCTAGTATGTTTTCAAAAGCTTTTTTCTTTTGTTTTTAATTAGATGTGAGACACTGTTCTTGTCACCTGATAGCTGGCTGGGAAGGTAAATAATGTAGAAATACAGAAGATGTTCTCTGAGGGCCACATGAAGGATGTAGACAGGCTCTGTAGAAGTTGGGAATGGAGGAAAGTCAGGTCATGACAGCCTTAAGGGAGTCTTACAGCTTTTCTGCATGTTACAGTACCTGTTTTCACTTATCCTCTCTCTCTCTCTCTCTCTCTCTCTCTCTCTCTCTCTCTCTCTCTCTTTTAAGAGAGATTTTTGCTATAGGGTGTGTGCACTCACCAGAGAGACAGAAAGACAGAAAGTGAGAAATCACCCCCCAGGGGTCTTGTCCATGCCAAAATTCCTTCTCCTCCATTCTCCTTTAGGGATTTTGGGCACACATGCATACACGCCCAGCATGAATTTTAAGCCTCCAGGTCCAGTACTTGAACTGCGGTTAAACTACATGGAAGTCCAACAATGTAATCATTATGCTATCTGCTCATCTCCATTCTATTATTATTCGTCCTTATTTTCATTTTGAAAGTTTGGTTAATAATCATAAGAATACTTGAGATTTGGGACCAGCAGTTGGCATAATGGCTGTGTCGCTGGACTCCCATGTAGTTGACCACGGTTCGAGTCCCAGACCCAGTGGCTTAAACTCACGCCAGGCACATGTGCGTGCATGCCCAAGATCCCTAGAGGAGAATGGAGGAGAAGGAATTGCGGCATGGCCATCCCCCTTGGGGGATGATTTCTCACTTTCTGCCTCTCTGTCTCTCTCTTTCTGGCGAGCGCACGCGCCCTATAGCATAAACCTCTCAAAAAAAAAAAAAAAAAAAAAAAAAAAAAAAAAAGAATACTTGAGATTTTATTTATTTACTTATTTTTGGAGAGGTTTTTTTTCTATAGGATACGTGCACTTGCCAGAGAGAGAGAGGCAGAAAGCGAGAAATCACCCCCGATGGGGGATGGCCAAGCCACAGTCCCTTCTCCATTCTTCTCTCAGGATCTTGGGCATGCACGCACATGTGCCCGACATGAGTTTAAGCCACCAGGTCCAGAACTTGAACTATGGTCGACTACATGGGAGTCCAGCGACGTAGCCATTACACCATCTACTGGTCCCAAATATTTGAAATTTTTTTTTGAGGATTTTTTTTTTGCTATAGGGAGCATGCACTCTCCAGAAAGAGAGAGACAGAAAGTGAGAACTCACTCCCCCAGGAGGGATAGCCACACCACAGTCACTTCTCCATTCTCTTCTCAGAATCTTGGGCACATACGCACACGTGCCTGGCGTGAGTTTAAGCCACCGGGTCCGGGACTTGAACCATGGTTGGCTGCATGGAAGTCCAGCGACATAGCTATTACGCCAACTGCTGGTCCCAGAATATTTGAGATTTTAAGAGAAATTATACATAGGGTAAAATTGAGCAATATTTAGTTTCAGAAATTGTTTATTGAAATAATTGACTTAGCAGTTACTCTTCCTCTTTCTTTTCTTATCTAGGTAGATAGTGGGGACTCCTCCAATTATCTGACCATTTCAGATCTCAGAGTGTAGTGTTGGATAAATCAAAGGTTCTAAAAGAATGCCAGATGGTTTGAAAGGAATTGTGAGCACTCCAACTAGTGCAGTCCTTTGAAAGCCAGCTGGCCGAGCCTCCTCTGCTCTGGAGGTAGGAACCAGACGCATTGTTCCATGCCAGCTGGCCCAAGAGTAGCTGGCCAGTGGCCTTGCTTTTGGTTGGCCAATTCTGGAAAGCCAGCCGAGGCCCTCCGTCTGCCCTAAGGATAGTCTGACACCAGAGAGTTGAGCCACGGTGCTCCAGGGAGTTGGAGCAAGTCTGCAGTGGCAAGGGAAAGAAAACCACTTTTTAGTTTACGTTACAAGTGAACCTCATATTAAGTTATGGATTTTCTCTGGAAAGCTTTAACACAATTTGTGTGTTCATAGACTCAATGCTGTTAGATGTATTAACAGTGCTTTCTACTAAACAAACTATAGTGAATATTTTTATATTTTAAGTAAACTCTAGTTTATTTGCTTTTGGAATTCTTATTTTCATTTATTTATATTTATTTCTTAAAGTGAGGTTTGCCTATTCTCTTAATTACCATCTCCTTCTTGTAGAGTTTTGACTATTTTTGATTCATAACATTTTTCATCTGTCTTATAGCTTGTTCTTATAAAAACCATAGGTACTTTAGAAGGTTAATTATATGTTATATATTGTCTTAAAACCTGTCTTTCGTTGCGTCTGTTGTTTTCTAATTAGACAGGTACTTGTATCATATACAGTGCTTCACTTCCTTTAGCAAATTTAATGTCACACTAGTGTAATCAACAGCAAAAGAAGTGTGAATATATAGCACTTTAAGTATAATGACCATTTAGTTCAGTGTTTTTGAATCCTCAAAATTAATAGCATCACCACTGTCTTTCAGTATGCTTTATGTTGCTTTAATTTTTTTTCAAATTTGAAGTATGATTGGTGCTACCTATGTTCATTAAATTCAAACTTTTGACTCAAACTGAAAGGCCATCTAATGGGAGGCCTTGAGTGTTGAGCTGATGAATTTGTACAGACTTGGTTTAGAGTTGCTTATCCATGAAAACGTTGTATTTCAAGAGTTTCTAACAAGGGGACCAGCAGTTAGCACACACGCCTTATAGCAAAAATCTCTCCAAAAAAAAAAAAGAGAGAGTTTCTAACAGGGACTTTCAGAGCACTGCTTAAAACCCTTTGAAAAACTGTATAGTTTTTCTCCCTATAAAAAGCTTTTTGGAGAGGTCTATAACCCTACACATGGTTAGGAACCACTGCTCTGTTACAGATGAAATGGTTTATGCTTTGAAGATGTTTCTAGAAGACTGTTGATTTTCTGTTTGTTTTACTTTGAGCTACTTAGAAGAGCATTTGAAAATTGAGTTCCAAAGAACTTTAGCATTGTCTGTGGAATACACTGTGAATGCTGCATACTAGAAGTTTAAATACTACTTCAGGAGGGATGTAAAGTTAGGCACTGGAGTCTTAGAAATGTAATCAAATGATTACACAAAAAGAAAAGCTCACAGCATTCAGTTCAGAGTGCAGCTGTGACTTCTGTCTTCTCTGTCCAATTTTCTCTATTTCAATTCACTAGCACCATCCATTTAGAACTCCGGAATTATATAAAAGCATGACACAGTTCTGAAGGGGAAAAAATGGACAGCTGCATTCCTAAAAAGGTTTTTTTGTTTGTTTATTTTTTTGTTTGCTATAGAATGTGTGCACTTGTCAGGGGGGGCGGGGGAGGTGGTGGAGAGAGAGAGAAAGTGAGAAAGCACCCTGGGGGGGGGGGGGGGTTGACCATACTGTAATCCCTTCTCCATTCTCTTCTTGGGATTTTGGGCACACTTGCCTGGTATGTTTTTCAAGCTTCCTAGTGTGAGACTTAAACTGCCCCGTTGACCTTGTGGGATCAAGCTGCTTTAACCATTTTGCCACCTGGCTGGCCCTTGCCGTATGTATGTATTTTTATTTTTTTGTTATAGGGTGCATGCACTTGCCAGAGAGAAACAGAGAGAAGGAAAGTGAGAAATCACCCCCCAGGGGGGATGGCCACACCATAGTCCCATCTCCTCCAGTGTTTCCTTGGGACTCAGGGCATGCACTCATACATGCCTGAAGTGCTTTTCAAGCTGCCGTGTGCAGGATTTGAACTGCACAGTTGGCTGTGTGGGATCCATGCCACCAACTGGCTCCAATTTTATTTTTAGTGTATTCTGTAAAACTGCTTCTTTCTGCTCTTAACTTCTAAAGTAAAACAATATTTATATTTTATAGTTATCCAGTCATATTATGCAAAGAGAAAATAAATGAATTTCCATGTAACTCATTTCACTTCTAAATAAACTGCCATGTAAATTTTTTCGATCCTTTTGTATTCTAAGATTAACATTACTTAATAGATATATCTGCACTGTTATCCAGACTTCCTTTTTAATTATTTCTTTAATTTTACTCATTATTATTCTTTTTAAATTTCCTATAGGGCATGAACACTCACTAGAGAGAGAGAGAGAGAAAGAGAAAGCAAGTTGCCAGGTCCAGGACCAGATGACTTACTGGTTATTCCACTTTGAGTGTTGCTAAAAAGCCCCATGATAATCACATCAGTATAAGTTATTTTATCTGTGGTTGCAAAATGGTGATTTCTTATTCTCTCAGCTCTTCCACATTTATTATCAGGAAGATTTTTACTTCATTAACTAGGACTTGTGTGAGGTTACCCTGAAATACAGTTTGTATAAGAGACTGCCAAGTATTTTTATACTACTATATTGTATCATTAATAAAAGTTAATGAGTTTTGGGCCGGCAGGTCACATGGTGGTTAAGGGCACTAGACTCCCACATGACTGACTGAAGTTCGAGTCTTGGACCTGGAGGCTTGCTTTCCCTCTTTCTCTCTCTTTCTTTCTTTTTCTAACTCTCTCTCTCTCTTTCTCTCTCTCTCTTCTCTCTCTCTCGTGCATAATCTGCCCCTCTCTGGTCAGATTAAAATAAGTAAGTAAATAAAGTTAAATACAATAATCCTTTTTTAAAAAGTTAATGAGTTTTATTTGGAATAGAAGTCATTGAGTTAATTGAAGATTTAATCTTTTATTTTAATGAGTGTTACAATGAAATTCTGAGTACCTTACCAAAATGTGAATGATTACTTTTGTTACAACTGATACGTGTACTGTGAAAGTTAAAGGTGAAAATACAGGAAAGCCTTTTGTACACTAGAATCAAGCAGAGAGCAAAAAGTACTTAATTAGGATAAAAATTCGGGATTCTGGGGCCAGCAGATGGCACTGTGGTTGCTTCGCTGGACTCCCACATGGCTAACTGTGCGGAGTCCTAGACAAGGTGGCTTGAAACTTAAACCAGGTGCACATGTGCCCAATGTCCTGGGAGGAGAATGAAAAAGAAGGGATTGCCTCGTGGCCATCCTCCCTGGGGAGTGATTTCTCACTATCCCTCTCACTGTCTCTGTCTCTCTCTCTCTCTGGTGAGACAAAAACCTTTACAAAAAAACTCAGAATTCTCAGAGTCCATTTGGACCAATCCATGCCCCTTAAATACAACCGAATGTCTAATTCATTGGTCTCTAGCAGAGTAAAAACCATGAGGTTCCCAGATAGGTCCTGTCTGGAATCAAAGACAAATGATGAAGAAATGAAAATTGCAAAAAGACACTATCTTTTAATTTATTCCCTCAATAAGTTGAAAGAGAAAATGGTGTTGATCGTATTGGAGAATGTTTTTTTCTAGACCTCTTAACTTTTTTTTTTTTTTAGAATTATTTTATTTAACTTTATTTATTGTCATTATTTTTATTATTATTTTATTGAAGTTGACCAGAGAGAGATAGAGAGAGCGAGAGAGAGGGAAAATGAGAAAGCAAGCTGCCAGGTCTAGGACTTGAACCACAGTCAGCCATGTGGGAGTCCAGTCACCTTAACCACCATGCCACCTGCTAGCCCCAAGACCTCTTAACTTTAAAGCAAAAATACAGTCACACATCACTTCATGTTGGGTCTAAGTTTCAAGAAATGCATCATTAGATGACTTTGTTGTTGTGTGAATATTGTAGCGTATACTTTGAAAAACTTAGATGATAGCCTACTATACACCTAGAGTATATGGTACAACCTGTAGGCTCATCATGGGACCACTGTTGTATATGCAGGCTGTAGTTGACCCTCAGATGTTAATGTGGCACACAACCGTATTATTTGTAGAGAGCTAAATCATTATCTAAAGCTGTTGAGATTACAAAAAGAACTCTGCTCTCCTTCTTAACTCACCCCTGCATCCCCGCTTTGACTAAAATTAGAAGAATTTATCATTTTATAATACTCAATCTCACTTGCCCAATATTTATGATTTCTCAGAAATATTGCCTAGACTTACACTGTTGAGTTCTGCTAGTTTTAATATCAACACAATCTGATCTTTCATTTTTTTTTTTGTTTCCCTGTTTTGATTTGTCTTTAACTCTTTCAAACAGAAGGAACCTGACCAGTCAGATCTGTGGAGTACATATTGTCTATAAAGACAGAAATAAAAACTATAAAATATGTTCTACCTTTTTTATGTTTTATGTTCTTTCTGTTCAGCAATTACTGAGCTGTATGTATCCCTAAAATATTGTTATTATTTTTTGTGAAATTGTGTGTAGACTAAAGGTTGTATATTATAGAATTAATGCCTAAATATTTTTAAAGGAAGAAGGGATTCTTTATTAAATATTCTTTTTACTTATACTGTACTTTATGGGAGAGAGTCCTTTGATCATCATTTCTCATAAAATCTTATTTAATTTCACATTTCTTCTCATACCTCTTCAGTAAATTACTGAATAAAGTAATGCTGAGTAAAACCTCACTTACTTAATCTGCTCTGTGTTATCTTGAGCCAGTTTGTTTTTGTCTGCTAAACTCTTGTATTATGGGAAAGTAACCTTGGTATCAAATGAAAATTAAACAAGTCAGTTTTTTTAGCTTAGTAACCATCTCTAGACAGCCTATAAATCACATTACTAAAAGTATGTGCTAGTGAGATTTCTCCATAGACAAACCCTTGCTATGGAATGCTGTTTACTTAAAAAGAATACTATGAATCTTCTCTAAAAGATAAAGAATATTGTTTTAGGGGGATGCCTCAAAAGACTAGACAAAATCTGTGTAATTGTTTTTAATCAGTTGAGCTAAACATGAAAGCTAATTATTCTCTTTCAGGGCTCTAAAATAATTTTAGTGCTGAAAATTATACTTTCCTACCTGTCAAATAAAACAGTTGCTTGTAGAATACCTATTATGATCAAGTCATTGCTCGAAGTGTTAAGTGATAGGGTTGATTTCATCATTCAGAGAAAGTGAAGAAGATACACTTATTTTCTTTAGAGAACCTTTCTAGGAAAACTATTTCAACTGTTACTTCCTTGACCTCTTCTAATGTAGCTAGAAACTCACTGTGCTTGAGCCTCATTATACAGCCTCTGCCCCATTTGCTTGTTAAGTATATAGGGGCTGGAGAGTGGTAGAGCCCAGTGATTAGTGAGTGGCCTTGAGTTCTGCTTTTTGGGCCTAAAAATTTGTACATTCCCCTTTTAAAAAGGAGGTTTTTATCTTTTTAAGAATATTTTGAGGCCAGCAGATGGCAAAGCAGTTGCATCACTGGACTCCCACTTGGCTGACCGCGGTTCAAGTCCCAGACCCTGCAGCTTGAAACTCATGCCGGGTGTGTGTGCATGCATGCCCAAGATTCCAGGAGAATGGAGGAGAAGGGATTGCAGTGTGGCCATCCCCCCTGGGGGGTGATTTCTCACTTTTCTTCTCACTGTTTTTCTCACTCTCCTGCAAGCACATGCACCCTAAGGCAAAAACCTCTCAAAAAAAGGAAAAACAACTTTTTTTTTTAAAAAAAAAAAAAGAATATTTCAGGGATCAGCAGATGGTGTAATGGCTACGTCGCTGGACTCCCATGTGGTCGACCACAGTTCAAGTCCTGGACCTGGTGACTTAAACTCACGCCAGGCGCATGTGTGTGCGTGCCCAAGATCCTGAGAGGAGAATGGAAGAGAAGAGATTGTGACATGGCCATCCTCCTGGGAGGGGGGGAGTGATTTCACACTTTCTGTCTGTCTCTCTCTTTCTGGTGAGCACATGTGCCCTATACCAAAAACCTCTCCAAAAAAAAAAAAAAAAAAAAAGAATATTTCAACCAATATGCTGCTTGTATTTACTGTCTTACCTTTATTTTTGTCAATAACTACTTGTTATTTTTTACATGCCAGATATTATTCAGTCTGAATTTGCCAAATTGCACATTTTATGGTAAGAAACATTTAATGAATAATTCCACTGCAATTAATGAAAGTTATCATTCACTTCTGAATTTATTAGAGCTGAGATTGTGGTTTTTTTTTTTGTTTTTTTTTTTTTTTTTTGAGAGGTTTTTCGCTATAGGGCGCGTGCGCTCGCCAGACAGACAGAGAGAGATATAGAGACAGAAAGCGAGAAATCACCCCCCAGGGGGGATGGTCACGCCGCAATCCCTTCTCCTCCATTCTCCTCTCGGGATCTTGGGCACGCACGCACACGCGCCCGGCGTGAGTTGTAAGCCACCGGGTCCGAGACGTGAACCGCGGTCGACTACGTGGGAGTCCAGCGACATAGCCATTACACTAACTGCTGGTTCCCGAGATTGTGGTTTTAATATTCTTTTTCAGGCATTTTATATATGATCTGACTTAAGAGTTCCTGTAAGCTGCAGAAAACTGGCTCCTCATGAGGAATTTCAGTACTCTCGTTCTATTTCCAGGATTAAATGGAATGAAATTAGTAGAGCCTACATTTAGATTTTATTCATACTCTGAACTCTCTTAAACACCTAAGCAGTGGGCTGGCCTAGTGGCCTAATGGTTAAGGGAACTGGACCCCACATGGCTGACTATGCAGTTTGAGTCCTGAACCTAGCAGCTTGAGAAACATACTGGGTGCACAAGTGTATGTGTGTACACCCCAAATCCTGACAGGATAGAGAAATGGAGAAGAGATTGTGGTGTGACCGTGCCCCATCACTTTCTCCCTCTCCCTCTGTGGTAAGTGCATGTGTCTTGTGACAAATTTAAAAAAAAAAAAAAAAAAAAAAAAAAAAAAAAAAAAAAAAAAACGGGGACCAGCAGTTAGCGTAATGGCTGTGTCACTGGACTCCCACGTAGTCGACCACGGTTCGCGTCCCAGACCCGGTGGCTTAAACTCATGCCGGGCGCGTGTGTGTGCCTGCCCAAAATCCCGAGAGGAGAATGGAGGAGAAGGGATTGCGGCGTGGCCATCCCCCCTGTGGGGTGATTTCTCGCTTTCTGTCTCGTGTCCTACAGCAAAAAAAAAAAAAAAAAAAAAAAAAAAAAAAAAAACATTTAAGCGGGCCCAGCAAGTGGTTAAATGCGTTGGATTCCTACATGACTGATCACAGTTTGTGTCCCGAACCTATAGGCTTGCTTTCTCGCTTTTCCCTTTCTTTCTCTCTGTCTCTCTCTGGTTAAATTAAAATAATAACAATAATTATAACAGCAAATGGAATTAAATAATTCCTTTAAAAGCACTTAAGCATATATTTTTGCATAGTAATTTAATTTCCAAGTTTATTTTCATAAAGGCAAAAAAAATAGGATGGTACAAGTAAAAACATGTAGGATTTGAGTAAGTTCTAGCCCTGCTATTTGTTACCTGTGTGGCCTTGGTGAATTACTACCTCTTTTAGCGTAAATGGAGATAATTATGATTCAGTACTTCAGAATTATTGTGAGTGTAGTTTACCTTATTTTTTAAATTAATTTTTTAAATTATGATTTCTGTTTTACGTATATTCAGTGTATATCTTTGTCTGGTACCGTATGATATTTTAAAGCATGCATTCAGTGTATAATAATCAAATCAATGATGTACACATACTAATTTTCAGTATTGAACATTTACATTATGTTGTATATATTTATTAACAGTTCTGCAGGTTTTTTAAGATATGTATTCAGTCGTCCAATTTCTTTTTTTTTTTTTTTTTTTTGGAGAGGTGTTCTCTATAGGGCGCGTGCACTCGCCAAAACAGACAGAGAGAGACATAGAGACAGAAAGCGAGAAATCACCTCCCTGGGGGGATGGTCACGCCGCAATCCCCTCTCCTCCATTCTCCTCTCGGGATCCTAGGCACGCGTGCCCGGCGTGAGTTTTAAGCCACCGGGTCCGGGATGCGAACCGCGGTCGACTACGTGAGAGTCCAGCGACATAGCCATTACACTAACTGCTGGTTCCCTCGTCCATTATTTTTTAACTCTGCTATGGTACACCATCTCATAGTCTCTTCCCCTTATTTATATGCATTTTTATGACCATTAAAATTTTTCTCACAAAGGACCAACAGGTGGCATGGTGGTTAAGGTGCCAGACTCCCACATGGCCAACCACAATTTGAGTCCTGAACTTGGCAGTTTGCTTTCTTGTTTTCCCTCTCTCTTTCGCCATCTCTCTCTGTTGAGCATAGGTGCCCTATTGAAAACTTTTAAATAATAATAAATAAAATTAAATAAGTAATTAAAGTAAATTTTACATATCATAAATTTTACAATGAAACAACTTCCATTCCCACCTGTGCTTCCTTCCCACCCCTGCCACCCCAGCAACTTTTGGTATCTGCCATTACTCTATTTCTATATTTTTGAGTCCTTCAGTTTCCTCCATAGTGTGCAGACGTTCAGTATATGCTAAGTGAGAACATGGGGTATTTTTTTTGGAGAGTTTTTTTGCTCTAGCATGTGTGCACTTGCTGGACAGACGAGAGAAACAAAAAGTAAGCAATCATCTCCGACGGGGGATGGACATGCTGTAATCCCCTCTCCTCCCTTCTCTTCTCAGGATTTTGGGCACACATGCACATGTGCCTGGCATGAGTTTCAAGCCTCCAGATCTGGAACTTGAACCTCGGTCGGCCATGTGGGAGTCCAGCAACATACCATTATACTATCTGCTGGTCCCAAGAACATACAGTATTTGTCTTTCATGGTCTGGCTTATTTCACTTAGCGTTGTATCTTCCAGATTCATCCACTTTGTGTCAAATGACAGAATTTTGTTGCTCTTTATGGCTGATTAGTATTCCATTGCCTATTTTACCCATTTTTCCCAATCTGTTCAGTGGTTGTTGGATACTTGGGTTGTTTCCATGATTTAGCTATTGTAATATACCATATTTTCCCAATCTATTCATCACTTGTTGGATACTCAAGTTGATTCTGTGACTTAGCTATTGTGAATAATGCTACAATAAACACAGATGTGTAAATATCTCTCCAACTGAATAGTTTCTGGTACTTTGGGTATATAGCCAATAGTGGTATTGCTGGATCATATACTTCTATTTTTAGATTTTTGAGGGACTTCCATATTCTTTTCCACAGTGGTTGAATTAATTTACTTTCCCGCCAGCAGTGTACAAGAGTTCCCTTTTCTCTGCAGCCTTGGCAGCTCTTGTTATTCTTTTTCTTTTTTTCTCCTTTTTTTTTTTTTTTTGACAGTAGTCATTCCATCAGGGGTTAGGTGATATTGCATTGTAGTTTTTATTTGCATTTTTCTTATGATAAGAGATAATTTCCTATGTTTTTTAGCCATTTTTATTGCTGCCTTTGAGAATTATCTGTAGAGATTGATTGCCCTTTTTTTCTTGGATTATTAGTGTTGGGGTTTTTTTTGGGGGGATTGTGAGCTATTTGAGTTTTTTTTATATTCTGGTTATCAATCCCTTACCTGAAATATAGTTTGCAGATATTTTCTCCCATGTTTGGGTTGTCTATTTATTGTTTCCTTTCCTGTGTAGAATCTTTGTATCTTGATGTAATTCCACCTACCTACTTTTGGTGTGCTAACATTTGCTTTAAGGGTATTATTCAAGAAATCTTTGCCTACTGCAACATCTTAAAGTGTCTTTACTATATTTTCCTCTAGTAGTTTTATGGTTGGGGGTTTTATGGTTAAATCTTTAGTCTATTTAGAGTTAATTTTTGTGAATGGTGAGAGATGAGGGTCTAGTTTCATTTTTCTACAGGTGGATATCTAATTTTCCCAGCTCCATTTGTTGAAAAGACTTTTCTCCACTGGATTGTCTTATTTCCTTTGTCAAAAATTAGTTGGCTGGGGAACCAGCAGTTAGCGTAATGGCTATGTCGCTGGACTCCCACGTAGTCGACCGCGGTTCGCGTCTCAGACCCGGTGGCTTACAACTCACGCCGGGCGCGTGTGCGTGCGTGCCCAAGATCCCGAGAGGAGAATGGAGGAAAAGGGATTGCGGCGTGACCATCCCCCCGGGGGGTGATTTCTCGCTTTCTGTCTCTATGTCTCTCTCTGTCTGTCTGGCGAGCGCACGCGCCCTATAGCGAAAAAACCTCTCCCACGGGACCAGCAGTTAGCGTAATGGCTATGTCGCTGGACTCCCACGTAGTCAACCGCGGTTCGAGTCCCGGACCCGGCGGCTTAAACTCACGCCGGGCGCGTGTGCGTGCGTGCCCAAGATCCCGAGAGGAGAATGGAGGAGAAGGGATTGCGGCGTGGCCATCCCCCCTGGGGGGTGATTTCCTGCTTTCTATCTCTCTGTCTCTCTCTGTCTGTCTGGCGAGCGCACGCGCCCCATAGCAAAAACCTCTCCAAAAAAAAAAAAAAAAAAAAAAAAACCTCTCCCAAAAAAAAAAAAAAAAAAAAATTAGTTGGCTGGGCCAGCAAGGTAGCCTACTGGTTAAGGTGACTAGATCCCACATGGAGACTCCCTGGTTTGAGTCCTAGACCCAGCAGCCTCAAAAACATGCTAGGTATATTTGCATATGTGCTCAAAATCCCAAGAAGAGAAAGGAAGAGAAGGACTTGGGGCATGGTCATCCCTCCTGGGGAGTGTGTTCTCATTGTCTCTCTCTGGTGAGCACACATGTGCTGTACCAAATTTTGAAAAAATTAAATGGCTATATGTCATCAGATTTGTGTCTGGATTCTTTACTCTGTTCCTTTGATCTGCTTCTTTTGTTTTGTGCCAGGTCCATGCTATTTTGGGTATTATGGCTTTGTAATATATTTTGAAGATAGGTAGTGAATCCCTCCAACTTTACTCTTTTTATACAGTATCACTCTGGCGATATGGGGTCCTTTGTGATTCCAGACAAATTTTATGATTTTTTAAAAATTTATCTTTGTGGGGGCCAGTAGGTGGCATGGTGGTTTAAGCATTGATTCCTACATGACAGTTCAAGTCCTGGACCTGGCGGCTTGTGGATCCCACTGAGCATGTTTACATGTGTCCCCAAAATCCTAAGAGAAAAATGGAGAAGAGATTATGGCATGGTCATCCTTCTAAAGGGGTGATTTCTCACTTTACCTCCCTGTCTCTCCTGTGAGCACATGTACTCTATGGCAGAAACCTAAAAAAATAAAAATAATAAATCTGTAAAGAATGTCACTGGAATTTTAATAGGAATTAATTATAAACCACTTTGGATAAGTACTGTCAATTATTATTGTCATTAGGCAAGGATGGAACAGTGAAAGGAGTGAACACTAGAACAATCTTTGCTACATTTCAGTTCTCTCCTTTTCATAAATATGAGACCAATAATGCTGCAGGTTTAGCCTGGCTGCTGAGCTGTGGCTGGTTTAGAAGTTCTGTTCCAGTGGTTGTTGGATGATATGAAAAACTGTTGATGTTTAACTGCACTTGACACTTGTCGTTATCTTTATCCCAGGAAGAAACCTCACTCTCGGATCAGGTATGCCTGTCTCCCTACTCTCCCCATCCCACTCTCCCATATTGAGCAACCACTAATCTACTTTCTGTCTCTATACCTTTACCTGTTATGGACCTTTCATGGAAATGCAGTCATAACATGTGGTCCTGTGTGACTGCATTTTTCCTCTTTTTTTTTTTTTTTTTTTTTTTTTTTTGAGAGGTTTTTGCTATAGGGCACATGTGCTCGCCAGAAAGACAGAGACGGAAGTGAGAAATCACCCCCCAGGAGGGATAGCCATGCTGCAATCCCTTCTCTTCCGTTCTCCTCTCGGGATCTTGGGCACGCATGCACACGCGCCCGGCATGAGTTTAAGCCACCAGGTCTGAGACTCGAACCACGGTTGACTTCTTCCTTAAGTTTTTAAAAAATTTGCTACAGGGCAGTTGCAGTCCCCAAAGAGAGAGAGAAAGAAAGTGAGAACGCATCCCCAGGGTAGGGGTGACGACACTCTCTAATCCCTTCTTCTCCACTCTTTTCATTGGATTTTGGGCATGCATGCATATGTGCCTGGTACGTTTTTCAAGCTGCTGGGTCTGGAACTCAAACTGCACAGTCGGCTATGTGGGATCCTGCCACCTTAATCACTATGCCACCCAACTGGCTGCTGTGACTGCCTTCTTTACTTAGCATGATGTCTTCAAGTTTCATTCATGTTATATTAATTAAGGTTTTTACAGACACAGTGATTTATCCTGTAAAAGAAGCAGTGATCTTGTAAAATCAGCAGAATTAAATTTCTAAATTCTTTAAAATATTATTTTATTGGGTCATTGGAAAAGTCATGACATACTTGTCTGTTTCTATGTTAAAATGCATCATGACTTTTTCAACAACCCAGTAAAATAATGAAAATTGGCAGTGTTCTACAACTTGTCAGTCACAAAAGATGAGAAAAGTCCTGTGGACAGTTATTAAAGCTACAGACCAAAAAGTGGTATTCCAGTGTAGAATATGGAAAAGATTCATGTCCTCACATTCTTTTTTATTAGTAGTTGCAATTGTGTATGTGGATAAAGTCATGATTGTTGGTACATCTTTCCATACAGAGGATAATTGTAACACTGTGAGACTTTTGTAACGTAAAGTGTTAAACCACTGTCATTTTTGTGATTTTTCTCCTGTAACTAATTTTCCTGCTGACTGTCCTGCATAATTCAGACATTATTATATAATGCTAAGTATATTAATTGGGGATAAGTGATTTGTTTATTATTAGTATACATGAGTTGTTGGAAACAGGATACTTAAAAGTGCAATCCTTAGATCTGGCAGATTATGCAGTGGTTAAGGTGTTGGACTCCCACATGGCTGACCGTGGTTCGAGTCCCAGACCTGGTGGTATGCTTTCTCACTTTCCCTTTCTCTTTCTGTCTCTTTCTGGTCAAATTGAAAATAATAACAATAATAAATAAAATAAAACAAAATAGAAAATTCTTTAAAGAAACAAATACAGGGAACCACCAGTTAGCGTAATGGCTATGTCGCTGGACTCCCACGTAGTCGACTGCGGTTCGCGTCTCGGACCCGGTGGCTTACAACTCACGCCGGGCGCGTGTGCGTGCGTGCCCAAGATCCCGAGAGGAGAATGGAGGAAAAGGGATTGCGGCGTGACCATCCCCCCTGGGGGGTGATTTCTCGCTTTCTGTCTCTATGTCTCTCTCTGTCTGTCTGGCGAGCGCACGCGCCCTATAGCGAAAAACCTCTCAAAAAAAAAAAAAAAAAAAAAAAAAGAAACAAATACAGTCCTCAGAGCATACCCCCCCCCCCCCCCCCCAGCTACTGCGACCAATTTATGGATATAGTTAAAAAGGTAAAATTGGGCAGCAGGTGGTGTGATAGATAAGGGCTGGATCCCATGTGACTAATTGTGTGGTTTGAGTTCCATACCCAGTGGCCTGAAAAATACACCAGGCACGTGTGCATGCATACTCAACATCCTGAGAAGAGAATGGAGGAGAAGATTGCAGCATGGCCATTTCTTCAGGGGTGGTGATTTCTCACTTCCTGTCTCTATCTCTGTCTCTCCCCAGCAACCATACATGCTCTGTGACAAAAAAATATAGAATAATAATAATAATAATAAAGTCAATGCTTTGACTTTGAAAACCAGCTTCTCTTTGCCTCAGTTTCTTCAGTTAAGTTGGGTGGCTGGACCTGTTACGCTTAATGTTAAAACTCTATGGTTCTGTGAAAATAATTAGTAAATGTATTGCTGAGGTCCCAGATTACTTCCTGTATCAGTAAGATTACATTGTAAGGTCATATTTCCTGTGTTTGAATTAGTTTATCTAAAGTGGTGTCATGACAGAAGGCTAATCATGTGTATAATCTTAGCAAAAAATGTATTTTTCTGAACAAATAGAATTAAAATCCATGGTTTGATATCCTACTTAGTCTTTAAAAATAAAAGTATTTAAAATCATACAGACCTATAACATTAGTACATGAGATGGGTTCAGATGTGACAGAAAACCAAAACAAGTGGCTTAGAAACAGGATAAAAATTTATTTCCTGCTCATGTAAAAGTTGGCACAGGTCTGGTATGGAGTTTTATTACCACTTATCCCCTTTTCTCTCTTACCAGTCACCCTCCTCTTAGGTGTAAACCACATTCTTATTGAGCAAGTTGGTGGCTCCTACATTATAGGAAACAGGGTGGAGAAATGAATAAAGCAGAAGTAAAAGGCATCTGTCAGTGTTCCATTAAAAGATTTCAGACACATCTATGTACATCTTCCTCATAGGCCAGAACTAAGACATGTGGACATGCACAGCTGCAAGGGAGTGTAGCCATGTGCCCAACTAAAAATTCTAATTATAGCGGAAGAAAGGGAGAACAGATATGAGGATGGGAGGTAGGCGGGCAAACCATCAGTCTCTACCACAATCTTATTAATCATAAACAAAAGGGGAAACCAAGGAGCACTTGCCTTTATTCTTCTAAAGGAGGAGGGTTCTGTGTCTCAAGTAGCTGATATTGATTCTCTAAATGGAGATGTCCTTTTAGAGAAGCACTGACAACTTAATGGAAACATCTCTTAAGATTTCTTTTTAATAATTAGTTCAGTGCAAGGGATCTTTCAAGGGAAATCTGCTAGGTACATTTCTTAGATTGTAATCTAGAGCTGATATTATGGTTTACGAGCCAATATCTTGTGAGTTTAGTTAGCATGAATTTTTTCACTGATCCCAGTAGCCCCTGGAGAAAACAATTAAGCAGTAAATATACCTGAACCCAGGTGTACAGTCACTTTACTGGAAGCATATACCTTGTAAGACTTTGTCTGACCTAAGCCACTTGTCTTTCATTCCTGCTCTTGAAGGGGAGGAGGGGAGACAATCACAAACTTATATAAAATTCAGTGTATTCATCTATAAAATCACAATAATAGTGCTGTGTATGATGAAGAGTAGTAATGAACTTTAAAAGGATTTTGTAAAGGAAAGAGGGCTTCCAAGGCTAATGATATTACAAGTTTTGACCCTTTAGAATCCATTTAGAGGGAAATTATTCACTGTTCTGGAATGATTGTGACCTTTTCAGAATTTAAATTATAAATCAGCAGAACTAGACTTACCCCCTCCCCGAATATTGAAATAACATATTTCATCTGTTACACTGTCTTGGTTGTTCCATTATCTGTGTGAATCATCTTAAGGATGAAGCCTTCCTATATTTTTCTTAAAAGAACAAGGTAATCCTAGTAAACTAAAGAGGGACTTTGAGACAGTGCTTAGGACCATAATATCTAGAAACTTAAGCTAATTATCATCAGTGTCAAACTACCAGGCAATCTGCACGCTTCGCCGGATTCATGGCTGTTTGAGGATTATTGAGTTAGACATGAGCATCTTAGATGCTGTTTTCTGGCTATGGAATCTTTTTTCTATAAAATTAAGATCCAAAAATGGATGTGTTTTTAATTTCCAGATTAGCCATCTGGAAATTCTTGTTGAAGAAATGTAGCTGAACAGGTGGCTATTTCCCAAAATTCCATACCTTGCTCCAGTCACTTTAGAAAGGGGTCCACTTATGGGTCAGACTTAGATGTGGATCTAAACCAGAGTAGCCCAGAAAGATGTGGCTCAGGCCCAAATGGTTCCTGACTCAGGAAAATTCAAGACACTAACCCTAATGCCAGCCTTGTACCCGAGAACCAAGAGACTTTTACAATAAAGATGAGCGCTCACTGTATGCCAGGCACACTCAAAGGTGGATGTGGTAACCATCCTCATCTTACAGATAGAAACTGAGAATTGCCTACAGTGCCAGTGAAAGGAGTGTCCAAGCTTGAGTCTGTAGAATTAATGCCTCTGCTATCACATCTTGCATGGAGCCCACTTCATTGTTGTGAACTTTCTCTGATTTACTCTCATTTCCTGGCTCATGAACTTCTAAACCATCAGCAACTTTGATTTCTCTCATTTTTGAGGCTGTATATGACAGAGTCTTCAAATTTTCATTTGTTAGCTTATTCCTGTTTTACCATTCTCAAAATACTTATGGTTAACTAAACTTCCTTGTTTCACTTTTAGTACCCAGTCTTTTTTCCTTCTAATCGTTCCTCTTCAGGGATTCTAAGTTTCTCTAGGAATCCTGAAAAACCAGTATCTTTTCTGATAGTTAAGAATTCACCAGTTAAGTCCTAGGATTAATTTGGTCAACCTAAAACCTTCAAGAATAAAAACCTATTGAGGTTCATAGACTCTCTTGCTACTTATCTCAGAGTAGCTTGAACAAGGTCTACAGACCACACTTGTCTCAAAGTTTCAGGGTTTGAATTAAGGTCACCCACAGTTCAGCAACTTTTGTACTGGAAACTAGAAAAGGGGCCCATATGGGGACCAGCAGGTGCTGTGGTGGTTAAGGGTGCTGGACTCCCACATGGTCAACCATGGTTTGAGTCCCGGACCTGGCAGCTTGCTTTCTTACTTTCTCTCTCTCTCTCTCTCTCTCTTCCTCTCTGGTCAAATTAAAATAAGTAAAATGAATAAAGAAAGTTAAATAAAATAATTTTACAAAAAAAAAAAAGAAGGGTCCATGTGTAGAGAAAATTTAGTGCCTTCTAATAACCTTTGTATACTTGAATTTAGTTATTAATTTATTCTGTAGACTGAACAAACTCAAGTCCTTTAATTTGAAAACAAATTAAGTAAATCTTAAACGACTGCTCCATTAAACAGAATTACATTGATTTCTATCTGGTATCCTGTGCTTTTCCAAGGAGTTATAACTGGTCATTGATTTATTTCTTGTGGGCAAGTGTCTTAAATACAATTGACCTACTTAGATTATCACAGCCACATCTTCCCTTTAAAGAGTGGCTTTTTTTTTTTTTTCTATCTTTAGGGCCACTCTGGCTCTTTATTTTAGGATGTTTTCTTGGTTATTACATACACTCAGCAATTCCCAAGGCAGGTTCTCAATATTCAGTGCTGTTGCCAGAAATGCCATGACATTTTCAGAATAAAATGAACCTTGATGAATTTTACTTTAAAAGACATAATTCTTTGTCACAGATCAGAGGAGATTAAGGAAATATAACTAAATGCAGTGCAGGATCCTGGATTGGATCCTAGAACAGAAAGAACATTAGTAGGAAAATAGGCAAAATTTTAATAAAAATCTGTATTTTAGTTAATAGGACAGTACCAGTGTTGGTTTCCTGTCATTGTACCATGGTTATGTAAAATTTTAATATTAGGGGAAGATAGGTTAAGGATATTTGGGGGCTCTTACAACTTTTCTCTAAATCTGGAAGTATTTTAAAATAAGAACATTTAGAAATACGTACATTGGGGGTCAGCAAGTGATATGGTAGTTAAGGTGCTGGATTCCCACATGGCTGACTGCAGTTCAAGGCCCAGATCTGGCAGCTTGAAAAATCACAACAAATAAATAAAAACTTTAAAAAAAAAAAAAAAAAAAAAAAAAAAAAAGGAAAGAAAGAAATGCATACCTTGTTCCAAATTATTTGGGAATTATGATCTTTACTCTTCTGGAGACACTCTCCAAGAGATTGATGATAACCTAAAATGTATCAGTATATGACTGCCCATGGAACTAGTCACAGAAATTCTTTCACTTTTATTTCCATTTAAGTTAACATACCAGTCTGGTGCAAGCTCACTGAGGTCTGTGGACGGCAGCACGATCTCACGAGAAAAGAGACTGAGTTCAGATACAGGTTTTAGGCCCTTTCACCACTCACTATTGGTTTCTGTTTAAGTAGCAACTTGGTTTTTCTGAGTCTGTTTCTAAATGTTGGCAGTATAATACCCAGCCCTTGATTTCTATAGGATTAAATAAGATTTATATATGTGAATCCTTGTCATAAACTGTAAAGCACTATGAAAACTGTTCATTTTGATTAATGTTCTAAGGAATCGTTGGGACAAAATAAAGATTGTCCAGTTTCAGGGATTATATTACATTAGGCTGACTCTCTTTAGGTAATTTTTCTTAGATTTAATTGTATTATCTCATTAAGTACAATAAAAATCCGTAGAGGATATATTTATAGTTGTACTTATTTTGAACCTTTTATCACCAACTGTCAGTTTGAGCCTAAACCATTATGACAGAGAAACACAGAGCAGTAGACTGAGCATTGTAGTCTGTTTAATACAGAGATTTTATTTGCACATTATTTTGATTTATTCAAGCTAATGCCTAGTCTTTTTGCTTTCGAAGTCTTGACACTGGAAAGAGAATTTCAAATACAAAAGGCCCAGATTTTTTAGTTTATATCTGACAGATCTAAAGTTGATTCTAAGTTCATATTCTTTTTTTTTTTTTTTTTTTTTTTTTTTTAGGAGAGATTTTTGTTATAGGGCATGTGCACAAGACAGAGAGACAGAAGGCAAGATGCCACTCCCAGGCAGATGGTCATGCCACAATCCCTTCTCCATTCTCCTCTCAGGGTTTTGGGCTCACATTTATACATGCCCGGCATGTTTTAAGCCAACGGGTCTGGGACTCAAACTACAATCAACTATGTAGGAGTCCAGCAACATAACCATTATGCCATCTGCTGGCCCCATAAGTTTATATTTCAATTGGCTTAACTCTGATTTTGTGCCTGGTAAGGGGCTGCTGTATGACTTCAACCAAATATTGATTGTTCTTTCTGCTGTGTCTGTTGTCTGCTTATTTAGATGTTTCACTTAAAGCCACCCATAAAGTTCAAACAGGTTCCTTTTTCTTTTTTTAAAAAATTTGAATTCATTTATTTACCTCCAAGTCCCCAATCAGGGTCTGTTTCTAAAATTCCAACCTTATGCCAAAAACAAAATAAGTAAAAGAAATGTATTTTCTTTGCTTCTCTTTTTCTTTTTTATTTTCTAGTTTCCCTATAGGATGTGTGCATTCACCAGAGATAAACAGATAGAGAAGGAAAGTGAGAAATCATCTTCTAAGAGTGATGCCCATACCACAATCCCTTCTTCATTCTCCTCTTGGGATTTCAGGCACTCACAGCATGTTTTTCAAGCTGTTGGGTCCAGGATTAAGCTGCATAGTTGGCCATGTGGAATCCAGCAGTTCTAACCTCCATGCCACCTACTGGCCCGAAAAGTGGGTTTTCTAGTGAAGTCAATGCTGTTCACCAGTAGTCCTCAGTGCTTATCTTTGCATAAAAAGAAATACTAAAAAAAAAAGAAAGAAAGAAAAAATTGTGGGACCAGCAGTTAGCGTAATGGCTATGTCGCTGGACTCCCATGTAGTCGACCGCGGTTTGCATCCTGGACCCGGTGGCTTAAAACTCACGCCGGGCGCATGTGCGTGCATGCCCAGGATCCCGAGAGGAGAATGGAGGAGAAGGGATCATGGTGTGGCCATCCCCCTAGGGAGTGATTTCTCGCTTTCTGTCTCTCTGTCTGTCTCTGTCTGTCTGGCGAGCACACGCGCCCTATAGTGAAAACCTCTCAAAAAAAAAAAAAAAATTGTTACTGAATTGGCAAAATCTCTGTTATCCTCAAGGAGTGCGTTTTCCAACTCAGTAAGAAATAGTGTCTTAGCAGGAGTAGATGAAAACCCCTTTAGTTTAATAAGTATGTATGTATGATGTCAAGACACATGTTCTGGGTCCAGCTCTGTAGCAGTAATGAGCTACTAAAGGGAAGCCAGATTCCACAGGGTGACCACATATCAACTTCTGGGCCCAGTCAGCCTGAAATATGGCAGCCACATGTATAAGTGCCCAGGATCCAATGGGCTAGATGGGGAGGAAGGGGATCTCAGTGGAACCAGACCCTGTGGAGGGTACTCTTCTCTTACTTTCTCTCACATGTGTATGCACACATTTCATCATGAATTTTAAAAAAAGCTACAATAAAGAGAGACTCATGTTCTACTTATGAAACAGCTATCTTATTAGATTAGGAATGAGACAAGGATGGTCATTAATTTTTTTAATATGCTAGAGGGTTCTTGTGCTCACTGGAGAGAGGCAAAGAGAGAGAGAAAGTGACTGAGTGAGGGAAGATGAGCAAGCACCTTCTATGGGGTATAGTCATGCCACAGTCCCATCTCCATTTCTCTTTTTGGAATATTGAGCACGCATGCACACATGCTCAGCATGTTCTTCAATCCCCTATGACTAGGACTCAAACCATGCAGGTGACCATGTGGGATCTAGCTCCCTTCACCACAGCACTACCAGTTGGCCCAGAATATTCATTATTAACATTGCCTTTACCATCATGTTAGAGATATTAGCTCAGAGAAGGAATCATTTATATATAATTGTAAAGGATTAATTAAAAATAACACTAGACGTTTGCCTTATCCAAGCAAATGCTGATTTAAGACAGATAGCTACAGGAAATTTAAGAAATATCTAATAATCCTTGTGGTAATTTTTCCTCACCAAGTCTATCCAGAAATGCCAGGGTTTCAACTAAGTCTTTTAAAATAAGAATCAAAAGCTTTAAATGCCTATGAATCTTTACAAATAACACAGGAACCATTAAAAAAAAAAGTTCACTTTTTCCAGTTTCACTTACAATTAAATCATTTTATTTTATTTAATAAGTTATATGAACCTATAATACTAAAGGTATTATAAGCAGGTGCTCAGCAAAAAGTGTCCTCTCAGCCTCCTCTCAGAGGCAATTACTGATACCAGTTTTTTATATATCATTCCAGAGAGGTTTTTTTAAAGGCATATATAAAGCTATCTTCTTTTTACATTAATAGTAGCATGCCACATATATTGTCTGTGTTTCATTTTTTACTTCACAATATCATTATGGAAACTGCATCAGATCACATATGAATCTATGCTTTTGATAACTACAAAAAATTAGATTATGGTGATATACTATAGTTTAACCATTTATATATTTAGGTTACTTTCAACCTTTTGCTTTTATAAGCAAGGCTGCATGGAGGGCCTGGTACGTATGTATCTCTGAGTATGCATGCAAATAAATACATTGAAAGTTAAATTCCTGGGACCAACAGATGGCATAATGGTTACATTGCTGGACTCCCACATAATCAACCGTGGTTCGAGTCCCGGACGCGGCAGCTTAAAACTCACACTGGGCATGTGTATATGCATGCCCAAAATCCTGAGAGGAAAATGGAAGAGAAGGGATTGCAGTGTGGCCATGCCTCTGGGGAATGATTTCTCTTTTTCTGTCTCTCTGTTTCTCCGGCAAGTGCATGCACAAATAGCAAAAATCTCTCTTAAAAAGAAAACGTATTCTTGGGAACAGCAGATGGTGTAATGGCTACGTCGCTGGACTCCCATGTAGTCGACCCTAGTTGGAGTTCAGATCCAGGGGCTTAAATTCATACCAGGCGCATGTGCATGCGTACCCAAGATCCCAAGAGGAGAATGGAGGAGAAGGGATTGTGGTGTGGCCATCCCCCCTGGGGGATGATTTCTCACTTTCTATCTCTCTGTCTCTCTCCGTCTTTCTGGTGAGCACATGCGCCCTATAGCAAAAACCTCTAAGAAAGAAAGAGAGAGAGAAAAGAAAAGAAAGAAAGGCATTTCTAAATATGGAATTGCTCAGTAGGTAAGTTCATGTATAATTTTGTCAAATTGCTCTCATAGGAGCTGACAGTTCTGTTAATGACAGTTTCATTAACAGTGTCCGAGAGTACTTTCCCCTAATACGAAGTTTTTGTGTTTTTTGTTTGTTTGTTTGCTTGGTTTTTGGTGGGGCCATTTTTGGGGACAGGAAAGACTTCTAAGTTATATTTAGAAAGGTTTTCCCCATTTTGAGATTATTATTTTTTTAAATCCTTGATATCTTCTTTTAATACTTTGATCATTTCATTTTCATATTTAAAATGAGTAAGGCTATTTTAATTATTTTTTCTCAACTTACTGTCAAGTTGTCCCAGTATCATTCTGAATAATTCATCTTTCTCTCACTAATGGGAGCTATCAGCTTTATGATTTATTAGATTCCTGTATGAGTTGGGATATTCTTCAACTTTCCTGTATCGTATCCATCAGGATAGTCTGCGTTATGCCATGGTAACAACCAACCTTGAAATCTCAGTGGCTTGTAACAATAAGTATTTTCCTTCCTTTTGGTATGTCTGTCAAGAGTTGACTGGAGGCTCTGTTGCATGTCTCCTCATTCAAGAACTTAGGCGAATGGAATTGCTACTATCTAGAACATTGCCAGCTGTCCAGGCCAAGGGAAAGAAGGTCCTAGAAAGTCTCACACCGTCAATAAAATGTTCAGCCTGGAAGTGATATATTTTGGTTCTCTTTATAACTCATTAACAAATATCAATCACATGACCTTAACTATAACAAGAGGGCCAAGAAGTACAGTCAGAAGGTAGAAAGCTGAAAAATATTTGGCAAACGGCAACTACAGCTATCATCTCTTTTCTGTCCTATTAATCTGTCAGTTCATAGTAGCACGTGTTTTTCTTTTTTTGAATATTTCTGGCTATTCTTTCATTTTCACTTTTACTGTTGAACTAGAATTAACTTCTCCAGCCATTCTCTTCCTTTTATAAAAAGAAAAACTCTGTGGGTATTTTTTATTGTATCTACATTAAATTTAGAGATTTAAGGAAAATTGATATCTTTATAATATATACTCTTCACAACCAGGAAAAGGACATATCTTTTAATGTGTTTTTTATTTTTTAAGAGGTTTTTGCCATGGGGCATAAGCTCACTGGAGAGACAGAGACAGTGAAAGCGATAGTTGCTGCACTCTCTTCTCCATCCTCCTCCTGGGATCTTGGGGGCACACACACACACACACACACACAAACACCCCTGGTGTGAATTTCAAACAACTGAGTTCGGGACTAAACCGCAGTTGGCCATGTGGAAGCTGAGTGACATAACCACCATACCATCTGCTAGCCCAAAGAATATATCTTTTTGGGACCAGCAGTTAGCGTAATGGCTATGTCGCTGGACTGCCACGTAGTCTACCACAGTTCGAGTCCTGGACCCGGTGGCTTAAACTCACGCTGGGTGCATGTATGTGCGTGCCCAAGATCCCGAGAGGAGAATGGAGGAGAAGGGATTGCGGCGTGGCCATCCCCCCTGGCGGGTGATTTCTTGCTTTCTATCTCTCTGTCTCTCTCTGTCTGTCTGGCGAGCGCATGCGCCCTATAGCAAAAACCTCTCAAAAAATATATATATATCTTTTTAATTATTCACATCTTTTCTATTTTGCTAATTTTATTTTTTCTTAAGTTTTATTCATATCTTCCATGAGAAAAACAGGGAGAGATAGAGAAAGAGAAACAGAGAGACAGAGAGAGGGGTACTCCCAACAGGATTTTCACACTCCCACTCCTGATGCCCCCTACTGGGTGTCAGTCTGCCCAGATTATGGCATGCTCCAGGAGGTCCTGGGTCCAGTTGTACCACCATCTGGCCCTTATATTTTCTTAATTAGATTGTGTACATTTATTAATAAGTGTTCTTTTTCATGTTTATTTTACTGTTATCTGTAAGTAATGATAATTTTAATTCTTTACAGTCAGGTTGGCTTTCATGAGAGATTAGAAAAGATACAACCAGCTCTCAAATAACATCTGTTTCTAAACAGAAGGTTTTATTTTTTTTTGGAGAGGTTTTTGTTATAGGGCACATGTGCTCACCAGAAAGACAGAGAGACAGAAAGCAAGAAATCACCCCGCCAGGGGCGATGGCCGTGCCGCAATCCCATCCCTTCCATTCTCCTCTCGGGATCTTGGGTATGCACGCACACGCACCCAGAGTCAGTTCAAGCCACCAGGTCCAGGACTCAAACCACTATAGACTACATGGGAGTCCAGCGACATAGCCGTTATGCTAACTGCTGGTCCCCCAAACAGAATATTTTTTTTTTATTCTTATACTGAAAATTTTCCTTACATGATCCATTAATACATATTTATATGAATCTGTATTAAGTATCTGTATAAAATAAGTAGATTAACATTACACCAACAATGATAAGTACTGTTCATCTCAGCAGTTGGAAGCACTTAGGAAATTTTTTTAACATTCATGATGGTTCTTTTTAAATTATTTTACTTTAACTTTATTTATTTATTTTAATCAGACCTGGGAGGGGGGATGGAGAAAGTGAGAAGTCAAGCCTCCAGGTCGTGGTTGGCCATATGAGAGTCCAGTGCTCTTAGCCACCATGCCACCTGCAAGCCCCAGGAAATTTTTAAGGATTATATTTGTTTTGTGCTCTACAGGTATCAGTTATGTCCACCTGGTAAAAATCAGGAGCTGATGTGACGTTAATGTACACTAAGGTCTGGCTTCAGTTAAAGAGGTTCATTGACCCACTCATTAGAGTAACTAGAGTATGGTTTTGAGAGACATAGACATTGCTTTCTATTTCATTTTGATTTCCTTCATTGCAAGAAAGGCTTTTTTTTTTTTTTTTTTTTTTAAGAAAAAAAGAAAGGCATGTTTTGCGGAAAAAACACCTTTTTAAAAACTATGTAAGTATTGTATTATACTTAGACTTTTTCAAGTTGAGATTGGAACCACTCATTTTTTCCTATTCTTTTCACTACCTTTGTGTTAATTACAATGTGAAGCTTAACCTGGCTATTTTCCTTTTTTATAACTTGTCTTCCATTACATCCTCCTATCTCAGCATTACTCTTTGTTCTTTTTCCTGCAACTCATGCTTTTAAGAATCCTGCCATTAATTAATCACGAGACCATGAAATATAAATCAATAGTTAAATGCTTATAACAGATTCTTTGTAAACTTGTAGTACTTATACAGTTGTGCTTGGGATGGAGAGGTCATAAAGGAATATAAACTTAGATTTTAATCCCTCGCCATCATCAAAGTGAAGTCTCCTAAACATCTAATGGAATGATCTAAGTTAAAAGTAGAGGCATAATCATTACATAAAAATGGAGAAAAAGTCTTTATAGAAAATAGTTATTGAGAATGTAGCAGAGCAAAAATAGGTCCACAAAAATAACGAACACTTGAAATAAAAAATGTTCAAGAAAATAAACTTCAATTATGGTCAACAAAGGTATCACCTTAGGCTTGCTTTTAGAATTTTGGCAACATCACCAAAGAGAAAAACTGTTCATAACCCAAAGAAAACAAATGTAGCAGAAGAAACAGAAAACACTCAACTATAGAAGGATTGGAATTGTCAATAATAGGGCTAGAAAGGAACAAAGACTGTAGGAACTGTTTAGGATTCAAACAAACAAACACACTGAAGTACTGTGATAAAAGGTATAAAACATTTATAGCATCTTTTCTTCCTAAATTAAACATTGTTATAAAATCTCTTTTCTTGATATTTCTATAGATATGCCACGTTTCTTTTATTTAGTGTTCATAACATAATTTCTTGGAGCTTATTACTCCCATACTTTCCATACTTTTATATTAAAACTATGTATCTTTTATATATTAGTTTTGGATTTAGATTTAGATTTACAGTATTTTTGAGATTAATTTTACATAAAGTCCCCATCATGATGTATACTATATATATTTTTAACAGAACTTTACATTTTTCCATCTGCCAAATGTTTTCTCCCGTTGCACCTCACACTCACCATTTACCCATTCTCTACCATCCACTTCCTCTCCTGGAAGTCCTAGCATTCACTCCCATCCTCTCCACTCTCACATCTTCAGATCTCTCAACGTCTGCCATCATAGAGTGCAGATACTAGGTACAAACTGAATGGAGTTATACAATGTGTACCTTTGAAAGTCCGGGTCACTTCGCTGAACATTAGGTCTTCTACATTCATCTACTTTGAGTCAAACGATAGGAACGCGTTGTTTCTTATAGTTGATTAGTATTCCATAGTATTTACGTGCCACAATTTTTCAACCCATTTGTTAGTTTTGGGACACTTAGGTTGGTTCCATGTCTTAACAGTTGTGAATAGCACTACAATAAACATACACAGACAAGTGTCCTTCTGATGGAGCGTCTTCCTATCCATTGGGTAATGGATATTTAGCAAGGAGTGAGATTATCAGGTCATATGGTACTGGATTATATAACATCCTTTAATGCAAAAACAAACAAACAATGAAATCAGTAATGAGGTGGTCAGTAAAATTGAGGCTAAATGGAAAGATCCAGAATAAAATTCAGATGGAATAAACAGGTTAGAATAGTTCTATTAAACCAAATGATTTTGTTCCTCTAACTCTCCTCTAAATATTGGGTGGAAGTACAAATAGGAGGAAACCTCAGGGAAGGAAACATTGAAGAAGTTATAGTGAAAAACTAGTCTTTGCCTACGGATTGAGAGCTAGTGGAGTTCTTATTTTCCAGATTTGGCATTAAAGATAGAATACCCAGATAACTACTTACCAGTTTCTTGAAACTGAAAAGGAAGAACTACCCTCTAGAAAATAAAAGATAGGAATGTCCTCAGACTTTAAACTCAAATGATAGAAGAAGATGCATTTAGAAAAATATTTACAGAATGCTAGCCAATTATTTTGTCTAGCTGTCTGCCTTTTAAAGATAAAAGATTTTTGATCCCTGATACTATTTTGTCTGATAGAACTCAGATGTCTATTTCCAATAGCAAAGTACCAGAGAAGATATAAAAGACAGGGAATGTAGAGAGACCTTGGGCATATAAGAGGCAGAAACTGGAGTACTTTGAAGGAAGTGGGGAAGCGCTATCATCCAGTACTGCCAGCTGAGGTGCTTAGGCTCAAGACTTCTCAGTTCAGGATCGCTATCTGAGATGCTACATTCCTTGTGGGCCTCAAACATCTGGAAAAACAGCCTTACCTTCGCTCAGGGATGATTATAAAATCTTGTTTGCTATAGCTCATAGAACTAACAATTTATAGATTTATCATGAAAAATAGAATTTTCAGATGAACTTGAACATTGACAACATAGGAGTAAAATGTTTATACTCTTTGTCTTAGGTAAGTTACATGGTAAAAACAATTAAAATCAGTAACTTTAGGGAATTTAAAGTTAGAATAAAGGAATGTAAGTCTTTTTAAGACGCATTTCTTCCCTGGTATAGTAAGATCTAGAGGGCCCAAGTGTTTGATATGCATTGGTGTACTCTCAATGTGGAGGAAAATGTGCTTTAATTCTATATATGTAATATGTACACACAGACTATAACTCACACCTTCTCCCTTTAAATCTTTTAATACCTTTGTCTCTACTATCTTTTATGTGCAGATGTAGACAGATATTGGTCAAGTATATCACTGATTTTTTTATTTTAAAATAAATGTTATATTCTGTAGTGCTAATAGATGTATAGCATTAAAAATCCAAATATAGACACATGAAAAGACTATCCTCCCCAGGTTCTTTGGTCGCTCATCAAATGCAGCTCATGTTATCAATTTCATGGGTATCTTCCAGGGATAATTTATACATATTGAAGCCAGTTCCTTTAACCTTAATAGCAGAGTCTACCACATCTATCTAATAACAGATATGTCTGTCATCTTACTGACCTCTGGCATGGTAGAGAGCAGTCAGCTATGAATAATCTGAGCTGTGGGTCACCTGCCCTTGATTGTTAATGCAGACACAGAACCTACTATCTAATTCTGTCAGACTTGGGTTATTGCAGTAGAGCTAGGTACTGGCGAGTCCAGTGAGTCCACACTGTGGCTCACCATCTGAACCTTAGCAGTAGGTATGAGTGAATGGTCAGGCCTTCTACAGTTGTTGCCTTTTTATTTTTTAAAAGATTGATTGATTGATTTTTTTATTATATTGTTATTCTTTAAATTGATCAGAGAGAGAGAGAAACAGAGAGAGAGGGAAAGTGAGAAAACAAGCCACCAGGTCTGGGACTTGAACTGTGGTTAGCCACATGGACTCCAGCACCTTAGCCACCATGCCACCTGCTGGCCCCTCTACAGTTGTTGGTTGTTTTTTGTTTTTTTTTTTAGTTTTTTAAAAATTATTTCTTTATTTAATTTTATTTGTTGTTATAATTTATATTTTTTAATAATTATTTATTGGGACCAACAGGGTAACGACTATGTCGCTGGACTCCCACGTAGTCGACCGCAGTTCGAGTCCCGTACCCAGTGGCTTAAACTCATACCAGGCACGTGTACGTGCGTGCCCAAGACACCGAGAGGAGAATGGAGGAGAAGGGATTGTGGTGTGGCCATCCCCCCTGGGGAGTGATTTCTCACTTTCTGTCTCTCTTGTCTCTGTCTTTCTGGCGAGTACACTCACTCTATAGCAAAAAGAAAAATGATTTATTTATATGGTAAGCAGTTACTGTACCTGCCCTAAAAAACTTTCCAGATTAGGCTGCAAAATAAATATTCAAAAAGTAGTAGCTTTTTTTCTATGCCAGGGATAACTAGTTTAGAAAATAAAATGGATTGGACCAGCAGTTGGCATAATGCCTATGTCGTTGGACTCCCATGTAATCAACCACAGTTCGAGTCCCGGACCTTGTGGCTTAAACTCACACCGGGCACATATGCATGCGTGTCCAGGATTTCTAGAGGAGAACGAAGGAGAGGGGATTGTGGCATGGCCATCCCCCTTTGGGGGGTGGGAGTGATTTCTCACTTTCTATCTCTCTGTCTCAATCTGTCTTTCTGGCGAGTGCACTCTCCCTATAGCAAAAACCTCTCAAAAAGAGAAAGAAAGAAAGAAAGAAAGAAAGAAAGAAAGAAAGAAAGAAAGAAAGAAAGAAAGAAAACATAATGGAAAAAAAGATTCCATTTTGGGGTCAGCAGGTGGCGTGGTGGTTAAGGAGATGGACTCCTATATGACCAACCATGGTTCAAGTCCCAGACCTGGTGGCTTGAAAATCATCCTGGGCTAGTGTGTGTAAGTGCCTAGAATCCCAGGAGAAGAATCAAGGAGAAGAGATTGTAACATGGCTTTCCCCCCTGGAGGATGTTACCTCATTTTTCACTCTTACCATCTCTCTCTGGCAAGTGCACATGCCCGGTGGCAAAAATCTAAAGGGGAAAAAAAAAATCCATTCATAGTATAAATAAATAAATAAATGTAATAACTAGGAATAAACTAAAGAAAATTGGAAAACTTGTATGAATAAGCTATACACATCTACTGAAAGAAATAAAATAAGCTTAGAATAAATAAAAAGACATGTCATGTGCCTGGATATGAAGACTTTCCTTAGTTTCTTTTATGCTCTTTTTTTTCTTTTTAAGAGGTTTTTGCTATAGGGCGTGTGCGCTCGCCAGACAGAGAGAGACAGAGAGACAGAAAGCGAGAAATCACCCCACAGGGGGGATGGCCACGCCACAATCCCTTCTCCTCCATTCTCGGGATCTTGGGCATGCATGAACACGCGCCAGGTGTGAGTTTTAAGCCACCGGGTCCAGGACGCAAACTGCGGTCAACTACGTGGGAGTCCAGGGACATAGCCATTATGTTAACTACTGGTTCCCAAGTGAGAAAGCAAGCCACCTGTTCCAGGACTTGAACTACAGTAGGCCATGTTAGAATTGACCACCTTAATCACCATGCCACCTGCTGGCCTCCTTTTTGTTTTTTAACTATAGAGCTTGTGTGCTTGCTTGAGAGACAGAAAGCAAGAAATCACCCCCTGGGGGGATGACCACACTACAATCCCTTCTCCTCCATTCTCCTTTCGGGATTTTTGGATGCACACGCACACATACACACCTAGCGTGAATTTTAAGCCACCAGGTCCAAGACTCAAACCACTGTTAACTTTGTGGGAGTCCAGTGATGTAACTGTTAAGCCATCTGCTGGTTCCCATAAACCATCTTAATTTTTAAAATCTTGTGTAGGCCAGACCAAATACATTTGCAGGCCAGTTTACAGGCCTTGAGTTTGTGAGCTCTGCTGTATAGTTTTGGTTTTAGTTTCAAGATTATGTCTAACTTACTTTTTAAATGAGTCAGGATACTCTATGTTGTACCATACTTCTTTTTCTATCCTTTTTTATCTGTACTCTGGATCAGTTTACATAGCAGAGGAATTATCTTGGCAAGTTTGTTGAGTTCTAACTCCATTGCCATCAGGGACTGGGGCCTTTTTTTTTTTTTTTTTTAAGAATTATTTTGTTTAACTTACTTACTTCCTCCCTCTCTCCCTCCTTCCTTTCCTCCCTCCTTTCTTCCCTCCCTCCTTTCTTTCTCTCTCTCTTTTCTTTTCTCCTTCCTTCCTTCCTTCCTTCCTTCCTTCCTTCCTTCCTTCCTTCCTTCCTTCCTTCCTTTCTTTCTTTCTTTCTTTCTTTCTTTCTTTCTTTCTTTTTTCACCAGAGGGACAGAGATAGAGAAAGAAAGTGAGAAAGCAAGCTACCAGATCTGAGACTCAAACTGTGGTCATCCATGTGGAGTCCAGCGCTCTTAACCACCATGCCACCTGCTGGCCCCTAGGGACTGGGGCCTTTTATAAAAGACATTTCTGTATTTTTAGGTTTTCCTCTTGAGCCAACTTTGATTCTTTTATTTTTATAAAATCTATTTAATCCAGGTTTTTAAATTAATTTTTTAATTCTCTTACAGTTTTTTAAAATCTCTACCTAATAATAGTTTTAATCTCTTTCTTATATTCTAAATATTGTGGTTGGTTGGTTGATATTGCCTCCCCTTGATTTTTCTGCTTCTAATTCATCTAATTTTGTGTTTTAAACTTTCTTTTTTGTTTTTAATTTTTTAATTTATTTTAATTTGACCAGAGAGAGACAGTCAGAGAGAGAGAAGGAAAGCGAGAAAGCAAGCCCCCAGGTCCGGGACTCGAGCCATAGTTGGCCATGTGGGAGTCCAGTGCCTTCAACCACCACACCACCTGCCAGTCCCCCCCCCCCTTTTTTTTTTTAAGAATTATTCAACTGGGAACCAGCAGTTAGCGTAATGGCTATGTCGCTGGACTCCCACGTAGTCGACCGCGGTTCGTGTCCCGGCCCCAGTGGCTTAAAACTCACGCCGGGCACGTGTGCGTGCGTGCCCAAGATCCCGAGAGGAGAATGGAGGAGAAGGGATTGTGGCGTGACCATCCCCCCTGGGGGGGTGATTTCTCGCTTTCTGTCTCTATGTCTCTCTCTGTCTGTCTGGCGAGTGCACGCGCCCTATAGCAAAAATCTCTCTAAAAAAAAAAAAAAAGATTCAACTTAATTTTTTTTATTTAATTTATTTTAATATGACCAGAGAGGGACAGAAGAGCAAGAGTAAACAAAAGAGAGAAAGCAAGCTGCCAGGTTGAGGGCTCGAGCTGCAGGCGGCTATGTGGGAGTCCAGTGCCCTTAACCACCACGTCACCTGTTAAAACCCTTGTTTTAACCTTTCTTAATTCTGACTTATATTTTGTTTGTTCTTTTTCTTTCCTTTGTTCCCTTAATTCTATTTTTCTTTTTAGATTGATTACTTTTTTTTCTTTTTAGTTTTTTTTCCATATGGTGTGTGTGCTGGCAAGCAAGGGAAAGAGAGAGATAGTGAGAAGGAAAGTGAAAAATAACAACACCCCAACTCCCCCCCAACCCCGGCATGACCACACTGTAATCCCTTCTCCTCTATTGGCACATATGCACAAGTGCTTGGCATGATTTTCTTGTTTTTTTTTTTTTTTTTTTTTTTTGAGAGGTTTTCGCTATAGGGCGCGTGCGCTCACCAAACAGACAGAGAGAGACATAGAGACAGAAAGCGAGAAGTCACACCCCAGGGGTGATGGTCATGCCACAATCCCTTCTCCTCCATTCTCCTCTCGGGATCTTTGGCACGCACACACACACGCCCGGCGTGAGTTTTAAGCCACCAGGTCCGGGACGCGAACCGCGGTCAACTACGTGGGAGTCCAGCGACATAGCCATTACGCTAACTGCTGGTTCCCCTTGTTCTTTTTTTTTAAGAGGTTTTTTGCCAGGACCAGCAGATGGCATAATGGTTATGTCACTGGTCTACCATTGTTTGAGTCCCAGACCCAGGAGCTTAAAATTTACGCTAGGCATGTGCGTTTGCATGCCCAAAATCCTGAGAGGAGAATGTAGGAGAAGGGATCATAGCATAGCCATCCCTCCACCCTGGGGGTGATTTCTTGCTTTCTGTCTCTCTCTGTCTCTTTGGCAAGCACATGCTCTATAGCAAAAATTTCTCTCTTAAAAAGAGTTTTTTTGCCATAGGATATGTGTGCTTGCCAGAGAGAGACAGAGATAGAGAGAGGAAAAGTGAGAAATCACCTCTTACGGGGATGGCCATGCTACAATTCCTTCTTCACCATTGTCTTCTCAGGATTTTGGGCATTTGGGCACATGTGCACATTCACCTGGCATGTTTTTCAGGTCACTGGGTCCAGAATTCAAACTGTGTAGTCAGCTACGTGGGATCCAGCTGCCATAACCACCAAGCCATTGGCTGGCTCTAAATTTTTCTTAGAGTCATTTTAAGTGTTTTCTTATAAACAGAGTATAGCTAAATAGTGTTTTTATGTAATCTTGGAGTCTTTTTTTTTTTAATAAACTCATGCTTAATTCTGTTTTTTCTTCTTTTGCCCATTTTCTTTTTTAAAAAAAAATAGCTCTTTTTAAAAAGAATTATTTATTGGGAACCAGCAGTTAGCGTGAATCATGTATTAGTTTCTTAGAACCACCGTAACTAAGTACCATAAACTAGGTGCGTTATAACAACAAAAAAAATTTTTTTTTTTTTTTGGAGAGGTTTTTTCGCGTTATCTTGGGCAACAACAAAAAAATTATTGTCTCATAGTTCTGGGATCTAGAAGTCTGAAATCAGTATGTTGTCAAGGTTGGTTCCTTGTAAGGGCTCAGATAGGATCTGTCTGTTCCATGCCTCTGTCCTAGCTTCTGGCAGTAGCCAGCAGTTGTTGGCAATCCCTGGCTTATTGCTGCAGCACTTCAGTCCCACCTTCGTCATCATATTGCATTCTCCCCTCGCACGTCCATCATTCTCTGTCTCCTCTCCTCTTATAAGGACACCAGTCATGTTGAAGTAAGAATTGACCCCTATGGACCTCACACTAGTAGGTGGTGGCTTTATAAGAAGAGGGATAGGGACCGGCAGTTAGCGTAATGGCTATGTTGCTGGACTCCCATGTAGTTGACTGAGGTTCAAGTCCCGGACCCGGTGGCTTAAACTCACGCTGGGCGCGTGTGCATGTGTGCCCAAGATCCCAAGAGGAGAATGGAGAAGGGATTGCGACATGGCCATCCCCCCTGGGGGGTGATTTCTTGCTTTCTATCTCTCTGTCTTTCGTGCGAGCGCATGCGCCCTATAGCAAAAACCTCTCAAAAAAAAAAAGAAGAGGGATAGAGGTCACAACTGACAGAAACATGCTCTTGCACTCTCACCATGTGTCACTTTCAGACTCTGCAGAATCCTGGCCTGCAAAAAGGCCTTTACTAGATGTGACACTTCAGCCTTGGGCCACCAGAATTGTGACCTGAATAAACTTTTATTCTTTATAAATTACCCAGTCTATAGTATTCAGTTATAGCAACAGAAAAATTAACTAAAACACTTCTTTTTACATTTTCTTAATTCAGTCTTTTATAATGCCAAGTTTTTTTCATTTTAATTAAGTCTAATTTTTTCCAATTGTGAACTTTGTTGATGGCATTGTCTAGAACTTTTGCATAACCTTAGATCTTTCGCCTATGATTTTTTTATCTGTATTATAGTTTTGTATTTTATATTTAAGTTGATCCATTTTGATTGTGTGTGTGTGTGTGTGTGTGTGTGTATAAGGTTAAAGTCAAGGTTCAGTTTTCTTGTTATTTTTTAAGAATTATTTTATTTAACTGTATTTATTTATTTATTTATTTATTTTAATTTGACCAGACAGGGACAGAGTGAGAGAGCAAAAGTGAGAAAGCAAGCCACCAGGTCCAGGACTCGAACCATGGTTGACCATGTGGGAGTCCAGTGCCTTTAATCACCATGCCACCTGCCGGCCCCTAGGTTCAGTTTTTTGACTATGGATCATTCATTGCTTCAGTACTGATTGTTGAAAATGACTTCATGGGACCAGCAGTTAGCGTAATGGCTATGTCACTGGACTCCCATGTAGTTGACCGCGGTTCAAGTCCTAGACCTGGTGACTTAAACTCATGCTGGGCCCGTGTACGCCCAAGATCCCAATAAGAGAATGGAGGAGAAGGGATTGCAGTGTGGCCATCCTCCCTGGGGGGTGATTTCTTGCTTTCTGTCTCTCTGTCTCTTTCTGGCAAGCATATGCGCCCTATAGCCAAAACCTCTTAAAAAAAAAAAAAAAGAAAGAAAGAAAGAAAATGACTTCATATAAGTGCTTTTGCATGTTTCTCAAAAATCATTTAGGCAGGGCCAGCAATTGGCCTGGTGGTTAAGGCACTAGACTCTCACCTGGCGGACCACGGTTCAAGTCCCAGACCTAGTGGCTTACTTTCTCACTTTCCTTCTCTCTCTCTGACTCTCTCTGGTTAAAAAATAATAATGATGGGCTGGCAAGTGGTGTGGTGGTTAAGGACACTGGGCTCCCACATGGCTGACCACCGTTCAAGTCTCAGACCTAGCAGCCTTCCTTCTCTCTCTTTGTATTTCTCAATTAAAATAGTAATAATAATAATAATAATAATAATAAATAAAGTTAAAAAATAATTCCTTAAAGAAAATAAATAATGATGATAAATACAATTAAATAAATAATTCTTAAAAAGATATTTTTAAAAAATCATTTAGGCATGGGCCAGCAAGTGGCATGGTGGTTAGGGCACTGAACTCAGGCATGGCCAACTGCATTCTGAGCCTTGGACCCAGTGACTTGAAAGTCATACTGGGGAGGGGGGGGGGGACCAGCAGTTAGCGTGATGGCTATGTCGCTGGACTCTCACATAGTCGACCGCAGTTCGAGTCCTGGACCCAGTGGCTTAAACTCACGCCGGGCGCGTGTGCGTGCCTGCCCAAGATCCTGAGAGGAGAATGGAGGAGAAAGGATTGCGGCGTGGTCATCCCCCCTGAGGGGTGATTTCTCGCTTTCTATCTCGCTGTCTCTCTCTGTCTGTCTGGCGAGCACACGTGCCCTATAGCAAAAAAAAAAAAAAAAACTCTCCAAAAAAAGTCATACTGGGGGGCCTGCAGGTGACGTGGTGATTAAGGGCACTGGACTCCCACATGGCCAACCACGGTTCAAGTCCTGGACCTGGCGACTTGCTTTCTCACTTTCCCTCTCTCTCTTACTCTGTTCCTCTCTCTGGTCAGATTAAAATAAATAAATAAATAAATTTAAATGAAATAATTATTTATAAAGAAAGAAAGAAAAAAATAGCACACTGGGCATGAGTGCATATCCAGTCCCAAGAGTCTCGAGAATGGAAAAGAGATTGCAATGTGGCCATCCCCCTGGGGGGGGGGGTGATTTCTCATTTTCCCTTTCTGTCTCAGGCGAGCTCATGTGCCATATGCAGAGATCTTAAAAAAAAAAAAAATTTTTTTTAAAGTAGGCATATTCGTAGGTCTATTTCTGGGTTCTCTATTCTGTTCCATTGATCTATGGGTTTATCTTGATTATTATAGCTGTTACAAGTCTTTAAGTCGAGTAGACTGATTCCTGTCCCTTTCTTCTTCTTTTTTTTTAGTTTTTTTTGTTAAATTGCCAGAGGGCATGAATACTTGCCAGAGAGACAGAAAGGAAGAGGAAGAAAGCACCCCTCAGAGGCTTGTGATCATGCCACAGTCCCTTCTCCATTTCTCCATCTTGTTGGGATTTGCCATATGCATGCACATGGACCTGACTTGTTTTTCAAGCCACTGTGAGATTTGGCTCCCTTAACCACTAGGCTACCACTAGTGGTCGGGCTGGCCACCACTTTTTTTTTAATTGCCAGAGGGCATATGCACGAGAGAGAGAGAGAGAGAGAGAGAGAGCACCCCTAGTGACGTATGGTCATGCCACAATCTCTTCTCCTCCATTTCTCTATCCTGTCAGGATTTGGGGCATACATGCACATGCACCCAGAATGTTTTCCCAGCTGCCAGAGTCAGGATTCAAAGAAGGTTATTGGTTTAAAAGTCTGAAAATTTGGGACCAGCAGTTAGCGTAATGGCTATGTCACTGGACTCCCACGTAGTCGACCGCGGTTCGAGTCCCGGACCCGGCGGCTTAAACTCACGCTGGGCGCGTGTGCGTGCGTGCCCAAGATCCCGAGAGGAGAATGGAGGAGAAGGGATTGCGGCGTGGCCATCCCCCCTGGGGGGTGATTTCCTGCTTTCTATCTCTCTGTCTCTCTCTGTCTGTCTGGCGAGCGCACGCGCCCTATAGCAAAAACCTCTCCAAAAAAAAAAAAAAAAAAGTCTGAAAATTTTAAAACTGTTTCCTTTTTCTCATTTTGAGATTGGTATATTTTTAAGAGACATTTTTGCTATAGGGCTCATGCGCTTGCCAGAGAGACAGAAAGTGAGAAATCACCCCTCAGGGGGGATGACCACGCTGCAGTTCTTCTCCATTCTCCTCTTGGGACTCTGGGCAGGCACGCACGCACACATGCCTTCTTGAGTTTAAGCTGCTAGGTTCAGGACTTGAACTGTGTTCGATTATGTGGGAGTCCAGCGAAGTAACCATTACACCATCTGCTGGTTCCGAGATTGAACATTTTCATGTTTATTGCTTACCAGTATTACTTCAGAGAAATGAATTTTAGTGAATGAATGCAACTTGCAAAGCTTTTTATGTAAAATTCAGTCTCTGGAATAGTGCCAGATACATAATAAGCACTCAATAAATATCTGGCATAATAAATAAATGGCAAGAATATTAATTCTTTTTCTGTTTTGTTTATTTCAAATGGGGTAAAGCCTTAGAAAATTTTTGTTTGTACATGTACAGAGATAATGCTGTCCTGAATCTTAGTGTTTAGAACTAATTCTTTTCTATTTTTTTCTTCCCCCACAGTTCATCCATGAGCTCCGATTTCCCACATTACAACTTCAGGATGCCTAATATTGGATTCCAGAATCTGCCTCTCAACATATATATTGTGGTTTTTGGCACTGCTATATTTGTCTTCATTCTTAGTTTGCTCTTCTGTTGCTACTTGATTAGGTAATCCATTTTCATTTTATATTACTTCAGAATATGTTTAGCATCAATAATAAACTTTCCCCCTTAGATTTTAAAAGAAAGGTAAGAAAATTTTTCAAAAATTAAAGCGGCTTAACGTTTTAATCATCTGTGAGTTAGTAATCAGTAAAGCACCTTTGTATAGTCTTCAATCCTGTCTGCTGATAAGGCGTCTTACTCTTTAGGAAAAAACTGTCCTCATTTATTTTTCTACCATATTAGCACCTTATCCAGATACACCATGTCATTGTCTCCAAAATTTAATCTACTTTTACAGAGGTTTCAAAAATGCCTTTCAAAAAGGGTGTTACATTAGCTAAAGTTGTCAGAGATCAGAAAACAATGTCCAAGACAAGTTCCAACCTTTTAAAAAGCTTCTTATGATCTCTCAAAGAGATTTTAAGTTCCCTTTTATTGTCAGACTAGTTGAGTGTTCAGGTTATCATTTATTTGCATAAAGCACTAAATATGCAGTACATGGATACACAAATGACAAAGGATAACACATTACTTGAGGGATGTGATGGTTTGGGAGGAAAGACTCACAGTTGGCTGACTCCTAATTATTCAAGCAAACATTTTTATTTAAAGTTTTATAATAGGGCTTAATTTTCTTTTTTTCTTTTTTTTTTTTTTTTGAGAGGTTTTCTCTATAGGGCACGTGCGCTCGCCAGACAGAGAGAGACATAGAGACAGAAAGTGAGAAATCACCCCCCAGAGGGGATGGTCACGCCGCAATCCCTTCTCCTCCATTCTCCTCTCTCCCTATAGGGCACATGCACTTACCAGAGAGACAAAGAGACAAAATGAGAAATCACCCCCAAGGGAGGATGATCACACTGCAATCCCTTCTTCTCTGTTCTCCTCTCAGGATTTTACACACACACACTCTCACCCAGCATGAATTTTAAGCCTCAGGGTCAGAGACTCAAACCAAGGTTGACTACATGGGAGTCTAGTGACATAACCATTATTCCATCTGCTGGTCCTGCAAAAAAAGAAACTAAATTATCGTTAAAAAGACAAAAATAATACAAAATTATAACAAAATGTAATGAAAGTGTTCGTTTATGAAGGATTATCATATTAAAATATTTAATTCTAAAATGTATAACTCATAGTATTTATTATTATGTCAAATTAAGCCTTTAATTATTTCTATCCCAGAAAAACACTGATATACCAGTTTTGATTCTGGGAAAATTTTTTGGGAAATAAGTTATGAAATACCATTTTACCTCATTATATTATTTTTTTAAGAATTATTTATTTATTTACTTATTTGTTATTTTAATTTGACCAAAGAGAGAATGAGACAGTGAGGGGAATAAGAAAACAAGCTGCCAGGTCCAAGACTTGAACTGTGGCCCTCCATGTGGGAGTCCATCACCATGCCACCTGTGGACCCCACCTAATTGTATTCCTTTTAACAATAAAATGAGTAAAGAGTTTTTAAAAATAATAACAATTGTTTTCATGTGCTTAATTTTATCCTTTTTATATCCTTTTTTATAATCAAGGAAAATAAAAAAAAAGAAATGAGGGTCTGCTACAAGCATATTTAACCAGAAAAGCTAGTCATGTTCAAACATTTCTAAACTTTACCAGTCATTTGTACCATTTTGAAAAATTTAATCATGGGCCAACCCCATAGCTAAGTAATTAAGGGAACTGGATTTCATGTGGCCAACTGCAGTTCAATTCCAGTCCTGACGACTTGAAAAATTGCCAGGCAGGCGTGTGCATGTCCTAAATTCCAACAGGATAGAGAATGGAGGAAAAGAAATTGCACCCATCACGGGGTCCTTTCTCCCCCTACTCTCTCTGTCTCTGTCTGGTGAGTGCGTATGCCCTCTGATCATTTTTTTAAATCATGATATGAGGAGCTTTTTTTTTTCCCTTATGATCCTACTTTGTTACCTTTAACCATTCAGATGGTAAACTTAGATTTAACAAGTCTTTATAGTTAATGTTCATATCCATGGATTGCTGAATTCAGAATTACCCGAGCCCATATTTAAAATAACCTAAGCTCTCCAGCACCTTCCCAAGAGGCTCTTCTGTTCTCATAAGAGAGCTCCTCCTTGTCCCAGCCAGACTAGTCAGAACTATAGGCAGACACCACCTAGGTTTAAATGAGACACCCATCACCAACCACGGTCTTGATACAACACTGCAGTACGGCATCTGCTGTAATAGGGCTGTGAATAGAGTCCTGGTGGCATACAAAGGAAGTACATTTTACCTTGCTAGGAGAGATCATATTTGATAGCAAGTAAGTCATTTAATGTTCTAATTTATGTTTGTTATTCCTCTCTCCTCCTGGGTAGATACTATATCCCGAACACTCAGAACAGTGCCTGGCACAATATTAAGCACTCAACTCAATAAATATTTGTTGGCTGAATGAATGATTTCCCCAGTAGGAAGTCAGTAGATATGGCTAAAACTGAAAAATCATAAAGTTGTAGCACATGCAGGTTATTTAGAGATGTGGAAAAGATAACAAAGAAATAAGCCAGAAGGAAAGGGATGGTTATCTTTGAGGAAGGGGGCAGAGGACTGCTAAATTGTTGTTACTTAGCCTGAAGAAGTATATGTGACTTTAAAACATGTTTATATGCATAACTTGGATACAATTAAAAACTGGGCCAGCCTGTGACCTGGTGGTTACGGCAGCTGAATCCCATGACCAACCTTGCAATTAGAGCCCCAGCCCTGGTGGCTTGAGAAACATGCTGAGCACATGTGCACCCAAAATCCCAAAAGGAGGGAAAAATGGAAAAGAGAGTATGGTGTGACTATTCTCCATGGGGGGGAGGGGGGGATTTCCTGTTTTCCCTCTCTCCCTCTGTAGGAAAAATGTCCTTATTTATTTTTCGACTGTACTAGTACCACATCCAGATACACTGTCATTGTCTCCAATTGTAGAGAGCAACCCCTTCACAGAGAGAGAAATTGCAAAGGCAAGTCTTGGCTGAAAAAATGATAGATACCATTTCAAACATGGCAAAATTTAGTTTCCTGTGTAACAATCAAGATATATAGTACACAGTTGGGTAAACAGGCCTACAAGCTTATAAGAAGACTGGTCTGCAAATAGGGGATTATGTAATAACAAGTGGAAGCCGAAGCCCAGAGTGTCCCCTCAAGAGAGAGTGTATAGTGAAATAAAGTGGGTCTGGGACAGACTCCTAGCAAAACATTTATATTTCAGAGACGCTCATAAGAGACTGGAGAGGGGTGGCAAGGTATCGATAAGAAGAAAATCATAAGAGAGGTATATCCACAAGTATGGTTTCAGTGGATTGAGTCAGTGTGAGGAAGGAACAGACTGAAAAGTTCTCTTACATTTAACAATTGGGTTTTCATTCACAATCTTTTTTAGAAAAGTTTCAGTAGTTTGGGATAGTGGGATGATGAGAGGGTTATAATTGGGCAAAGCCTGACTATCAGATGAAAAGACACAAGACTGTAACCTCCTCTTCGAAGAATCTAGGCTGAGAAAAGATTAGGTGGGAGGGGAGGTGCAGTTGCTATAGAGTCTAGGAAGTATTTTGGTGTTTAATTTTTAATATAGAGACTTGGGGGACCAGCAGATGGTATACTGGTTATGTCACTGGACTTCCACATGGCCAACTGCAGTTCAAGCCTCAGACCAAGCGACTTGAAACTCACAGAAAGCGAGAAATCATCCCCCGGGGGGGATGACCATGCCATAATCCCTTTTCCTCTATTCTCCTCTCAGGATCTTGGGCACGCACCCACACGCACCCTGAGTGATTCTAAGCCACCAGGTCCGGGACGCAAACCACGGTTGACTACATGGGAGTCCAGCGACATAGCCATTACGCCAACTGCTGGTCCCTCTCTCCTTTTGTTTTAAGAGAGTATTTTTGCTATAGGGCATGTGCACTTGCCAGAAAGACATAGAAACAGAAAGCAAGAAATCACCCCCCCAGGTGGGATGGCCACGCCACAATCCCTTCTTCTCCAGACCCCTTTTGGGATTTTGGGCACGCATGCATAGGCGCCTAGCATGAGTTTCAAGTGGCCAGGTCCAGTATTCAAACTGCAGTCATCCATGTGGGTGTCCAGCAATGTAACCACTATGCCATCTGCTGGTACCATTTTTATCAATTACTTTAGTAGTGTTCACCGTTATTAATTATGACCCCTTACGATAGTTTTTAAGATAGTTAGCAGTGCAAAATAAAAATAGTACAATATAAAACATTAGGTTATTGAGGGACAGATAGTGGTGCAGCAATAACACACAATGCTTTGAGAAGCTACTCACACAGGAGGGTTCCAAGTTCATGTCCGGAGACCACTCTCAGTATGCTGGGCACATATCTGGCAAGGGCTAGGAGTGGACATCTCTTTCTCTCTATCTCTGTTTCTCTTATTCTTGGAAGACTACATAAATATTTTTTAGGTAATTAGGTAATTATATATTAGATAATTAGTGGGAGAGTGAAGGAGTAATCAGGATGAAATGAATTTAAGGGAAAACTTTCTAGAAGAGATGAATTTTGAGCTACAGATTGAAGAAAAAGATGAATACAAATTGATCCATGCTGTAGCTAGAAGTGTCAGGTTCTGCTTTGGGAAAATGTGAAAACCCAATAAGCAAGATGAAATTAGAAATAAAGATTTGTTTTAATGCATTCTAATGGTATTTTTCTTATTTCTTTCTATAAAAATATATTATCACTTCTCTCAGTAAAACAAATACACAAAAACCAGAAAATATTTAGATTATTTGAACTACATGATTAATAAAAATTGACCTAATTAAGATAAATATATAGTTTTGAATTTATGTATTAGATAAAGACTGAAAAACAGTGATCTACATTTTCCTTTCAAGGGACCAGCAATTAGTGTAATGACTATGTTGCTGAACTCCCATGTAGTTAACCGCGGTTCGAGTCCCGGACCCAGTGGCTTAAACTCACACTGGGAGCATGTGCGTGTGTGCCCAAGATCCCGAGAAGAGAATGGAGGAGAAGGGATTGCAGCATGGCCATCTCCCCAGGGGGTGATTTCTCGCTTTCTGTCTCTCTCTGTCTTTCTGGCAAGCACACACATCCTATAGCAAAAACCTCTCAAAAAAAAAAAAAGGAAGCTAAAAAGAGCTATTAAAAGCCAATTAAACCCAAAAGAAAGTTGAAGAATGCAAATTTAAAAGCTATGCACAGAAATCAATGAAATATGGAACAATTATATAATAGAGAAAATTGTGGAAGCCAAAAGCTGGTCCTTTGGAAAGACTAATAACATTGATGGATTCCTAACTAAATTAATTGGAGGAAAAAAGCATAAATTACTGTTATTACAAATGAAATAAAAAGGAATATTACCACAATCCCTGTGATCATTAATTGGAGGAAAAAAGCATAAATTACTGTTATTACAAATGAAATAAAAAGGAATATTACCACAATCCCTGTGATCATTAAAAGATCACAAGGAGGGGCCGGCAAATGGCATGGTGATTAAAGGCGCTGGACTCCCACATGGCTGACCACGGTTCGAGTCTCGGGCCTGGTGGCTTGCTTTCTTACTTCCTCTCTCTCTCGCTGTGTCTCTCTGATCAAACTGGAAAATTATAATGATAATAATAATAAATAAAGTTAAATAAAATAATTCTTAAAAAAAAAAAAAAAGATCACAAGGAATGGAACCAGCAGATGGTATATTGGTTACGTCACTGGACTCCCACATAATCAACCATGGTTCAAGTCCCAGACCCAGCGGTTTAAAACTCACACCAGGCGCATGTGCATACATGTTAAAATCTCAAGAGGAGAGTAGAGGAGAAGGGATTGTGTGGCCATCTTCCCAGGGGAGTGATTTCTCACTTTCCATTCCTCTCTCTTTCTGTCTCTCTGGTAAGTACATGTGCCCTATGGCAAAAATCTCTCTTAAAAAAAGGAAAAAATATCACAAAAATATTATAAGTTTATGGCAATAAATACAGAATTTTAGATAAATTACATAGATGCCTAGGAAAAAATAAGGTGCATCAAAAACTGTCACAAAAATTATATTTATGGAAGTCCCACAGCTCACATCATACTCAATGGTGAAAGACTGAAAACGTTCTCCTAAAGATGAGGAATATGACAAATATGCCCACTTTACCCCTGCTATTTGACAGTGTACTAGAAGTTCCAGCAAGAGTAATTAGCAAAGAAATAGATGGAATCTAATTGAAAAGAAGTGAAACCATTTGCAGATTACCTGATTTCTATATATAGAAAGTCTCATAGAATCCACACACACATAAAAACCTACTACAGCTGGGAACCAGCAGTTAGCGTAATGGCTATGTCGCTGGACTCCCACGTAGTCGACCGCGGTTCGCGTCTCGGACCCGGTGGCTTACAACTCACGCCGGGCGCGTGTGCGTGCGTGCCCAAGATCCCGAGAGGAGAATGGAGGAGAAGGGATTGCGGTGTGACCATCCCCCCTGGGGGGTGATTTCTCGCTTTCTGTCTCTATGTCTCTCTCTGTCTGTCTGGCGAGCGCACGCGCCCTATAGCAAAAACCTCTCCAAAAAAAAAAAAAAAAAAAAAACCTACTACAGCTAATAAAAAAATTCACAAACTTTCAGAATACAAGATCAGCCTCAAAAAAGAGTTGTATTTCTGTACATGAGCAACAAACAATATGAAAAGGAAATAAGTCCATTCAAAAGAACATCTTAAAGAATAAAGGTTCTAGGAATAAAATTAACCAAGGAAGTAAAGACTTGTACATTGAAAACTATAAGGGACCAGCAGTTAGCGTAATGGCTATGTCGCTGGACTCCCATGTAGTCAACTGGGGTTCGCGTTCCGGACCCAGTTGCTTAAAATTCACACCGGGCGCGTGTGCATGTGTGCCCAAGATCCTGAGAGAAGAATGGAGGAGAAGGGATTGCGGCATGGCCATCCCCCCTGGGGGGTGATTTCTCACTTTCTGTCTCTGTCTGTCTCTGTCTGGCGAGCACACGTGCCCTATGGCAAAAAAAAAAAAAAAAAAAAACTCTCACAAAAAAAAAAGAAAAGTAAAGAAAAGAAAACTATAAAACACTGGGGGCCAGCAAGTGGTGTGGTGGTTAAGGTGTTGCACTCCTACTTGACCGACCATGGTTTGAGTCTCAGACCCAGCAGCTTGAAACTCATAGCAGGCACATATGAGTGCATGTCCAAAATCCCTAGAGAAAAAAGAAGGGATTGTGGCATGGTCATCCCCCCTAGGGGGTGATTTCTCCCTTTCTGTCTCTCTGTCTCTCCAGTGAATGCCCACACTCTATAGCAAAAATCTTTCTAAAAAAGCTATAGGGGCCGGCAGGTAGCATGGTTAAGGATGCTAGACTCCCACATGGCCAACTATGGCTCAAGTCCTGGACCTGGTGACTTGCTTTCTCTCTCTCTCTCTCTCTCTCTCTCCCTCTCCCTCTCCCTCTCCTTCTCCCTCTCCTTTTCCCTCTCCCTCTCTCCCCTTCTCTGGTCAAATAAAAATAAGTAAATAAATAAATAAAGTTAAATAAAATAATTCTTAAAAAAAAGGAAAACTATAAATCATTGCTTAATGAACTTAAAAATCTAAATAAATGGAAAAAGCAATCTATATTCCTAAATTGGAAAATTTAGTATTGTTAAAATAGCAGTATTTCCCAAAATCTACAGACTTGGTGCATTCCCTCCTTATCACTATTCCAGTGGCCTTATACAGAAACAGAAAAACTGTTTCTTAAATTATTTGAAACTGCAGAGGTTCCTGAATAACCAAAACAATATTGAAAAAGAAGGCTGATTGGGGCCAGCAGGTGGCGTGGTGGTTGAGGGTGTTGGATTCTCACATGGCCAACCGCAGTTCAAGTCCCAGACCCGGTGGCGCTCTCGCTCTCTCTCTCTCTCTCTCTCTCTCTCGTCAAATTAAAATAATAATAAATGAAATTAAGTGAAAAAAAAATTTTTTTTAAAAAAGGCTGGCTCCATGGTGCAGAAGTAATGACTGTTCAAGAGAAGTCAGATCCATTATAGCAACCATGGTTCAAATCCCGGCCCAGTTAGCCTGAAACACATCAAGTATGCATGTAAGTGCCCAAGATCCAGCCGGCTAGAGGACTGGAGGGAAGGAATCATGGATGACCAGACCCTATGGAGGATGCTTGATTCTGTCTCTTTTGCATGTACACGGTACCATGAATAAAGAAAAATATTTCTTCTTCTTTTTTTTTTTTTTTTTAAGTTTTCTGTTGCAGGGTGTGTGGACGTACCAGAGAGAGACAGATGGGGAGAAAGAGAGGGAAAGTGAGAAGTCACTCCCATCACCCTCCCCCCAAAGGGGGATGGCTATTCCATAGTTCCTTCTCTGGAGATTTTGGGCACATTCACACACACACACAGCATGTTTTTCCTCAAAATGCTAAACACAGAATTACCATATGACCCAACATTTTTTACTCCTAGGTATACACCCAAGATAAATGAAAAGATTTGTTCACGTAGAAACTTGTACAGGAATGCTACAGTAGCATTAGTCATAATAATAATATTCATAAAAGGCATAAACAACCCAAATATCTATCAACAGATGAAAGGATAATCGTGACATACACATACCATGGAATATTATTCAGCCATAAAAAAGAGTGAAAGCTGATACATACTACAAATATGACGAGCCTTCAAAACATAATGCTGGGGGAAACCAGCAGTTAGTGTAATGGCTATGTCGCTGGACTCCCATGTAGTCGACCGCGGTTCACGTCCCGGACCCGGTGGCTTAAAACTCACGCCGGGTGCGTGTGCGTGCGTGCCCAAGATCCCGAGAGGAGAATGGAGGAGAAAGGATTGCGGCGTGACCATCCCCCCGGGGGGTGATTTCTCGCTTTCTGTCTCTATGTCTCTCTCTGTCTGCCTGGCGAGCGCACACGCCCTATAGAGAAAAACCTCTCGGGAACCAGCAGTTAGTGTAATGGCTATGTCGCTGGACTCCCACGTAGTCGACCGCGGTTCGCATCTCGGACCCGGAGGCTTACAACTCACGCCGGGCGCGTGTGCGTGCGTGCCCAAGATCCCGAGAGGAGAATGGAGGAGAAGAGATTGCGGCGTGACCATCCCCCCTGGGGGGTGATTTCTCGCTTTCTATGTCTCTATGTCTCTCTCTGTCTGTCTGGCGAGCGCACGCGCCCTATAGCGAAAAACCTCTCAAAAAAAAAAAAAAAAAAAAGAGAAAAACCTCTCAAAAAAAAAAAAAAAAACATAATGCTGGGAACCAGCAGTTAGCGTAATGGCTTTGTCGCTGGACTCCCATGTAGTCGACCGCGGTTCGCGTCTCGGACCCGGTGGCTTAAAACTCACGCCGGGCATGTGTGCGTGCATGCCCAAGATCCCGAGAGGAGAATGGAGGAGAAAGGATTGCAGCGTGACCATCCCCCCGGGGGGTGATTTCTCGCTTTCTGTCTCTCTGTCTCTGTCTGTCTGGCGAACGCACGCGTCCTATAGTGAAAATCTCTCCAAAAATAATAATAATAATGCTAAGTGAAAAGCTAGACATAAGAGTTCACGTATTGGGGGCCGACAGGTGGCATGGTGATTAAAGGTGTTGGATTCCCAAATGGCCGACTGTGGTTCAAATCCTGGATCTGACGACTTGCTTTCTCAGTTTCTCTTTCTTTCTTTCTGTGTCTCTGGTCAAATAGAAAAATAAAAATAACAAATGGAATTAAGTAAAAATAAATAATTTTTAAAATTAATGTATCTTATGATTCATCTTATGTAATACAAGGGGACTTAAAAAGTTCATGGAAAAATATAATTAAAGCATAAGTTTACTTAAATGAAAAAAATTTTGAAATCCCTGCATAGTTTTTTCATAATATGCATTTTTGGTGAACTTTTTGCAGACCCTTCATATATCAATTATAGGCAAATCCAGAGACGGAAAGCAGATTAGAGATTCTCGGGATGGTCAAAGAGGAGAATAATAAAGTGGTTATTTAATGGGTACCAGGTATTTTTGAGTGTGATGAAAATGTTTTGAAACTAAAGACAAATGGCATTGTGGCTACACTACCACTGAATGGTACACTTTAAGATAGTTAATTGTAGGGAACCAGCAGTTAGCGTAATGGCTATGTCGCTGGACTCCCACGTAGTCAACCGCGGTTCGCGTCTCGGACCCAGTGGCTTACAACTCACGCCAGGCGCGTGTGCGTGCATGCCCAAGATCCCGAGAGGAGAATGGAGGAGAAGGGATTGCGGCATGACCATCCCCCCTGGGGGGTGATTTCTCGCTTTCTGTCTCTAATATCTCTCTCTGTCTGGCGAGCGCACGCACCCTATAGCGAAAATCTCTCAAAAAAAAAAAAAAAAAGATAGTTAATTGTATGTTTTGTGACTAAAAATAAAAGGATAGGTGCCAACAGGTAGGGTTGTAGTTAAGGCACTAGACTCCCATGTGACCAACTCTACAGTTCAGGTCCAGGATCTGGCTTGAAAATCCTACTTGGTGCATGTGTGTGTGCAAAAAATTCCAGGAGCATAGGTTGCAGGGTAGCCATCCCCCTGAGGGGGTGATTTCTCACTTTCCCTCTCATGGTCTCTCTGTCTCTCCAGTGAGTGCATGTGCCCTGTGGCAAAAACCTGGGGGAAAAAAAAAGAAGAAGAAGAAAAATGTTTTAGAGGTTTTCGTTACAGGGCGCATGCGCTCACCAGAAAGACAGAGACAGAAAGAGAGAAATCACCCCCAGGGGAGATGACCACGCCACAATCCTTCTCCTCCATTCTCCTCTTGGGATCTTGGGCATGCACGCAGAAGTGCCCAGTGTGAGTTTAAGCCACCGGGTCCAGAACTCAAACTGCAGTCAGCTACATGGGAATCTAGTGACATAGCCATTACACCAACTGCTGTTCCCAAGAAAAACATTTTAATTGCTCAAGCGTATATGTGCTCATGGTAGGGGGGAAGAGGAGCATTCCCCCAATGGGGCATAGTCATGCCACAATCTCTTCTCCATTTCTCCATCCTGTTGAGATTTGGGGCATGTCTGCACACATACCCATCATGTTTTTTAGGCCACCAGAGTCTGGATTCAAGCTACTCAACCATGTGAGATCCAGTTCCCTTAACCAGTGGTCTATGGGGCAGGCTTATACTTTTTTTAATTTACTTTAATTTTTATTTTATTTTATTTTATTTTGCTATAGTATGTGTGTACCTGCTGAAAAGAGACACAGAGAGATAGAAAGTGAGAAAGCACTTCTCAAGGGGATGGCCACACCACAGTCTTCTCTCATCCATTCTTTTATGATTTTGGCCATGCACATATATATATATGTCTAGCATGTTTCTCAAGCTACCAGATCTGGCCATGTATCTGGTCCTGTTAGATCCAGCCACCTTAACCACCATTCCACCACCTGCCTTCTCTCCTCCCCATAAGATTTTTAAAAAGAAAAAACTGACACAAGTAATAGGTAATATGTAATGTGAATAATTATGTATCTAATAAGAAATTGAGTATTATCAAAACAAAGAAATTGCATGCCAAGTAATTTCACCAGTGAATTTCTCCAAGTATTTAAGCAAGAAAACAAAATAATTTTTTTAATCCACTTTTGGTCACTGTGGTGGCACAGTGCCAATGCAATGCTGAAGCCAAATAGGAAGGTCCCTGGTTCATGTCCTGAGATCTTACTGTACATGCCAGTCACGTGGGTACATGCTCATGATCCTAGCCAGCTGAGGTCGGAGGTGGATCACAGCATAAAGATCCAATAGGGGGTGCTTGTCCTCTGTCTCTGTCTTTCTCTCTTGTGGAGGAAATAAGTAAATTTTTTTAATTAAATTACTCTTATATACCTCTTGCAAATAATAGAATTAGAGAAACTACCTCTCAACTCATATAATGAGGACACTATAATTTTTATTCGAAAGCCCACTAACGATATGCAAGAATGAAAATTATGGACCTTTCTCAAGTAGTAAATCCAATTCTGGGATGGTACACGATGTACAACCCAAATGGGATTTGTTCCAGGAATGAAGGTTGTTTTAACATTTGAAAATCAATGCACATTAATAGTAAAAAGGAAGAAAAAATATAATTTAAAAAGCATGTGGCAGGAACAGGCAGGTGACATGGTGGTTCAGGACGCTGGACTCCCACATAGCCAACCGTGGTTCAAGCCCCAGACCTGGCAGCTTTCTTTCTCACTTTCTCTTTCTCCCTCTGTCTTCTCTTTTCTTTCTCTCTCTCTCATCAAATTAAAAATAAATCAAGTAAAATAAAATAATTCTTTAAAAAGAAAAGAAAAAGCATGTGGTGCAGCAGTAAAATGTGACACTCTGCAGTCTGCAGGTAGTGTGTGGTTAAGGCAACTAGATCCCATATAGCCAACTGTGGGTTTGAATCCTAGAGCAGACAGGACTCAAAAAGCATCCTGGGCACATGTGCTTGTGTGCCCAAATATCCCAAGAAGAGAATGGAGGAAAAGGGATTGTGGCATGGCCTGTGGTGTGCTTTCTCACTTTCCCTCTTTTTGTCTTTCAAGTGAGCACATGTGGCAAAAATTACACATTTTTTTTTTTTTTTGGAGAGGTTTTTGCTACAGGGCACGTGCACTTGCCAGACAGAGTGAGACAGAGAGACAGAAAGCGAGAAATCACCCCCCAGGGGGGATGGCCATGCTGCATTCCCTTCTCCTCCATTCTCCTCTCAGGATCTTGGGCACTCACGCACACGCAGCCGGCATGAGTTTTAAGCCACCGGGTCCAGGACGCGAACCACGGTCGACTGGGAATCCAACGACATAGCCATTACGCTAACTGCTGGTCCCAAAATTACACAATTTTTAAAAAAGAAAGAAATGTGACACTCTGTGAGACAGACCCATATAGGAAGGTTCTGTGTTTACAGCCAGAGACATTTTATTATGCCAGGTGCATATGTCCATAATCTGAACCTGGCTAGAGCTGGGGATAAGTCACAATGGCAAGACCTTATTGGTCTTGCTATTATTGGTCTTGCTATCTGTTTGTCTTTCTCATGGAAGAAAGAGAATTGTGTTTTTTGAGAGAGATTTTTCCTATAGGGCATGTACCCTTGCCGGAGAGACAGAGAGACAGAAAGAGAAAAATTACCCTCCAGGGGGATGACCATGCTGCAGTCCCTTCCCCTCCATTTTCCTCTCTGGATATTGGGCATGCATACACACCTGCCCAGCATGAGTTTCAACCCACCAGGTCCAAGACTTGAACCTCAGTCGACTACATGAGAGTCCAGTGATGTAACCAATACTCCATCTGCTGGTCCTGAAAATTTTTAAAAAATCATTTGATAGGGACCAGCAGATGGCATAATGGTTATGTCACTGGACTCCCACATAGCCAACTGCGGGGCAGGGGATGGCCATGCGGGTGATTTCTTGCTTTCCCTTGTCTCTGCCTCTCTCTGTCTCTCCTGCACACGCACCCACCCTATAGCAAAAATTTCTAAAAATATATAGATAGGTAGATAGATAAATAGCCAGCCACAATGGCACAGCAGTAGCACACCAGGCTATATCCATATGGAAAATTGGGTTTCAGATCCCAAGTCATCTATATGAGGGACACACATATGTCCATGATCCTGGCTGGCTGGACAGGCTCTGGGGAGGATCACAGCCTGAGACTCTGTTGAGGGTACCTGTTTTCTTCTCTCTAAGAAAAGGAAAGAACTTTAAAGAGAGAGAGAGAGAGCTAAGTAAATAGGGAGATACATTGTTCATGACATGCTGTTCAGTCCTGCAAAGATGTCAGCCTTTCCCAATTGATTTATAAATACCATACAGTCTTATGCAGAGTTCCAGCAGGGAGTGTGCTGTTTGCGTAAGTTATCAAACTCATGAAATTTATATGGAAATGCAGAGGACGAAGAATAGCCAATACAGTTATTAAGGACAAAACTTAAGACTTTTACTACCAGACCCTAAGACTTGTTATAAAGCTATGGTAATTAAAACAGAATGCCATTCACCAAGTGCACTGATACCAGTTTCTTTTTCTTTTTTTTTTAATTTAACTATATTTATTTATTTATTTATTCATTTATTTATTTTAATTTTGACTAGAGAAGGAGAGGGAAAGTAAGAAAGCAAGCCGCCAGATCTGGACTTGAACCACGGTAGGCCATGTGGGAGTCCAGTACCTGTAACTACCATGCCACCTGCTGGCCCCCAGATCTCTGTTTCTAAATATTGTTCTCCAACAAGAAGAATCAGAATTCCTTTGAAGAAGTAGTTAATTCCAAGGCCTGGACTTAGGAAATACAAGATGAGCCTGGAACATCTTTTGTTGCCAGTAAATAAGTAAATGCATGAAAAAAGATGAGTGTCACATTGAACTGACACCGGAGTCAAAAGAAGGTTCTCCTAAAGTCCTAGCCTAAATCAATTTGAGCAACAAATAAGTATTGATCATACTGAATTATAACCCATAGACTGAAATAAATATCCCTAAGTCTGTACTCATGTAAATTTTTAAATAAGGGAGAAAGCCTGTCATAAGAAATTATGGAAGAATTTCAATCAATCAATGTATGAGAAAGTAGAGAACTACAAAACCACACTAGGCAAATATTGCAATAATTGTCATAAGCAAGATAGGTATTAAAATCAGTGAGCAAAAAAGCTTGCAAAAAAAAATGGGATAGTTACATGGTTTCAATTTATCTCCTTCAGCATGTTTGTTGAGTTACACAGTGTGGAGACCCAGTGGGTACTACCTTAAACAAGTGATCAGAGTTCATATGTCAAAGTCTTGAAAGACTAAGGAGCTGTCACAGATTAGAGGAAGCTAAGGAGACATAACTAGGTGCAAGGTGAGATCCTGGATTGGATCATAGAAGAGGAAAAGGACATGAGTGAGAAAAACTAGTGAAATTTTAAAAAGTATGTAGTTAGGTTAATATTGTATCAATGTTATATCAGTACTAATATCAATATTATATCATATATATCAGCAGGTGGCATAATGGTTACATTGCTAGACTCCTATGTGGCTTACTGCAGTTTGAGTTGCAGACCCAGTGGCTTGAAACCCATGCAAGGTGCATGTGCATGCATGCCCAAAATCCCAAGAGGAGACTGGAGGAGAAGGGATTGTGCATGGCCTATTCGGGGGGGAGTGGGGGCATGATTTCTCACTTCCTGTCTCTCTGTCTCTGTCTCTTTGATGAGCACACATACCCTATAGCAAAAATCTCTCTAAAAAAATTGTTTTCCTGGGTTTGATCACTGTACTATAGTTGTATAAAATATGAGCATTGAGAAAGCTGGGACAAAGGTGAATGTGAGCTCTATACTGTTTCTAATTTTTTTGTAAGTCTAAATTTCAAAATAAAAGTTTTTAAAACAGGATGGTATTGACACAAGGTACATTAGTTTCCTAGAGCTGCCTTAACAAAGTAAAACAAACTGGGTGACTTAGAACAGCAGAAAGTTAATCTCTCACAGTTCTGAAGGCTAGAAGTTTGGAATTAAAGTATCGGCAGGGCCATGCTTGCTTCTTCCTAATTTCTGGTGATTACCAGCAATCTTTGATATTCCTTGGTCTGTGACTGTGTCACTTCAGTCTCTGCTTCTGTCTTCACATGGCCGTCTTCCCTATCTGTGGATATCCAAAGTCCTCTTCTCTTCTTCTGAGGACACCATCAAATTGGATTTAGGGTCCACCCTAATCTAGTATGACTTTATCTTAACCAGTTAATCTGAAAAGACCCTATTTCCAAATCAGGTTACATTCTGAGGTTCCAGTTGGACATAAATTATGGGGCAAACACTCTTCAACCCAATATATAAGGATAGGCAAATAGACTAATGTAACAGAATAGAAACTCTAGAACTGACCCACATATTAGATATAGCTAATTTACAACATATGTGCCACCACAATGCAGTGGAGAAAAAGGGTCTTTTCAGTGGTAAGGCAAAGGAAAATCAGTATGGGATGGGGCTGGCAGGTGGCATGATGGGTAAGGGTGCTGGACTCCCACGTGGCCAGCTGCAGTTCAAGTCTTGGACCTGGCAGCTTGCTTTCTCTCTTTCTCCCTCTCTCTGTCCTTCTCTGGTCAAATCAAGATAAATAAATAATTTTTAAAAAGTTAAATAAAATAATCTTTAAAAATAGAAAATCTGAATAGGAGTGAAAAGAATCTTGGGAACCAGCAGTTAGCGTAATGGCTATGTCGCTGGACTCCCACGTAGTCGACCGCGGTTCGCGTCTCGGACCCGGTGGCTTACAACTCACGCCGGGCGCGTGTGCGTGCGTGCCCAAGATCCCGAGAGGAGAATGGAGGAGAAGGGATTGCGGCGTGACCATCCCCCCTGGGGGGTGATTTCTCGCTTTCTGTCTCTATGTCTCTCTCTGTCTGTCTGGCGAGCGCACGCGCCCTATAGCGAAAAACCTCTCCAAAAAAAAAAAAAAAAAAAAGAAAAGAATCTTGACACCACTACCTTACATGATATGTAAAGAAAAATTTCAGACAGATAAAGATTTAAATGTGATAGGTAAGTAGTTTTCACAGCACATACAGAACATCTTTATGATCTTGGGGTACATAAAGACCCCAAAAAGTAGTAACTTGATAGGAAAAAGTTGACAAATCAGACTCTAGCCACATAGTAACAAAGATGTGGAACAACTAGAATTCTCATGAACTACTCATAGGGGTAGAAATTGGTGTGAGCACATTGAATTAGCAGTTCTACTCATAGGAATATGTATACTCAACAGAAATTCGTTTATTCTCAAAAGATATGAAGAATTTGAGCTTTAGCTTTATTCATAGTAGCCCAACCATATAATGGATACACTGTGTTATATTTATACAGTGGAACACTGTATGTCAGACAAAAAGACAAAATTACAGCAACAGTGTGAGGGAATCTCATAATACATTGTTGACTGAAAGAAGCCAAACAGGAAAGATTGTATTACCAGATGATCCATTTACCTGAAGTTCAAAAATACACATGGTTAATCTGTGGTAATAGAAATCAGGATAATGGGTATCTCTGCAGGAGTAGATATTGATTGGGAGGGGTCATTCCAGAGGCTTCAGGGGTGCTAGAAATGTATTATATCTTGATATGAGTGATAAAACTGGTATGTACTTTTTTTAAATTTTGAGCTTTATAAAACTGAAGCTTTTTTATTGGATATATGTTATACTTACAATTTTTTAAATAAGAAAAATATATTGTTGAAACAGGGCCAGCTATGTGACATAGCAATAGTGTACTGCTGAAGAGCAGCTGCGTCACACATGGTGCCTGTGGTTTGAATCCCCAGACTAGACAGCCTGAAGCATGCTGGGTATGCACATAGTGCCCAAGATCTGATGGACTGGAGGCCTGGAAGGGGACCATGGTATAACCAGATCCTGTGGAGTGTGTTCATTTTTCACTCTCTCTCTTTCTCTCTCTCGTGTATATGCACATGCTCTGTCATGAAAAAATAAAATATATAATTATTGAAATAAGTGGACTATATAAAAAATTGAGTCATCTTCATTAAAATAGTTGCTGAATCAAGATTTCATTTAAATGAAATTTCACTAAAACTTACATTTGGATAACGTTTTATGGTTTACTGGGTACTTTCTTATCACATGGTAAAAGATAAGTCATTTGGTTATATTCCTCACTTAAGATTCTGGATTATAAACTATAAGTGATATGAATTAATACCGAAAATCAGTAGTTTTTAAAAACTTTTTAAAATTATTATTTTGGAAATCTCATACCATTGCTCATTTCTGTCTTTTAGGCTAAGACATCAAGCACACAAAGAATTTTATGCCTACAAACAGGTGAGAAATTTAGTTCAGATTGGCTTTAATCATGTTTTTTTCCCCCTAAAAACAGAACTCAGATTTCCAGTCATAGTTTAAACCAGGACTGGATTTATTCATGTTCATTTTAACATTTCATCTTCTAATTTGCAGTACAAAGTAAATCAACTTGATTTTCTTAATATTGTATCTCATTTGTGTTATTAGCTATAAAAAGTCAAGATGATATATAATTTAACAAGGAACTGGAACCAACATTTTGCTAAAAAGAAAAAATTATAGCTTGTAATTCTTAAAGTTACTGTTAACTTGGGACCAGCAGATGGCATAATGGTTACATTGCTGGACTCCCATGTAGCTGACCACTGTTTGAGTCTCGGACCTGGCAGCTTCAAACTCATGCTGGGTACATATGCATGCATGCCCAAAATCCCTAAAGGAGACTGGAGGAAAAGGGATTGTGGTATGGCCATCCTCCCTGGGGAGTGATTTCTCACTTTCTGTCTGTCTCTGTGTCTCTGGCAAGCACACGTGCCCTATAACAAAAATCTCTCTTTAAAAAAAGAAAAGTTACTGTTAACTTAATGGAGCTCAGAAAATCCATTAAGTGAATTTTTCCTTCTTTCTCCATTAGAGTACATAGCAATTCCTCAGAGATGACCAACTGTGTGACACTCGTCGACTGCCTTTTGTACTTTAAATGTTAGTTCATGTTACATACTAGTAGTCTACCACCTTTGAATCATACCTGTTAACACCTAATTCTTCACTGATTTATTCCTTTAGTTAGTAAACTTGGTTTCTCTTGAAAGCCAACTAAAATTTGTTTTCCTTCCACATGTCATCAATTAATATTTTGCCACTGGGAGAGTTCCATGGCTTGTGGTTAAGGCAGCTGAATCCCATGTGGCCAGCTGCGCAGTTCAAGTCCCAAACCTGTAGACTTGGGAAACACACCAGGTGTGTGTGTGTGTGCATAGGGGCCCAAAATCTCAAAAGGAGGGAGAGATGGAGAAGGGATTGTGGTGTGACCATTCCCCATGGGGAACACTTTCTCCTGTCCCCTCTCATCTCTCTATGGCAGGTGTACACACTCTCTAGAAAAAAAAAAAAAATCCACTGACACTAAATAGTAGACCTAGATTTTCTTTGGCCCTAAGCATAAAATTTTTGTTGTCCACTCTTTCTTCTCTTTCATTTCTTTTCTTCCAATTTTAGCTTATTTCCATCTTTAGTTTGTTCACACGGGTATTACATTTCCATGTAACCACTTTAGGACTGCATATCTTTACATCCATCTTTTGTCCTTGTATCTTTGAAATTTGAGCTCGTTGGCACACTCCATAGATGTCTTTAAGCAGCCCTACGCTTTTCTCCATAGGTCTCATGTGAGATTCATAATAAAAATTGAAAGTTTTAGTTGATTAAATGAATGAATCTTATTGTGGCAGTTCAATAATATTTTTTTCTTTAAGAATTATTTTATTTAACTTTATTATTTATTTTAATTTGACCAGAGAGGAACAGAGAGAGAGAGAGAAAGCAAGCCACCAGGTCCAAGACTCAAACTGTGGTCGGCCATGTGGGAGTTGAGTGCCCTTAACCACCACGCAACCTGCCTGCCCTAGCAGTTCAATAATAATCTTGACGACCTATAAGATATCTGTATATAGAAAGCAAAATTGGCCTTGATGGTAATTTAGTAGGTGAAATTGATAAAAACAATGAAGTCACAAAGCCCAGCCACAGTGGCACTGGCGGTCGGGCACCACTGTGTAATACTGGAGCTACATATAAGGCCTGGATTTGGATTCCAAGTTGACCTGAACACAGTGGGGGTGCTGGTACGTGTCCATGATCCTCGCTGGCTGTGAAGCTGTGGGGAGAACTGCAGCACGGCAAGACTCAATCACGAGTACCTGTCTATCTGTCTCTCACCCTAATGGAAAAAACTTTCTCTCATAAAAGAAATAAATAATCTTAGGACCAGCAGTTAGTGTAATGGCTATGTCGCTGGACTCCCATGTAGCCGACCACTGTTCGAGTCCCAGCCCAGTGGCTTAAACTCACGCCAGGCGCGTGTGCGTGCGTGCATGCCCAAGATCTCGAGAGGAGAATGGAGGAGAGGGGATTGCGGCGCGGCCATCCCCCCTGGGGGGTGATTTCTCACTTTCTGTTTCTCTGTCTCTCTTTGTCTGTCTGGCAAGTGCACATACCCTATAGCAAAAACCTCTCAAAAATAAAAAAATAAAAAAATAAAAAAAATAAAAAAGAAAGAATCTTAAAAGAAATAAATAATTTTTTAAAAAAGAGACCAAGAGATGGCATAATAGTTACATCACTGGACTCCCACGTAATTGACCGTCATTCAAGTCCCAGACCTTGTGGCTTGAAACTCACACCAGGCATGTGTGTGTGTGTGCCCAAAATCCTGAGAGAAGACTGTAGGAGAAGGGATTGCAACGTGGCCATACACCCTAGGGGGATGATTACACTGGGGAGTGATTTCTCACTCTCTCTCTCTCTCTCTCTGGTGAGTGCATCCACTCTATAGCAAAAAAAATAAATAAAAAGAAAAGAAAAGAAAGAATCAAGTCAAAAGACAAACAATAAATTTAATCTTTAAAATATACCCAATAGAAAATCTAGTACTTCTCTATGTAGCCTGGAATGTAGCTTCTGGTTGTGGTTTCTAAAAATATCATTTGCCCTCAAAACCAATTTTATTTCAAGAATGTTAAGACACCTAAATCTTAGAGATTTTTCTCAAAAGTTTACTTGCTTTTATTTTTTTTCCACTTTATGATAAAATGTAACTCTAATAAGCTATGTTTATTCTCAGAAAATTTCTTTTTGGATAGTAATCTGCTTTCCTATCACTTGGTATGCATTTTAATCACTGTCTGGTCACCATAGAGTCAGGTAAGAACAGTATGTAGATGCATTCTTAGTCCATTAACATAAATCTGTGTAGAGCTAAGATTTACTGAGGACATTGATGTATTGGTTCTTCAGGAAAGTCATGACACATTTTTGCATAGAAAAATACATCATGACTTTCCCAGAGAACTAATATAATAGCAAAACTTCAAAATTAAGATTAACTGTTTAATTTTGTATGCATTATAATCAGTGTCATCACCCAGTGCTGTTTTACTATATCATGAGGCAGTCATCCCCTATGTTAGTATGTAGTCCAGATGGGCACAGGTTAATTTCTTCTCCCAAAATTTAGTTTTCTAATCTTTTCTCTTTTTTTTTTTTTTAAATTCATTGTCATTATTTTGTTTTACTTATTTTTGAAGTTGACCAAGAAAAACAGCAAGAGAAAAAGAAAGTGAGAAAGCAAGCTACCAGGTCCCGGACTTGAACTATGGTCAGCCATGTGGGAGTCCAGCCACCTTCACCACACGCCACCTGCCAGCCCTCCAGCCCTCTTCTCCCAAAATGTAATCTACTCTATAGAGATTTTACAATTATTTTTCAGGAAAATAGTGCGTCATTGCTCAAGTCAACCAAATATTGCTAAAATGTTCTATCTTAAACCATAAAAGAGATTAGAGATTTTCTCCAAGATTGACTATAAGGAGAAATATATGTACAAAAGATAAATATTTATGAGTATAATTAGAAATGTTTTAAATTACAGATTTAAACGAACATAAGAACATACCTTTTTATCTTACAGGTTATATTAAAAGAGAAAGTAAAAGAACTAAATTTACATGAGGTAAGTTCTTTACGAGTTTTTTAATATTTTCTTGAGCCATTTTCTAATAGTATGCTGTGGTCTGCTTAAACACCTTTATTATCAGAAGCTGAAAAGATTAAGCTTACTTTGATCACCTAAGTGATTTAGAATATTTTAGGGTGAAGTCAAAGAAAAATAAATTGTGTGTAGACTTTAAGAAAATAACACAGCTCTTTTTTTAAAAATAATTATTTATTTTGCTTATCATTATCTATTAGTTTGTTAAAGATATGAGCACTTGGGACCAGCAGTTGGCATAATGGCTATGTCGCTGGACTTCCATGTAGTCAGCCGTGGTTCAAGTCCCGGACTCAGTGGCTTAAACTCACACCAGGCGCATGGGCGTGCATGCCTAAGATTCCGAGAGGAGAATAGAGGAGAGGGGATTGCGGTGTGGCCATCCCCCCAGGGGGTGATTTCTCGCTTTCTGTCTCTCTGTCTCTCTCTTTCTGGTGAGCGCACGCACCCTATAGCAAAAACCTCTCAAAACAAACAAACAAACAAAAGGATATGAGCACTCATCAGAGAAAGAGAGGGAAAGTGAGAAAGCAAGCACCAGTTCCAGATATCAAACGAGGGTCAGCCACATGGGAGTCTAGTGCCTTACCCATCATGCCACCTGTTGACCTCCATTATTTTTTTTAAGAGAGATTGTTTTGCCATAGGGCACATGTGCTTCCCAGAGAGACAAAGAGAGAAAGTGAGAAATCACCCCCTAAGAGGATGACGGTACTGCAGTTCCTTCTCATCCATTCTCCTCTTGGGATTCTGGGCATGTACACACATGCGCCCAACTTGTGTTTCAAGTTGAACCTGTCTGGGACTCAAACTGCAGTCGGCCATGTGAGAGTCCCACTACTTAACCACTTGCTAGCCCCCACAGCTCATATTTTTTTTTTTTGAGAGAGATTTTCACTATAGGGTGCGTGCGCTCGCCAGACAGACAGACAGAGACATTAGAGACAGAAAGCGAGAAATCACCCCCCAGGGGGGATGGCCACGCCGCAATCCCTTCTCCTCCATTCTCCTCTCGGGATCTTGGGCATGCACGCACACGCGCTCGGCGTGAGTTTTTTTAAGCCACTGGGTCTGGGACGCAAACCGCGGTCGACTACGTGGGAGTCCAGTGACATAGCCATTACGCTAACTGCTGGTTCCCCCACAGTTCATATTTTTAATAAGGATGATACCACTATAAGATTTCATAGCAGCAAGGCTGCTATTTGCTGTCCATGTGGTATGTATAGGATATAAATAAATTAAGTTTCCCATTGAAGATGAATTTACATTAATTTTGCTATTGAAAATGTCCCCAGTACTCAGTAACTGATAGCACAAAAGGCAGTGATTATTTCATGAGGGTGAGGTAAGCTAGAGGGATGGAATAGGGGAAGAACACATATGGAGAGAGATGAATCCTTGGGGTCATTTAGCTGTTGGATTGCGAGGTTGGTTAATGGGTGCTTATTATATAATTATGCTTGTAACTGAAATACAAATTTAAGTGTGTGTATATATGTTGAGATATATAGTATTTAAGAATTATTTTTTTAAGAATTATTTATTTGAGACCAGCAGATGGCTGGTAATGGTTACGTCATTGGAATCCGATGTAGTCAACTGCAGTTCAAGTCCTGGACCCAGAAGCTTAAACTCACGCCAAGGATGTGTACATGCATGCCCAAAATCCTGAGAGAAGAATAGAAGAGAAGGAATTGCGGTGTGGCAATTTATTTATCATTATTATGTATTTTTTAAAATTTGTTACATGGCACATCGCTCACCAGAGAGAGACTGTGAGAAAGCAAGCTGTCAGGTTCAGGACTCAGGCTATGGTTGGTCATGTGGGAGTCCAACATCCCATCACACCATTTGCTAGCTCCCAAGAATTCTTTTTATTTCTGTGCTTTATGTAACTTCTGACTGCAACTATTCAAAATTTTTATTTTTATCACCTTTTCTCTTCTCCCCATTCTGAGTTTTTAAAATTGGTATTTCAATCAAGGACTTGGAAAACTATACATTGTAATAACCTTGTGAGTCTTATATAGCTGTGGTAAAGCTACCTTGCCAGGCTTCAAAGTTTGTGAAGTTACTTGAATAATAATAAAAAGGCGGCTGGATACCACATGGCCAACTGCATGGTTCAAGCCCTGGACCCAGGAGCTTGAAAAATACACCAGGCATGGTTGTGTGCATGCCCAAATTTCTGAGAGAATAGAGGAGGAGGGATTGCAGTGTAGTCTTCCTCCCAGAAGATGATTTGTCACTTTCCCTCTCTCTCTCACCTTCTATTTCTTTCTGATGAGCTCACAAGGTAAGCTCTATAGCAAGATAAAATAATAATACTAGCAAGGTTATTAATAATAATAATAATTATTATTATTATATTATTGTTAAACATTGAAATCATCTCATTGCTCCTTTGCTATTTCTGCATTTTAAAAAAAAACATACATTTTTTCACTAAATGAGCTGATACTTTTTTTTAATAATTATTTTTACTGTTCTCTCTCCATTTTGGTGAACTGGTTGAAGATGAAATCTACCATAGAGGGAATTCTAGGTCTTCAGCACCATATGTGCGACCTAGACCTGGCTCTGGGAAAACCTCCCTAACATCTGCAGACTTCTACAAAATCCAGTGGACTTGGATTTGGATATTCTTGCTAGGAAGGGTTAAAGACTGATGGGACAAGAAAGGCAGAATGATGCGAGATAGTTGATCAATCCATGTTCAACGTGATTCCTAGACAGAAGCTAGATTCTTCTGATACCAGAGAAGTAGAATTTGCCCACAACCAGATTTTAATCTCACTTCCCTAGTCTAGACCTCTTTGGTGCTATAAATCCTGGAGATGACTGCATTTTTCTTTTATGCATGAAGGTAGACTATTCTTCATGTTAAAGATGGAAGCTGAATTTTCTCACCAGAAATGGTTTTATAGACTCACCTTGCAAAAAATAAGAGATAATAAATGAAAGAATAAAATATTATTCTCTTCAATCATAAAAAAATAAATAGAATTATTTTACTTAGGGGCTAGCAGGTGGCGTGTTGGTTATGGGTCTGGACTTCTACATGGCCAGCTGCGGTTTGAGTCCCAGACCCAGTGACTTACTGTCTCACTTTCCCTCTCTCTCACTCTGTCTCTCTCTCTCTGCTGAACTAAAGACTAGTAATAATAATTAATTAATAATTTTTAAAGAATTATTTTAACTTTATTTATTAATTTATTTTTAATTTGACCAGAGAGGGACAGAGTGAGAGAGAGAAAGGGAAAATGAGAAAGCGAGCCACCAGGTCCAGGACTTGAACTGCAGTAGGCCATGTGGGAGTTCACCCCCTCTTAACCACCATACCACCTGCTGACCCCTCTACATGTTTTTTGGTTTTTTTTTTTTTGGAGAAGTTTTTGCTACAGGGCGCGTGCGCTCACCAGAGAGACAGAGAGACAGAAAGCGAGAAATCACCCCCCAGGGGGGATCTTGAGCACATACACACACATGCGCCCAGTGTGAGTTTAAGCCACTGGATCTGGGACTCAAACCACAGTCAACTACATGGGAGTTCAGCGACATAGCCATTACGCTAACTGCTGGTCCCACCCTTCTACATGATTTTGATCAAAGAGTTAATATGTTACTATTTAACAACTTGAATTGGATTAAATTCAAGCATCAATACTATTTGATTTTAACTTTTCCCAGAAGTTAATTTTGACACATGGCTAAAATTGAATAGTGGACTGTGATCTGTTTTCTATTTGGAGTCATTTTGATGACCATAGATGGAAAGATTAAATGATGACATAAATTAACAATACTGAATAACCAGGTTCATCAGGAACCAGAAGTCTTCCTTATTGATTTCCCCCATTAGTTCAAAAAGTTTGCCCTAAGTAAGTTCATTGTCAGAATCAGTCTCCCAACTGCACCACAGATTACAGTTTTGCTGACTCTGGTCATTCGTATTTAGTCTTTGACTTGTTTACCACAATATTCTCAGCTCCTGTTATGGTGAATACTTGCTTTCTCCATTGGATTCATTTTGTACCTTTCCTATCCTATGCCAATCAAATGGCCATATTTTTTGTGACTCTGTGTCTGAATTCTCTATTCCGTTCCCTTGATTTGCGTGCCTATATCTTCATCAGTACCACACTGTCTTGATTACTGTAGCTTTATAGTAAGTCTTAAAAACGGGTAATGTGTTGGGACCAGCAGATGGCATGATGGTTACATCACTGGGCTCGCACGTGGTTGACCATGGTTCAAGTCCTGGACCCAGCAGCTTAAAACTCATGCCAGGCACATGTGCATGTGTGCCCAAAATCCTGAGAGGAGAATAGATGAGAAGGGATTGCAGCATGGCCATCCCTCTGAGGGGTGATTTCTCACTTTCTGTCTGTCTCTATCTCTCTGGTGAGTGCACACACCCTATTACAACAATCTCTTTTTAAAAAATCAGGTAGCGTTATTCCTCCAACTTAATTCTTCTCAAAAAATCATTTTAGCTAGTCTTTTTCCTTTTCCATACCATGTAAATGGTGGCATTATACAATGAACAATCACAACAGTAGGGTTCACACACCCATGAGAATCCCATACCACCACTGACCCAACAGGAGGCAGAGCCCAGTGGCAATGTGAGTGATGGGAGCAGCTACAAACACAGACAAACTTTGCTTACCCACCCACCGCCCACCTCCCACTGTGCGGGGTCTGGGGGAGCAGTAAGCCACTGATCAGGGGTTGGGGGCTCTTGTTTCAGAGGATGTTGGTGTTTTTGTTTTGACAGGCCTTCAACCTGGCTAGGTCCTAAGTATCAGTCTTCCTTTTGTACGCTGTGGTTCCACTGTCAGTTCAGCTTTCAGAGCCTTTCAGTGCTGTCCAGATTTGCCTCATATGTTCACTACTCAGCCATCAGACCCGACTCTGTTAGCTCAGTGCTCGAAGCCTTTTGTTTGCTAACTAGGATAGGGTACATGCATGTATAGGTCAGGAGTGACCCCAGAAATTCATGAACACTTTGTGGGATTGTTTTCCCAAATTACTACCTCATTAGCATCTTGCATGTACTTTCCGGTTCCCTGCAGTGCCCCTCTTGAGTTCTCTATCCCAAAACCACCTTATTCTACAAGTGTATTATGTTTAAGCCAGGAAAGGAGGAGTACAGGAGAAAAATAAGCAGCTGGGATTGTCCTCATCTTCCAGAGTCACACCTGAGCCACTGAAGAGGAAGGCTCTTTCAGAGTTTGGGCCTCTACATGCTTCCATTGCCAGCTGTTGTCACTGCTGCTTTTCCCCCACCGCAGGACTGCATGGAGGCTAGAGCACAAGAGAATTGAGAAACATTGTGAGACTCACTTCACTCTCTCTGCTTTACCTAATTCCCTTTCCATTTCCTTGAGCCCCAAGGAGGCTCTGGTTCTCTGTGCCAGTGTGCTCACATCTGGATTTTCAGCTGCATTGTGTTCTGGCCAGAGAATATCCAGAGGGGTAAAAGAATGGCAAACTCATCACCAGTATGGAGTTACTTTGAACCCTGATATTCTTTCACAACTTACTACTCATCGCTGTCTCTCTTCAGTCTTCAAATAGCCATGTCCTGTATTCTGTCGAGGCTTTGTGTCCATGCAGTAGGAGAGGAAGGGTTCCAGGTGTTTACTCCATCTTAACTCTGAGCCGGTTACTTATTTTGAGCAGTAGATTATTGTGAACAGTTATGTCTTTGTGTGTACATGCGGTTGGTTGATTTGCTTTGTTTTTGCTGCAATACAGAATTTTTTGTGCCCAGAAATGAGGCATTTATTCTAGACTGCTCCAGAGTCTTTTTTCTTGGACATGTCCTGGGTGATTAGGGCTACCAAGTGAGTATCTTTGAGATGTTTCCTTGTTGGCTAAAGTTCTTGATATAATGATCAGCATTAAATCCAAATCAGAGGGAACCAGCAGTTAGCGTAATGGCTATGTTGCTGGACTCCCATGTAGTCGACCGCAGTTTGCGTCTCGGACCCGGTGGCTTAAAACTCACGCCGGGCGCGTGTGAGTGCGTGCCCAGGATCCCGAGAGGAGAATGGAGGAGAAGGGATTGCGGCATGACCATCCCCCCCCGGGGGGGTGATTTCTCGCTTTCTGTCTCTCTGTCTCTCTCTGTCTGGCTGGCGAGCGCACGCGCCCTATAGCGAAAACCTCTCCAAAAAAAAAAAAATCTAAATCAGAGTGACTTGGGAAATAAAGGGAACCCACTGATTCACAGAATTGAGGGTCAAAGAGAGGTCTGGCTGGGCCAGCCCTATTGCCTACTGGTTGTGGGGACTCAATCCCACATGGCCAATCAGTTTGAATCTCAGCCCTGGTGGTTCAAAAAATAACACTGGACACATGTGCATGCATATGCCAAATCCCAACAGGATGAAATGGAGGTGAAGGGGATTGCAATGTGACCATACCCCATTGAGAGAGTGCTCTGTCCATCTCTGGCTGACTCTCTGGCAAGTCTAACCACCCTCTGGCAATTAAAAAATTAAAAAAAAAAAGGTTTGGCTTTAGGCAAGGCTGGATTCAAGAAATCAGAATGTTTCCTCTGTCTCACTCTGCTTCCTACAGAGTGATTTCCTTCTCATGCTCATGCTGAAAAAGGTGGCCATTAGAATTGCAAGCCAGCTTCTCTACGAGTTGTCTCTCAAGTCCCGTGTTGATACTGATCAGCCATTCTGGGAATGTTGCCCACCCCTGCTGCAGTGAGAGCCAGAGTAGCATATGTGCAAATCCACTAGTGGCAGAGGGGATCCCGAGATAGTGAACCAGCATCTAGCATAAAACAGACTACTGTACTGTTACACTTCAACTTACATGTCTATGAACATATTTTTTTTATTTATTTATTATCATAATCTTGTTTATATTACATTGAATCACATATAACTTTACAGTGTATTACATTTCTTTTTCTAGAAGGAATATCATTCATATCAGTCAATACAGAGACATTAAAATCCCCATCACCATCATCCAATAGCTTTTCATTTTTTTCAGATTATCATTCCAATTATTTTTTTAAACATTCATTCACTATCTATAATTTTTCTTGTAAAAAGACTTTACTCAACATGAAATACTTCTCTAACCTGTCCAGTTGAGAATACCATACACGTCATCATCAACAGGTAATAAACCATATCTGAATCCCACTAATGTCATGCCTATTTGTTCTCTTGCTATCCTTCTCCATACTCTTCTCTTCTCCTGTCCCATTCCACACTGTCTTCTTTTTCCCCCACATCCTTGATTCCCTATCTCTCACCCTCAGCCATCTCCCATTCTCCTCCCACACTGTCTCTGGTATCTAAGCTTGCCCTCTATACTGTTTTCCCCCCACACCTTATTGAATCACCACCGACCCTAAGCAATCCAAATACCCTCATAGCAAACACAGGTGATACACACATTTCCATGAACACAAGTCCAACTCTACGCATCCTATAAAGTAGCACCTAGCTGTGGCTACATGTCCCACTACAGTCATTGAGTGGATATGTATATATATTTTTTTCCTGAAACAACTTTTTTTTTTTTTTTTGGTAATTCAATTTACATTCCTTCCCTCAGCATCATCACAGCATACAAAATGCAATCTCCCATCCAGTACACACTGCACAGTGATTCAATCATGCCCATTACAAAAAAAAATTTTTCCATTACTAGTTCCTAGAATCTTCCACCCCTCTTTCTGACCCTCTGTCCCTTCCCACCCTTCTTAACAATAGGGAACATAGATTCTGTTCAGGGTTGGATTAAGGGTGGGTCTCGTGCAGTTCCGCAATTGTAGGTGAGTCTCCATGTAATACAGTTTCATGCAAGCGGTTTTGGTAAGCAGAGATGATTATCAGTTGATGCGGCACAGCATCCATCTTGTGACCACCGGGAATGGTGTTGTGGGGATCTGCAGCGTGAGTTATCCTTGGGTATCTGGCTTCCTTAAGAATGGTGGAGTAGATCTTATTTTTCTCTGAGGTAATGTAGGGCTGGTAACCATCATCTTCTCATTGTCCATAGGTAGAGAAAATCCTCCTATACAATATATTTCTCAATTGGTTTAAGACAGCTAAAGTTTCTTTTTGTTGCTTATAGTTGCAAGTTCTTAATGCTTGTTTTCGGCTTCAGTTTGTCGCCTGCGGCCAGCGGCCACACTCAGGCCCAGGGGCCATGCGCAGGCCCAGCGGCCGCACGCAGGCGCAGGCCCGGTGGCCCCACACAGTCCCGGCGGCCACGCGCATGCTTGGGGGCCACGCATAGGCCCGGTGGCCACACGCAGACGCAGGTCCGGCGGCCACGCTCAGGCCCGGGGGCCACGCGCAAGCCCGGCGGCTACACACAGGTGCAGGCCCGGCTACCACGCTCAGGCCCGGGGGCCACGCGCAGGCCCAGCGGCCATGCGCAGGCCCGGCGGCCACGCTCAGGCCCGGGGGCCACGTACAGGCCCGGGGGCCACGCGCAGTTCCGGCGGCCACGTGCAGGCCCAGGGGCCACGCGCAGGCCTGGCGGCCACGCGCAAGCACCGGCCCAGCTGCCACGCTCAGGCCCGGCGGCCACGTCCAGGCCCAGCGGCCACACGCAGACACAGGCCTGGCAGCCACACGCAGACCCACCAGCCACGCACAGGCCTGGCTGCCATGTTCAGGCCCGGCGGCCATGCACAGGCGCAGTCCCGGCGACCATGCGCAGGCCCGGCGGCCACGCGCAGGCCCGGGGGCCACGTGCAGGCCCGGCAGCCATGCGCAGACACAGGCCCGGCTGCCATGCTCAGGCCCGGGGGCCACCTTCAGGCCTGGCGGCCACGTGCAGGCACAGGCCCGGCGGCCGCGCGCCATCGCCGGAGAGGCGGCGGGGGCCGGGCGGCCCGGGCTGCGGAACGCGAAACAGAGCCCACCCCTGGCCAGCGCCGGCCCCGGCCCGGCAGCCAGAGCTAAGAAGGCTAGCCATCTCTTAGCATATGCAGGTCTATCTGGAAATTAGGGTTGGTCTAATTCTCATGTCACCAATAGCTTATGACCTGCTGATGTTGGCCTGATGCTTCTTATCTGTAAAGGAAACATGACCTGACCTTAGTTATTTCTTCGCATATTCCTAGGCTGCTTCTCCTTCTCCTCCCCTCTTCCCTATCCCCAGGGGGCTCTTTCCTTGAGCTTTTGTAATGGAGACTCGGGAGGACAGGGAAGGGATATCAAAGGGGAAAGCACCTAGGCCAGAGCTGGGGTGCCACCCAGCAGTCAGGATAAGCAGTGTTACAGCTGCAGCATGCTTGAAAGTAGACGCTGAAATTGCTCTTGAGTAGCTGGGTTGACTGGTTGGTTTGCTACACTACCACTAAGACTACACTGAATGGGTCTCAGCCTCAGTCTCTTCCAACACTGAAGTGTATCCACGTGTCATCTGGGCAGATAAGGTAACCTCAGCTCTGCCTCCCCTGCAGAGAAGACCTCACCTCCTGCTGTGGCCATGTGGGCCAGTCAGAACATGTGCAGCCTTGCAGAATCCCAAGCCCGTGTTCATGGTAGAGTGGGACAGCTACCCACATGGCTTCCAAATTTGAACGAGTTCCTATAGGGTGGTGTTTTCTGTACGTGCAAAAGGAAAGGAGAATCTGTTCCCCTTTGCATCTCAGCAGCTTTGGATCCTAGCTGCGCAAGGAGCAGAAGAGCTCTCTTAAGGTCAGCTTTCCAAGGTCAGGCAGGGAGCAAGGACTTGTCGCAGGCACACTGTGGTTCTGGTCTGCCCTGCTTTCCATAGAAGGACTACACAAAGCTGGCCCCATTGGAGTCACTCCATATGCAGAGTGAAGTAAAGGGCTTCTTTCCCTCGGTTTCCTCACCCTCCCTAGGCTTATTCCCTTCCCTTTGCTTTAGTGAGGAGGTGACTTAACATGTGAGTTTTGTCTCCTCCACTTTTTAAGACAGAGGAGATTTAAATTTACACGGTCTTTCTAGTTACTGAGCAGTCTTCTTATAAATCATGTCGCTGGACTTATTTTTAAATTAGTATATAAATATCTGGAGCCCAACTGAGGTTTGTCATGGGTTCATATTTTTAAGAGTGTTTGTTTGCCAGAAGACTCTCAGCAGAGAAAGACAAATAAAAAGGGAGAGGGAGAAAGCACCCCCCAGCAGGGCATGGTCATACCCCAGTCCCCTCTCCTCCATCTCCATCCTTTTAGGATTTGGGACACATACACACATGCCTGGCATGCTTTTCAAGCCACCAGAGGCTGACATTCAAATCATGGTCTGCCATATAGGTTCCAGCTCCCCTAACCACTAGGCTACAGGGTAGCCCAGTATTTCCGTTTTTAAAAAGGTGATGAGAAGTCATAGTAGAGAATCAATCTATCATTGAAATGCTGGAAAGTAAAGATCATTTACAAAACATGATCTGTAAAGAAAAGTAATAAGAGCAGCAAGTGGCATGGTGGTTAAGGCTCTGGACTCCCACATGGCTGATCCCGTTTCGAGTCCTGCACCCCATGGCCTGATAATCATGCAATCACATGTGCATAAGTGCCCAAAATCCCAGGAGATGAATGGGGAAGAGATTATGTTGTGGCCACACCCCAGGGAGGTGATTTCTCACTTTTTCTCTTACTGTCTCTCTGTCTGGCGAGCACACACATTTTCGGTCACCTTTAGCACTTAACATGGCATTACTTATGCGGTTTTTCCCCCAGTGATTTTAGAATTTGTTTATTTAGAACACATTATAACCATGAATAGAAACTTCATTTTGAAAAGACTACAGATCTAATTTTGGATCCTAGAGAAATAAGTGAATAAAAATGAGCAACTTGTCAGATTTCTGCTTTGGAAGATCAGTGCTGACTCTGCAGAGGATGGTCCTGACCCTGTTTCAGAACGCTTGACTGAGGGAAGCTGGCTGTTTGAGGCCAGAGGGCCTATTCACATCTCCTGGCAGGTGGGAGCATCGTTCTCCCTTTACAAATGGGAAGCTAGGCCCGAAAAGATACCATAAGACTAAAACTGCTAGTTTCCTATCTTTGCCCACAGCTTGTTTTCAGTCTGCCTCCAGAAAACAAAAATGGACTTAAAGATAGTGCTGTCATCACAAAATGTAAACATTAATACAAAAACCTGGTAGACTGCCTTACTGTGTCCTCAGCCTTGCCGCCTAGCCTGAGTTGGTAACAGTCTTGCGAGGGATGGAACAGTGTCCTCATTTTACACAGCACTCTGAGGGGCATCATGAGGGCAGAGACCACACAGCTAGAAGGTGTTCAGCCAGGGCCAGCTACCTGTCCTAGACCTCTGTCCTGCCCTGGAGGTGATGCTGAATCTGACAGGACACAGTTATCCATTCTCCTCCTCCTGTGAGGATCCCGTCTGCTCCACACAGGCCCTGAGAGCTGCCTCAGCAAGAGTTTTAGGGGCCCAACATTCATGGCAGTGGCCACAGGATATGAAGAGCCACATGCCTGTCCTGCCTAGATCATGTCATATAACCTAAGAAGATGGGAGTATGTATTATAAGTTAAGAAACTGGTGATGGTAAGATACTATGTCAGCAGTATGGAAAATAAATAGGCATGGTCAGGGCAGTGGGCAGGGAGGAGCCCAGCCATTGTGCAGGAGCACAGCAGACCTGAGTCTCCAGCTAGCCCTGGCCACTCTTCAATTAAATGGCCTTAAGCAACATGCTTACCACTCCAAGCTTCTATTTCCTGTAAAATGGGTAAATGCAATGATGCACGGTATCGGTGGGGGCACCCAGCATCTGAGTACAAAAGAGAAGGCCTCGGGAACCAGCAGTTAGCGTAATGGCTATGTCACTGGACTCCCACATAATTGACCATGGTTCGCGTCCCGGACCCGGTGGCTTAGAACTCACGCCAGGCGTGTGTGCGTGCGTACCCAGGATCCTGAGAGGAGAATGGAGGAGAAGGGATTGCGGCATGACCATCCCCCCTGGGGGGTGATTTCTCGCTTTCTGTCTCTATGTCTCTCTCTCTCTGTTTGGTGAGCGCATGCGCCCTATAGTGGAAACCTCTCCAAAAATAAAGAGAAGGCCTCTTTCTGAGCAGTGGAGACTGATCACTTGACAGACTGCATTCTTGGCCCCATCTATGTATTTTCATAAGTTTTAATTTAGTGAGTCTTTAATAATGTTTTATATGATAAAGACAGACACTGACAAAGGACAGTGCCAAAGTGGGAGGCCCTAGGAACTATAAATAGTATGTTACTATGCGTTGTGTCATAAAAGCTAGAGAAAGGATTGTCCAGGGCATGAGAAGTTCTCTTCAGTGAGTGCTCGGGAGCCAGGGCTGCGCTGCTGAGCAGGCAGAACATTCCTGGGCATAGTCAGTTCCTGGCAGCCCAGGAAAGGACAGAAGGGCAAGTCCGCATGCCTGAGAGTACCGAGTCACCCCTCTCAGATGCACTGATGTAGAGGGAGCTGCCCTGGCTTTTTGTCTCGTCCCATGTGTCCACACCTGTAGGACATGGAACAGGAAGAGCATGAGCTTCGTCTTCAGAAGACCTCCTCCATCCCAGCCTCTTTCTTTCACCCAGGAAGTTGTGGGACATTATCAGTTCCTTCAGATGACTGAGCCTCAGGAGCCTGCACTCTGCTCAGTGGCCTAGAAAAGTTCTTAGTGATGCTGGGCCTCATTTGTGAACTTCTCTTCCAGCTCTGTGCGGTGTGTCTAGAAGACTTCAAGCCTCGAGATGAGCTGGGCATCTGTCCATGTAAGCATGCCTTCCACAGAAAGTGAGTATTGGTTGGGCTTACTTAATGAGAGTCAAGTTTGAGGCACACTGACCAATGGACTTGTGGGCTTTGGGGTAATGCCAGAGAAGCGTGGCGGCTTCATGATCAGTCTCTAATATAGAAAGCTTTCAGCACCCCACCAGGTAGGGCTTATGCATGTCCACGTCAGGGTGGTGGAACATGACTACCACAGCAGGACTTCATGCAGAGATCCAACAAGCTTACATCTCTTTGAAGTTCAGGCTGATACTCAGCTATTTCAATGGAACTTTCCAACAAGAGCTTCCATCTCCTGAAATCCTATTTTAATCAACCATAGTCATTTTAAATCACACACACAAAAAAAAATCAAACAATTTATTGGGACCAGCAGTTAGCGTAATGGCTGTGTCGCTGAACTCCCATGTAGTAGACCACGGTTCAAGTCCCAAACCTGGTTGCTTAAACTCACACTGGGCACCTGTGCGTGCATGCCCAAGATCCTAAGAGGAGAATGGAGGAGAAGGGATTGCAGCGTGGCCATCCCCCCTGGGGGGTGATATTTTGCTTTCTATCTCTCTGTCTCTGTCTTTCTGGCTAGTGCCCTATAGCAAAAACCTCTCCCCCCAAAAAAATAAATATTACTAAAAAAAAAATTACTAAATCAAATAATTCATTTAAAACATAGTTATTTTAAATCAAAAAATAAATTCTGTGAATAAATGGCATATGGGACCATTTCCTCTCCTTCCTGCAGACATACATTAATATTCCCTTCTTTTGCAATTGTGTTTTTTTAAGAGTTTTAAATTTATTTAATTATTTTCAAGTCCCACGAGGGAGAGAAAGAGAGAAATGGAAAGTGAGAAAGCAAGCTGCCAGATCTGGGATTCAAATCACGGTGGACCATGTGGGAGTCCAGCACCTTATCCACCATGCCACCTGCAGACCCCATGTTTTGTGTTTTTATTAGAAAATTTTACTGTTCTTATGCCTTACCTCCCTCCTCAGTGTACTCTGTTCCTTAGAAAGTCCTAGGTGACTGAGGGTATCACATGTTAGCTTTAGTCTGCCTTATTGAAGGCAGGAAGTTCTGATTCCTCCAGAGGATGATACACACTGTCCATGTCATGGTGGCACTCCTGGGACTGTACACCAGACTCCTACACCTGGGCTCTGGGTGACACACGTGTTCACTGTAGGGGCCAACATGCACTGTGAACAGGGGTGCCTTGCACATGTGACATGGGCTTACCCCCCGTGGTGTCTTCTGCAGGTGCCTTATTAAGTGGCTGGAGGTTCGGAAAGTGTGTCCCCTGTGCAACATGCCGGTTCTTCAGCTGGCCCAGTTACACAGTAAGCAGGACCACGGCCCTCCACAGGGGCCTCTCCCTGGGGCAGAGAACATTGTATAGCTCATCACACAGCCCCCATTGCTGGAACGATGCCTGTGTGGAGCCAGGAGGGACACAGCAGGCTCTGTGCTGGCTGCTCCATACCTGGAGCCCCAGCTGCCACTTTCTTTGCCTCGTGAAGAACTCTTGGGCCAGCCAAGCTGGGAACCTAAGCATCTGGGTCTCGTGACAACCAAAGCACTCTGACACTACCCCCTGCCAAGAGAAGAGGAGTGGCCGAGCCTGCGGTTCAGTCCAAGAAGCTTCCTGAGAGTCTCTGCTAATTCTATTACACTGTCTCCCGGACACACCTCTCTATGGCCAGATGAATTTTTATCAGGCAGAAGGGAAGAGACGCATACGTGTTAGAGAGGGGAACTGAGGGCAGGTCTTTAAAGCCCCACCCCACCCACCCGGTGGACAGATGAGCTGCTGTGTAGACCACGCATGCCTTTGCAGCCGCAAACCCTCCAAGCCTGAGCCAAGTAAACCAGCGGGGACGTCAGCCGGAACACAGCTGGCTACCAGCAGTTGGTGAGGCAGTGCCAACCAGGCTTTTGCATTATGTTCCTTTGATAAGGCCATCTTGAAACTCGAGGGCATTGGGTACAACAAGCAACAGTGCCCTTCGCCACCTCTTCCCTCTTAAATTCCCAGCACTTGCTACCAGATCATCTAAGCTGAAACACAGATGTGCTTGGAAAGGCCTGGTCAGAAGCCATCTCCTCTTATCACCTCCCCCTCCTCTTCACCAGCGAGGCCAGAGGTGGGCCCTGAGCCCACACTATCCCTGCGCAAGCCAGAGGCCCCAGCCCTGCCCACACCCTTACAAGCACCGCGTGGTTCCCGCATGGCTGCGGGACTCAGCCCACTGCCTCAGGAGGGGCCACTGAGAGCCCCTCCGACAGCTTTTCTCAGAATGGCTGATCCATAGCCTGTCCCCTCCTTCCCTCCCTCAGTTCTCTTCCCTCTCTTGCCTGATCTCTGTTCCTACTTAAGAAAAAATGCCAGTCCTGTGACTTTTTAACTGTTTATCCCAAATAAGATCCCTGTGTAATTCTAAAGCTGGTGAACCACTTGGGATTGTAAATAGTTTCAGGAAGCTCGGCAGGGCTGTCCACCCGACAGTGTGTGCCTCAGTATTTTGACTCGCGATAACTGATAGTGTCTTTATTAGGAGAGAAATGCATGCTGCTCTTTGACTCTTTCTGTCCATCTTTTCTAGAAATGACTCAGAGTCCATTAGGATTTGTGAATACTGTATAAATTAGCTAAGTAAAGCAGCAGAGGGCAGATCAAAGATTCTTTTCCACAGCCCGGCCTCCACTTGCGCCATAGTGGGGCTCGCCTCAGCTCCTCACTGACTGCCATGCCCCCAGTCCGAGTGGGAGAAGTTTGTCGCTGGAAATGCAGCCGCAAAGTGATAGCAGAGGATGGAGAGATCTTCACTACTCTGCTCTTGGCAGGTCTCCAGGAACACTTTCTGGAATCTAACCCCTTAGAATGGGAGAGGGCACCTGTCCTTGGCTCAGGTGGCAGGGGTCAGATAAGGAGGAAAATTCCCATTAGCCTAGGAAAGTGCTGAGCAGAATCCAGTTTGGAAAATTACAAATCCAGTTGGTCAGAATTGGCTGTTTCCTGCATGTGACCTCTCCATGGTGTGCCAACTGGACCGTTTCCTCCACAGGGCAGGGGAAGTGTGGAATATTTTCATATGAAAGCCTTAGCCTGTTTGGCATCCATGAAAAGAACTATTTGTACACACCTACTGTCACCTTCTTTTTTGTGTTCTCTGTAGCATGATAGACTTGAGTGCTGCAAAACTCCCAGTTTACAGTGTGTGCTGTCAGTGACCAGTGTCAGAGCCAGGCTTGCTCTGGGTGAGCCTCATCAGTGACTAGCCAGCACCCATCTTTTCTGTGGAACAGCCTTGGGACAGATGTCACCTCTTTGTTATGGATCTGCAATAGGGAAGAGAATTTTCCCCTGAAAGGAGGATTTCTCTATCATCTGTACTGCAGAGCATTGCTCATGGCTCCTGTAGGATTCTAGCCTTTCAGTCACAGCCTTTTACTCCCGTGTATGTCAGTACCAAGAAGACAGCCTTTCCAAGTTCCTGTACTTGTAAGGAGGCTCACTGTTTCATCTCCCTGTGTCACACCTAGTTGTGGTTTGTTGAGGTGGCTAAGGCAGAGCACAGGACCAGGGGCACAAGTTGAGGTGGCTAAGGTGGAGCACAGGACCAGGGCACAGGTCTGACTTACAGAACTTAGGGAAAGCACAGGAATGCTTTGCACCCTGCACTGGGCACCATTCTCGGACCTACTCTGCCCAATGAGGTGCTGCTAACAGGACCTTCTCAGCACTTGTGAATATGGAATGCTGCTTAAAATGCATTCCTTCTACTAGAATTAGTCTGGAAGCTGGAGCTGCATGAGGATTCTCTCTGGTCTTAGTCATCTCCTTTCGGCTTGATGTCCTTCTGCAGTAGGCCCAGTGTCATTCATGGTAGTTCTGGTGACTTAGCAATACAATTCAAATGTGTTTGCTTCCTTCATCTGGTCCTCACTAGAACATCCTGGGCATCTGCACTGCCACATATACAAATGGCAGGCCTTTTATTTATTTTTATTTTATTTTATTTTTTTTAGAGATTTTTGCTATAGGGCACGTGCACTTGCCAGAGAGACAGACAGACAGACAGAGAGAAATCACCCCCTGGGAGGGGTGGCCACACCACAATCCCTTCTCCTTTCCTCTCAAGATCTTAGGCATGCATGCACATGCGCCCGGCGTGCATTTAAGCCTCCAGGTCTGGACTTGAACTTCGGTTGACTGCATGAGAGTCCAGCGACGTAACCATTATGCCATCTGTTGGTCCCATGGCAGACCTTTTCATCTTCCATTAATTCTAATGAAAATCACAGCATTTTTTTCGTTGTTATTTAGAGGATAATCCATGCAGATTTATTTTTAGGAATCCCTTTATATCACTTGACCTGGCTCAAACCCCATGGCGAAGCCACCTCTTCTGCTGCTGTATCTCAGTTACTGGTAATCTTTCATTAATGTGGATAGGTGGAGACACTGGTCCCCTCTTGGACCACTGACTGATACAGTCTGTCTTACTGTGTCAAGCAGCTCAAAAGATTGATGTTACTTGTGTGCTGTGGGTTAGTGAGAAAACTCAGCCCCAGCTGGACTCCATGGGTGACTAAATCATGTTCTGGCTGTTGCTAGGGAGACAAGTGAGTTCATTTGGCTTTATAAATGGAAACAAAACCAGCCTGACTTGATTCTTGGTTGGATTGGCCTAAGACACTATAACATGCTACCTTTTTAGAGTTTACTCATGAGAGCGTGTGTGTACACACGAGACCAACAGGCACCCCTAGTAAGGTCTTGCCATCCCTTGATCCCCTTCCCCCAGCCCTCCTCATTAGGTCATGAGCACACACACCTGCTGTCTTTCAGGTCAGCCCAGCCAGGATCCAAACCCACAGGCAGCCATGTGGCTTCCAGTGTGGCAGTTCAGTACACTACTGCTTGTCTACCTGGACTGTGTGTCTGATGCTTTTCTTTACCAAGTATGATTTAGTTAAGCCTGTCTCTCTCAGATAAGGTCCTTGTAGTCTGTTTGCCTGACCATGGAGCAGGACAAGACAAATGGCCAAATGGGGTCAGGTGGCCCCTGGGGAAGGTCTGGGCTGAAGGATACAGGGGGAGCACTCACCCTTGCCAAATACCCTGCTCTTAACAGGGCTTAAATGAAGGTCCGTTTCCCCAGTGCCAAGCCCCTTGCATCCATCAAGGAAAGACATTGGACTATGTCCCTTTTTACAGTCACACTCCAGAGCCTGATCTCCGTGGTTCATTATGCTCTAAGTTACTTTGAACAACTGTAGTCATTCTTCTGGGAGGCTTCCTGGGAATTATGAAATACACACAGAAAGGTGTCCCCAGAGCTCTAGGCTCAAAGTCGTTTGAACTTCCCACTTGCCACTCACTAGCCTTGCGCCTCTCTACAGGTTAGCTCTCAAGGCCTGTTTCCTTGTCCACATCCAAGAAGTGATTGTGATACTGTCTTAGAGCCAGCAGGTGGTGGTATGGTGAAAGTGCTGGAATCCCACGTGGTCGACCGTGGTTTCAGTCCTGGACCTAGTGGTGTGAAATTTATGATGGGCGTGTGTGTATGTATACATGCCCAAAATCCAGAGAAGACAGTTGGAAGATAAGGGACTGTGGCATGGCCTTCCCCCTGGGATTTATTGTTTTCTGTCTGTCTCTGCAGCAAACATACACATCCTGTAGCAAAAAAAAAAAAAAAAAAAAAACTCTTTTTTAAGTTTTGCGGCCTTCTGCAGGCCTGGCTCATGGGGCTGCTATAAAATTATCACCCAGGGGCCAAAAGGTGCTGTGGTGGTTAAGGCACTTGATTCCTATGTGGCCAACCACAGTTCAAGTCCTGGACCTGGAGGCTTGAAAGTCATGTCAGGTGTGTGTGCATGTGTGCCCCAAGTCCCTAGAGAATGGAGAAGGAACTGTGGCATGGGCATTCCTGCTGGGGGGTGATATCTCACTTCCCCCAGTAGTCTTCCTCGAATTCCTGACCCCCAGCAAGCCTGAGACCAGCTCCTCTCTTCATGAGCACCCACTATTAGTTTGTTCTTGTTCTTCCAGAGATCTTTATGCGTGTGCGCACACGCGTATCTTTCTCCTTTTGAACTCACATGGTATGAAACAGGTATATTCAAGGAACATTTTTATGCACATGGGAAAAGCCAGAAGTTCTGAGAAAAGGTGAGCCCAGAGTTAGTTATAATCACATTCCTTTTGAATGAGGCAGTTTTACTTGATTACAACATCCTGGAATTCTAGTTTATACAAAGGAGAAATCCCTCCGTCACCCCAGCTGTGTCCGGCTAATGAAGAGCACCAGGGTTTCCCACCGGCTTCCTCATCTGCGATAGGACACTGGGGGCAGGCTCTGCTGCTGGGAGCAGCCTCAGCAGAGGCTGGACAAGCTGCACCCACTGCCCCCACCCACCCCATCCCAGTCTCTAAGTTTTCCAGGCATGCTCATTTTTGAAGCTGGAGTTTTCAGCTTTTCTACTCTGTGGGGCAGACCGCAACTTTCAGGTATGCCTGGATGTCTACATGGGTTCATGAATTGGCTCCCTTTCCCTGCACACACTTTAAAAAGAAATGCTTCCTACAGTGTAGCCTTTTACCCAACTTTTTTTCCATTTGATGACAGAAATTAGCCCACCAGTAATCCTTAAAACAAACTTTTAAAATCTCTTAAGTATCTTTGCCCCACAGGAGATCAATTAAAAGCTGTTTCCTCCAGCAGCCCTCAGAGGACACTGCAGTGCCTCCTCTCCAGCAGCTCCCCAGTGCCTCGGTCCTCACTCACCTCCCTGGCAACCTGCCACCCAGAGCAGCAACCCAGGTCTTTCTGTGGGTTATGGGTGCAACTAGGTCTATCACCTGAAACTTCAGTAGTTGTGTGTAAACCTGCCCTCTAACACTTGTGGACTCTCTGGCCCTGGGTGTCTTTCAGAAATTTCTTAAGATGGATGTGTCTACATTCAGTTTGAATTCTGCCTAAATTTGCAATGGACAGCTAGGAAATGTCGGGATCATGGGTCTCTGGTAAGACGTTCAAAGACCCCAGGTGCCATGAGGTATGCTTCCACTTGAGTGGAAATATCAGGAGAAAAGAGGGGCTTGTTTTATTTTACAAATTCAGCTTTAGAGATCATATTGTTTAAAGATGCAAATCGTTTTATTCCACTTCCATCAACACTTTTAGCTCACCAACCCAGTCCTCACTTTGTGTCTGTAGGACGAGGGACACTCTCCCTGCCCCAGGGGTAACACCTAGAATACAGCCCACCAGTGTCGGAGGGTGAGTCTGGGCTTGACAGAGTTCTCAGCTCCCTGTGCCAGCCTGCGAGGCTCCTCTCAGGCACCACCTGGAGCACGGGGTGGGTGTGGCCAGTGTTAGGAAGGCCCTCCTGGTGGCACCCAGGTCTTCCTAGTGTTCTTTGGGTCTCTTGACAGGTCATTGCCAGGAAGAGGGAGAGGGCACTTTAGTCCTGTAGTTTAACCCTTTGGGGTTTATTCATTAGCTATTGTGTAACTCCCTCAAAAAAAGGTTTATGAAATGCTGAGCCTCAGGTTTCATAGACGTGTTTGTACACTAAGAATTCTGCAGCAGAATATTTTTAAACATTCGCAGTTTTTTGTAAGCTATATTTTTGTATATTTAATTGCTATTTTAAAATTTTAATGCATTTTTTGCTAATCACTCTTGTTTAAGTAAAACATGCATGTAATTGACTCAAACACATGTAAATAAAAAGCAGATTTTGAAAATCCTGTGTTGAGCATATACCTTTCAGCTCAGAGAATCTGTAGTCCCTCACACACCACTTTAGCAAGACTTGGAAACTCAGGACGAGTGGTTCTGATCAGACAAGGCTGGTGACTGTCAACAGGAGCCTCTTGCCTGACCCCTCCTGCGGCCTGGGGCACAGGAGCAAAGAGGTCAGTGGTGTCAAGGAGTGCCAGGCTTCAGCAAGGGAGGCCTTGAATGCAGATCCTGGGTAAGCCAAGACGCACCTCCTCCAGCAGACACATGGGACACAGGTAAGCAGCCTATCGTGAGATCATAGCATTTGGGCAACTTGAAGTGGTGGAAATGCATTTGGTCCCTACTGTTCACAGGACCCTGGGGATTTGCCCCAACCCAACCCTCTAGCTGTATCACTGGTCTGGAAATTATTCTGTCAGGAGAAAAAAATTGGTCCAAAGCACTCCCATGGGTGTGGGTGCTGCATTCTCGCCACCCTGCTAGGACTCTGCAGTTCAGCTTCTGGCCCCAACTTCAGGAAACGGCTGCCCACAAGGCAAGTTGTGAGCCTGCAGCTGCACCTGGGCAACCTTAATCCTGGAGCCCGGAGACCTCTTCCGTCAGCCAGTAAGCCTCCTGAGCTCCAGACCTCTGGCTAGCCTCTGACCAGCCTTGTGTTCTTCGCAGCCTTTTTTCCCTCACCGCTCATCTCTTCATGGGCATTTTTCTTCACGTTACCTTGGAATTCACTAACCCCTCTCACTTCTACCTGCCTCTGCACACCATCTTTAGCTCTGCGTCTTCCACCCAAATATCCAGCTGCCTATTTTATATCAAACTTGGGCAGTCCAAAACTGAGCCTGGGCGGCCTCACAGTACCTTCCTTCAACCCCTTCAGCCAGTCATCGCATCCCCCACTTGGCCTCTAGCATCCTGTCTCCACTCTTACCATCTACCACCACCCCACCTCACCTCAGGCCACCTTCCTTCAACTGGACCATGATCTCTAGTGGCGGAGGATGTGAAGTGAGGCCCTCAGGCTACCTGGGGAGGGCAGACTGCTGAGTGGACAGGGCAGGCTCAATGGCTACTGTAGCTTGTATTTGCAGGCACCTCACAAGTGGGAGGATGGGGACATTTTTGCAGAGATGGGCTTGGAGACCCACAAGTGGAGAGAGAAGGCACTGTTGGGGTTGGGACTGGTGATAGCTAACCTGTCAGAGAAGGATGAGCTGTTACTCAAGTGGCCAGGAAGGCAGGAGCGAGAGGGGTCTACCCTACTAGAACTGAGAAGAGGCCCTGAGACAGCCCTCAGACTTACTGGGGACCCAAGACATCCTGTTGCCCCCTGCCCTTCCCTGGGAGGTACAGGGTGGGCTGAACACAAAGTAGGAAACAAGGTTTCTCGAGAGAGGGAATAGTGGGTCAGGGAGGAGGAAGGCATAAGTGGGGTGGGGGGCGGTTTGGCCATGTCTGGGTTCCAACTCAGGCTCAGAGGCCAGACCTAGGTTTGAGTCCAGTTCTGCCCATTTCCAGCTGTGACCTTGGGCAGGTTTGCTCCTCTGGGTTTCCTTTTAAAACTGGGTTGGACAAGACGATGCACAGGAATATTGGTCACAACCTCTTGAAGGCAGCAAGCACAGACAGGGGCAGCAGACTGCAGCAAACTGTGTTGGGGGTTGGGGGGATGGCGACCACACAGTGGGGTTGTCTGAGGCAAGAGAGCTGGATGAGGGAGCAGCTGGAGGAGGGGATTTTGCTACTTACTCCTCCCAACTAAGGCGGGCCTGCGCCTCTGCTGCCCCCATGTGGCTAGCTGGTGCCTGCCCATGACCACCCAGAAGCCTCACCCAGCCCCTCTGCAAAGCAGCATATGGACAGAGGCTAAAGGGTTTGTTCCTTCCAGCTCCAAGGCCGCACCTTTCCTTGCCTTCAGCAGCGATGCAGGCACTTTATATGTCCTATCTCCAAGGGGAAAAGGCTTTCTCAATTATTCTGCATGGCAGAAAGGTTCATCCCCTCCCAAGACTCCATCCCAGCCTGTCATTCTTCCTCAAGCAATTTGACCCCAGACCCACCCACTAGTTCACCAATGGACACAATTCCTTTTCTGCTCAGTCTGAAAGAAAAGCCAGATTCCCCCAGTCCCTGAGGAAAGGTCACATCTAGCTCTTTTATGCCTGAGTTAGTCTTTGACATTGTGCTTTTTTTATAGACTTAACCTAACATTTTCATCAGTAATCCCCACACTGCCCAAGGAAATTTAGTCCAAAAGTCCTGCCTTTCCAAATAGACCTTCCCAAGATTTTACAGTGTGAAACAAACCGAACTGCCCTTCCAAAAACTGCTTATCAAGTTTCAGATACAAAATTAACCTGTCCAACTAAGTTTGCAGAACTTTCAAATAAAACATATTTTTCAATACAATCACATGAAGGCTAAACACAAACCAGAGCAATGCACCATACTGACAAGTTGTGATTAGGGTACAATGCACAGGAACTTGCCTTATGTCTGCAAGTTCAAACAGGACACAGAAGCACAGTCAGCTCAACACAGAACTGAAGTGTCTCCAGCGAGTGATGCTGAGATTTCAAAAATACACAAGTTTAACAGTGTCGCACCAAACAGCAACTGAAATACAGCAAAGCTCCACACTGCCTGGATGTGGTCCACCTGTTTTGTTTTTAATGTATCTTCCCTTTCTGGTTGCTAGTTTAAACTGAATTTTGAAGGCTTTATCTTGATGACTCAGAAAATACACTGTCCTTTCTTGCTTTGATTCAGGTAGTATACACAATCATAAAACTGAGTTAAATCTCTTTTTAAAAAAAATCCACAGATCTCGTTGTGGCAGGTTTCAGGAAAACCTCTCCCCAGGTACTGTCAGGGGATCTTCAACAGCTCAAGGAGTGCTCCAACAGCTCCAAAATAACCCTGGGGGGAAAAAGGCAATTTTTAGACATTTAAATTAGTACAAAATGTTATTACTAACGGTAAAGTTAATGACACCCTTAACTCCTGACACTCATTTCCTGAGCACCCACTTCCAGCCTTGGACCAGGAAGCCCTAGGAGCTCCTGAATGGGGAAAGGGTTCTGATGTCCAACAAGACAGTCCAGGCACGTCAGGCCACTGTGACAGAGCAAAGCCACCCACAGTGGGGGCTACAGGAGCTCTGAGTCTTCTTGGGTTGGATTCAAAGAGAGGGACACCTGGCAATAGTGGGACAAAGGCAAAACAGGTGGCAACTAGAGGACGGGCAAGGTGGGTACTCGCTTTTTTTTTTTTTTTTTTTTTTTTTTTTCTTGAGAGGTTTTTGCTATAGGGCAAGTGCACTTGCCAGAAAGACAGAGAGAGACAGAAAGTGAGAAATCACCCCCTGGGGGTATGGTCACGCCGCAATCCCTTCTCCTCTTGGGATCTTGGGCACATACATACACGCGCCTAGCGTGATTTTAAGCCACCGGGTCTGGGACTTGAACTGCAATCAACTACATTGGAGTCCTACGACATAGCCATTACACCAACTGCTGGTCCCTGTACTCTTTCTTAAGCTTATTTTTTCTTAGTTACTTCCAGTAAGAGTCCATGCCTGGGCTGTGAACTGGGGAATGAGGAGGTGAGAAGCAGCAGAGGCCAGCACTATACCCAGAGAAGCGGAGACGGTCAAATCCAACAAGGACCCCAAAACAAAATGCAACAAAAAAAGGGGATAAAATATCAAAGAAAATGAGACAAAACCAAGACTGACAGAAAGAGAATGCCAGCGGGAATTGGGAAGAATCTTACAGAATCCGTCAAGGGCTCCAAAGCATGAGATCAGGTTAATATAACATAATAAATAACTGGAAAAGGGAAATCATTGAAATCTTGTAGACTGAAAAGAATGGACTAAAAGTCTGTGAAATATTATAAGTACCTAGGGGCCAATCAATTTTTTTAAAGAAATAATTTATTGTAATAAATTTTATTTTTTAAATTTGACCAGAGAGAGAAAGCTTCCAGGTCCAGAACTCAAACTGCAGTCTGCCATGTGTGAGTCCAGCACCTTAACCACACCACCTGACAGCCCTGCCAGTTGTTTTCTAAGAAAAACTTCTTTAGGGCCAGCAGATGATATGGTGGTTAAGGTGCTAACCTCCACATGGTTGACCACAATTCAAGTCCTGGACCTGGTGGCTTGAAACTGACACCAGTTATGTGTACATGCATGCTCAAAATCCCGAGAGGAGAATGAAGGAGAAAGGATTGCAGCATGGCCATCCCCGGGCGGCGGGGAGAAGACCGTTGTCCCTTTCTATCTGTCTCTGTCTCTCCATCTCTCCAGCTAGCGCACATGCCCTATAGCAAAAACCTCTCTTTAAAAAACTGGGGCCAGCAGGTGGCGGAGTAGTCGTTAAGGGCGCTGGACTCCCACATGGCCAACTGTGGTTCGAGTCCCAGACATGGTGACTTGCTTTCTCACTTTGCCCCCCCTTTCTCTCTCTCTCTCTCTCTCCCCCTCTCTCTCTCTCTCCCCCATCTCTGATCAAATTTAAATAAATAAATAATTCTTTTTAAAAAAGGGGGGAAAGAAAAACTTCAAGAAACACGTGACACACAGAAAGACTGCCTTGTCACTCTGTTTCTCAATTTAGAAATTGCACAGACCACCTGTGCAATTCAGAGGCCAGGCTGTAGAAGGGAACACTGGGCCGGCTCAGCATACTCCGGGGCTCCCATGGCAGCCAGACACAGGGGCCTGTTTTGTAGTTAGCCACACATTTTGTTTTCTGTAGCTTTCTGTATTTTATTTTACTTTAAACAGAGAGAGAGAGTTAACCATTATATTGAGTTCCACTGAAGACCCAGAACCGACCATCAAGTAAGGACAGACACAGACTGTTACAGGCACAAAGAGCTAAGGTGAGGGACCAGCAGTTGGCCTAATGGCTATGTCACTGGACTCCCATGCAGTCGACCGCGGTTCGAGTCCTGGATCCGGTGGCTTAAACTCATGCCAGGCGTGTGTGCGTGCATGCCCAAGATCCTGAGAGGAGAATAGAGGAGAAGGGATTGCGGTGTGGCCACTCCCCTGGGGGGTAATTTCTTGCTTTCTGTCTCTGTCTTTCTGGCGAGCGTACGCGCCCTATAGCAAAAACCTCTCAAAAAAAAAAAAAAAAAAAAAAAAGCTAAGGTGAGAATAAGAAAGGACGAAAGAGAAATCTATACAGGCTTTCACAGCAACAGTTACACTGACTTCAGTGGGAGGGCAAGAAAAGTAGTTCAAGATGCAAAAAAGGCATTTAAAATAATCAAAGTAACACAAATGCAGAGTCAGAGGTCTGAATACAAATGGAAAAATATGGACAAATGGAGCAGACCTTACGCAGAGGGAAAAATAAAATCAGCAGATAGTAAGACTGACAAGATGTAAAATCAAAATTCCATAAAAGGCTTATAATTATGATTTAGAAATATCTTTTTTAAAAAAGTTAAGCTAAGAAACTAATCTCCATGTTCTGCCTAGAAAAAGGTTCAACAAAAGACAGAAAGAAATTAATCAGGGAAACAGCTACTATATAATACTGAATTGTTTCTTTTTTATTCTTAAATATAAAGCAAAATAAAATAGATCAAAGATCACAAAAAGCAAGCTGCATAGAAAAACATTATGGATAATAAGAAACCTAATGACATTTCAGTACTGATTTACTAATACCATTAAAAGTAAAAAAAAAAAAAAAAAAAATTGTTGCTATGTAGAATTTGTGTATTTAGGATATTAACTATGAAATTTAAACAATTTAAGATGAAAAACTTAAAGTAACCTTAAAAGAAAAAGTAATCTATATTTATAGTGCTTCATATATTACCTTGATTTTTGTCAATTCATACAAACACTTTTTTTTTCTTTGAGAGAGATTTTTGGTACAGGGTGCATGCACTCGCTAGAGAGACAGAGAAAGAGAGAGAGACAGAAAGCGAAAAATCACCCCCCAAGGGGGATGCCCACGCCGCAATCTCTTCTCCTCCATTCTCCTCTCAGAATCTTGGGCGGGCACGCATGCACACGCTCCCGGCATGAGTTTAAGCCACCGGACCTGGGACTCAAACCGCAGTTGACTACATGGGAGTCCAGCAACATAGCCATTATGCTAACTGCTGGTCCCACAAACACTCTTAAAATAAAAATATACACACAATTCTGAAAAATGTCCCTATCACTAGATCTAAAATCCAGCAACACCTGAAAAAGTTCACCTGCCCAGCAACCAAGGAGAGGGTTCTGTGGTTCCATTTCCCTCCCCCCAGCAGGAAAAACAGGCACTTTCCAAGTCAGGATATCAGGTTAAGCAAGTCTCTATTTTATCACTGCGTGCCTATCTACATGTTAAGCCCTTACAGTATGGTTCTTGTCTGGAATGTTTTTTACTGATCTATTCCTTGTGAGAACATACATCTTGAAGTGGCACTTGAGTTCTATCAATGCATTAAAAACTGGCATAAAAGACAATGAGTGTCGAGCGACCCAGTGCTTCAGGTGCTGGATTCTCACATGGTCAACTGAGGTTCAAGTCCTGGACCTGGTGGCATGCTTTCTCACTTTCTCGCTCACGTGCGCGCGTGTGCATGCGCTCCCTCGCTCTCTCTCTCTCTCTCTCTCTGTCTCTCACTCTGATGAATTAAAAAATAATAATAAAAGTAAAGAAAAGAAAATGAGCATCTACTGGCCATACCACCCTGAACACGCCCCATCTTGGGTCAGGCCTGGTTAGTACTTAGATAGGAGATGGCCTGGAATGTGTGTTGTAGGTTTGGGTCAGCATGGTGGTTAAGGCAGCTAGATCCTACATAGCTGACTACACTGGTTCGAGTCTCAGACCCAGCAGCTTGAAAAACACTCCAGGAATGTATGTGTGTATGCCCAAAATCCTAAGAGAATGGTAAAGGGATTGTGGCATGGCCATCCACCAATCCGGAGATGCTTTCTCACTCCCCCCAGACGCCCCCCCCCCCCCCCCGCTCCTCCAGAAAGCACATGTCATATATAGCGTATTAAAAAATAAAAGTAAAAAAATGAGACAAGGGGCCAGCCCCACAGCACAGTGCTGAAATGCTGTGCATAGGGAATGGGATCTAACAGGGCTACCCTAGTGGCTTGAAAAACACTCCGCACACATGATCAGGATCCTGCAGAAGGGAGAAATGGAGGGAAAATGGTCATCCTATAGCATGACTAGGCCACTAGGAGTGTGCACACATTCCTCTGACCAAAAAGCAGAACCCAGAGTAACTGCACTTACAGTCAGTACAATGAGGAAAATATAAAAGCTAGTTGAGAAAATAACACATCAAAAATAATAGGGAAATGTAAATCAAGATTTTTTTTCTTTAAAACCACTTAAGCTATGGGACCAGCAGATGGTAGAATGGCTACATCGCAGGACTCCCATGTAGTTGACTGCGGTTCAAGTCCCAGACCCTGTAGGTTAAAACCCACACTGGGCACGTGTGTGTGTGTGTGTGTGTGTGTGTGTCCAAGATCCCGAGAGAAGAATGGAGAAGGGATCTCAGCATGGCTATCCCCCCGGGGGGTAATTTCTCACTTTCTTTCTCTCGCTGTCTTTCTGGCAAGCACACACACCCTATAGCAAAAACCTCTCCAAAAAATAAATAAATAAATAACGCTTACGTTAGGGGGACAGCAGATGGTGTAGCACTTACATCGCTGGAATCCCACAAGGCCTACTGCAGTTTGAGTCTCAGACCTGGTGACTTGAAAATCATACCAGGTGTGTGTGCATGCATGCCCGAGATCCCAGGAGGAGAATGGAGAAGGGATTGTGGCACGGCCCCCCTGGGATGATTTCTCACTTCCCTCTCCTGTGTTTGTCTCTCTCCAGCAAACACATGCACCCTAAGGAAAAAACCTCTTCAAAAAAATATAAATTAAAAAAAAAATTGCTTAAACTTGGAATTAAATAAGCCAAAAACCTACCATGTGTCACCATCAGGTAAACACTTTCAAAACATTACAATCAAATCCTACACATACAATTACAAAAAAACACACACACACACACACACACACATAAAACAGCCCCGCAGTGTGAAGTACACACCCTTTGTGTATATAGCACAAGAAAGAAGTTAGCTTACCTCATGTTCCGAAAAAAGTGCTTTCAATTGCCCCTTGGACCAATAATCCAAAGCATACGCCAAAAGCCGCATGGCAATGGTGTTAACTCTCAAGAAATTTCCAACAAATACCACCTGGTTAATGTTCTGAGCACATTGAAAAAAGGCAGTTAGTTTTCATCTTAATTTCCATTTTCTCATAAAAGCTACCCAAACAAAGCACAATGTACATAGTTTTTTAGCAGCAACTTAGCTGATCAAATTCAATCCAGTTGATCAAGGGCTACTTAAATTTGCCTTCCAGACAATAGTAGACCCACTGCAAAGTATGCCAGAAAATGTCAGAGAAGAAACACACTAGGAAATTATCAAAAGAAGGAAAGTGACACAAATAGGCAAATTATACAAGAAATTTAACAGGTAAAAAAACTCAATCTCACCAGTGATCAAAGCAAAATTTTTGGCCTATTAATTAGACGGAAAAAAAAAATCCAACTGAAGTTCCACCCCAACATTAGTAGAACTGCAGTAGAACTGATCCATTCATTCTTCACTAAAGATCATCTAAACTGGTAAGCCCTCGTGCAAAGCACCATGGAAATAAGTGTTAGTATTCATAAGTGTGGTCATACTGTGTAGACCGTAAATCTCACTCTTGATTAAGCCCCCATCAAGGAAAAAATTCAACCAAATAGCTTCCCGCTTAAAAATGCTAACCTCAGAATATCAGCAAGCAACCAAATATCCAGCACTATGTGAATGCTTTATAATATGAACTTGATCAAATACACAGCCACGAAATGTTTAGTATTTAAGGAAAATTTAAATGGTATGTACACCAACTAAAATACCTTAAAATGCATAAACACAATAAAGGGAACATGCAAAAAAGAAAAAAGTGGTATTACGATATTTCAATGAATTTTTTAAATTATTTGGTGCTGATAAGGTATCTTTTTAATTAAAAATGAGACAACTACTTTGGTGCCTTTGGAGGCTTCCTTTTAGGCCTCATGCCTATATTATCTATTTGAAGAATGATTTAAACAAAAATGTATGCATAGGGACAAACCATAAAGCTAGACCAAGTGGATCCTAGCTCCTCTTTCCCCAAGGGCAGCCCATTCTTGGTTCTTTCATAGCCCTGTACAATGCTGCTTGACCCAAATGCTACAAGGCAGCACTGTAAAGAAGCTGAAAGCACGAAGACGCAGCTCTGCTGAGGTGGAAGGGAGCCAGGGTGGGCATTCCTCTGCCTGCTCAGTCTTCTCCCAGCTTCAATGACTTCCTCTGGATTCCTTCCCAGGGCCTCTAGGGCTCAACGATGAGCATGGTGTCGTTACCACCTCGACAGTCCCCAGCATTTGGAACACTGGCGACCTTCCTACTTTTCTCTACTTTCTCCTCAAAAGACATCATTTTGCCTCTAGACAGTAGTGTTTATCTCCAATAAGGGGGAAAAAAATGAAGATTTATCTGCATTTGAAGAGTTTTAACTCTGTACTGAAATAAAATCCCCCCTATTCAACTACACTTAAGCACTGTTCTGAGAAGACAGACTCCCCTTAACATCAAGGTGGAGCTCATTTAATATGTTCGATTGTTTTCTTTACAGCAACAAAAGAAACCTCATGACCCCTTACTTCATTAAGGGCACACATTCTTGCTATTGAGCCAATGTTGTTGGTGATGGTGATCAAAGTCGCTCGGGCGAGGTCCTCTTTACTGACAGCCTCTCGCTTCTCCTTACTCATCATGTTTCCAAAGCTGTGATGAGGAGGAAAAAAAATCCCATTGCTAAATGCAACACAGTCCAGAAGAATGTGAATGCTACTCTAAGATAAAATCGTCTTTCAGGACACTGTTCAAATCTTCAAACTTTTAGGACCAGCAGATGGCATAATGGTTATGTTGCTGGACTCCCACATAGTCCACCACAGTTCAAGTCCTGGACTTTATGGCTTAAAACTCACGCTGGGCGTGTGTGCGTGCATGTGTGCCAAAATCCCGAGAGGAGAGAATTAAGAAGGGATCGCAGAATGGCCTCCCCCACCCCTGCCGGGGGAGTGATTTCTCCCTTTCTGTCTTTCTCTCTGGCAAGTGCAAGTGCCCTATAGAAAAAAAATCTCTTAAAAAAAAATGTTTGGGACCAGCAGGTGGCGTAATGGCTATGTCGCTGGACTCCCATGTAGTTGACCAGGGTTCAAGTCCCGGACCCAATGGTTTAAACTCACTCCACGTGCATGTGCGCACGTGCCCAAGATCCCAAGAGGAAAATGGAAGAAAAGCGACTGCGGTGTGGCCATCCCCCCTGGGGGGTGATTTCTCACTTTCTCTCTCTCTCTCTCTCTCTCTCTCTCTCTCTCTGTCTCTCTGTCTTTCTGGCTAACACACGTGCCCTATAGCAAAAACCTCTCCCCCCCCAAAAAAAAATCTTCAAACCTTTCATTTACATAACAAAAAGAGAAACACAGCTTTAAATACACACCCCATACCCTGTGTTCTTAAAGAGCAGGCTGTGGTTTCTACTGAACTCAAGCTCTGATGCCAGGTTCTCACACATTCACCTAGGATCTCATCAGATCCACTGGAAGATACCACTGCTCCTTCAACAACCAGGACAGTTCCAGAAAGCCCAGGATCAGCGATATGTCCCAACTGCACAGCTGTTCCACCCATTTGGTAAACTGCTCTATCAGAGCAGAACAAGACTCAAACAGCTGTGTCCCAGAGTGAGGTATAATACTTAAGAATTTTAGATTTCCCTAAAAGACAAAGTACTTCAAAGTATTTGACCAGCAAAAGTGCTACATGAGCTGTGACCAAAATACAAGCCCAGCCAATCAGAAAAGAAAGTAGTGACCAATGATCAAATGCTGCAAACATAGAAAATGAAGTCTATAGAATTGTGTATAAAATTTGCAAATAAGCACATATATATTTACACGTGTGTGTGTGTGTGTGTGTGTGTATGAGTACCTTTTCTATTGTTAAAAAACATGTGCTACAAGGCTAGCAGGAGGCATAGTGGTTAAGGTGCTGGACTCTCATGTGGTCAACCACAGTTCGAGTTCCAGACCCAGGAGCTAGAAACTCATACTGGCTGCAAGTGCATAAATTCCAAAATCCAGGGAAGAGAAAGGAGAAGGGAGCGCAGTGTGGCCATCCCCTCTGGGAGGAGATTTCTCACTTTCCCTAGTGAGCATGCGTGCCTCATTGCAAAAATCTCTCTTAAAAAAAAAAAAAAAAAAAAAAAAAAGTGCTCCAACAGAAAAAGAAATAAAATTTTAAACAATCTCAAGATAAAATAAGAAAAGAATTCCAGGGTCCAGTAGGTGGCACAGTGATTAAGGCGCTGGATTCCGACATGGCTGACCACAGTTTCGACTCTTAGACATGGTGACTTGAAAACCACACTGGACACATGTGCATGCATGCCCAAAATCCCAGGAGGAGTGATTTCTCATTTTCCCCCTCTCTCTCCAGCAAGTGTACACACCCTATGGCAAAGACCTTTAAAAAAAGAAGGGACCAGCAGTTAGCATAATGGCTATGTCGCTGGACTCCCACGTAGTTGACCGCGGTTCGCATCCCAGACCCGGTGGCTTAAAACTCACACCGGGTGCGTGTGCGTGTGTGCCCAAGATCCCGAGAGGAGAATGGAGGAGAAGGATTGCGGCGTGGCCTTCCCCCTTGGGGGGTGATTTCTCGCTTTCTATCTCTCTGTCTCTCTGGCGAGCGCACGCACCCTACAGCAAAAACCTCTAAAAAAAAAAGGAAAAAGAAAATAATTCCATTTATAATAGCATCAAAGAAAATGTTTCAGAATGTTTTCAGCTGAAGAAGTAATAACACTTGTATGCTCAAATCCACAAACTACTGTTCAAAGAAAACATAAATTTCAATAAATGGAAAAACATTCTGTCTCAGATCAGAAGAATTGACAGGATTAGTATTGGAATAAACCCCTAGTTGGCTGTAAGATTTCCAATGATGTAGCCGGCAGGTGGTATGGTGGTTAAAGGTGCTGGACTCTCACATGATTGACCACGCTTTGAGTCCCAGACCTGTCGGCTTGCTTTCTCTCCCCACACCCCGTCTTTCTCTTGTCAAATTAAGTAATATAATAATGTTAAATAAAATAGTTATTTAAAAAAAGGTTTCCAATGCAATCCCTATCAAAATCCCACTCTTTTAGCAGACATTGCCAAACTTTTCCTAAAATATAGATGCAGGGACCAGCGGATGGCATAGTTACATACCTACTCCCACATGGCCAAGTGCAGTTCAAGCCCTGGACCCAGTGGCTTGAAACCCACGCTGGGTGTGTGTGTGCACGTGCCCAAGATCCAGGGAGGAGAATGGATCATGGTGTGGCCATCCCCCACGGGGGATGATTTCCCACTTTCTGTCTCGCCATCATTCTAGAAAGCACAGAGGCCCTATAGCAAAAATAACTATAAAAAAAAAAAAAGAAAAAAAAATTTGGATGGAAATTCTTAAGGGCCACAATAGCCAAAACAATCCTGAAAAGGAACATGCTAGAGAAGTTTCACTTTCTAATTTCAAAACTTAACATAGGGCTGGATAGTGGCACGGTAATAAAACATGATGCTCTGCAATGCAGACCCACATGGGAAGGTTCCAGGTTTACCTCCAGAAACTTTCCTGGATGTACTGGGTGCCCCTCTACCTATAATCCAGCCTGAAGCTGGGGGTAGACTGTCAGGATTACACTGTCAAGGATGCTGTATCTCTCTCTTTTTCATAGAATAAACCATTTTTTTTAATATTTGTCTATTAAACTTTATTATTATTTTTTAATTTGATCAGAAAGAGAAAGAGTGGGAGAAAGGGAAAGGGAGAAAGCTAGCCACCAGGTCCAGGACTCAACTATGGTTGGCCATATGGGAGTCCAATGCCTTAACCACCATGCCACCTGCCAGCCCCTAAAAATAAACTTTTTAAAATTTAATATGCAGTTACAGAAATCAAGTCAGTGTGGTACTGGCATATAGATAGATACACAAATCAATGAGATACAACTCAAAGTCCAGAAATAAACTCAAACATCTACCATCAAGAACTAGACTTGCAAAATATATCTGTACCTCTACTTCACACTATACACAAAAATTTACTTAAAATAGCATAGACCTGGGGCCAGCAGGCTGCAAGGTGGTTAAGGCACTGGACTCCCACATGGCCGACTGCAGTTCAAGTCCTGGACCTGGAATCTTGTTTCCTCTCTCTTTCTGTCTCTCTCTGGTGAATTAAAAAACGTGTAACAACAAATGAAATAAAATAAACATTTTAAAAAATAGCATAGGGACTGGCAGGTGGCATGGTGGTTAAGGGCACTGGACTCCCACATGGCCAACCGTGGTTCGAGTCCTGGACCTGGTGGCTTACTTTCTCAGCACCCCTCCCTGTCACTCTCTAGTCAAATTAAATAAGAAAGGAAGAAAGAAAGTTAGAAATAATTATTTTTTAAAAACAAACAAAAAAAAGCATAGAGCTAAATGTAAGAGCTAAAAGTATAAAACTCTTTATTTTATTTTATTTATTTATTTAACTCCATTTGTTATTATTATGTTTTTTAATTTTACCCAACAGAGACAGAGAGAGAGAGAGAGAGAGACAAGGAAAGTGAGAAAGCAAGCCAACAGGTCCGGGACTCGAACCGTGGTCAGCCATGTGGGAATCCAGCGCCTTTAACCACCACGCCACCTGCCAGTCCCTAAAAGTATAAAACTCTTATAAGAAAATAGAAAAGTAAATTTTCATGATGTGAAATTAGGTAATTTCTAAGTGATAAAAGAGAAGGTAAAGATGAACTTCATCAAAATAGAAACTTCTACGCTGCAAAAGATACCATCAAGAAAGTGAAAAAACAACTCAAAAAAATGGAAGAAAAGGGGCCAGAAGCCAACCATGGTTTAAGTCCCCAACCCGGTGGCTTCAAACTCAGGCTGGGCATGTGTGTGTATGTGTCCAAGATCCAAGGGAGGAGAATGGAGAAGAGGGTGTGGCGTAGCCAGTGCCACCACCCCTCCACCGTGGTGGTGATTTCTCACTTTCCCTCTCACTGTCTCTCTCTTTCGTTCCAGTGAGCACATGTGCCCTTAATGCAAAAACCTTTACCAAAAAAAAGGGAGAAAATATTTGCAAACTATGTATGTAATAAGGGATTTGTATCCAGAAAACATAAGGAACTCTTTTAACTCAATAATAGATAATCTTACTAAAAAATAACCAAAAGACTTGGAAGAGACATTTTTCTTCTTGGAGAGGTTTTTGCTATAGGGCACATGCGCTCGCCAGAAAGACAGGGACAGAGAGACAGAAAGCGAGAAATCACCCCCCAGGGGGGGATGGCCACGCTGCAATCCCTTCTCCTCCATTCTCCTCTTGGGATCTTGGGCACGCACGCACACGCGCCCGGAGTGAGTTTAAGCCGCTGGGTCCGAGACTCGAACCGCGGTCGACTATGTGGGAGTCCAGCGACATAGCCATTACGCTAACTGCTGGTCCCGAGACATTTTTCTAAAGACGCTAGACAAATGGACAAGAGGCACATTAAAAGACGTTCATCATTAGCCATCAGGGAAAGTCAAATGTAAACCACAATAAGGCATCATTTCACATCTATTAAGATAGCTAAAACCAAAAAGAGACAATAACAAGTGTTGGACAGGATGTGGAGAAATTTAAACTCATAAACTGCTGAAATTATAAAATGATACAGTCATAGGGCCAGCAGGTGGTGTGGTGGTTAAGGCACTGGATCGCACATGACCAACTCTGCAGTTGAGTCCTGGACCCAAGGGCATGTGTATATGCATGTCCAAAATTCCAAGAGGAGAATGGAGAAGGGACTACAACACGGTCACCCCCCCGATTTTTCACTTTCCCCCTCTCTCTGGTGAGCGTACCTGCCCTATGGCAAAAATCATAGTCTAGCAATTTTCTACATCTAGGCATATACCCAAGAGAATTAAAAATATATGCCCACCCAGACTTAAACACAGATGCTCAGTATTTAGGATAACCAAAATGTGGAACCAACCCAAATACCCACCAACTGATAAACAGATAGGTAAAATGTGGCATATCCATACAAGAAATTTAGTATTGTTTGGCAGTGACAAGGTGTGAAGGACTGATTTGTGCTGCAACATATTAACCTTACAACACCATGCTAAGTAAAAGAAGCCAGTCAAAGACCTCATCCTGTCTATATCACCGATACATGTTCAGGATGGGCAAACCCACAGACAGAAAGTAGCAGGTGTTTGGCAGGAGCTAGGGATAGGGCAGAGGGAGGGCAGAGGGAGGATGGCGACCGGTAGCTAGTAGATTTCTTCCTAGAAGGATGAAAATATTCTGAAATTGAGTTTTGGTGATAGTTGCACATTCTATAAATATACCAGAAACCACTAAATTGTACACTTTAAAGAGGTGACTTGATAGTACGTAAGTTATATCTTAATAAAGCTCTTTAAAAGAAAAAAAAGATATGCCTGATATTTAATATCTTTTCCTATATTTCTTAAAACACACATGTCCTTACCTCGAAGCCACAGCCCAGCCTGGCAGTCCAAACCTCTCATAGTCCCCTCCATAAATGTCCCGTACTAGTTTATCCACTTTAGTGCTATCTCCACGAGATGCCATTTCAAGAGCTTCTTCAAAAGTGCTACAGCCAGTAAGAAGACAGCAGAGACCAAAAAAAGTTCCTCCTCCAAGACTGTGATTAAAAACAACAATTTTTAAAAGTAGGAATAGGAAGGTAACATTTGTGGACCCAAAACCATATTCATTTATCAACCCACTCTTGCCTAAACCTACTCACACAGGTGCCACCAGTAGGAAATAAGTCTGCAAGAAAACAAAGCCAAGGTGCCTGACATCCACCTTGGAGATATATATTCATGTAAGTGAACAAGCAAAGTGGCAAAATGCCTCTCTGCCTCCCTAGGGAAGTCTGGGTAAGAGGGGCCTTGGGTACAAATCAGCCCAACACACCTGGGGTCAGGCTGGCACTGCCTTCCCTTCCCTCTCCAAGTTTACATTCTCATCCAAGCACCTTTGTCACCCTCATTCACTGGCCCCATCCCACCAGACCCCTCCATTAATGTGTCTTCTCCTGCAAAATTATCTCATTCTTTACACACTTGTTTAAAAATCTGTATATCCTAATCCCTAGATCCTTGTTTTTCCTAAAGGGAACTCCAATCCTTAAACGAAACATAGGTGTTCTCTCCTTATATCTAATCCTCTTTCAGACTACCCAATCATTTTTTTTTAACTATTTATCTAACTGTCTATCTATCTATCTATCTATCTATCTATCTCTTTATTTATGTACCTATTTATGCACGCATGCATGCATGCTACAGGGGATGTGCACTCACCAGGTAGAGACACAAGAGAGGGAGGGAAGGAGGGAGAGAAAACACTCCTGGGGCGGGAGGGGTGGCCACATCTCAACCCCTTCTCCTCTCAGAATTTTCTATGTGCGCGTGCACATACACAAACACACAACATGTTTTACAAGCCATGGGGTCCAGGACTTGAACCATGCAATAGGCCATGTGGAATCCAGCTGCCTTAACCACCACAACACAGTACTTCAGCTCCTAGATCTCAAACCAGCCCTGGCCATAAGTGTATGTGTAAAATTAATATAAGTTTCGGAGGCCAGCAGGTGGCGTACTGGTTAAGACACTGGACACTCCCACATGGTTGATCATGGTTCAAGTCCTGAACCAGGTGGCTTGCTTTCTCACTTTCCCTCTCTCTCTGGTCAAATTAAAATAAATGAATAAAAACATTAAACAATTCTTTAAAAAAAATTAATACAGGTTTCAAAGCTGGAACCTTCTCCTGCATTCTCCTTATAAATGCTACCTAGTAAGCTGAGCTGCTCTGTATATGCACACCATCAACAATACCACAGTAAGGACTATGAGTTCAGTGAGTCGGCTGATAGAGTATTTTATGAAACAACTATGGTAATAAAATCTGGAGCAACAGAGATTAAAGAAAAGCAGATCACAAAATCATAATTTTCAAATAGAAAATGTCTGCATTATCCCAGAGAAACGTACACCTTTCATATAATTATTTTTTAAACCATTCCTTTTTTTTTTTTTTTTTTTTTTAAGAATTATTTTAACTTTATTGGGACCAGCAGTTGGCGTAATGGCTATGTCACTGGACTCCCACGTAGTCGACCGCGGTTCGAGTCCCGGACCCGGTGGCTTAAACTCACGCCGGGCACGTGTGCGTGCGTGCCCAAGATCCTGAGAGGAGAATGGAGGAAAAGGGATTGCGGCGTGGCCATCCCCCCTGAGGGATGATTTCTCACTTTCTATCTCTCTGTCTGTCTCTGTCTGGCGAGCACACACGCCCTATAGCAAAAACCTCTTCAAAAATAAATAAATAAAAATTTAAAAAAGAATTATTTTAACTTTATTTATTTATTTATTTTAATTTGACCAGAGGGGGACAGAAAAAGAGAGGAAGTGAGAAAGCAAGCTACCAGGTCCGGGACTCGAACCACAGTCAACCATGTGGGAGTCTAGTGCCTTTAACTACCACGCCATCTGCTGGACCCACTTTCATGTAATTTTAACAAGTTCTTGAAAGAGCAGCAATATACAATATCTGAAAACACAGTTAACTTATAATTAGGAATAAACAGGCCCAGAGACCAGCAGATGGCATAATGGTTATGCCACTGGACTCTCACATAGTCAACAGCAGTTCAAGTCCCGACATGACTTAAAACTCACACCAGGCGCGGGTGTGTGTATGTGTGCCCAAGATCCCAAGAAGAGAATGGAGGAGAAGGAATTGTAATTTGGCCATCCAACCAGAGAGTGACTTTTTGCTTTCTGTCCCTGTATCTCTGTCTCTCCAGAGAGCACTTGCACCCTACAGCAAAAATCTCTCCCCGCCCCCCCCCCCCCCCCCCCCCCCAAAAAACACAAATCCAGTCACAATGGTGCAGACAGTATGGGTGCTACTGCACAATGCTAAAGACCATATGAGAAGATTCTAGGGTCGTCCTGGGTCTACCTCAACATGCCAGGCGAGGCCACAGTCCTAACTGGCTGCAGGGTGAAGGCTTGTGGGTACATCATGATGTGAAGACCCTGTCATGAATGCCTGTCTGCCTCTCCCTCTTTTTTCTTCTCTCCACCTCTCTTTCACTTAGAAATAAATAAACTTTAAAAAAAAAGGACTTTTATATAAAAGACTTACCTGGTACCTGTGACTCGCTTGTAATTATCTTTGGAATATACTGCTAAGATACTAACCCCCGAGCCAATGTTCACCAGAAGCAGAGGGTATGGATTTTTCAAATCAAATGGCAACTTCTGACATTTTTCAGAATCAGCAGGATTTTCAAAATAATAGCATTGTGACCGCCCATTGAATCCAACTGAGTCAATGTATAAAATTCCTTTGATTAAGCAATCTAGTTCATCCAGTTTGCAAAGCTGAAGATCACCTATCTGTAATGAAATAAGAATGTATTCAGACTTTTTAGCAAGCTAACAGAAATAAAATTCTATTTAGTAAACATCCCCTCCACAATGAACAAATCATAAAAGCGTGATCATGGGTGTATATTATTTGTGCATGCTTCACAGAACAGATTTGGGACCAATGAACACTGGGATGGACTGCCAAGACAGACCCTGCTCCACAGACCCAAATGCACTCTATTCACAAACCACTACAGCAACTGCAGAAGTGTGCCAAAACCACAAGAGCATGTATCAGCCTGTCAGGCAGACATGATCTCTACTCACAGGGGCAACGAGGCAGGTGCACAGCTAAGGCCACAGCCCTGCCAGAAAGCACCTGGTGACATATGGCGGGACCCACAAAGACTCAATATCTGCCTCCCAAAAAGACCATTTTCAAGTCTATGGAACAGCATCAAAAGAGGCCATGCTTTCTTATGTAACAACCGGAAGCCAAAAGCTTGGAAATCTTCAGTTAGAAAGTAAGATTTTTCACTATCTAAGTTGGTTACAGCCTGCTGGGTGTGGTAGTAGAGGTGAGGGAAGTTAACAGTGTCAAAATTTAAACTTTTTATTAACTTAATTCTATTTAAAGCATTAGTAAAGCAATTATTATTCAAATTATGGAACACTGTATAACTAAAAATAAAGAAATATAATCATACATATACTTTGTAGTTTTGCTATAGGGCATATGTGCTCACCAGAGAGAGGGAGGGAGGGCAAGGGTAAGGGGAGAGGAGAGAGGAATCACAGCCCAGAGGAAATGACTATGCTACAAACCCTTTAACCCCTCCCTTCCATCTCCTCTTGGGTTTCTGGGCACACAAGCACAAGCCCCTGGTGTATTTTTCAAGCACTAGGTCTAGGACTCAAACCTCACAATGAGGCACGTGGGATCTGGCTGCCTTAACCACCATTGTCACCAAATGGCCCCCAATTTACCTATTTAAAACTATGTTTGGGACCAGCAGATGGCGTAATGGCTATGTCGCTGAACTCCCATGTAGTAGACTGAGGTTCGAGTCTCAGACCCAGTGGCTTAACCTCACACCAGGCGCGCGTACCCAAGATCCCGAGAGGAGAATGGAGGAGAAGGGACTGTGGTGTACCCTCTGGGGGGTGATTTCTCGCTTTCTGTCTCTGTCCTTCTGGTGAGCACACGTGCTCTACAGCAAAAACCTCTGAATCAATCAGTCAATAAAACTATGTGTATATGTACATGTACGTCTTCTACAGCCACACACAGAAAATCGGACAATACACACACGACTTTATATTTCTGCTAGGTTTTTGCCACAGGGTGTGTGCACTCACTGGACAGACAGAGAGAGGAAAGTGAGAAATCACCCCTGGGAGTGATGGTCATGTCACAATCCCTTCTCCTCCATTCTCCTCCTGTGATTTTGGGCACACATGCACATACGCCCGGCATGATTTTCAATCCACAAGGTCCGAGGCTCAAACTGTGCTCATCCATGTGGGAACCCAGCACCTTAACCACACCACCCACTGACCGTTATACATGACCTTTTAACAGTGATGACATCGGAGACATGATACAGACTTCTACATCAAGACTCCATTAACTCCCTACCTGTTTGAATGTTTACAAGCATATATACTCACTACAAATGACAATGTAAAGATGTCTGAATCCCCTAAAACACCTGTTTCTATTTATAGTCTAATTTAGCCCTACAAATTCTTCCCTTTTAATTCAATTCCCATTTGATTACATTTACACTCAATTTATTCTGATCCACTGGAGGAGATGGAAAAGTTAATAGGTAACTTTATCTTAATCCTTAATTAAATTAATTCCTAATTAAAGATATTAAGTTACTCCTCTGAAAAGAAATCCATTAGGTGTTCATGCTCTCTTTACTTCATCTGGCCACGCCCTCATGCCAAGATAATTCAAGCTGTCAAGCTACTTCCTGACACTTGCCATCTCAAATTGCCAGCATTTTCATTTCCAAGCCAAATCATTCTACACTGCTGGGCTACTGGAATCCAAGTCGTTTTCTGACATTATATGTCAAAGCAGTTTACCCTTTTATCCTTTCAATAATTCATATTATCCTAAAATGTCCTGCTGTGTTATTATGTCTGAAAAATCCAGATGAACTGATAGGTTTAAATAATTGAATTCATAGGTAATTTCACTAACCCAAGTTATTCAGAATGTAGGCACAGACCAACAAGCAAATTCAGAACAGGAGAAAAATCTTAATTCCTGTTTTAAAAGAAAACAGGGTAAGGCCAGGAGGTGGTATGGTGGTTGGGACGCTGAACTCCACATGGCCGACCATGGTCCAAGTCCCAAACCTGGCGGCTTGCTTTCTCATTCTCCCTTTCTCTCTGTCTCTCTCTCTCTCTCTGGTCAAAATTGAGTAATAATAATAATAAATAAAATTTAAAATAAATATATCTTTTTTTTAATTGACAAGTTAAACTCAGTATTAAAAAAATACATTATTTTGGGACCAGCGGATGGTGTAATGGTTACATCACTGAACTCCCACATGGCCAACAGTGGTTCAAATCCCAGATCCAGAGGCTTAAAACTCACATCAGGTGCGTGTGCATGCATGCCCACAAAAGAGAATGGAGAAGGGACTGTGGTGCATCCATCCTCCGTGGGGGGCGATTTCTTGCTTTCTGTCTCTCCGACGAGCACGTGTACCCTTAACAATAATCTCAACAACAACAACAACAACAAAAATTCTCACTCTGGAGGCCACAGTCTGAGTCCCGAACCTGGTGTGAAAAACACGCCAGGAGTGTGTGTGTGTGTGTGTGTGTGTGTGTGTGTGTGTATGCCCAAATCTTGAAAACAGAATGGAGGAGACGGGATTGCAGCCTGGCCATCCCCTCAGGGGGTGATTTCTCATATTTCCTCTCTCTGTCTCACCAGCGAGCTCACACACTCTATGGTAAAAAAAAAAAATCTAAATATATCTTACTGTTTCATTAAATATTATTCATCCCTAATGCACAAACAGAACTTGACAGTCATTCTACTTTCACGTAATTTACTTTTTTAAAAGAGTTATTTTATTTAATTTTATTCATTGTCAATATTTTATTTTTTTGAAGTTGACCAGAGAGAGACAGAGAGAGAAGGAAAGTGAGAAAGAAAGCTGCCAGATCCGGGACTTGAACCGTGGTCAGCCATGTGGGAGTCCAGCCACGTTAACCACCACACCACCTGCCGGTCCCAACTTTCACATAATATTTCAGGGTAGCACTAGCTCACACAAATGAGAAGTCCGAATAGCTTAAGAACTAATTCCTAAGGAAAAAAATCCACTTTGCACCTCTCCTTGGATAACTACATAACAATGAACCTCTGTTAACAGCCTGGACTGTTTGCAAATATGATCCAAAAAGCACCTCTCCACGGTCCCAGAAACAGAGGTTTTCTCCTCTACCTATCAGTTATGATCCAGAGGCCACCATGAAGCTTCTGCAAAAAGGGAAACGTCTCCCCTCCTGGTACCTCCTCATTATAAGTGGTAAAGGAATCACTGAAAACCAACAACCAAGAAAAATCCAAGCAAAGAATGTAAGGTATGACAGACACATACATGTCAATTCTGTCATGATTAGTACGGCCAATTATGGACAGAAGTCAGGAAACAGAGGACAAAGATGACAAGGTCACAAGCTATACAAGGACAAGGGGGTGGAGATAAAAATAACAGCTAAGGAAGGCAGAATCTCCTTTGAAATGGGGCTGGCCAGTGCTGCAGTAGTAATGCAATGCTCTGTGAGGCTGACCCACAGGAAAGGTTCCAGGTTCACACCCAAAGACTTTGTGCATGCTAGGTAGAGCATGCCCATGATACCTGCCGGCTGAAAATAGGGTGGACCGTAGCAAAATACCCACCTATCTGTTTCTCTTTAAAATTTAAAAAAAAAAAAAAAAAAATCTCTCTTTAACTAAGAATTTCATTTGGTGGCATAAAAAACATGGTTACCGAAGACATTCTAAATCTGTATTACACCATGAAGGTCAAGGTCTCAGCCAACTGACCTGTCAATTCTCCCACCTACCCCCAAAGCCACCCTAAAGAACATAGCCTCAAGGCCTTACTCACAGAATTCACTGAATGAAAGCAAAATCAAGTGCCTGTGGCACACCCCCCAGGAGCCAGAAGTGGTTGAGAGACTCCTGTTAACAAGTGTAGACAGAATACACCACAGGTGTTCAGGGGCAGGATTCTGGTATCAACCATCTCAGACTAGCCCTGAGACCTGAAAATGCCACTTATTTTTTTGAATTAGTCAACATGCCAGAAAACGAGAAATTTAGTGGTGGGTAAAATTTGAAAAAGTTTAATGATATAAATAATTTAAAATTTTCTTCAACTTTCATTGTTAAGATTAAATGTTGTTTCTCATAGGTTGTTCCTTACTCTATTTATCACAGATTCAGTAATTTTTCCATACTAAAGGAACAATAAAAATGCCATGCTTTTAGTAGTTCTGGATTTTCATCAATACATATGAACTGCACAAAAAATACACCATTCAACAATCTCTGGTTGGAGGATCAGCAGTTGGCATAATGGCTATGTCGCTGAACTCCCATGTAGCCGACCGCGGTTTGAGACCCAGACCCAGTGGCTTAAACTCACGCCAGGTGCATGTGTGTGCCCAAGAGCCCCAGAGGAGAAGGGACTGCGGTGTGGCCATGCCCCCTGGGGGCTGATTTCTCGCTTTCTATCTCTCTGTCTTTCTGATGAGCGCACGCGCCCTATAGCAAAAAAAAAAAAAAAAAAAAAAAAAAAACAACCTCTGGTTGGCAAACTCCTGACTATTACTACTTTATACTTCATTTAACTCAAGAAAATTCAAGTTCCATTAGAGATGGAAAGGATTCCACACTTGCTATTGGTTTTATTTTTAACAATCAAATTACCATAAATTGTATATAAGCTAAAAAATGCATACTGTGAGAAAATCCTGCTCAAATTTGTACGCTCCACCTCCAGTGGCACAAAAGACAGTGTGGAGACTCGAGAAGTTTTTATCTCTGCCCATTTGAATAAAAGCAGGCATGTCATGAGTGGGAAAGCGTATAAAGTGCAGATTGCCTTTGCGTCCACACAGAGTCAGGTCCTTCAGCTCGAGGTGCACGTCCCGAATGCCCGTGGACCCGTAAGCCACATTGGAGGTCAGATACTTCCGGATGCTTTTAAGACTTTCCACCTCTTCTTCTTCTTCTTCAGCAGTGATGTCTTTGGGCTCAAAGTAAACCAGCTTGACCAGGGTTCCACCAATATCCAAGCCAAACCATGGAAAAACTAAAGGGGGAAGAAACAGAAGTCAGAACAGCTTTTTTCTAAAACCTAAATTTATACTTATCCGATCAGCAACTTATTTCATACCTTAGGGTTCCCAAAGGATGCAATTTTAAATAAAAGTTATTTGGGGAGAAGTGTGATTCTATCTGACTTGGAAGTACAGCTTAAAAAAAAGAAAAAAAAGACTAAGAAAATTCCAAAAGAAAAATATCAAAGTATTGAGCCAATCAAACCTTTCAATTCAGGTAATCACAAACTGCATTATGAAATATTAAGAATATAACAAAATGACTAAGTTTCAAGTCTGAAAAACAAAGATTAAAAATGAACGCTGTCATCCTTATAAGCTGAAAGATGAAATGCTGAGAACTCAACTAGAGATAGAAGAAATTCTCAGTCCTTCATAACACAAGCTCCAGTGGTCAATTTCTTTCTAAACCTGATCTTAAAATTAAAAGGTGTTGGGAACCAGCAGTTAGCGTAATGGCTATGTCGCTGGACTCCCACGTAGTCGACCGCGGTTCGCGTCTCGGACCCGGTGGCTTACAACTCACGCCGGGCGCGTGTGCGTGCGTGCCCAAGATCCCGAGAGGAGAATGGAGGAGAAGGGATTGCGGCGTGACCATCCCCCCTGGGGGGTGATTTCTCGCTTTCTGTCTCTATGTCTCTCTCTGTCTGTCTGGCGAGCGCACGCGCCCTATAGCGAAAAACCTCTCCAAAAAAAAAAAAAAAAATTAAAAGGTGTTGGGGCCGGCAAGTGATGCAGTGGTTCAGGGCACTGGACTGCACTGGGTGACTGCAGTTCAAGTCCTAGACTTGGCAGCTTGCTTCCTCCCTCCCCCTCACTTTGTCACTCTCTGGTCAAATTAAAACAAAGTTAAATAAAATAATTCTTAAAAAAAAAAAAAGTTAAGGGAACCAGCAGTTAGCGTAATGGCTATGTCGCTGGACTCCCACGTAGTCGACCGTGGTTCGCGTCTCGGACCCGGTGGCTTACAACTCACGCCGGGCGAGTGTGCGTGTATGCCCAAGATCCCGAGAGGAGAATGGAGGAGAAGGGATTGCGGCGTGACCATCCCCCCTGGGGAGTGATTTCTCGCTTTCTGTCTCTATGTCTCTCTCTGGCGAGCGCACGCGCCCTATAGCGAAAAACCTCTCAAAAAAAAAAAAAAGTTAAAATAAATAAAATAAAAGATGTCTATAGACTAAAGAGTTAACATGTTCCCCCCAAAATAGAATCGTTCCCAAAAAATTACTTGAATAGATTGGCTCAACATGGACTTCACAGATACATATAACTAAATATAAAAATGAGATGTAAACGAAACTAGAAAAACACCATCACTGTGAACAAAGCCTCAGTAGGACAGATTAATAAAATGAATGAAGGGACCAGCAGACTGCATAATGGCTACATCGCTGGACTCTCATGTAGTAGACTGTGGTTCAAGTCCCGGACCTGACAGCATAAATTCATGCAAGGCACATATACGTACATGCCCAAGATCCAAGAGGAGAATGGAGAAGGGATTGCAGCGTTTTCTCGCTTTCTGTCTCTCTGGCGAGCACACACACTCTATAGCAAAAACCTCTCTTAAAAAGGTAAAATAAAATGGTCACCGAAATGGGCACTAGCTTTACTTTAAATAAATATATAAACCAGGGCCCTACTGTGATAGCACACAGGTAGCAGATCTTCCTGGGAAGCTGGAAGCCAAACAAAGGGCCCAGGTCCAGGCTTAGTTTCTGGGCCAACCTGAATACACCAGACATGTAGTTAGTTCTGTGTATGTACTGGCTAGCTGGGAGACTGAAGAAGGAGACTTAGGACCAGCAGTTAGTGTAATGGCTATGTCTCTGGACTCGCATGTAGTCGATCGCGGTTCGAGTCCTGGACCCAGTGGCTTAAACTCACGCCAGGTGTGTGTGCGCACATGCCCATGATCCCAAGAGGAGAACGGAGGAAATGGGACTGCAGTGTGGCCATCCGCCCAGGGGGTGATTTCTCACTTTCTGTCTCTCTTGCGAGTACACATGCCCTATAGCAAAAACCTCTCCAAAAAATAAAAAAAAAAATTTTTTTAATATACACTAAACACAAGATTAGCTAGGAAAAATGTAAGTATAAAAAGTAGCTCAGAACGAGTAGAAAGCCAACCCTGTGGCCTAGTGATTAAGAAAGCCAGATCCCACATTGCCACTGAAGTCCAAATCTTGGTCCTACCATTTTGGAAAATATGCCAGGCACTAGTGCATGCATGCCCCAAATCCCAACATGATGGAGAGGTGGAGAAGGTACTGCAGTTATCCCCACTGGATGGCGCCTCCTACCTCTCTGTCCGGCACACGCAATTTAAAAAGAAGAGAGAGAAAATGGAGTAGAAAGCACGGAAATCAAAAGCACTACATTTTTTTTGGAGAGGTTTTTTGCTATAGGGCGCGTGCGCTCACCAGACAGACAGACAGAGACATAGAGACAGAAAGCGAGAAATCACCCCCCAGGGGGGATGGTCATGCCGCAATCCCTTCTCCATTCTCCACTTGGGATCTTGGGCACGCACGCACACGCGACCGGCATGAGTTCTAAGCCACCGGGTCTAGGACGTGAACCACAGTCGACTACGTGGGAGTCCAGCAACATAGCCATTACGCTAACTGCTGGTTCCCAAAAGCACTACATTTTTTTAAAAGGAGGTTGAATACCTACCACCAAAAAAAAATTAAGAAAAAGCTCCAGACCCTGGGAACCAGCAGTTAGTGTAATGGTTATGTTGCTGGACTCCCACGTAGTCGACCGCGGTTCACGTCCCGGACCCGGTGGCTTAAAACACACGCTGGACGCGTGTGCGTGCGTGCCCAAGATCCCAAGAGGAGAATGGAGGAGAAGGGATTGCGGCGTGACCATCCCCCCTGGGGGGTGATTTCTCGCTTTCTGTCTCTATGTCTCTCTCTGTCTGTCTGGCGAGTGCACGCGCCCTATAGCGAAAACCTCTCCAAAAAAAAAAAGAAATTCCAATTCATGAGGCTTGCTACATATGCACTAAAAGAGAAAAAAAAAATTATCTCAATAGATTTGAAAACATAAAATCTCAGAGAATCAGTTAAAGCCAACAGAATTTCTAAATTTCATTTTGAAAGTATTGAGGGGTTTGGGGGCAGCAGGTGGCATGGTATTTAAGGGCACTGGACTGCTACATGGCTGACTGCAGTTCAGGTCCTGAACCTGGTGGCTTGCTTTCTCTCTCTCTGTCCTTCTCTAGTCAAATGTAAATAAATAAAGTTAAATAATTCTTTGAACAAACCATGTGCCACAAGAGTAACAAAAGCCATAAAATATTTACAAATAAACTGAATTCTTAATGTATATGATCACTACTAAAATGGTACTGAACGACATACCAGTGGGAGGATACATTCTGTTCCAGACTGAAAAATTAAATATTATTGGGAGACCAGCAGTTAGCGTAATGGCTATGTCACTGGACTCCCACGTAGTCGACCGCGGTTTGAGTCCCAGACCCAGTGTGCGTGCGTGCACAAGATCCCGAGAGGAGAATGGAGGAGAAGGGATTGCGGCGTGGCCATCCCCCCTGGGTGATTTCTCGCTTTCTATCTATCTATCTATCTCTCTCTCTCTCTCTCTCTCTCTCTCTCTCTCTCTCTCTGTCTGGCGAGCGCACATGTCCTATAGCAAAAACCTCTCCAAGAAAAGAAAAAAAAAATTAAGTATTATTAAAATATCAATCCTTCCGGGACTAGCAACTGGCGTAATGGCTATGTCACTGGACTTCCATGTAGTCAACTGTGGTTTGAGTCCCAGACCTGGTGGCTTAAACTCATGCCGGGTGTGTGTGTGCGCACGCGCGCCCAAGATCCCAAGAGGAGAATGGAGGAGAAGGGACTGTGGCATAGCCATCCCCCCCCAGGCGGGTGATTTCTCACTTTCTGTCTCTCTCTCTCTCTCTTTCCAGAGAGTGCACTATAGCAAAAACCTCTCCCCTTTTAAAATATATTTTTTTTAAGTCAATCCTCCCTAAATTAACAAAATCACTGCAATTTCAAAGAGAATGCTGGCTGACCTCCAAGCACCCACTCCATCTCAGTCCCAGAGACAATCCTGTTTTGTTTTGGTTTCTTTTATTTTTTTACACCAGCAGAAATACCATTTTCAGTGATGAGTCTAACCCAACTCTGCCCACTGGAGTCATGGAAAGACTGTCACTGGCACCTAGGGGGAAAAGAATAGTCACTTTTAAGAAAGCAATGGTGCTAGGACCAGCAGTTGGCATAATGGCTATGTCACTGGACTCCCATGTAGTCGACCACAGTTCAAGTCCCAGACCCAGTGGCTTAAACTCATGCCAGGAGCATGTGCGTACATGCGTGCCCAAGATCCTGAGAGGAGAATGGAAGAGAATGGATTGCAGGTGGCCATCCCCCCTGGGGGGTGATTTCTCGCTTTCTGAGTCTCTGTCTCTGTCTTTCTGGTGAGCACATGCATCCTATAGCAAAAACCTCTAAAAGAAAAAATAAAGAAAGCAAGCAACGGTGCTAGAGATAATAAAGGAAGCACAGAAACCAAACTCATATGTCCCTGCTGGCAGCCATTTTTTAACCATCAAATTAAAATGAGGCTAACCTTGTAGAGAGCAAAGAGGAAGACATTAGGCAGTTCTACCAATAAAACACACCACATAGACAGGATTACAAGGTCCGGACACAACTAAAAGCAAAGTAAGATGTCCTAATGCTTAAAGCAAATCAGCTGTGGGACCAGCAGTTAGCATAATGGCTATGTCGCAGAACTCCCATGTAGTCGACTGTGGTTCGAGTCCCGGACCTGGTGGCTTAAACTAACGCCGGGCGCATGTGCATGCGTGCCCAAGATCCCAAGAGGAAAATGGAGGAGAAGGGATTGCGGTGTGGCCATCCCCCTTGGGGGGGTGACTTCTCGCTTTCTATCTCTCTGTGTCTCTCTGTCTTTCCAGCAAGAGCACGCGCCCTATAGCAAAAACCTCTTGAAAAGAAAAAAAAAGGCTAATCAGCCTTACTCCTGTTTCCTTAGCTAAAAAGGCTGAAACATTAGTAAATGACTACATTTTATGTGATCACCTATTAACAACCACACATCATATTGAGCATTTTACTCAATGAGCTTTTAACGTCTACAATAGCCATATAAAGTAAGTACAGTTTCATACTGTAATCATACCACTTTACAGATTAAGAAATTGACATGTGGGGCCAGCAGATGGTGTAGTGGTTAACTAAGGGCGCTGGACTCCCATATGGCCAACCATGGTTCAAACTCTGGACCTGGCTGCCTGCTTTTCTCTCTTTCCCTCTCTCCCCTCCCACTCTGTCCTTCTCTGGTCAAATTAAAAAATAAGTAAGTAAATAAATAAATAAAGTTAAATAAAATAATCTTTTAAAAAAAAAATGAAAGGTGCGAAAGAGCACTAGGTCAAGAAAAGGTAGAAGTGGAACTCACACTCACATTTCCTGAGCCCTTTTAACAAGTATTAGTACAAACCTAGGAGCACAGGAAGACGAGTGTTAGATCAATTTAAAAAAATAATTAATTAATTAAAATGCAGTTTCATGGGGCCAGCAGTAGCATAGTGGTATGGTGCTAGACTCCCTCATGGCCAACCGCAGTTCAAATCCTAGACCTGGTAGCTTGAAAATCACACCAAGTACATGTGCATGCATGCCCAAAATCCCAGGAGAATGGAGAAGGGATTGTGGTATGGCCATCCTCCCTGGGGTGGGAGGGTGATTTCTCACTTTCCCTCTCACTGTACCTCTCTCTCTTCGGTGAGCATATATGCCCTATGGCAAAAACCTTTTTTAAAAAATAATAAAATTAAAATGCAGTTTTGAGGCTGGACAGTGGCCAGAGGTAAAATACAACACTAAGGCTGACCCACAGGGGAAGTTTCCAGGTTTGAGTCTGGAGACCTCTATGGGCACAGATAGCCCTGATCCACGGAGGGCTGAAAATGGAAGTGGATTGTGGTGTTAAGAAACTGTTGGTGGTACTATCTCTGTCTTTCTCTCTCATTCATGGAAGAACTAAGTAAATAAACCTTAAAAAGAAAAGTTGAAGGGGGCCAGCAGGTAGCATGGAGTTAAGGCACTGGATCCCACATGACTGTCTTCAAAGTTGGAGTCCTGACCCAGTGGCTTGAAAATCACACTGGGCATATATGCATGTGTGTGTGCCCAAGAAGCTGAGAGAATGGAGATAAGGGATTGTGGTGTGTTCATTTCCCCTGGGGGTGATTGCTCACTCTCACTCTCATGCACTCTCGCTCGCTCTCTCTGGTAAGCACACGCACCATATAGCAAAAAAACTAAAAACACAAAATTTAAAGAAATATACATACACTTTATTATTTTTATTCCCAAAATAGTTTTAAATTCAGGGTCTAAGTACTTATAAAACACTGTATTGTAAAATCAGCAGACTCAATAATAAACTGTATATTCAGGAAATGTAACTATACAAAATGACTATTAAAAAACTGGGAACCAGCAGTTAGCGTAATGGCTACGTCGCTGGATTCCCACATAGTCGACCGCGGTTCGCGTCCCAGACCCGGTGGCTTAAAACTCACGCCAGGCGCGTGTGCGTGCGTGCCCAAGATCCCGAGAGGAGAATGGAGAAGAAGGGATTGCGGCGTGACCATCCCCCCTGGGGGGGTGATTTCTCGCTTTCTGTCTCTCTGTCTCTCTCTGTCTGTCTGGCGAGCTCACACGCCCTATAGCGAAAAACCTCTCCAAAAAAAAACAGAGATGGGGCCAGCAGGAGGCATGGTGATTGAGGTGCTGGTTTCCTACATAGCCAACCACAGTCTGAGTCCTAGACTGGTGGTTTGAAAATCATGCTGGGTGCATGTGCTAGCATGCCCAAAATCCCAAGATAAGGGACTGTGACATGGCCATCCTCGTGGGGCAGGGGGGTGGGGGGGATTTCTCACTTACTGTCTCTGCCTCTTTCTCTCTGGCACCCTATAGGAAAAACCTTTAAAAAAAAAAAAAAAAAAAGTCATTCTTTCACATCCTGATAAAGGTCCTCTCCTGCCTACAGTCTATCCCTTCATTCCTTCTCTCTCCTTTGACATGTGTTCAAAATATTTTTTCTTTACTCTTTTTTTCTTTTTCCAAGCAAAATATTTTTAACAGCATACATCTCTTCTTGTTTATAGTCTCCCCAGATAAACAGAGGGCAGGATGCCAACACCAAAAAAAAAAAAAAAAAAAAAATCACACATCCAGATACATGAATCAAACATATGGCCCCTAAAATAATATACTGGATACACGGTGACACTCTCCAGAACTGTGTAACTGACTCTTTTTTAGGCCCTACTTTGTATTTGTTATACATCCAAGATGGGAGGGACACATTTACTTTGGTTTCATTTAAAGTGGATAAAGTAGTAAGTAGGTTTAAAACATCCTCTTTTGGGCCAGTCCCATGGCCTAATGGTTAAAGGAGTTGGATCCCATATGGCCAACCATGTGGTTTGAGTCTCAGCTCCACTGGCCTGAAAAACACTGGGTGCCCAAAATCCCAACAGGAGGGAGGAATGGAGAAAAGATTATGGCATGATCATGCCTACTGGGGGTGTTGCAGGGGTGCTTCCCTCAGGCAAGAATATGTGCCCCCTGGCTTATAACACAGTATAAAAACTGCTCCCAACCTCTCTCTCAAAAATCAACTAAGTTAGGGACCAGCAGTTAGCGTAATGGCTATGTCGCTGGACTCCCATGTAGTCGACCACGGTTAGAATCCCGGACCTGGGGGCTTAAACTCACGCTGGGCGCATGTGCATGCGTGCCCAGGATCCCAAGAGGAGAATGGAGGAGAAGGGGTTGCGGCATGGCCATCCCCCCTGGGGGGTGATTTCTCGCTTTTGGTCCCTCTGTCTTTTTGGCCAGCGCACGAGCCCTATAGCAAAAACCTAAAAAAAAAAAATCAACTAAGTTACAGGACTCTGACTTTTCCTGTGGACAGCTCTTTCTAACCCCCCAACAGATGCTGAAGTGGCGAGCCCAATAAAGGGCAGTTTCATAAGGCCCCCATACCAGTTCCATTCTCCCAACACTGATGCTCCTCCCACCTCCAAGCCAAGGAAAAGTAATCCATTTCCTAAAGTGGTACTGTCAGGCTACAAACAAAAGCTTTATTTTCTAGACTAAGGAAGATTAAGGATACTCCATGATTAGCATGAGTCCAAAATCAGCGAGTCCCAAAGATCTCCCTGGCATGCTTCAACATGCTTAAGAGTCATCAAATAAACAGCTTACCACTCCCCACCATTGCAGTGAAGGGCTCAGGTCCTAAGGTTCTCACTCCTCCTGCATATCACTGCACATGTAGGGCCCTTGATAAAAACGTGTGCTCTTGGGGCCAGCCGGTGGCATGGTGGTTAAGGGTGCTGGACTCTCACATGGCCAACCATGGTTCGAGTCCCAGACCTGGTGGTGGCTTTCCCTCTCTCTCTCTCTCTCTCCCTCTCCCTCTCTCTCTGTTCCTCAAATTTAAATAAATAAATAATAAAAAGTGTTCTCTTGTTACATGAGTGTATACATTTACAAAAACTGTGCATTTTATTGTAATTATGCTTCCATAAAATTTTAATAATAATTTTAGACCCCTTTGCAGAACTGTAACCCACAAAGGGTATTAGAGCGGGGGGGGGGGGCATAGTTTTTAAAACTTCTGAAGACCACAGCTCTGAGAACTGCCAAGAATTATATCATTTATACCTTCCCCCACTCAGAAATGGGAATCGAGAACACTGAGTCCAGACTCAGATACCAAGAATCAAAACTCAGCTCCACTACTATAACTTACTAGATGGCCTTGGACAAAAGGGTAATTTTACTGAGCCTGTTTACTCATCTGGAAACTGGAAATAAAAAGTATCTACCTCAAAAGATAATCATGATGGGGACCAGCAGATGGCGTGGTGGATAAGGCACTGGACACTCCCACATGGCTGAATGAGGTTCGAGTACTGGACCTGGCGGCTTGCTTTCTCTCTCTCTCTCTCTCTCTCTCTCTCTCTCTCTCTGTGTGTGTGTGTGTGTGTGTGTGTGTGTGTGTGTATATCTCTGGTCAAATTAAAACGAATGAATGAATAAATAAAATTAAATAAATGATTTTTTAAAAAAAAGATAATCATGAGACTTAAATGATTTTTTTATGAAATAGTTGACATAGTGTCTGACAAAAGTAAATACTCAGGGGACCAGCAGTTAGCGTAATGGCTATGTCGCTGGACTCCCACGTAGTCGACCGCGGTTCGAGTCCCGGACCCAGCAGCTTAAACTCACGCCGGGCGCGTGTGCGTGCGTGCCCAAGATCCCGAGAGGAGAATGGAGGAGAAGGGATTGCGGCGTGGCCATCCCCCCTGGGGGGTGATTTCTCGCTTTCTATCTCTCTGTCTCTCTCTGTCTGTCTGGCGAGCGCACGCGCCCTATAGCAAAAACCTCTCCAAAAAAAGAAAAAAAAAAAAAAAAAAAAAGTAAATACTCAGAAAATGGCAGCTATGTTATCATTAGGATCTTGTCTCCACCATTTTAAACCACTCTTTATTTGATATTTCTCTCAACCCCCACCTGATCCACTACCTCGATAGAACTTTTTAAGACACACACAGGCCTAGCATCATCCCTAACGATTCTGATGCTGAAAGTCTGGGATGGGGACTGGTTTGGGACGACACTGCTCTACAGAACATGTGACAGAACATGACTATACCAGGACCCACAAGAACTCCTAAGGTGAACTAATACCAATGACGAAACAACTAATAGAACGTATATAGTTCCATCAAGCACAGTGGTTAAGGGCAGAAGCTATGAAGCTAGAATTTCTGAGCTCACACTTCTACTCCATGCACTAGCCATTTGACACTGGGCAAACATGCCCCAGTTTTCTCTTCTGTGAAATGAAATAGGACCACCTACCTCAGAAGTGTGAGGACTAATAAGCTATTAAAGATCTTAAAAGAGTGACCCCTGCAAGCTCACAAAATACAATACTTAAAACCCTTGTGGCCAAACAGCTGGATATATGATTCTTATTTGTTGAACCTCTAGAATTCACATCTATCTCCAATATGCAGTACCAACACCATGAAGAAATTAATGTTCTCTACTGCTTAAAAAGTAGATGTTTCTCAGGGCCAGCAGGTGGCATAGTGGTTAAGGCGCTGGACTCCCACATGGAAGACAAGTTTGAGTTCTGGACCTGGCGGCTTGAAACCACATCAGGCACAAGTGCATGTGTGCCCAAAACCCTGAGAGAATGAAAGAAGGGACTGCAGTGTGGCCATTCCCCCCCACCCCCAGGTGATTTCTCAATTTCTCTGTCTCTGGCGAACAGATGCACCCTATAGACAAAAAACAAACAAAACAAAACAGAACCTTTTTTTTTTAAAGAGATTTTTGCAAGAGGGTGTGTGTGCTAACTGGAAAGACAGAGATAGAGAGACAGAAAGAGAGAACTCACTCCCAAGGGGGGCAGGGGATGGCCATGCCGCAATCCCTTCTCCTCTGGGATCTTTTTTTTTTCTTTTTTGGAGAGGTTTTTGCTATAGGGCGCACGCGCTCGCCAGACAGAGAGAGACAAAGACAGAAAGCGAGAAAGGCCTCAATCCCTTCTCCTCCATTCTCCTCTCAGGATCTTGGGCATGCACACAATCGTGCCTGGCGTGAGTTTAAGCCACCGGGTCCGGGACTCGAACCACGGTCAACTACGTGAGAGTCCAGTGACATAGCATTAGGCCAACTGCTGGTCCCTCCTCTAGGATCTTGAGCATGCATGCACACACGCGTACTCACACTAGCCCCATGTGCATTGAAGCCACCAGGTCCAGGACTTGAACCGCAGTCAACTATGTGGGAGTCCAGCAACATAACCACTGCGCCATCTGCTGGACCACCCAAAAAAAAACTCTTAAAAAAAAAAAGATGCTTCTGGGACCAGCAGTTAGAGTAATGGCTATGTCGCTGGACTCCACGTAGTCGACCGCAGTTCAAGTCCCGGACCCGGCGGCTTAAACTCACGCCGGGTGCGTGTGCGTGCGTGCCCAAGATCCCGAGAGGAGAATGGAGGAGAAGGGATTGCAGTGTGGCCATCCCCCCTGGGGGGGGGTGATTTCCTGCTTTCTATCTCTCTGTCTCTCTCTGTCTGTCTGGCGAGCACACGCGCCCTATAGCAAAAACCTCTCCAAAAAAAGAAAAAAAAAAAAAAAAGATGCTTCTCAAAACAAAAACCAGGTAACTAATTCTGATAACGGTGTGAAAATCTGTTTTCCTTAAGTCTAACAAGAAGATAGGGAAAAACGAAAGAACTGAAAACTCCCAAACTTTCATGGCAAAAGAGTTACATGTAATTATCCAAACCAAAGTAGATACTTTAACAGCAGTTGATTGGTTAGATTGAAAACAAAAAGTACAATAATATCCCATGCGCAATAGATCTTAAACACATCCTGCACTTTCCCTCACTGAAGAGTCTACACTTCAATAAGTCCATTCCCTGAAATAGGAATTTGGCTATAACTGAACAGTCTAGCCATATGAAAATGGCACTACACTGTACAGCTCAAGTTACAGTATCAGGACAATTGATACTTCAACAGTAGCAATGGCCCCAAGACAGCAGGCCTGAGTAGAAAGAAGACCTATAAAGGGGAGAAAATACAGGCAGAAAAAGAAACCTGATATATTTTTTTAAACGTAGAAACGGATTCTCTGGGAAGAGCATGTGCAACACACTCAAAGCAAATCAGGAAGATGTTCTCTCAAACAGGCCTTAATGCCTAGAATGTCGTAAGGCCTCGAATGCTACAGTCCCGAATGCAGAGTACCTGCAAAGACGGAAGGCCAAGCTTCAGCATCAGCTACCTGGGTGAGAGATGACCTGGATTCTCCTGCGAAGAACAGCAGCCAAAGCTTAGCGGTGCACGGAACACAGAATCCAGTTTTAGGCCCGGAGCAACTCAAGGGGCGATTAACCATTTTCCAGGAAGCCCGAAATCTCCGGATAAAAAGGATTTAACGTCTGGGAGAGCAGTTCTTCGGGAACCCACGAAAGAGACATGGGGATTCAAAGGATTTGGGGGGGAAGGAAGACGAAGCGGTGGAAACGAGTCAAAAGAAGCCTTCTCAAGGATAAAGTCATGTGACGTCGAAAACGGCTGCCCAAGGAGCTACGGAAACGGAGGACGGGTCCTAGGGAAAGGCCCTTCACACCGAAGAGCGCGAGTGTCGGAGGAGGACCGACCCCGTGGGCGCCGCGTTCGGGGCCCCGCGGCCTGCAGTCGAGTGTCAGGCCACGCATCAACGTGGGACCACCGTGCGGGGGCACTGCCCGCGCGCGGGAAAAACGGCGGCCGGGCCGGAAGGGGGCAGGGCGAGCGGGAGGGCGCCCCGCGGGCACTTACGCGGCCGCTTCTTCCTGAGGCTTTCGACGCGCTGGCGGGAGACCGAGGTGGGGCCGCTGTAGGAGCCCGGCCGGGTCCGCCTCATGCCTTCCGCCGAGGCGGCAACCGCGGGCTCCGACGCGCTGCTCGCCCGGCGACGCAGTGGCTCCTGCCGCCGCCCTTCGGGGCCTCCGAGCGCCGGCTCCCCGGCGGACGAGGCGGAGGTGGCGGCGGCCCTGCCGTGGCGCTCCATGGGCGCGCCGAACCGGCCCGCTCCCATCCGCAGCAGCCACCGCTGCCGCCCGAGCCAGCCCCCCAGTGCCAAGCTCCTCCTCGCCTCCTCCGCGGCAGCCCAGCCGGAGCAGAGGCGCACCCACGGCCCACCGCCTCTTCCGTTGCGCCAACGCGCAGTAAGCCAATCCGAGCAGGCCTGGGGCAGCCCGAAGGCCTCGTGTCCAATCGGCTCCAAGACTCGAGGCGGATCGACCGACCCTCTGTCCAATGAGAGGCTCCCGGGACGGGGCGAGGTGGAGGATGGAGAAGGAGGGGGATCCCGGCTAGGCCGAGGAGAAGGCGGTGTAGCTGGGGAGAGAGCGATGGCGGCACCGCCCAATGGACATGTGGGTGGAGGAGCTCGCACCCCCTCCTCCTCCCAATCCGCCTCACGGGTGAACCGATCTTACCCACTGGCCCCGGAACCTTCCCGGGAGGCCGCCGCGAGCCCCCGGGTCCCACCTAGCTGACCAGTGCGGGCCTCCCGGCTCGCGCCCTCCAGTGCCCCAACTGCGTCCAGCCGCTAGTCGTTGGCAGGACGCTGCTTGAACCGCGGCTGACCTTAGCCTTTGTCCCTCGGCCTAGTTCTGCAGCTGCCTCCGAGGCCACTAGCGGCCCTCCTACACACACACACACACACACACACACACACCAGCTATTTTTCACTAGCACCCCCTCCCTCGGCGTGTTTGGTCCAAGCCCCCTCCCTTTGCCTGCGTTGGAGAGATGTTCCCGGTACCAAAAAGAATGAAAGGGCTGGGGCTGGTCTCCATGGCAACTGGAAGAAAGAGGTGGGTTATAAATCCTTGGCCACCCTCCTGTGGTGCAGGAAAGGGTGTGGAGCAGGGAAGTAAGGTCGGTCTTACGAAGGAGAGGCTGGAGCTTCTTTTTGTGTGGTGCCCTGGGGGGAAAGAATTTGTGGCTGCCTTGGAGCCTGGATATATACTTTTTGAATCATCATCTTCTCTTTTCTTTGGGGGAAAGAAGATCCTCCAGCTCTGAGACCCTGAACTCATACCTACCAAACGCCCTTCCAAGCATCCCTTCCTCCAAAGGCTGCCCGGGGCCTGGAATGATCCTGTCCTGCTCTCTACCCCTGAGGCACTTCCTCACCCCCAAGTCTAACTAGGCTGTGGGCTCATCTTCCTGGCTAATTATTGCATAAGTGCTCCCATTGGAAGACTGTAATGTCCCGTGGGTGATAACCCTTAATTTTCTACATTTCTCCCATAATGACCAGTTAGCAGGCTGAACAAGAAGTTGAACTTCTCGAGAATTGTGCTTGGGAATAGAATTCCAAAGTTTCCTCCAGACTGTTGGAGAATTCTGGAAACCTCATTTCCTAACTAGAAATTTCAAATCCTGCAGGAAGCCACCCCAGATAGATTTTTTAAAAACCAAGAACATCTGGGAACCAGCAGTTAGCGTAATGGCTATGTCGCTGGACTCCCACGTAGTCGACCGCGGCTCGCGTCCTGGACCCGGTGGCTTAAAACTCACGCCGGGCACGTGTGCGTGCGTGCCCAAGATCCCGAGAGGAGAATGGAGGAGAAGGGATTGCCGCGTGACCATCCCCCCAGGGGGTGATTTCTCGCTTTCTGTCTCTATGTCTCTCTCTGTCTGGTGAGCGCACGCGCCCTTATAGTGAAAAATCTCTCCAAAAAAAAAAAAAAAACCAAGAACATCTATAGCTCTTCTCAACCTCAATGCCTACCATTGCCTACTGTTTGCAACCATTATGTTGCTTATAACAGGAATACCCGTGTCTGGGTGATCTACAAAGAACAGAGATTTATTTCGTTCACTATTTGAAGTTCCAAGGTCCAGGGGCTGTATCTGGTGAGGTCCTTCTTGCTGTTCAGTAACATGGCAGAGGACATCTCATGTTGAGAAAGCAAGAACACTTGTGTCTATGCTGTGTGTACCACCCCTGTATAAAGTCAGGAGTAACCTAGTCATGGATGCCCACTGTGTGCCTCATCACTGCTCAAAGGTCCTACCAACCAACACCATAGTCAGATTAGGTTTTCATCCTTTTTATAAATAAATTATTTTATTTAACTTTATTTATTTAGTTTTAATTTGATCAGAGAGGAACAGAGTGGGGGGGGGGGGGGTGAGAAAGCAAGCCGGGTCCAGAAGGAACTCAAATGGCGGTCAGCTATGTGGGATTTCAGCACCCTTAACCACCATGCCAACTGCCAGCCCCAAGTTTTCACCTTCTTAATCCTGTTACAACCAAATCTTCTTCTTAAAGAATTATTTATTTCATTTTATTTATTTATTTTTTGATTCACCAAAGAGAGAGGGAAAGTAAGAGAGCAAGCCACCAGGTCCAGGACTTATACCATGATCAACCATGCGGACGTCCAGCGCCTTAACCATCACATCACCTGCTGGCTCCTACAACCGAATCTTAACACATGAATTTGAAGGGGAAACAGTCAAGCCATAGTATCTACCTTTCTCCCTGCCCCACCTCCCTACCCCCATAAGTGTTGAGGTACTTCTTAAAAGTTAAGGGATCCACCATCCAAGTCTGAGTCTTGATCATTCTGAAGAATCAATCATCATCTTTTCTTGGCTGCCAAGATGAACCCCAACAGCCAAGCAATACCTGAAATACGTGTTTTTACAGTTTACCAAATGCCTTCACATCTCACTAATCCCCACAGCAACATTTGAATTATGAGGCAACTCATCCATTTTTTTAAGCACACAGCTTTAAAAATGACAGAACCTGGACCCTGAGAAGTTCAGCTACTCTCTGTCTTATAATAACCAAATGAAAGTGCAAATTCAATGAAATTCCAGTATATTACTAGAAGGGCTTTTTCTCCTAAATACACATAGGAGTTTATTCTCTCTAGTGTATTTGTCAACTTGCTGATGGTCTGTATCTATCATTAAAGTTTATCTAAAATAACAGATGGCGTATATACTAAAGGCAGCTACTCAAGTTGTTTACAATTCTAAATAAAAAATGCAAATAAATGGAGCGTAAGAAACCTGACATGAGGGACCAGCAGGTGGCGTGGTGGTTAAGGCGCTGGACACTCCCACATGGCCAACCATGGTTCAAGTCCTGGACCTACTGGCTTGCTTTCTCACTTTCCCTCTCTCTCTCTCTCTCTGTGACTCTCTCTGGTCAAATGAAAATAAATGAATGAATAAATAAAACAAAATAAACAAGTCTTTAAAAAAAAAAATAAGAAACCTGACATGAAAGAATGCCTGCTGTATGATTATGTTTACGTTAAGTTTAACATTAAGAGGATTTGAGAAGTGAGGGTGATGGTTAAAAGGGGAGAGAGAAGTGATTAAAAGCCCAGATAGGGACCAGCAGATGGCGTAGTGGTTTCATCACTGGATTCCCATATGGCAACCGTGGTTCAAGTCCCAGACCCCTTGCTTGAAACTCACACTAGGCATGTGTGCATGGGTGCCCAAGATCCTGGGAGGAGAATGGAGGAGAAGAGATTGCTGCAGGCCATCCCCACCCTCTCCATCCCCACCCCTACAGTGATTTCTCACTTTCCCTCTCACTGTGTTGATCTCTCTTCTCCAACAAGTGCATGGGGCCCTAAGGCAAAAACCTCTTAAAACAAACTAACAAAGAAAAGGGGAAAAAAGCCTAGATAGGCATCTGGTAATGTCCTGTTTCTTGGATCCAAGTGATAATTACATGAGTGTGTTCACTTCATAATATTTCATTAAGGTGTTCAATTATGATTTGCACTCTTCTATATGTACGTTATACTTAAATAAAACTTTTTTAAAAATATTTTTAAAAAAAGGTATTAGAAGGGCTGCCAGGTAGTGTAGTGGTTGAGACGTTAGACTCCCACATGTCCAACTATGGTTCAAGTCCCAGACCTGGTGGCTTGCTTTGTCACTTTCTTTCTCTCTCTCTTTCTCTCTGTCTCTGCCTCTTACTGATCAAACTGGAAAATAATAATAATGAATAAAGTTAAATAAAAATAATTATTAAAAAGAAGGTATCGGGGGCCTGCAGGTAGTGTGGTGGTTGGGGCACTGGATTCCCACATGTCCAGCTGCAATTCATGTTCCAGACACAGGACCTGAAAATAATGCCAGGCATGTGTGTTTACATGCTCAAAAATCCCAGGAGAAAGGAGAGGGGATTGCATCCCCTTGAGGGATGATTTGTCACTTTCCTTCACTTGGTCTCGCTGTGTCTCTCCTGTGAACGCATGCTCCCTATAGCAAATACCTAAAGAAAAAAATGTAATTAGGGCCAGCAGGGGATGTGGTGTTTAGGGCTCTGTACTCCCACACAGCCAACTGCAGTTCAAATCCCAGACCTGGCAGCTTGCTTTCTCACTTTCCCTCTCTCTCTTTCTCAAAAAGATTTGCCTTGGGGGTACATAAGGTAAATGCATGAGTAAACTAGATTTTTTTAAAATGAAAATCACAATTAAGACGTTTTCTTTCTCCACAGTTGTAATAGTTTAGTTTTTAGTTTTTGCTATAGAGCACATGCACTTGCCAGAGAGAGACAGAGACAGAGAGATGGTAAATGAGAAATCACCTCTCAAAAGGGAGGACCACACCACAGTCCCTTATCATTCACTCTCCTCTCGAGATTTTGGACATACACAAGTTCTCAGTGTGATTCTTTTTTTTTTGGAGAGGTTTTTGCTATAGGGCACGTGTGCTTGCCAGAAAGACAGAGAGACAGAAAGTGAGAAATCACCCCCCCAGGGGGGATGGCCACACCGTAATCCCTTCTCCTCCATTCTCCTCTTGGTATCTTGGGCATGCACGCACATGCGCCCGGCGTGAGTTTAAGCCACCGGGTCCAGGACTCGAACCATAGTCGACTACATGGGAGTCCAGTGACATAGCCATTACGCTAACTGGTGGTCCCTCCCAGTATGATTCTTAAGCCACTGGATCTAGGACTCAAACTGTGAAGCTGGCCATGTGGGATCCAGCGCCCTAACGTCCACGCCACCTGCTGGCCCATAACAGGTTATTTTATAGAAGAATACTAAGTTCTTTATCACTGTCCTAGTTACTCACCCTTGGAGAGAAGTCCATTTTCTGGTGCAGACACGAGAAAAAGAAGCCCAGTGGACATGGCAAGTATAGTGCTCCAGAGGAATTAGCAGATCCTATAGAGATAACCAAATCTAGAACCACTGCAATGATACAACATCATACAAAACATTAACTATCATATTGCCTATTACTAGGTAAATAACCCCAAAACCTTTTTTTTTAATTATTTTTATTTAACTTCCTTCCTTCCTTTCTTTCTTTCTTTTAACTTGACCAGAGAGGGACAGAGTGGGGTGAGGTGAGTGAGAAAGCAAGCTGCCAGGTTCAGGACTCACATCACGGTCAGCCATGTGGGAGACCAGCATTCTTAACTACCAAACCACCTGCCGGCCCCACCCCAAAATCTTTTTGGCTTAAATAATAATAAGTATTGGGACCAGTAGGTGGTGTAATGGTTATGTTGCTGTACTCCCACATGGCTGACTGCAGTTCAAATCCCAGAATCAGCATCTTGAAACTCATTCTAGGCACATGTGCGTGCATGCCCAAAAATTCCTGAGAGGAGAATGAAGGAGAAAGGGTTGTGGTGTGGCCATCCTCCTTAGAGGGGTTGATTTCTCGCTTTCTGTCTCTATCTCTCTAGTGAGCATACATGCCCTATAGCAAAAATCTAAAATAAAACAGTATTAAGTATGTATTATTTTGATTTCTATGAGTTAGGAATTCCAAAGTGATTTTTTTTTTTTTTTTGAAAGCGAAAAATCACCCCCGAGGGGGGATGGACATGCCGCAATCCCTTCTCCTCCATTCTCCTCTCGGGATCTTGGGCACACACACACACACACACACACACACACACACACACTCCCGCATGAGTTTAAGCCACCAGGTCAGGGATTCGAACAGCAGCCGACTACGTGGGAGTTCAGCAACACAGCCATTACACTAACTGCTGGTCCCTCCAGAGTGAGTTAGCCAGGTTTTTCTGGCTCAGGGTCTTTTCAAGACACTGGTAGTCATTTGAAGGTGTAATGGACTGCAGGACCCACTTCCAAGACAGCCTGTTCGAATGGCTAACAAGTTGATGCTAGCTGTTGGCAGGTCTTGATTCACACCGTGGGCCTCTAGGGCTGCTTGAGTGTCCTTACAACATGACAACTGGCTTCTTCCAGAGCTAATGATCTATGAGAAAACAAGGTAGAAGTTGCATATACCACATTGTTATGCAATATCTTGTTATTATCCAACCAGCCCTATCTGTATGGCTGGTGCTACACAAAGACATGACCAGCGGGAAGAGAATCATTGGAGACCATTTTTTAAATTATTTTTTAATTTAACTTTATTTAATCATTCATTTATTTATTACCATCTGACCAGAGAGGGATAGAGTAAGAGAGAGAGAGAGAAAGTTACCAGATCTGGGATTCAAACCACAGTTGGCCATGTGGGAGTCCAGCACCCTTAAAAAGTAGTTTATTTATTTAGGCCACCAGATGTGGTGATTAAAGGAGCAGACTCCGTGGGCTCCCATGGTTCACCATAGTTCAAGTATTGGACTTGGAGCTTTGAAAACCATGACAGGCGTGTGTGTGTGTGTGTGTGTGTGTGTGTGTGTGCGCCCAAAAATCCCAGGAGGAGAATGGAGAAGAGATTGTGGTGTGGTCATCCCCTGTTAGGGTTGATTTCTCACTTTCTCTCTTACTCTCTCTAGTGAGTGCACGAGTTCCACAGCAAAAACCTTGGGGAAAATCATTTATTTTATTCATAATAGAAACCATGTGCATGCTAGAGGAAGAGGGAAGAAAAAGCACTTTGACAGGGTCTTGCCACAATCCAGTTCCCCCTCTCCAGCCCACCATCTGTCAGGATTTCCAGTGTCTACCCAGGTTGACCCAGGAGATCCAAACCCATAGCAGACCTCATGGCTTCCAGCACTGCAGTTCAGCTTGCCACCTTCTGCACCACCAGGCTGTGCCCTTCTATGGGGTTTCTGCTGAGTTTTCTTAGCTCTAAAGGAGAGCATCACTAGGGAATAAAAACATGACATCACGGGACCAGTAGTTAGCATAATGACTATGTCGCTGGACTCCCATGTAGTCAACCGTGGTTCGAGTCCTGGACCCAGTGACTTAAACTCACGCCGTGTGCGTGTGCATACATGCCCAAGATCCTGAGAGGAGAATGAAGGAGAAGGGATTGCGGCATGGCCATCCCCCCCGGGGGGTGATTTCTCGCTTTCTTTCTCTCTGGGGAGCGCACGTGCCCTATAGCAAAAACCTCTCCAAAAAAAGAAGAAAAAATCATGATATGACAAGAGTGCTAAGTCAGAAAGAGAGGTTAACAGAGCAGGTTTCTCCTCCTTTCATTGGGTTCCATCTCTGCCAAGGACAGAAGGAGTGCACTCTTTCAAGCACTTGATCTTTTTTCCAGAGTCTAACAGTATAAGGAACTTGAAAAAAAACCTTAACTACTGACTGCCTCTCTCAAAATATAAAGGTAGGAGAGACATGAAGGTCTTAAACCTCTGAACTCTCTTCTCCAGGCCCAGAGTCCATGACTGAAGAGGGACAGAGATGTATGTTACATGTGCATGTACACACATATGCACACGCTATGGCTGGGAAATGGCGTTCTAGTAGCCTCTTCAGAGCTCACAGGTAATGTGAAAGCATTAACTGCTTTCACAGTTAAATCTCAGCTTGTCTCAGAAGAACAAAGATAGAAATTCAAGATGAAATACAATGAGATTTGCTTATTTATTTATTTTAGGTTTTTGCCTTAAGGCGTGTGCACTTGCAGGGAATTGAGAGGACAGAGATAGGGAAAGTGAGAAATCACCCCCTGGCCATACCTTCTCTTCCATTCTCCTCCTAGAATCTTGGGCATGCATGCACACATGCCTGGTGTGATTTTCAAGCCACCAGGTCTGGAACTCGTACCCTGGTCAGCCATCTGGGAGTCCAGGATGTAACCACTACACCATCTGCTGGCCCTCAAATGAGCTTAGAACAATTTAAGAGTTTCCTAGATATAAAAGACCCTATCCCTTCCCAAATATTAAAGGGGTTGACATTTTTCCCTTAGTTTTTAAGCTCAAAGTCCATTTTATCTTGAAATAAATATCCTTGATTTGGATACTAGACATTTCTAGATAACCACTTACCATTTCCTGTGGAGAGCAGCCAATCTGGGCAAACATGGTGACCTTTAGCCATGCAGAAATGCAGTACTATGAGCTTCATTTGCATAGCAATGAAATCAATTTGCAGGTGAATACACTAGCTGCCTGAAACTGTGGAGTAGTATCTGTCTAAGGAAGCCACATGTGTTTATCAGAATTTGCCCCAAAATATCAGAGAAATTACATGGTACCAGTTATTTTCAAATGATTAACATCCAAAAACAACTGGCTTTGCATTCCACTTCCTTTTCCCCCCACTTTTCTGCCCATTAAAAGAATAAACCTGAGACTGATTCCAGGTCCCACTATCTCCATCAGAGAAGTCGGGCCCACCCAATCCTCAACTTACTATACTTATATGTCTTTCTGTATTTATTTTTCTTTTTTTTTTTTTTTTTTTTTTTTGAGAGGTTTTAGCTATAGGGCGCGTGCGCTCGCCAGACAGACAGAGAGAGACATAGAGAAATCACCCCCCAGGGGGGATGGTCACCCCGCAATCCCCTCTCCTCCATTCTCCTCTCGGGATCTTGGGCACGCATGCACACGCACCCGGCGTGAGTTTCAAGCCACCGGGTCCAGGACGTGAACCGCGGTCGACTACGTGGGAGTCCAGTGACATAGCCATTACGCTAACTGCTGGTTCCTCTTTCTGTATTTATTTTTATGTTTATTTCTAGTCCACAGCTGCCCCCCCAAAAAAAACCCATTCTGCTGAGTCAATCCCAACAGTTTAGCACTTTAAAGTTATTACTCAGAAAAGCAATGTGTTTAAATAGGTTTGAGAAGTACAGGTAAAGTTAAGTACAACCTCTTAAAGCTTTTAATATGCAGAAGGGCATGATGACTCTGCCATATATAGCTATTTTGACCAAGGAACCCATTTTTCAGTGAACTTATTCCTGAGAATATACTTTGAGAAATTTGTTACTAGATATAAAATCACTTGCAACTCTGTATCAGAAAAAGCCATGAAGATCTAGTTCTTTCAATTTTAAAAGCTTAATGGTTGTGGCCAGAATGGTATAGTGATCAGGGTACTGGACTCCCACATGACCGACCTTAGTTTGAGTCCTAGACCTAGCAGCTTGCTTTCTCACTTTCTCTCTCCCTCTTTCTCTCATAAGCACACATATCATGTAACAAATTTTTTTTAAAAATGATGATAAATAAAATTAAATAAATATTTTTTGTTGTTTTTTAAAGAATTATTTTATTTATTGTAATTTGACCAAAGAGGGACAGAGTGAGAGAGAGAGAGAGGGTAAGTGAAAAAGCAAGCCGTCAGGACAAGGACTCGAACTGCAGTCAGTCATGTGAAAGTTCACTACCCTTAACCACCACACCATCTGCAGGCCCCTTGTTTTTGTTTGTTTGTTTGTTTGTTTTAATTGAACTTTATTTTATTTACTTATTTATTTAAATTATTTTTAATTATATATCCATTTATTTATTTATTTTAATTTGACCAGAGAGGGACAGAGTGAGAGAGAGAGAGATAGAGAGAAAGTGAAAAAGCAAGCTGCCAAGTCTGGAACTCTAACCACAGTCAGCCATGTGGGAGTCCAGTGTCTTTAACCACCACGCCACATGCTGGCCCCTTACTTATTTATTTTAATTTTACCGCAGCTGGCCATGTGGGAATCCAGCACTTTAACTACCATGCCACTTTAACTATCGCTGGCCCAGTGATCAGCCCTTCTTTTTTTTGAAGAATTATTTATTTAATTTTATTTATTTATTATCATTATTATTATTATTTTAATTTGTTGTAGGGCATTTGCACTCACCAGAGAGAGACAGACTGAGAGAGGCAAGCCGGCAGGTCTGAGAGTCAAACCATGGTTGGCCATGTAGGAATCCAGCGCCACAACCACCATGCCAGCTGCTGGCCCCAATCTGCCCTTCTAATGAAATACTGTCAGCATTACTCGAGTATTCTGACAGTGACTTAAATGAATGAATTACAAAGTGCTACCAAGAAGTCATTATGGGACCAATACCAATGAACAGAGAGGGTGTTTTGTGATCAGTCATTAATATTTGCAAGTTAGGGAGGTGGTACTCAAATTCTTTTTTTTTTTGGAGAGGTTTTTGCTATAGGGTGTGTGCACTCGCCAGACAGACAGAGAGAGACATAGAGACAGAAAGCGAGAAATCACCCCCCAGGGGGGATGGTCACGCCGCAATCCCTTCTCCTCCATTCTCCTCTCGGGATCTTGGGCACGCACGCACACGCACCCAGCGTGAGTTTAAGACACCGGGTCCAGGACGCGAACCACGGTCGACTACTTGGAAGTCCAACGACATAGCCATTATAGCTAACTGCTGGTTCCCGCTACTCAAATTCTTAAAAAGTTAGTTTGTTACTTTAAGTAGGCCAGACATGCCCTGATCCATCTTCATTCAATGATCACAACAAAAGCAGTTCTCCTTGGCCCTTCCCTTCCTCAAGGACTTCCCTGCTCCCCAACTCCCTGGAAACTCCTTCCCAGCCCAACCAGCCTAGCCTTCACTTCTTTGGCTCATTTCGTGCCTGAATCTCAGCATGAGATTAAATGTTCTCACCCTCAGAGAACCCAGCACCAACACCCTCTCTAAGCAGGCATTACTTCCTCTCCCTGCTTGCTTCTCATTTAGTCTTTTATTTTTTTTCCCCTCTCACTTTTTTTTCCCCCAGACAGTGTCTTCCTATATTTCTATCCTCCCGTCTTGGCCTCCTGAGTAGCTAGGACTATGGGTCTCACAACTCTGCCTGGCTTTTTGGAGTGTCTGAAGAGAAGAAAAATCAAATGACCCTGTCTGAAATATCTTGAATAAGAAACTAAAGGGGTTCAAATAAGGCCAGCCGATGATTAAGGTTACTGGATCCCACATGTCTGGCTCTGTGGTTCAAGTCCCAGACCCTGCGGCTTGACAAACACTCAGGGCACATGTGCATGTGTGCCAAACATCCTGAAAGGAGGGAGAAATGGAGAAGGGATTTCAGTGTGACCATTTCTCATGGGGATGCTTCTTCAATTTCTCCCTCTTTGTCCTTCTCTCTCTAACAGAACACATGCTCTGTGGCAAAATAAAATTAAATTTTTTAAAGTTTAAAAATAGGTTCAGCTTGGGACCAGCAGTTGGCGTAATGACTATGTCACTGGGCTACCACTTAGTCAACCGCGGTTCAAGTCCTGGACCCAGCGGCTCAAACTCATGCCGGACGCGTGTGCGTGCGTGCCCAAGATCCCGAGAGGAGAATGGAGGAGAAGGGATTGCGGCATGGCCATCCCCCCTGGGGGGTGATTTCTCGCTTTCTATCTCTCTGTCTCTCTCTGTCTTTCTGGTGAGCGCATGCGCCCTCTAGCGAAAACCTCTAAAAAAAAAAAAATAGGTTCAGCCTGAGCTACATGCAATTCTAGAGTTCGAAATACCCCAGGCATGTGCATGCAAGCCCAAGTTCCTGACAAGCAGGAGGGCTGGGGAAAGGGGTTTAGTGGTGTGATGAGACCCTGTTAAGGGTGCTTCTTTCTCTTGTGTGTGCCCATGCAGTCTCTATCACCAATTTTTTTTTAACTTTAAAAAGTAGTATTTTGATCACTGTCTGAATTCCATCTTTGTCTCTTAGAGAAATAGAAAAGGGTGTGGGGGACCCGAAGTTGGTATAATGACTATGTCGCTGGACTCCCATATAGTCGACTGCAGTTTGAGTCCCAGACCCAGTGGCCTGAACTCATGCCAGGCGCATGTGCATGCATGCCCAAGGAGGAGAATGGAGGAGAAGGGATTGCAGTGTGGCCATGCCCCCCGGGGGATGATTTCTCGCTTTCTGTCTCTCTGTCTTTCTCTGTTTCTCTGGCGAGTGCATGTGCCCTGTACCAAAAACCTCTCAAAAAAAAAAAAAAAAAAAAAAAAGGAAAGAAAGAAAGAAAAGGGTGTGGTCCTTTGGGCCCCAAAACTTAAACCATTTCTATTCTTATTATTATTTCTATGGCTTACCTAAAAAAGAAATATAACTGGGTTGTAAACCCTTGGGAGAAGTTATGACTTTATTTATTTATTTTTAAAGAAGTATTTAATTTTATTCATCATTATTATTATTTTAATTTGACCAGAGAGTGAGAGAGAAGGAAAATGAGAATGCAAACCATCAGATCTAAGACTCAAACCACAGTCGGCCATGTGGGAGCCCAGTGCCTTAACCACCACACCATCTGCCAACCCAAAATTGTAACTTCCTTAATTTTTTTAAGAATTATTTAATTTAACTTTATTTATTTATTTTAATTTGACCAGAGGGGGACAGAATGAGAGAGAGAGAGAGAGAGAATGAGAAAGCAAGCCACCAGGTCCAGGACTTGAACTGCAGTCAGCCATATGGGAGTCCAGCGCTCTCAACCACCATGCCATCTGCTGGCTCCAAAATTGTAACTTTTTTTTTTTTTAGAGGTTTTTGCTATGGTGCGCGTTCGCTCGCCAGACAGACAGAGAGAGACAGAGAGATAGAAAGCGAGAAATCACCCCCCAGGGGGGATGGCGACACCGCAATCCCTTCTCCTCCAATCTCCTCTCGAGATCTTGGGCACGCACACACACGCGCCTGGCGTGAGTTTGAGCCACCGGGTCCGGGACGCGTACCTCAGTTGACTACGTGGGAGTCCAGCGACATAGCCATTACGCTAACTGCTGGTCCCCCAAAATTGTAACTTTAAATACCTTCATATACTCTTCCTCTAGCTTGGTAGATAATGCAATCAACACACAGTAGGCCCTCAGTTATAAACATAGAACCAATCCTGGATAAGATCATTGGAGTGACTGCTCTAAAAAAGAAGTCAAAAACCAAAAGCCAAAAAACAAAAGGGACTAGCAGTTGGCGTAATGGCTATGTCACTGGACTCTCATGTCGTCGACCACGGTTCGAGTCCCGGACCCGGTGATTTAAATTCACGCCGGGCACATGTGTATGCGTGCCCAAGATCCCCAGAGGAAAATGGAGGAGAAGGGATTGCGGCATAGCCATCCCCCCTTGGGGGTGATTTCTCGCTTTCTGTCTCTGTCTCTATCTGTCTTTCTGGCGAGTACATGCACCCTATAGCAAAAACCTCTTCAAAAAAATCCAAGATCATTGGAGTGAGACTGTGATATGGCACTGGGAGAAGTCACCTGATGTCAGTCAACTCCTGCCAGGCACCAGCTCAATATGGAGCAGAATAAGCAGACTTCTGGGGCAATAGTTCTCAGCCCAGGCTGCACACTGTGGGAGCTTTGAACTAAAAATATATTTATTTAATTAATAAATATTAGGTATATTAGATATAGATGATATAGATAGATATAGATATAGATATAGATATAGATATAGATATAGATATAGATAGATATAGATATACATCTCCAGGTTATATTCCAGACAATGAAGTTGTGATCTGGGATCTCTGGGATTGGGACTGAGGCATCATAGTTTTTATTTTATTTTTTAGGTTTTTACTATAGGGCATGTGCACTCGCTAGAGACAAACAGAGAGAGGTAGTGAGGGAAAGAGAGAAATTATCCATGGCCACACCACAATTCTCCTCTCAGGATTTTGGGCATGCACACATATGTGCCCAGTGTGATTTTCAAACCACTGGGTCCAGAACTCGAACTACGGTTGGCCATGTGGGACTCCAGTGACAAAACCACTATTCCATCTGCTGGCCCCCCTCATCATAGTTTTCAGTACTTCCTAGGTGATTACAATGTGCAGTCAAGGTTTAGATCCAGTGTTCCAGGCTGGCCTTGCTTTGACATAATCAGTAGTTTGTAAGAAATGCAGACCCTCACACTCCACTCTGACCTACTTATCATATCTGTATCTCCCCATGTTTTCATATACACATTAAAGTCTAGGAAGCCTTAGTTTAGAATAAAGGCTTTGGAATCAGAAAAACCCTGGTTCTAACCCTGGCAGCACCAGCTGATTGACTTTAGGCAAACTGCTTAACTTAGCTAAACCACAGTTGACTAACCTTTGATAAAGCCACGCAATGGACTACTACGCAGACATCAAAAGGAATATGGAATATCTATATACTGCAGAGTGATTCTCGCAATATTGTAACTGAAAAAAAGCAAAAATATAAATACGGATTGTTTATTTTATTTATTTTGTTAATAATTATTTTATTTTATTTATTCATTCATTCATTTTTTAATTTGACCAGAGAGAGACAGAGGGTGAGAGTAAGAGAGAGAGGAAATGAGAAAGCCAGCCACCAGATTCAGGACCCAGACCCTGATCGGCCATGTGGGAGTATCCAGAGCCTTAACCATCATGCCACCTGCTGGTCCCCCAGACTGCCTATTTTAATAGATAAGACAAAAATAGGCAAGGCACTTTGGGAGCAGTTAGCACTGTGTCTGGCACAGAATAAACATTTAGCAAATGCCAACTATTATTATTCCATTTATGATGCAGTTACCAGCTGGTAGCTCAGAGAAAAGAGATGGGTGGGACTGAAAGATAGTGCTACAGCAAAACGCAACATTCTGCAAGGTGACCCAGATGGGAAGGTGCCCAGTTTACATATGGACACCTCCCTAAGTACCGCTGGACAAAGGGTGCCCATGGGCTAGGGGCGAATCACATCAAAGCCTGTTGGGGATGCTATCTGTGTGTGTGTGTGTGTGTGTGTGTGTGTCTCCCTAATGAAAAAAATACAAATTTTTAAAAGTTAAAAAATAAATAAATAACAAGGCCAGACAGGTGACATGGTGCTTACAGCAGCTGGATACCAGATGGCCTACTGAGCAGTTTGAATCTTGGAGCCAGTGGCTTGAAAAACAACACACTGAGTATGTGTGAATGTATGTCCAAAATCCCGAGAGAGAATAGAAAAGAGATTGTGGCATGGTCATTCCTCCTAAGGGGTGCTTTCTCACTTTTCCTCTCCCTCTCTCTCTCATGCCCTATAGAAAATAAATAATTAATTAATTAAACTATAAAAAAATTGAGGGTTCCATGGCTCAGTGGTTTCAGAAGGCACTTGGAAAATCCTCATGCTATCAGGACACAAAAGAAAAACATGGAGACTAGCGGATGGTGTAATTATTACATCACTGGACTCCCATGTAGCCGACCACATTTTGAGTCCCACACCCAGGAGCCCAGTGGCTTAAAACTCACACCAGGCATGTGTGCGTGCCCGAAATCCTGAGAGAATGGGGGAGAATGGATTGGGGTGTGGCCATCCCCTGAGGGATGATTTCTTGTTTTCTGTCTCTCCAGCGAGCACACGTGCCCTGTAGCAAAAACTTCTCTAAAAAAGAAAGAAGAAGAAGAAGAAGAAGAAGAAGAAGAAGAAGAAGAAGAAGAAGAAGAAGAAAAATGTGAACTTCTTTTTTTTTTTCTTGTTTTTGGAGAGGTTTTTACTATAGGGCGTAGGTGCTCACGAGAAAGAGAGCCAGAAAGCGAGAAATCACCCCCTTGGGGGGATGGCCACTCCGCAATCCCTTCTCCTCCATTCTCCTCTCAGGATCTTGGGCACGCATGCACATGTGCCTGGCGTGAGTTTAAGCCACTAAGTTCGGGACTCAAATGAACTGCGGTCGACTACATGGGAGTCTGGCAACATAGCCATTACGCTAACTGCTGGTCCCATAACGTGAACTTCTTAACATTTGATTATGGAAAACTTCAAACAGGTACTAAAGTACAGTATCATGAACTCACACATCGATCACCCATTACACCATCTGCTGGTCCCAATTCATGCATCAGTCATCCAACAAAAATCAACCCATGGTCTTGTTTCATTTTTATCACCCTTCCTTGCCCCACTGAGTTATTAGTTTAATTTGCTATAGGGAATATGCATTCACCAGAGAGAAACATAAAGAGAAAGAAAATGCTAAATCACCCACTGGGGGAAATGGCCATGCCAGAATCCCTTCTCCTCCACTCTCCTCTCAGGAATTTGGGCATGGATGCACACACACCCAGTGAGTGTTTCAAGCTGCGGGGTCGGGACTTGAACTGTACAGTCAGTCATGTGGGATTCAGTCACTTAACCACCATGCCACTGGCTGGCCCCTCACTGGATTATTTTAAAGTAAATCTCAGACATATCCCTTTACCTATAACTACCTTACTATGTACCTCTAAATTATGAGGAGTTAAAAAAAAAATCCACACACTTTCATGGAACCATGTTATAATACCTAATTTTGTTTATTTGCTTGTTTTAGTTTTTGCCATAGGGCATGTGCACTTACCAGAGAGAAACAGAGAGAGGGAAAGTGAGAAATCACTCCCCAGAGGGGATGGCCACACTGCAATCCCTTCTCCATTCTCTTAGGATTTTGGGTACACATGCACACGTATGTGTGCTGAGTGATTTTCAAGCTGCCATGCCCAGTACTTGACAGTCAACCACGTGGGAGTTCAGCACCTCAACCGCCACACCACCTGTTGGCACAATACCTAAATTTTTTTTAGGAATTCTTTATGGAGCCAGCAGGTGGCATGGTGGTTAGGGGTGTTGGACTCCCACATGGCCGACCTGATTCAAGTCCCGGATCTTGTGGCTTGCTTTCTCACCTTCCCTCAGTCTCTCTCTCTCTCTCTGTTGCTCTGTCCCTCTCTAGTCAAAATGAAGTAAATAAATAAATAAATAAAGTTTAAAAAAAAATTCTTTATTTAGGGACTGGTAGGTGGCATGGTGGTTAAGAGTGCTGGACTCCCACATGGCCAACTGCAGTTCAAGTCCTGGACCTAGCAACTTGCTTTCTTACTTTCCCACTCTTTCTCTCTCTCTCTGTTCCTCTCTAGTTAAATTAAAATAAATAAATGAAGTTATATAAAGTAATTCTTTTAAAAAAGAATATTTATTTTATTTATTTAATTTATTATTATTATTTAATTTGACAAGAGAGAGAGAAAGCAAGCCACCAGGTCCAGGACTTGAACCACAATTGGCTATGTGGGAGTCTGGCACCTCAACCACCATGCCACCTGCTGGCCCCCATATAAAATTTTTAATAATAATTCTTGGGGCCAGCAGGTGGCGTGGTGATTAAGGTGCTGGACTTTCTCATGGCTGACTGCGATAGCAACTTTAAAATAGTAATAACAATGATAAATAAATTTAAATTTTTAAAAAGGGAGTGCTATTCTCTTAAAATAAAAAATAAATAATAAATAATTCTCTAATATTATTAAACGCCAGAGGAGAAGGGAGTACTATGTGGCCACACACCCCCAGATGCTTTTTCACTTTCTCTCTCTCATGAGCACATGTACCATATAGCAAATTAAAGAAAGAAAGAAAAACGCAGGATTGCAGGGGAGTGAAGAACATTTGCAATCATTGTTCTTTGTCTTTACTTAAGGGCTCCAGGGCCAGGTGGTGGTGTGGTGGTTAAGACAGTTGGATCCCACATGGTTGACTGTGGGATTTGAGTCCTAGGCCAGCGAGACCCAGGGTGCACGTGTGTGTGTGTGTGTGTGTGACCAAAATCCTGGGAGGAGAAGGGATTGTGACATGCGCATAACCTCCTTTTTTGGTTTTTTTTTTTTACTTTCCTTCTTTCTCACCAGCAAGCCCTATAGCAAAATTTTAAAAAATAAAAATAGGGTCTCCTTAGGAATGTAGGGTCTCAGGCCGCATCCTAGACTTAAGAGTCAGAACCTCCTTTTTTGCCAGAAGGCACACGTGCTTGCCAGAGAGAGACAAAGAGACAGAGAGGGAGAGGGAGAACACCTCCCGCCATGGGGCGTGGTCACACCACTACCACTTCTCCGTTTCTCCATCTCATCAGGATTTGGGGCACACATGCACCTGTGCCTGATGTGTTTTCAAGCCACCAGGATCAGAGTTCAAACCATGTAGTGGACCATGTGGAACCCAGCTCTCTCTCTTTTTTTTTTTTTTTTTTTTTTTTGAGAGGTTTTCACTATAGGGCACGTGCGCTCGCCAGACAGAGAGAAACATAGAGACAGAAAGCGAGAAATCACCCCCCAGGGGGGATGGTCACGCCGCAATCCCTTCTCCTCCATTCTCCTGTCGGGATCTTGGGCACGCACATGCACCCAGTGTGAGTTTTAAGCCACTGGGTCTGGGACTCAAACCGCAGTCGACTACGTTGGAGTCCAGCGACATAGCCATTACGCTAACTGCTGGTCCCTACATTTTTTATTTTTTTTTAGGCTTTTGTCATAGAGTGCGTGCACTTGCTAGACAGAGACAGAGAGGGAAAAATGAGACCCCCACACCCCCAGGGAGATAGCCAACCACCATCCCTTCTCATTCATTTTCCTGGGATTTGGGGCACATATGCACACGTACCCAGCATGATTTTCTTTTCTTTTCTTTTTTCTTTTCCTTTTTCTTTCTTTCTTTCTTTCTTTCTTTTTTTTTTCCTATTGGGGCTTTCAGGTAAAAAAACGGAAAACCTGCTAGACAAATTCTAAAAGAGCTATAACACTCCCCAGCATGATTTTCAAGCGACCAGGTCTGGGACTCAAACCACAGTCTATCCTCTGGAAATCCAGCATGTTAACCACCACACCATCTGCTGGTCCTTATCCATTTAATTTAAAAAATTGTTTTAGGGACAGCCCTATAGCCTAGTGGTTAAAGGAACTAGACCTGCTGACCACAGTTCACATTCTGTCCCTAGAGGCTTGAGAAACACATGGGGCGTGTGGGCATGCATACCCCAAATCCTGATAGGATGGAGAAATGGAGAAGGGATTGTGGTGTGGCCATGCCCCATAGTGAGTACTTTCTGTCGCTCTCTCTCCTTCTCTCTCTCTCTCCCCAAGGGCTTGTACTCTCTGGCAAGTAAAAAAAAAAAAAATGTCTTGGGAACCATCAGTTAGCGTAATGGCTATGTCGCTGGACTCCCACGTAGTCGACCGCGGTTCGCGTCTCGGACCCGGTGGCTTAAAACTCACGCCGGGCGCGTGTGCGTGCGTGCCCAAGATCCCGAGAGGAGAATGGAGGAGAAGGGATTGCGGCGTGACCATCCCCCCTGGGGGGTGATTTCTCGCTTTCTGTCTCTATGTCTCTCTCTGTCTGTCTGGCGAGCGCACGCGCCCTATAGCGAAAAACCTCTCCAAAAAAAAAAAAAAAAATGTCTTAAAGAGAGGCTAGATCATAAGGAAGCTGAAAATTCAGGGGAGAGATTGACCCCTGTGGACTTGGCAACAAAAGAATTGGCAGGGATGTGACAGCCTGCCACACCCTCTGTGACAGCCTCCCACCCCACAAGTGGGAGGCGAGGGGAGGGGTTGTCTTTGAGTAGAAATACCCCGTTCTCCAGAGAGAACCCAGAAGGAAAGGGGAGAAGTCCCAGACATCCCCCAGACTGAAAGCTGTGCTTGTGTTTCTGCTGTAGCCTCTGTGGGAGCAGGCATCTGGCCTTGTAGACCCTCACAGCTGGGGGCTGAACAAAGGCGGAGCCTGAGGAACCTGAGTTCTAAAGCAGTGACAGCAGGGTCACTGAGCCAAGCGGCCTTGCACTCCCAATTCTAAAGATATGATTGTTCTGGCAAGAAAAAAAAAAGTAAAGTAATTCTTTCAGCAACTACCAGTTTCTCTCTTCCCCAATTCCTTTGGATAAGCATCCTGCAAAAAAACCAGCTGTATGTGATAATGAAAGGGTTTTTCTTTCTTCTTATGTTGAATACAAGGAAAACGATTAAATAGAAGACAGCACCTGGTTGCTGGGAAATCCACGATTCAGATGGTGTGGCAATGGCACCTGGGGAGGAGGACGGGGTAGAGGTGGAAGGAGCCGGTGCAGTCTGCCTGGTGCCAAGGACACCCCATGGCTGTAGACCGAGCTCTGGAAGAGGATCTGATGTCTGGCCCAGCCTCACAGTTTATCGTCCTACAGGGGGAGACAGTTCTCTGCTCCTTTATTGTTGCTACCTCCCCCATCCTCCCTCCCCACTTGCACCCTCCCCACCCCTCCTCCTGCCTCCTGTCTCCTGTCTCTGAGTACCCTCTACAGTAAATCGCTCATACTGCAATAAGTGTGGAGGGTTTTGTTTTGTTTTGAATAAAAACAGCACTGAGGAAGCAGGAGGAAGATATTCATGTAGGTTTTTCAAATTATAGGCAAGCAGCTGCAGTGGCTCAGCCGTGCTGAGGCCACACGGGAAGGTTCCTGGTTCGCATCCCGAGGTCTCTCTGTCCATGCTGGACGTGTGCCCATGATCCTGGCTGACTGAGGCTAGGGGCAGTTGGCAGTGTAGGCCCTGTTGGGGTGATTCTATCTGTCTCAGAATAAATAAACTAACTTCGGGCCAGCCCTGTAGCACAGCATTGTGCATTAGAACCTGATCCCACATGGTTGATCAGGCTTCAAGCCTCAGCCCAGTGGCTTGAAACACATGCCAGGCATGTGTGCATAAGTACCCAAAATCCTGACAGGAAAGAGAAAAAGAGGAGAAGGGATTGCAGCGTGACCATGCCCCACTGGGGAGTGTCTTCTCCCTCTGCCTCTCTCCCTGGCAAGCAAACTGAATGCACCTTCTGCTAATTTTAAAAAAAAAAAAGAAGGAAAGAAACAATAACTGTATCTACTAAGCCAAATTGCGCCCCCCAGGCCTGGCATTTTAGGCATGTGCATCTGCCTTTCCTCCTCTCGCATTCCCCCCCAACCTCACCCACCCTCAAGGCATTGAGCCTGGGCCACACCTGGTGATTATAACCATAGGGTCATGACATCCTGAGACTGTATGCATTATAGTGAGTATTATTACACTATTATAGCAGCTGCCAGATCTTGACAGACCAGGCAGGCAGGGATGTGTCGTTAGGAAAATCTCACTTTAAATGGGGTCCCTGGCTGCAAGCACCTGGTCAGCCATGGTTCCTGAGCCAGCAGAGTATCCAGGTCTGGGGCCAGGCCTCAGGGTTTTATTTTGCCACGTCTCCTCCCTTCCTCCTGGCCTTGCAAACCAGCTCTGACCTGGACTGATAGAGGCACCTCTTCCAGGGGGTCATTGTGAGGAGTAAACGTATTAATATACACAAAGCACTTCACACGGAGCCTGGGACACAGTAAGTGTGCTAAGTGGTGCCCCATCATTACAGCCGAGTCATTAGCAGTGTTAGGGAGCAAGGAAGAGAGTCCGTGTGACCATGCCTGGCACCACGTGTGGCCTCCTGAGAAAGCACACAGGAAGTGTGTGATTGTTATCTGCGGGGAGGTATCGATCCCAGACCAGATGCACTAGACCCAGAACCCTGGACCACTTTCCTGGGAGGGGCAGGGGCACTCTTGCTGTCAACCATGTGACAGTGCATCCCCGGAGAGTGGGGGACACACGCCTGAGTGGCTGCTCTACTAGGAAATGAGAGCAGGACACGCTGCAGAGTTCGACTTGCCCAGCACAGGAGTTTCTGCTGCTGGGAAGACCCCGTCAGGCCAGAAGGAAGTCCCTGGTGCAATTTACAGCTGGTTTGCAAAGCCTGGAAGGAGGGAGGTCTGGGGGGGACAGCAAGAAAGGAAATGTTGAACCCGGGCCCCAAGCCTAGAGGTTCTTCCTGCTCCAGGAATCATAACGGACTGGGTGTCTGCAGTCAGGGATGCCATTTAAAGTACGATTTTCATAACGACACATCCCTGCCAGGTCTGCCAAGACCTGTCACCCGCTGCAACAGTATAATAACGCTCACTTATAATTGGTACAGTCTCAGGGCGAACTGCCACTGGACACACCCATCACCCGTCAGCACCTCCAAGGCCCGTGCTGCACACACTTCGAGCAAGTTCAAAGAGAGGGACAGCATCTACAGAGGCCAAAGAACCAAGTCAGTGGTGGATGCCACATCGCTACCTACTGTCGACTTGGGAGAGAGCAGAGGCCATTGGCACAAGCTCATCCTGACCTACATCTGCCCCTTGGCATTCTGAACTCTTTAATTCTGTACGGAAAAAAAGGGGAAGCAGACGGGGTGGACAGGACGGCCAGGAGGTGGTCATTGTTGAAGCTGGTCAAGGGCACATGGGAGTAGTTTTTCTATTCTCTCTACTTTTCTGTTTGAAAGACCACAATAGAGTGTTTCTTTTTCTTTCTTTTTTTTTTTTTTTTTTTCGAGAGAGATTTTTGCACTCACCAGAGAGAGAAACAGAAAGTGAGAAATCACCCCCCGGGGGGGATGACAATGCTGCAGTCCCTTCTCCTCTATTCTCCTCTTAGGATTTTGGGCACGCACACACATGTGCCCTGCATGAGTTTCAAGCCGCCAGGTCTGGGACTCAAACATAGTCAACCACATGGGAATCCAAGGCCTTAAGCACTATGCCACCTGCTGGCCTCAATAAAGTGTTTCTTACAGGAAGCAATTAGGAGGTGGCAAAATGGTAACACAACTGGACCCACATGGGAAAGGTCTGGGTTCAAGTCCTAGGAAGCCCCCGAGCGTGCTGGGCTCACCCATGCTCGGGCTCCAGGCCAGCTGAGATGGAGAGCACACTGTGATAAGAGGACACTATTCGTGATGCCGTCTTTCTCTCATAGAAGAGATAAATAGACTTCAAAAAATAAAGGAAGCTAGTAATGTGAAGGGTCTTCAAAAATTCATGAAAAATATTTATGAAAGAGTTATGCATGGATATCAATTTTTTGCACCAAAGTAAGCCAATTTTTTGTCATTGTTAGTTTACTGGAGAGCACACGTGCTCACCAGAGAGAGACAAAGAGAAACAGAGAAGGAAAGCAAGAAAGCACCCTCTCTGTAGAATGGTCACATCGCATCCCTTTCTCCCTCCTTTCTGGATCTTGGGCGCAGATGTACATGTGCCCAGTGTGTTTCTTTTTTTTTCTTTTTTTTTTTATTCAGAGAGAGATTTTTGCTGTAGGGCACGTGTACTCGCCAGACAGAAAGAGAAGGACAGACACAGAAAGCAAGAAATCACTCCCCAGAGGAGATGACCACACCACAATCCCTTCTCCTCTATTCTCCTTTTGGGATTTCGGGCATGCATGCACACATACCCAGCATGAGTTTTAAGCTGTCGGGTCCAGGACTTAGACCAGAACTATGGTCAACTACATGGGAGTCCAGCAACATAACCATTATGTCATCTGCTGGTCTCCTCGGTATGTTTCTTTCTTTCTTTCTTTTAAATAATTATCTTATTTAACTTAATTAATTAATTGATTAATTTTAATTTGACCAGAGAGGGACAGAGTAAGAGATAGAGAGAGAGAGAGAAGGAAAGTGAGAAAGCAAGTCGCCAGGTTCGGAACTCAAACTATTATCACCATGCGGGAGTCTGGTGCTCTTAATCACCACGCCACCTGCCAGTCCCACCAGTGTGTTTCTTTTTTTTTTTAATTTCTTTTTTTAATAGATTATAGATTATTTTATTTAATATATTTATTTTTAGAGAGTATTTTTTGCTACAGGGCTTGTGTGCTTGCCAGAGAGACAGAGAGAGACATAGAGACAGAAAGCGAGAAATCACCCCCCAGGGGAGATGGCCACGCCGCAATCCCTTCTCCTCCATTCTCTTCTCAGGATCTTGGGCACGCACGCACACGCGCCCGGTGTGAGTTTTAAGCCACCGGGTCTGGGACGCGAACTGCGGTCGACTACGTTGGAGTCCAGCGACATAGCCATTACGCTAACTGCTGGTTCCCAGATTAGTTTAACACCCACCATGCCATGAATTCCTAGGGAATAGGTTCCAGTAGCTCAGGCTCCTTTCCATTGGTTCTCACAAAGTGTGCTTCTCTGGGTGGAGCAGGCTGGCGCTTGAGTTGAACCCCAGGTACCTTTCTCTTTGGCTTCCTTCTTTTTCTGGTCATTTTCCTTCACACTTTTTTTTTTTTTTTTAAAGAACGATTTAACTTAATTAATTAATTAATTTTATTTTTTAAAATGTGACCATAGAGAGACATAGAAAGAAACAGAAAGTGAGAAGGGAAGCCACCAGGTCCAGGACTCAAACTGAGGTCAGAATGTGGGAGTGTTCAATGCCTTAACCACCACGCCACCTGCTGGTTCCCCTTCATACATTTTAGGAAGCTGTCTCTGCTCTTAGAATGCTTAATATGCTCAATACACACATTAATTCTCGTGGCAAGAATCTTTTTTTTTTTGAAAAAGCAATTTATTCTGCAATAAATAAGAAAACAATCACATAGGACAAAAGTCAGAAAGGGTGCTTTTTAAAAATAAATATGTAGTTGGGACCAGCAGTTAGCGTAATGGCTATGTCGCTGGACTCCCACGTAGTCGACCGCGGTTCGAGTCCCGGACCCGGCGGCTTAAACTCGCGCCGGGCGCGTGTGCGTGCGTGCCCAAGATCCTGAGAGGAGAATGGAGGAGAAGGGATTGCGGCGTGGCCATCCCCCCTGGGGGGTGATTTCCTGCTTTCTATCTCTCTGTCTCTCTCTGTCTGTCTGGCGAGCGCACGCGCCCTATAGCAAAAACCTCTCCAAAAAAAATAAAAAATAAATAAAAAAAAAATAAATATGTAGTTGAGGAAATAGAATATAGCCTATAGATTTATTTGCTTTGTATTCTTTTTTTTTTTTTCTTGGAGTGGTTTTTGCTATAGGGCGTGTGTGCTTGCCAGAAAAACAGAGAGAGACAGACAGAAAGTGAGAAATCACCCGCCAGGGGGGATGGCCACGCCGCAATCCCTTCTCCATTCTCCTCTTGGGATCTTGGGAACGCACGCATATGTGCCTGGCGTGAGTTTAAGTCACCAGGTCCGGACTCAAACCATGGTTGACTACATGGGAGTTCAGCGACATAGCCATTATGCTAACTGCTGGCCCCGTTTTGTATTCTTTTTCTAAAGAATCATTTATTTTATTTTATTTATTATTATTATTCATGTTTGCTATAGGACATCTATGCTCAGGAGAGAGAGAGAGAGGAGAGAGCCTCCAGATCTGGGACTCAAACTCTGGGAGTCCAACACCTCAACCATCATGCCATCTGCATGTATTCTTTTTTTAATTTTTAAAAAATTATTATTATTTATACATTCAATCATTATACATCATTTGGTTTGTGAAGAGATTTTACCCAACATAATCTCTTGGCAAGAATTTTGCCCTTAACTTGTTTACAATGCCAACAGCTTGCTCGGTAACATTGTATACTCTTCCAGTTTTGCCACAGTAACATTTGTGGGGCATTCCTTTTTGAACAGTACCCATTCCTTGATGTCTACAATATCACCTTTCTTGTAGATTTGCATATATGTTGCCAAAGGAACTACTCCACGTTTTCTAAAAAGCCTGGAGAACATATATCGGGTGCCTCTCCTCGTTCCCTTTGTGTTGGTCATTTTGGTTAATTACTGGAAGATGGCAGTTCCAGCCAAAAGGCCCCACCAGTGTTTCTTCAGTTTCTAAGGATCTTGGGCACCTGGGCACATGCACCTTCAGGCTGATCTGGGGATCTGAACCCATGGTGTGGCTTCCAGCACCGCAGCCCAGTATGCTATGGACTGAGCCACCAAGCCTGTGACCACCAGTGTTTCTTTCTTTTTTATAAAAAAGAATTATTTTATTGAACTTTATTTATTTTATTTATGTATTTATTTATTTTAATTTGAACAGAGCGGTTCAGAGAGAGAGAGAGAGAAAGTGAGAAAGCAAGCCACCAGGTCCCAGACTCCAACTGCAGTCGACCATGTGGGAGTCCAGTGCCCTTAACCACCACGCCACCTGCCGGCCCCACACCAGTGTTTCTTAAGCTGCTGGTCCAGGACTCAAACCACGCAGTCAGCCATGTGGGATCTGGTTTAACCACCAGACCATGGGCTGGCCTATAGGGACGTGATGTAATTCCAATTTTCCACAAAGTCCCCTTGTAAATCAAGGCCTGGCAGGTAAAGAGCACGTCTCTAGTCTTGACCAAGTCCCCTAAATCTGAGAGCGTCCATTAAGGGAAAGAAAGGAATGGTGGTCACTGGGCTGCCTGCAGTCGGTCATCAAGCCGTGTCCACAGGGACTCTCCAGGGAGGCAGAAGCAGTGATGACTTTTGGGGTTTGTGGGACATGTCTCTGCAGGAGAAAGGAGGTGGACAGGGTACTCTTGCTGCAGGTGGTCTGCCTCCAAGTGCTTAGGAGGGCAGTGGCCTCCTAGCCACACCTCTCCTTCCTGCTAAGGTGAAGCCAGCTTTCCCACGTCCCCAGGAATGAGTGGCCAGGCCGCCCACTGGGTGTAGAGGTCTTCCCTCACTTCTTTGAGTTCTGGTTGCCACATTACCCTGCATAGTTGTAAGGTGATCTGCATGGCTCTCCCTCCTGCAGCTGAGGTGTGACACTGGCCAGTTCACACCCCCGCTAGAAGGTACCTTTGCAATGCCTTCAGGTTGACAACAGCTGAAACGGGATGCTGTTCATGCAGGCCAGTCAGGACTTCAGCAGCCTGGCTGGAGAGTGCCGGGAGGTCTGCCACTTCCAGCGCACCTTCCCAAGGCATCCTCCATGGTGGCTGAGTCCTGCGCTTGAAATCCTACTGTCTGGGCAATGCTCTTCCGGGCCATGTATTGCCTTCTGAGATACTTTTCCATGGGAGGAAAATGCATTAGAACTGGCACCTGTGCATGCACTGTTCCCTGACCTGGCCGGCCTAAGGAACTGGCTAACCCACAGGGTTCTGGATTTGCTTTCAGAGACCTCTCCTGAGTATACCAGGCATGTGTGTGCCCAGGACCTAGGGCCGAGTGAGGCTGGAGCAGATGGCAGTGTCAAGACTTGAGGGGTGCTGTCATTTTGTCTCTCACTCATGGAAGAGATAAAGAGATAAAGAAACTAAGAAAAAGAAGAGTGAGGGTGATAGGGAGAGGAGCAGACAGCTCCGTAGGGACCACTCCTGGGTTGGGGGTACAAGTTGTGGGGTTTGGAGTGTGGAAGAGAAGCTGAGGTGGCGGTCACTAGGTCCCTGAAGTCCCCTAGGGCAGTACAAGGAAAAGGGGTGTAGCAACCGAAGTAGAATGCAGAACCCTAGAGGCCGACAGCTTGGGGGTGGGCCACTACAAGCCCCACCCCATGGCTCCAAGGGCTCTTGCTCCCGTCCCTTGCAGAGCCTGGAAACGGAGGCGGCTCCTGTCTGATTCCACGAGGATGCCCTCGACCCACTCCCGTGTGTTTCTGGTGGAAATGCAGCTAGTCTGTCCACCAGTGGGTGGCCTTGGGGTTGCTGGGTGAGGAGCATCCCATAGCTCCAACCTCACAGCTCCCCAGTAGACACGCCTCCCTCCTGAACATGTCCCCAGTGCACGAGATAATGCAGGGGCAGATACAAAGGCGAGGAGACAGACAGACTGGGTCAGCCTTTAGAGGTATAGCCAAGGGCTCCAGTCCCTCCACATTTAACAGTGAAAATAGCAACGGGGTGTCTGTGTGTATGTCTTTCTCACTCACAGAAGAAATAGATTTTTAGAAAACCCCACCCATGGTGTGCAGTCCCCTGCAGTGCTGGAAACCATATGAAAGACAAGGGTTCAGTTCCCAGGTTGACCCATACATGCCAGGCACCCACACACGTGCTGTGAGCTGGCCTGCTGGGAAAGAGTGGGGGGAACACGGAGTGACACCCTGTTGAAGATGTGTGTCTGTCTCTCTAAACAAACAAACAAACAAACAACTCAGTATCCAACTTGTAGTAAATTCAAGGAATCATTCTATAGATACTCATTTAATCCTCACAACCCGAGGGGACAGATACCTCTATCTAGAATACAGACAGATATATTCATCCCCATTTTACAGGTGAGAAAATTGAGGCACAGAGTGGTTAGTACCTTGCTAAGATCACAGCACTAGTGAGAGTGGAGTGGGATACAAGCCCAAGCTTCCACACAGCAGAGTTGTACCCTTATCCCCTCTGTGCTCTGCCCATCATGGCCTCAGCTCTACCAGGCCGGGCAGGAGACAGAGGGAGAAGCACCCAGTGGCCACCCAGTGTGGGCCAGGCACTTTGCAAACACCTACATGTTTCAGTCTCAGAAGAACCCATGAGGGATAGGCCAGATACTCACTGCCCACATGGGAAGATAGGACCAGAGAAGGCTGACCGTCGGCCAAGGCCGCACAGCCTGGAAGCTGCAATCCCAGCCTCTGCCTGAGCTCTGCCCCCAGGTGCCCCTTCCTAGCCCATCTACAGAGTGGAAACCAGGAGGGCAGCACGCGGAGGCTGGGAGGGGCGCTGGGAGTCTTCTTCAGGACTGGCAGCTGCCTCTGGCTTCCCTCTGGAAGGAAACCTCCCCCAGGATGCTTAGCAAGAGAGAGGGACCAGAGAGCTGGGGGACTCAGAGCAGCTCAACCACTGCCGCTCCGCTCCGCCTGCTCCTGCTGCAGGACCAAGGCCTCAGACGGAGCTGGGGGGCCTCCTGGGAGCTGGGCAGGATGAGGGCATGGCTGACCACTGTGTTTTCTTCAGTGGCCCCTCCTGATCCACAGTGTGAGCTAACAGGGATGAGGCTTGGACAGGTGCAGCTCCTCCAAAAGATGGGTGACAACTGGGATTGCCAAGCAAGTATGGTCTAAAGTGCTGAATGCCACCTGGGGCCCAGGGGCGCAGAGGAAGGCGAGGGACCCACAGAGGGTGTGAGCTGGGATGAAAATGCCCCCCCAGCACTCAGTCAGGCCTTGGCATGGCATGTGTCAGGCCTGCGGTCCCCTTGGCTCCCCTCTGATCCAGGCCAGCCAGCCCCCAGAAAGGGACAAAGGCGGCTCTGGAGAAGGGCTGGGTATCCGTGCAGGGTGTCACTGGAGTGGGCGCCGCCGGTACAGCAGGGCCAGGAGCATGGCCACAAACGCCCCAGCCACAGCCACCCCAAGCCATGAAACCCTGACACACGGCTCCTCCGTTTCCTCCTCCTCCTCCTCCTCTCCCTGCAGTGGTGGGGCGCTGGGGGCAGGGTTGCCCGCCAAGAGAGGAATGCTGGGGTTCTCCTCCACGTGGATCCCAAAGGTGCCCACATTCTCAGAATTGTACTCGTTCTCTTCCGGGCCGACAGTGTGCCCGAAGCCCAGGGAGTTTGCTGTAGCTGATGGCGAGGTCCGAGGAGCAGCCTGAAAACTGGCTGTCATCCCGGGACAACAGCACGCTGGGCTTGCTCAGCTCCTGCTCAGGGCCCCAGCTCTCAGAGCTGCTGCTTGGCCAGAGTGAACTGCCGGTGACGGCACCTGTGGGTGCTGGAGCCTCTGGGATCTCCTAGGGAAGAAACAAGAGCACTGGTGGGAACTGAACCAGGGTCAGCATGAACTAGCATCTGGCCCTGGGACTTTTAACCCAAAATATGCCTGAGGCCACCCTCTCCTGGAGACCCAATTCACTAGTGGTGCAGGAAGACAGAGGGAGGAGGGGGCCTGGCCCCGCAGGACACCAGTGGTAACCTCCAGGGCAGCCCTGTCCCTACTCCTTGGCATGCCATGCACTGGCCCCTACCCGGGGAACCCTTGGTGTGGGGCTGTAATCAACATTCTGCCTGGGGGGCCAGATGGAGCGCAGCAGTAAAACACGATGTTCTGTGAGGCTGATCCCCATAGAGAAGTTCTGGGTTCGTATCTGGAGGACCTCCCTGAATACACTGGGCATACCCTGTGCCCGTGATCGGGGCTGGCTGAAGCTGGGGCGGATCATAGCAACAAGATCCCAATGGGGATGCTATGACCCCCTTTTCTCTCTCTTTCTTGCTCATGGAAGAAATAAATAATTAAACTTTAGAAACAAAATGTCCTGGGACCAGCAGTTAGCATAATGGCTATGTTGCTGGACTCCCAGGTAGTCAACCGTGGTTTGAGTCCCAGACCTGGTGGCTCAAACTCACGCTGGGCGTGTGTGTGCGTGCCCAATATCCCGAGAGGAGAATGGAGGAGAAGGGATTGCAGCATAGCCAACCTCCCTGGGGAGTGATTTCTCACTTTCTATCTCTCTGTCTCTCTCTGTCTTTCTGGCGAGCGCATGTGCTCTATAGCAAAAACCTCTCAAAAAAAAAAAAAAAGTCCTGGGACCAGCAGATGGCATAATGGTTACATCGCTGGACTCTCATGTAGTTGACCGTGGGTTTGAGTCCCTGACCATGCCGGGCGTGTGTGCACGCAATGCCCAAGATTCTGAGAGGAGAATAGAGGAGAATGGATTGCAACGTAGTGTGATTTCTCACTTTCTGTCTCTGTCTCTCTCTGTCACTCTGGGGAGTGCATGCACCCTATAGCAAAAATCTTTCTTTAAGAAAAAAAAATAGAAACAAAGAAACAAAAATGTCCTGCCTAGCCCTAAGGGCAATGGAACAGCCATGGGGTCAAAGGCCTGGCCATATGCCCAAGGAACCCCCTGGATTTGAGGTCCCCAGGTGACCACAGCAGTAGGTCAGCTGTGAGGGTTGGTAGGGAGCAGCTATGGGGGGCTGCTGCTGAGAGTGGCTGCTCCAGGCTTTGTGGCTGTGACTGCAGTCTGTAAAGCCTGGTCACTGAGGGGCAAGTGGGACATGCCGGTGGTTAAAGCACAAGGCACCAAGGCGGACCAGCCAGTGTGCTCCACCCCTCCCGCTTCCTCATCTGTACTATGGCATTGCTAAGCTGAACTGGGAACTGCAGGCTCCAGTGAGTTAATGTACATGACTCAGATGGCAGTGTGTGTGTGTGTGTGTGTGTGTGTGTGTGTGTGTGTGTACTGGGGGGGTTCCACCATGCCTGACCCCCTGAGAAGCTCTAATGACTGTCATTCCTCCTGGAGAACACAGTGTGGGATCTCATTGAGGCTGCTTCTCAGCTGTCCCTCCACCCCCCAGGGGCAGGCCTAGACCATCCCAGGCTGGAGACAGATGGAGACTAGGAAAGGTTCAAGGGCAGGGCCAGGAGGGGTGAGGACTCACCTCAGCCCTGCTGCTGCTCCTGCTGGTGGGCACTGTGTTGACAGGCACCTTGGGAGGCACCATGCTAGCAGGCACTTTGGAAGCCACTACAGCAGCACGTGCAGAGTTGATGGGCAATCTGGATGGTGCTGGATTGGTGAGCACCTGAGAGGGCATCGTACCAGGGGCCTTCGAGCTGATGGGCATCTTGGAGGGCACCGTGCTGGTGGTCACAGGCCTCTCTGCTTTACTAGAGCTGACGATAGCCTCAGCCTGGTCACCAGCACCCCCTGCAGTGGGCAAGCCAGTGGAGGAGGCAGAGGAGGAGGTGTCAGTGGACAGAGCTGACGCTGCAGGTCCAGGCAGGCTGCTTGCCCTGGGAGTGGAACGGGCCAGTGGCTGGAAGGAGACAGACGGGGACACGGGCCCACGGGGTAAGGGAAGTCTGGAGGCAGTGCCTGCAGGTGGAGAAACAAAAGCAGAAACACAAACCCAAAGGTCTATTACTCTGAGTCTAGAATGGGGTCCCTCTGCTCCAGGTCACACCATCTCTACTGCATCCACACCCCCCAGTCTCCTGCCTGCGAAGAAGACCCCACACTCCCTTGGTCATTGCTCCCAAGCCTGAAGGCCCAACAGCTGCCCTCAGCCCTGGCCCACAGCCCCAAGTCCATCCTGTCACACGGCGCATGCTCTCTCCCTCTGGAGGTTGAACAGTGGCACAGAGGTGAAACTTGACACTCTGTCTAGGCTGGCCCACATGGAAGGGAGGGGGTTCTGGGTTTATGTCTGGGGATCTCCCTGAGTGTGCCAGGTGGGCGTGTGCCCATGATCTGGGGCTGGTTAAAATTGGGGTGAATCATGGTGTCAAGATCCTATTGAGGGTTCCATCTCTCTATCTTTGTCTCTGTCTCTTTCACTTAGGGAAGAAATAAACTAATAAACTTAAAAAAAATTAAAGGCCAGCCCTGGGGCCAGCAGGTGGCACGGTGGTTAAGGCGGTGGACTCTCAGTGGCCACCCCGCACAGCAGTAGGAGCAGCTCTGGATCAGGCCCAGGAGCAGCAGGATAGCTCCGGCAGAACAGCTGGCACTCAGTGCTTGGGGGGCGATGCTCAAGGACAAAGTCAGCCCTGGGAGGAGGCCCTGACCCAGGGGAAGCAGGAGGGGGCAGGGGGTGAGCGTCCATAAAAGCGGGGCACCGGGATTCTCCATGGCACTCTGAGAATGCACATGCCAGGCCCCACGGCTGCCAAAGGTTGGGCGAATCTGATGTGCACCCCCAAACCTAGCCCCACAGAACCTCATGGGACCTGGGTCCATAAAGTCCAAGTATTCTTTGCTTCCCTGATCCACAGCAGCATCTCCTGGGAGGCGACCCATAACAAGCTAACAGTGCAAAGCTCAACCAGGTGCTCGGGGCAGTGTGGGCAGTATGAGGGTGATAGGTGTGTGGGGCACTGAGATGGCCTCCCTTTAACAGCCATGTGCCTGTGGCCACCCCAGGGCAGGGAGTGCTGGCAGGCACAGAGGCCACGTGGAACACTGTGGGGACAGCCTGCGAGGTTAGGGTAGGCAGCTTATATCTCTAAGGGAGGCACGGAGGTCTGCAGGGTTGGGGAAGAGGGGTCCAGGCCCCTTGCAGATAAAGACCATACTGCCTCTGGGGGCTGAGAATTTTAGTGATTTTGCTAGGAACTGAAGACCCCTTTGAGAGAGGGTGGTGCCTAAGGGCTCCCCTGCCAACGTCTGGCCCAGCCCTGCACTGTCTCTCCCTTACTGTCCTCCAGGCTCTTTCTGATCCCTGCAGAGTCCCTTTGGCAGAGTACAGAAATGTCCCTGGGGGACCAGCAGTTAGTGTAATGGCTATGTCGCTGGACTCCCATGTAGTTGACCGCCGTTCGAGTCCTGGACTTGGTGGCTTAAACATGCTGGGCGCGTGTGCATGCGTGCCCAAGATCCTGAGAGGAGAATGGAGGAGAGGGGATTGTGGCGTGGCCATCCCCGCTGGGGGGAGATTTCTCGCTTTCTGTCTGTCTCTCTGTCTCTCTCTGTCTTTCTGGTGAGTGCACATACCCTATAGCAAAAACCTCTCCAAAAAAAGAAAAATAAAAGAAATGTCCCTGGTTCTTTCCCCTACCTACACCTAGCCCCTCTGTCTTTGTCAGTTCTCTCACCTAGGCATGGAGTCTGTGCCCCCACTTCTTCAACCCGGGCTTGCCTTGTAAGCCATTTTGGCCTACAGAATAGGGCAGGAGGACTTGGGCTAGTTGTGAGCCTCTGCTGCCGAGGCTCCCTCTCTTTCTCCCTCAAAGCTCTGCCCAGCTACCAGGAGATGGGCTTGTGTGCTAGTGGGTAAGAACCTACATGGGAGAGAATCAAGGTGTTCCAGCCGACAGCCAGAAGCAGGGTGTACGTGTATGCCGGTTTGTACCCAAAAGGAAATTCAGCCAAGACCAGCAGAACTGCCCGGCTGGGTCAGGCCAAAAGGCTAACTCAGAATCAGGTGCTAACTGCACCAGGCATGTACGGCACATGTCCATGATCTGGGCTGTTGAGAACTGGGGTGCATCTCAGCATGAAGGCCCTGCTGGGGATGCTTGCCTGTCTCTCTTCTTACGGAAGAAATAAATACATAAATTTTTTTAAAGTAAAAAAATTGTTTTAAATTAAAAAGTGAAAAAAAAAATTATTATATGGGGACCAGCAGATGTAATGGTTACATCGCTGGACTCCCACATAGTCAACTGCAGTTGGAGTCCTGGACCCAGCAACTTAAAACTCATCCAGGTATGTGTGCGTGCATGCCCAAAATTCTGAGAAGAGAATGGAGGAGAAGGGATTACAGTACTCCTCCCCCCCCAAGAGATGATTTCTCACTTTCTGTCTCTCTGGCAAGCGCACATACCCTATGGCAAAAATCTCTCTCTTAAAAAAAAAAAGTTGTATTCTAAGCTACTAAAAAGAAAATGTTTTGGATTGTTTGTTACACAGCAGATGTTAACTAATATGGAAATGGTTTGCTACCAGAGACAAACTTCCTTTATTTCTACCTTGTCTCCTTTTGGGAGGTCAGAGAAGCCCTAGAAGCCAGGGTCCATGCATACCTGCTGTGTGGGGACTGTCTGGTTCTGTGTCCTTCTCTAGACGTCCACTGGAAGTCAGAGGGCTGAGGGCTGCCACATCAGAGGAGGGGTACTGGGGACCACTTGGCCTTCTTTGGACAGCCCCAGAGCTGGGTGTCTGTGGCACTTGCTCTGAATTCTGCAAGAGGGAAAACATGAATGTGGTAGTTCCTCTCGCGAGAACTGGCAAAGTGCAGCTCATGCTCATGGGACATTTCCTACAGGCCTCAGTTCTCCCGTGGAACACAGGAACCAGAGGAGCCCCAGGGTTCTGAGCAGAGATCAGGTGTGATATATAGGGACAAGAGAGGGCTTCTGGAAGGCTGAGTTTGCAAAAGTAAGCAGACAGAAACACAAACGAGCAGCCCCAGGTCAGTCGTGAGGACCCACCTCTCCCAGGGGTTTTGGCGGCTGGGTGTCCTGCACGGGCATGGGGTAACTTGGCTCCTGCTCTCTGTAGCCATTGTAGGGAATGCCGTGGGCTGCGGCAGGTGTGGCGGGCCCTGGAACTTCAGCAGGAACTGACTGCGACTCCTGTGGGGATCGGGGGTGGCTCAGGGACCCTGGAAGATGAAAGCACGGTAATATCAGTGCAGTGTGCCAGCCTGTAGCACAGTGTTTAAATGCTATATGCAGAGGCCAGCAGCTGGTGTAGTGGTCGGGGAGTTGGACTCCCACATGGCCAACCAGGGTTCAGGTCCCAGACCTGGCAGGTTGCTTGCTTTCTCTCTCTCTCTGGTCAAATTGAATAATAATAATAATAAATAAATAAAATTAAATAATTTTTTTAAAATTCTATGTATAAAGAGCTGGACCCCATGTGGCCACTCTCAGTTCAAAGCCTGGTCCCTACAGCTTTAAAAACATGCCAGGAATGTCATGTGTGTGCCCAAAATTCCAAAGGGAAGAAGAAATTGAGGAAAAAGAATTAAGGTACGACCATGTCCCATTGGAGTTCACGCTCTCTCTTGCTCTCTCGTGAACACACATACCCTCTAGCAGTACAAAAAAACAGGTTTTTAATAAATCAAAGAGAATAAAATAAAATTTTATACATCAAATTAAAATTTTAATTATGAAGATTATAGGAGCTTATGAAATGATTATAATGTAAAGTCATGAACATGATAACATTTACTGAAGTTCTACCATGTGTCTGGAAGTTCAGTAAAAGTTGGGAATAAAATGAACAAATGGTAGAATCCGCAGATGGTGTAATGGCTACGTCACTGGACTCCCATGTAGTCAACCCTGGTTCGAGTCTCAGACCCAGTGGCTTAAACACGCTTGGCACATGTGTGTGTGAGCCCAAGATCCCTAGAGGAGAATGGAGGAGAAGAGATTGCAGCATAGCCATCCCCCCTGGGGAGTGATTTCTTGCTTTCTGTCTTTCTGGCAAGCGCACGTACCCTATAGCAAAAACCTCTCCAAAAAAAAAAAAAAAAAAGAAAGAAAGAAAGAACAATGGGGTGCCTGCCCACTGGGAACTCAGGTCAACAGAGATTTCGGGAACAATCATGATATTGAAGAAATGTTGAAACATAATGTGTATTATGTACTTGTCAATCTTTGGAAGTGGTCCCTTGATCTTTCATCAAAATTATTTTCAAGTTATAAATAATACAACAACATTGACAATGTAATTTCTCAGAATAGAACAAATTAATAACAACAGATTAAAATAGCAACAGATTACCATGTGATAAAAGGTAAGTACAATGGGCCAGCAGGTGACAGGGTGGGTAGTTAAGGTGCTAAACTCCCACATGGCTGACCATGGTTCAAGTCCTGGGCCTGGTGGCTTGCTATCTCTCTCTCTTTCTCTTTCTCTCTCTGTCTTTCTCTGGTGAGCCCATATGCCCTATACCAAATATAAAAATAATAGTAATAAATAAAAATTAACTAAAAAAAAGGTAAGCATACTTTTTATAATCTGCAAGAGTACAGTCAGTAAAAAATGACTTAAGGGACCAGCAGGTGGTGTGGAGGTTAAGGCTCTGGACTCCAACATAGCCGACCATGGTTCAAGTCCTGGACCTGGCAGCTTGCTTTCTCATTTTCTCTTTTTCTCTCTTGCTCATCAAATTGAAATAATAATAACAATAAGTAAAATTAAATAATTCTTTCAAAAATGATTTAAAAGTTTGCATTTCAATTTGGATCAGTAATTGTGGTCATGAACATGCCATAAGCCAGGGGTCAGCAGGTGGCATGGTAGTTAAGGGACCACTAGATTCCCATAAGAAGAGAGACAGAGAGAGAGGAAGTGATAAATCACTCCCCAGTGGGGATGGCCATACCATAATCCCTTCTTCACTCTCCTCTCAGGATTTGGGCACACACACACATGCCCAGAGCGATTTTCTTTCTTTCTTTCTTTCTTTTTTTTTTGGAGAGGTTTTTGCTATAGGGTGCATGAGCTTGCCAGAAAGACAGAGAGAGACAGAGAGATAGAAAGTGAGAAATCACCCCCCAGGGGAGATGGTCACACCGCAATCCCTTCTCCTCCATTCTCCTCTCGGGATCTTGGGCACGCACGCACACACAGGCCCGGCGTGAGTATAAGCTACCAAGTCCGGGACTCAAACTGCAGTCAACTACATGGGAGTTCAGCGACATAGCCATTACACTAACTGCTGGTCCCCAGAGTGATTTTCAAGCTGTCTGGTCCAGGACTTGAACTGCAGTTGACTTTGTGGGAGTCTAGCCCCTTAATCACCACACCACCTGCTGGTACCCCCAAAAAATATATTTTTAAATGAAGCAAAAAGAGGGAATCAGGGTGCTCCCAGGATGGGAGTGGCCTGAATACTGTTAGGCCCCTAACTGCTACCCTTAGCTCCCAAAGCTGTCCTGACATGGGATCTGCTCCCTGCAGAAGAGCAGCAGAGCAGGGGAGCGGGCTGGAGTGGAGCGGGGGTGTTGAAAAGAGGAAGTGAGGCGGGAGGGCAGAGTGCGTGGGGCTCAGGGACCCCTCATCATCCAGACTGTGCTGATGTTACCTCCTCTCCCCAGGGATTCTGGGACCCAGTGGCTTTCTCTCTTCATGGCTGTCAGCCCTGATGTTGCCTCCTCAGCCTCTCCCCTTTGCCCCCACGCCCCACTTGGTCACGGTGGTTCAAATCCCCTGCCCAGTCAGCTTGGAACCTGCCAGGTGTGTGTGCGAGTTCCAAGATCCTGTGGGCTGGAGGAGGCGACGGCGGCATGACCAGCCCCTGTGGAGAGCACTCCTCCCGCTCCGTCTCTCTCACGTGCACACACACTTGCTCTACCATGGATGAAGAAAAGAATAAATAGAGCTGTCCTGCAGGGCCCGACGGTGGCATAGCAGCAACACAATGTTCTGGGAGGCGGACCCACATGGGAGGGTTCTGGGTTCGTGTCCAGAGACTCCCTGAGTACAGCGGACACAGAGTACGTAAATAATTAGGGGCAAAGGTGTGGAGAGCAGGAGACAGGAGACGGGAGAGGAAATGAGACAAATGCTACCGCCACAGGAGTCAGAGGCAGTGCCGAGGCCCAGCTAAGCTCTCCACCGCATCCTCCCGTGGCATGTGGCCACCACAGCCCGGCACGGTAGGCACAGCCATTAGCTCTCTTTTACAGAGGAGACAACCGAGACTCAGGGAAACCGAAGGACTTGAACAAAGGGGCACAGCTAATAAGTGGCTCAGCCAGAAGCTACATCCAGGTTTGCCCCTCATTCCAGAGGGGTGACAGGGAGGGTGGCAGCAAAGGCAGGAGGCTGGGGGGAGGGGAGGTCAGGAAAGCAGGCAGGGACTCCAGGAGGAGGGCGGGCAGAGGCTCACGTGGCAGGTAGGTCTGGTAGACACGGGTCACTTCGTCGGCAAGGTCAGACAGTTCGCAGGAATTCAGGGCTTCCGTGAGTGAGCCCACCCAGCCAGTGCGGCGCTGAAGGATGTTGAACAGATCCCAGAGGGTGTCCCGGTTCCCCAAGCGTGTGTAGGAGGCCCGTAGGCGGTCCTAGAAGACAGCAGCACCAGGGTCCTGCTCGAGCCGGGTAGCCCAGCCCTCTCCCACCCAGAAGGACGCACAACCTGTGGAGCCCCAGAGAGAGGCAGCCACCTGGACGGCTAGGGAGGAAGAACCATCAGCACTGACCCTAAAGGGAGCTACCGGGAAACAGCGTCACTTCGGCCGCTGTTAAGGGCTTCGCATGAATAGCATGAATCATCTCATCTATTGCTCTTATTACATCCCTGTTTTCCTGATGAGGAAACTGACGTTTAGCAGAAGCAAAGTAGTAAAGATCTGTCAGCAGGAGGCTGGGAAGCCAAACCCAGTTAGTCTAATCAAAAGCCATGGGCTTATATAGCCTCTGGGGCAAAGAGAAAGGTTTGGTTTATCGGGCAGCAAAAATAAGATGGACAAAGGAGGAGACGGGTGGTGCAACGGTAAGAAACAAGGACCTGAGAATACTGGGCAGATTCTGGGGAGGTGATGGCAGTAGCAGAGATTTTATATCTCCTGGAATTAAAACAATAAAATAAAACAGAATATAAATAAAAATCAGCAACCAGATAGCAGAAATAAAAGCCCACAGAAGATATTTATCACAAAACTCGGTGATGGGCCAGTTGTGGTGGTTAAGGACAGGGACAGGATCCCGCCGCAAGGAGGATGGAATCAAAACGGAGCAGGACAAGGACAAGAGAGAAGGTTCCCCCAAAAGGAGGTGAGAGGCCAGGAGGTATTTCTGAGCACTACACAGAAACAACGCAAGAGGGAGCTCGGCGAGGTGAGCAAAGCCACTCTGAACCACACTTGAGCTAAGTTAGGGAAGCGGCCAGGACTCAGAGCAAGAGCTGGGACCAGTTTAGAGGGGAGAACTAGGCTGGGCCTGAGCCTTGAATTCCACAGCCCTGCCCCCTGCAGTGGCCCCATTGGTTCCCTGGCTCACCTGGTCACTTGCTGTGAGGCAGGACAGGTAGGGCAAAATCTCCAGCACATCCACGCGGCAAAAGTTGCTGTGATGGTGGCAGATATACTTATAGGTCTTGTTCTCGGCAAACGACATCGCCATTCAGGTTCTGGAGAGAGAGGGCTCTGGGCCGGTGAAGGGTGGATGGACTGAGCGTGGCAAAGACTGGAAGAAAAGAGATCACACACGGCAACAGGGTGGGTTGTGGGCTGGACAGAAGGCCATTCTTTCTCAGCTTCCGGGAATGTTCGCGTTTTTCTTTTATCTTCAACTTCATTTAACATTTGATTTTATTGTTGCCCAGGTCCCAAAGGAGCTTGAAGAACTTGTTTAAAAAAATTAAATGCTGAGGGGGCCAGCAGTTAGCGTAATGGATATGTTGCTGGACTCCCATGTAGTCGACCACAGTTTGATTCCCAGACCCGGTGGCTTGAAACTCACGCCGGGCGCATGTGCGTGCGTGCCCAAGATCCCAAGAGGAGAATGGAGGAGAAGGGATTGCGGTGTGGTCATCCCCTCTGGGGGGTGATTTCTTGCTTTCTGTCTCTCTGTCTCTGTCTGGTGAGTGCATGCGCCCTACAGCAAAAACCTCTCCCCCCCCCCAAAAAAAAAAAAAAAAAGAAATGATGGTGGATGGTGGGGCCGGCAGGTGGCATGGTGGTTAAGGGCATTGCACTCCCACATGCCTGACTGTGGTTTGAGTCCCAGACCAGGCAGCTTGCTTTCTCACTTTCTCTTCTCTCTCTCACTCTGTCCCTCTCTAGTCAAACAAATAAATGAATAAAGTAATAAAATAATTCTTTAAAAAATAAATAAAAATGAAATGATGGGGGGCCAGTTGGTGACATGGTGGTTGAGGCACTGGGACTCCCACATGGCTGGCTGTGGTTCAAGTCCTGGACCTGGCAGCTTGCTTTCTCACTTTCCATCTCTCTGGTCAAAGTAAAAGATAGTAATAATAAATTAAATAAAAAATACACACACACACACACACACACATATATATATATATATTTATTTATTTTTTAAAGAAGTTTTTGCCTTAGGACACATGTGCTCGCTGGACAGAGAGAGAGAGACAGGGATAGTGAGAGGGAAAGTGAGAAATCATCCTCTTGGGGGGGTGGTCACACCATAATCCCTTCTTCTCCCTTCTCCCGGGATCTTCAGCACGCATGCATACACACCTGGTGTGGTTTTCAAGCCACCAGGTCTGGGACTCAAACCGAGGTCACAGCCATCTGGGAAACCAGTGACATAACTGATATGCCATCTGCTGGTCCCCAATAAATAATCCTTTTAAAAATGAAATGAAATGATGGCAGGGCCAGCAGGTCACATGATGGTTAAGGGTGCTGGCCTCCCAGATGGTCAACTGTGGTTCAAGTTCCGGACCTGGCGGCTTGCTTTTTCGCTTTCCCTCTCTTTCTCACTCGCTCAGTCCCTCTCTGGTCAAATTAAAATAAAAATGAATAAAGTCAAATAAAATAATTCTTAAAAAGAAAGAAAGAATGGGGCTGGATGATAATGCAGCAGTATGCATGACACTCTGCTCTTTCTCATGTGGGAAGGTTCTGGGTTAGTCTGGAGACCTTCCTGAGTATACTGGACATATGTGCCCGTCACTGGGGGGAGGTGGGGCTGGCTGAGGCTGGAGTGCCCTCTTTTTTCTCTCTTACTCATGGATGAAATGCATAAATAAACCTTTTTATGCTGGCCATGGTGGGTTATGGTGCTGGACACTCCCACCGTAGTGGACCCAGTTCAAGTCCTAGACCTGGTGGCTTGCTCTCTCACTTTCTCTCTTTCTCTCTGGCCAAATTAAAATAAATAAATGAATAAATCAAATTTAAAAAGAAAGGATGGGGACCAGCAGATGGCATAATGGTTATGTTGCTGGACTCCTACATAGTTGACCGTGGTTCATGTCCCAGACCTAGCAACTTAAAACTCAAGCCAGGTGTGTGTGCACGCGTGCCCAAAACCCCAAGAGAAGAATGGAGAAGAAAGGATCATGGCATGGCCGTCATCTCTGGGGGGTGATTTCTCACTTTCTGTCTATTGGTCTCTCTCTGTCTCTCCAGCAAGCACAAGTGCCCTATAGCAAAAAAAATCTCTCTCTCTCTCAAAAAAAAAAAATGATGACCAAAGAGGGTCAGTTCCAGAAGACCTAGGGCCCACATCTGCCTTGCTGGCTGGCCGGCATGCTGCGTGTGGGTGGTCTGCATGCGCCCCTAGCTGCTGTGTCTATGAGTGTACTGGCCCCTCCCAGCTCCAAGGCCTTGGGCTGAGGGCAGAGGGCTCCCTCCTCTTAGAGCTGCTGCTTCTAGGTCTACTGAGTAAAATGAAGCCCAACATAATCATCATAGAGTCATCCTACTTAAAGACAAAGAAGGGCCAGCTCTGTGGTCTCTGGAGATTAAGGCATTTGAATCCCACATGGCCAGCCATGTGGTTCGAATCCTGGTAACAAAGGCTTGAAAAACACACCAGGTACATGTACATGTATGCCCAAAATCCAGACAGGGTAGAGAAACAGAGACGAGATAGCAGTGTGACAACATCCCACTGGGGGTTGCTTTCTCCCTTTCCCTTTTTGTCTTTATGACTCTCCATCTCGCTCTATTTGGTGAACGCACACCCCCTAAAGCAAAAAAAAAAAAAAAAAAAAAAAAAAAGGTGGGGGACCAGCACATGGCATAATGGTTACATGCTGGACTCCCACATACTGACTGTGGTCTGAGTCCTAGACCTTGAACTCATGCTGGGCGCATGTGAGTGTGTGCCCCAAATCCCAAGAGGATAATGGAGGAGAAGGGATTGTAGTGTGGCCATCCTTCTCACTTTCTGTCTCTCTGGCAAGCACACGTGCTCTGTAGCAAAAATCTCTGTAAAAAAAAAAATAAATAAATAAAGGTGGACCAGCAGATGATGTGGAGGTTAAGATGGCTGGATCCCACATGGCCAACTGCACGGTTTGAGTCCCAGATCCGGCAGCCTGGAAAAACATGCTGGGTGCAAGTACGTGCATGCCCAAAAGCCCACAAGGAGAATGAGAAAGGATTGCAGCATGACTATCTACCCTGAGGAAGGTGCTTTCTCACTTTCCCTCTGTCTCTCTGTCTCTGGCAAACATGCTGACCCTATAGCAAAAATTTAAATAAATACAGGTGAGGAAAATGAGATACCAGGAAATTCAGGATCAGGTGCTTTCCAGAACATGGCTGCAGGACCACCATCAAAGCTACATGCATGTTCTCATGGTAAAAGGCTGAGCTCCACTGTCCTAAACTCAGCGTGTGACCTGGCACAGGTTATCAGTCTTTCCTAGGCTCGCTTGTGGCAGGAATCTCCGGCCCAGTCAGCATGAAACACTCCAGGTGCGGCATGATTGCCCAGGATCAAACAGGCTGGAGGCCCAGAGGAAAGGGACCTCAGTGTGACCAGGCCCTGTGGAGAGCACTCATCTCTCTCACACATGTGGGTACAGATGCACTCTATCGTGCATTTATTTATTTCTTTTGAAGAATTAGTTATTTAATAGCATTTACTCACTCATTTATTTTAATTTGACCAGAGAGAGACAGAGACAGAGAGAGACAGAGAGAAAGTGAGAAAGCACCCCTGTGGGGGATGGTTATACCACAATTCCTTCTCTTCCATTTATCCTTTTGAGATTAAGGGTACACATGCGCACATACTACTCAACCCATTTTTCTTTTTCTTTTCTTTCTTTCTTTTTTTTTTTTTTAGAATTACTTTATTTAACTTTATTTATTTATTTATTTATTTATTTATTTATTTATTTTTAACTTGACCAGAGAGGGACAGAGTGAGGGGGGGAAGGGGGATTCGAACCATGGTCGGCCATGTGGGAGTCCAGTGCCCCCAACCACCACATCACCTGCTGGTCCTTTCAGCATGTCTTTCAAGTGCTAGGTCTGAGCCTTGAATCACACAGCCATGTGAGATCCAGCCACCTTACCCACCACACCACTACCTGACCCAAGCTTAACATTTGTAAAGTGCCTCAAACATAAGCCATTGTTGCCAGTTGCTTCTGGAACACTCACCACAATGGGCAATTACAGATGTGTTTGTTGGCTTGTTTCTTATCGGCCATGACTAGGGAGCAAGAGACAAATGCTATGCCGTCTCCAACATACAGTCTACTGAGATGGGACAGATAACAGATCAACTTCCCTGAATAAGAATTCCAGACAGTAATAAAGATGGTCAAGAAAACAGAGTGGGGTAATGAGACCGAGCCCCTGAAGATAGACGGGCATGCTACTTGAACTGGGTAGTCTAGAAAGAATCTCTTGAGTTGGCAACATCTGAGCTGAGTTAGTCACAGCTATGACCAGATTGGTGTTTCAGACAGAGGGGACAGCGAATGCAAAGTCTCAAGATGGGAATGAAGGGCCAGCAGGTGGCAGGGTGGTTAAGGTACGGGACTCAGACGAGGAGAATGACCGACTGTGGTCCAAGTCTCAGACCTGGTGGCTTACTTTCTAACTCTCTCTCTCTCTCTCTCTCTCTCTCTCTTTCTCTCTCTGGTAAGCACAGGCATCCTGTAGCAAAATCAAGAATCAAGAAATAATAATAAGGGGCCGACAGGTGGGGTAGTGGTTGGAGGCACTGGACTCCTACATAGCCAGCTGTAGTTCAAGTCCTGGACCTGGCGGTTTGCTTTCTCACTTTCTCTCTCTCTCTGTCTCTCTCACTCTCACTGTCCCTCTCTGGTCAAATTAAAATAAGTAAGTAAATAAATAAAGTTAAATAAAATAATTCTAAAAAAATGATGACAAATAAAATAATTCTTTTTTTTAAAAAAGAGAATGAACTATGTACATTTGAAAATTAGACTGCAAGTTGATGGGCTGAGGTTTAGAAAGCAGAAGGGGGTGGGGGCAGGAGCAGAGATCCAGGTCAAGGAGGCTGGCAGGAGCTGCTCATGTAGGGCGTTGTAGGAAAGGGTTTTATCTGGAGTGAAACGGGAAGCCAATAGTAGGTTCTAGAAGGAAAAGAAGAGGATCAGTTTCTGTTAAAGGTTGCAAGGACTTAGAGGGACTGGACTAGAAGCAGGTAGATGCATCAGGAAGCCCCAGCAGAGGAGCCATGATGGACATGGCAAGACTGTAGCCATAGAGGTTGCAAGAGGTGTCGTACTGCTGGCGTTTAGAGGGTTTGGGAGGTGAGGGACAGAGAAGAACTAAAGATGGCTCCTTGGGCTCTGAGTGGATGTCAGATGCCACTGACTAGGCCAGAGAAGCTGGGGGAGAGCAGAGGGAACTCCACAGCTCAGTTTTCAAGAGAAGCTTGAGATGCTATTGGATTTTCCGTGGGTTGTCAGGGAGGGAAGGAGGCAGACAGAGGAGTGAACTGAGTGGGTGTCAGGTGTAGGTGCTACCTCTAGGACAGTGCTGTGGGACAGATAGCACCTGAAGGCTGCTGAGGCCACCAGGCGCTTGACTCATGCAAATGACCAGCAATCCTCTCTACTGGCTTCCCAGCCCGGTGTTGCAAGACTTGCTGGGCTGACCATCAGGCGCTGCACCCCTGATGGGCGAGTCTAATGATAAGATCAGGAGGATTAGGAAGGTGAGGCAGGGTCTTCTGAGCCTTCAGGAAACGAGTGAAGAACAGCTCTATGGAGGTTAACAGTCCCCTTTCTCCCATGGCACCCAGGAAAGTACCCCAAGGGAGGCAGGCCAGGCACTCTTCTGCGTTCCAGCCTCAGCCCTTAAGGCACTGATTTCGGGGGAAGGGGGTTCAGGAGCCCAACCCAAAGGAAAGGAAACACACATTTGTTCACATTTATTGAGGGCCCACGAGACACAGGTACATCCTAAAGTTTCGACACTTGCCACCATCCCAGGAGAAGAGAAGCTGGCCAGGGGCCAGGAGAGGATCTGAACCGGGGACCTACTGCCTCATTCCAGTTGGCCACGCACCTTGCAGGGGATAGAGTCCTGCAGCAGGGGAGACCTACAGAGCCCCTTGCCTTCAGAGAGGCGCCAAGGTCAATGCCTGGGAGCCGGGGTCGCTGGGTGGGAGGTGCGACGTTTAGTCCCTTCTCTTTGCAGACACGGAAACCTCTCAGACAACTGAGGACCTGAACCTCGCTCTCGGCGCAGCGCGGTTCCCAGGTCGCTGACTGTCCTGGCAGACGCATGAGGCTTCACATCCAGACAGACAGCGCCGGTTTGTTTGTCATTGTTTTCCTGGCACCTCCTTCCCATCTCTGAGAACGCGAGGCAGAGGCGGAGGCGGAGTGCTCGCGACGCGCAGCGAAGTTTCCGACCAGTCTGCCCCCAGAGGCTCTGAGCGAGTCCAGGAAATAAATACCCACACTCCTGGTAGGGACAGACCTCACAGCCTGGGATCGGATTCCTGGACAGGACCCAAGTCCGCGGAGGGCCCGGAGGCTGTTTTGAGGAGGTGTTACCGCCGCGAAGTGTCAAAACGCAAGGGAGGGGTGGCTGCACTCGAGTGCCCTGGGCGAGGCTGGGGGAGGTCGGTGCGCCGGGCTCGGCCTGGCCGGAGGGTCACCCTGGGCCTGTGAGGGCTGGGAGGATCTCAGCGACCCCTGGCAGTTTCCTTCCGGCCCTCCTCTCCCCAGCCCGAGCAGACGCTCCGCGACACCTACCCCCTCTCCCGGGTGCAGCGCGCAGAACCCTCGGTGTCCTGAGCCCCGTGTGCAGGACCCGCTCTCCCCAAGCCCAGCGCGCCCTGTCCCCTCCGGGGTCCCCCACCGAGCGCTCCGGACCCGGTGCGCCCCGGCGGACTCCGAGTCTCACTCGGCTCCAGCCGCCGAAGCCCAGCTCCCCGAAGGGGTTCAGACCCCGAGGACCCAGGGCCCGGGGCGGCGATCTTACCTCGGGTAGCCGCGACCCGGCGACCAGCAAGACCGCAGCCTCCAGCCCGGAACCCTCCCCGTTGGGAGGGGGCGGGGCGGGGCGAGGGCGCGCTGCCATTGGCCAGGCAGTGGGGCCGGGCTTCGCGGACGCCACCTGTGGCTGAGCCTGGGTTGGGGTCCGACTGGTGTCCTGCTGGGGGCGCCGGGGAGCAGGTTGTTTCCTTCCCTTGTTCGTCGGCAGCAACTTCCAGGGGAAGTTCAGGGTCCGGCCGGCCCCGGAGTCCTCGCCGCCTTCGGAGTCTGTTCTCACGCTTCCCAAGTGAAGCAGCCCCTCCTCCCCCGGCTCCGGGGGGTGAGGGTCTTTTTGTCGTTCGCTCCTGCGTCCTCTGGGCCTGGCACCCGGTGCGCAGTAAACGCCGGGCGGCATGCCAGGTTCTCAGGAGCACGAGCGCCCACCCAGGCATGCGCATGCCGGGCCCCGGGACAGTCTGGGGCCGCGGCAAGGCCCGCCCGTGCCGTGCCCTGTAGGACGCCTCTCCTGCCCGGGCCTGGGCAGCCGGCGCCTCCGGCAGAGCTCGCCCTTTCCCGCTGCTGCAGCGTGGGCCGAGCGCCCACTGTGTTCCGCATGCAGGCTTTAGGACCCGTTAAATACAACGACCCCACCCGGTACAGTAGGTTTATTCTTCCTGTTTGAAGAGAGATTAAGAGATTTGGGGGAAGGTTTGGTTGTTCCTACTAAAAGTATGCTGATCTTTTGACCCAGCTATTCCGCTCGTGGGCACCCATCCATCCACCTGGAAACTTACCCTAGGTAATGTCCCTAGCAACTGTATGCAGAATAGGCAAAACGTAGGCCAACCGGTGGTGTGGTGGTTAAGGTGGCCGGACCCCACCCATATGGCTGACTGCCAGGTTCAAGTCCCAGACTCAGTGGCTTGAGAAACATGAAGGGCGTGAGTGCATGTGTGTGTGTGTGTGTGTGTGTGCGCGCGCGCGCGTGTGTGTACATACGCTCAAAATCTGGAAAGGAAAAATGGAGAAGGAATTGTGATATAACTGTCTCCATTGGGGCTGCTCTTTCAATTTCCCTTACTCTCTGATGATCACATATGCTCTCTAACAAATTGTTTTTAAAAGATAAAAAAAGCCTCTGAAAATAACCCAAACACTCATCAGCAGGAAAATGAAGAGATAAATAATGTATACTCAAACTATGGAATAGTGTGAGGGATGCTTTAAAAAGTTAGTGGGGGGGAACCAGCAGTTAGCATAATGGCTATGTCGCTGGACTACTACATAGTCGACCGCGGTTCCCGTCCTGGACCCGGTGGCTTAAAACTCACGCAGGGCGCGTGTGCATGCGTGCCCAAGATCCCGAGAGGAGAATGGAGGAGAAGGGATTGCGGCGTGACCATCCCCCCGGGGGGTGATTTCTCGCTTTCTGTCTCTGTGTCTCTCTCTCTGTCCTGTCTGGTGAGCGCACGTGCGCTATAGCGAAAACCTCTCAAAAAAAAAAAAAAAAAAAAGTTAGTGGGGGGACAGCAAGTGTCATGGTGGCTAAGGTGCTGGGCGTTACCACAGGGCTGACCACAGTCTGAGTCCCAGACCTGGTGGCTTGCTTTCCCACTCTCTCTCTCTCTTTGGTCAAATTAAAATAAACGAATGAATAAATAAAATTAAATAATTTTTGAAAAAAAAAAGTTTGTAGAAAGGGACTAGCAGATGGCATAAAGCTTAGATCACTGGACTCCCACTTAGTCAACTGCAGTTTGAGTCCCAGACCCAGTGACTTGAAACTCATGCCAGGAGCGTGTGCATGTGTGCCCAAGATCCTGAGAGGAGAATGGAGGAGAAGGGATTGCAACGTTGCCATCCCCCCTGGGGGATGATTTCCTGCTTTCTGTCTCTCTCTGTCTCTCCAGTGAGCACACTCGCCCCATAGCAAAAATCTTTCTCCAAAAAAAAAAAAAGTTTGTGGAAAAATAGAATTAAAACCTGAGTTTATTTTGGTGCAAAACATGTTAAAAAGCCATGCATGGGTTTTTCACGATACACATTTTCCTTAAACTTCTTGAAGATCCTCTGTGCAGTGATGAAAAGGAACAAACTGCCAATTAATACAACATGGCTGGGTCCCCCCTCATTAGGCACGGTGGCTAAAGGGTGCTTAGCTAATGGAGCCGAATAGCACATCTGCTTCTGCCAGGCAAGGTCCAACAGGCAAAGGTAATATCCATAAATAGAAATCCTTTCAGGGGTTACCTCTGGGGCACTGGGGCAAGTGAGGGACGTACACCTTCTGAGGGGCTGGAAACATTCTCCCTCTTACTGTGAGCGGTAGCATATAAACCTAAGCATACGTAACAGCACACTTCAGGTTGTTATATTTTGTTATACGCTACAATTTTTAAAAAGACAAAAGAGAAGTCTTAACTGGGGTAGGAAATCATATGCAAATACCCAAGGACAGACCTGACTGCAAAGTAAGTGTCCTCAAAGCAAATTGGAGGAAAGAGCCCCTGAACGCTCCTCAGATAAGTTTTTCTTTTCTTTTTTTTTTAGAATTATTTTATTTAACTTTATTTATTTACTTATTTTATTTGACCAGAGAGGGACAAAGCAAGAGAGAGAGAAAGAGAGCACAAGAGAGTGAGAAAGCAAGCCACCAGGTCTGGGACTTGAAGCGCAGATGGCCATGTGGGAGTCCAGTGTCCTTAACCACCACGCCACCTGCTGCCCCCCCTCTTTTTAAAGAGAGGTTTTAGCTATAGGGCATTGCGCTTGCTGAAGAGACAGAGAGAGACAGAAAGCAAGAAATCACCTCCTGGGGAAACGGCCATACAGCAATTCCTTCTTCATTCTCCTCTCGGGATTTGGGGCATGCATCGCACGTGCCCCACATGAGTTTCAAGCCACAGGCTCCAGGACTTGAATTGAGGTTGGCCATGTGGGAATCCAGGGAAATAGCTATTACATCATCTGCTGGTCCCTTAGGTAAGATTTTATTACCACACTTGGTAGCCTTATGGATTTTTCACAACTTTCAGCATTTACAAACTGTTTTGTTTTAGTTTTAGTTTTAGTTTTTGTTTTTAGGTTTTTCTCATAGGGCATGTGTGCTTGCTGGAGAGAGACAGAGACAGAGAGAGGGAAAGTGAGAAATCACCGTGAGAGGGAATGGCCATACTGCTATCCCTCTTCCTCCATTCCCCTCTCTGGATTTTAAGCATACACGCATGCACTTGCGCCCAGTGTGATTCTCAAGTTGCCGGGTTCAGGACTTGAACCATGGTCAGCCATGTGGGAATGCAGTGCCTTAACCTCCACACCACCTGCCGGCCCCCAAAATTATTGATATCACAAAATGTAATAAAGCTAGTTCTGCCTTGCTTAGCCAAGAGAGGTTGGATATTGACAAGTTCAAGAATTAATCTTGTCTGTTACCCACCATGACTCTAGTGGCCCCATATCAAATTCTTTTGGGAAGAACATTGAGAGCGTGAGGACTGGTTTCAAATGTGGTTGACATCCTCTGTCTTTCCTGGACCTTAAAAAAATAGTAAAATCAGCTAGATGATTCCCTGCCACCAGTCAACAGCTTTTAAAACTTTAGATAAAGGGGCTAGCAGGTGGCATGATGGCTAAGGTTCTGAACTTCCACCCGACTGACTGCAATGCAAGTCCTGGAACTGGCAGCTTGCTTTCTCACTTTCCCTCTTTTCCTCTTTTTCTCTCTCTCTGCCTTGTCCCTCTCCCTGTCACTCTCCAGTGAGCACAAGTGCCCTATAACATTTTTTTTTAATTATAATAAGTAAATCTTTAAAAATATTTAGACAAAGAAGGGCCCAAGAGTATATTATGATATTCTTATCAAAAGTTCACAGGACCAGCAGATGGCAATGGTTATATTGCTTGACTCCCACATAGTTGACCGCGGTTGAAGTTTCAGACTTGGTGGCTTAAACCTCACCCCGGTGCATGTGCGTGCAAAACCAAAATCTGGAGAGGAGAATGGAGAAGGGATTGGAGCATGGCCATCCCTGGGTGTGTGTGTGTGTGTGTGTGTGTGTGTGTGTGTGACTTCTTACTTTCTGTCTCTCTGTCTCTGTCTGTCTCTCCAGTGAGCCCACATGCCCTATAGCAAAAATATCTCAAAACGTCAGGGCTAGGCCGCTCGGCAGGAGGGCTGTAGGCAGCCTTGGCGCCTAGCCAGAATAGCATGATCCTGAAGTGCAGAAGCGCGTGGCCACCTGTTTTCAACCAGCCTGTGCGGAAGATCCACAGGCTCAAGGCCCGGCAGGTCAAAGCACGCCGCCTCGCGCCGCGCGCAGCGTCCGGCGCAGTCGGGCCCATCATGCGCTATATTGGATGATGCTGCTCTACAAAGTAAGTCTTCAAAAATGCCATGATCAGTAAGATGCAGAAAGCCCAAGGAGATGGTCCATGGTAAAGGAGGCTGAAGAGACATGACAACTGAATGCCCATGTGGGGTCCTGGGTTAGAGCCTGACACAGAAAAAGGACAACAGGGGACATATAGCAAATCCGAATAAGACTTTTGGATGTTTTTTATTTCTATTAAATTTTTGAAGATTTTGGCTATAGGGTATATACATTCACCGGAAAGAGAGAGAGAAAACCTTCATGAGGGGCCCACCGCAATCCCCTCTCCCACCATCTCCACTCAAAATTTTGGGCACACATGCACAAGTGCCCAGCATGTTTTATTTTTCTTTGAGAGGTTTTTGCTATAGGGTGCGTGCGCTCACCACAAAGACAGACCAAGACAGAGAGATAGAAAGCGAGAAATCACCCCCCAGAGGGGATGGCCATCCCACAATCCCTTCTCCTTCATTCTCCTCTCGGGATCTTGGGCACAAATGCACATGCGCCTGGCGTGAGTTTAAGCCACCAGGTCTGGGACTCGAACCGCGGTCAACTACATGGGAGTTCAGCGACATAGCCATTATGCTAACTGCTGGTCCCTAGCATGTTTTTTTAAGCCACCAGGTCTTGCACTCTTAATAAGCCATGTGAGATCTAGCCATGTTAAATACCATCTAACTTGGCTGGCCCAGAGTGAGTTTATATCTCTCATTGCTAATATCCTAGTTTTGATCATTGTACTGTGGCTATGTAAGATGTAACATTTGTATCATTTTAAAAATTTTTTTACTTATTCATTCACTTATTTTAATTTGACAAGAGAGAGACAGAAGAGAGAAAGTGAGAAAGTAAGCCACCAGGTCCAGGACTTGAACCGTGGTCGACCATGTGGGAGTGTCCAGCACCTTAAACACCATGCCACCTGCTGGGTCCACATTTGTATCATTTTTCAACTGTGTCATAAATCAGAAATTATTTCAAAATTATAAAGTATAATAAAATAAGAAATCATTTGACCCTATCTGGCTAATTATATTATATCTTTTAATGTCTTTTGCATTCCTATTTCATGGGTAAAATTAATTGATCATTGTCCATTTATTAGTGGAAGGGTGAGTCCATGTAATGATCTATCCCCCAGGCTGCCCTCAGAAAGGGCCTTAGAGCTGCCCCTTCCCTGGTGGAGCTCACCCCAGCAAGGAGGCCTGTGTCTCGAGTCCTGTGCACCAAGGAGTGCCAAGTGCGCCTGATGACTCAGCAACCGGCAGCTTGGGTTTCCCCCCAGAGAGCGGAGGTCAGGCCCAAAGATAGAGCCAGAGGCCCCGCAAATGGTCATGACTTCAGGGAACTTGCCAAGACTAAACAACAAAACCTAATTCCTGCCTCTACGACTTTATTTGAATAATGTTTTACAGTTGTTCTTTAAACCATTTAATTTTTTCATTCCTTCAGTTTGTTTACCAAAAAACTAATATAGGCTTTGTATAGCCAATGTGGAGAAAACGGAAATGTTTGACAAAGAAAACCAAAATCCATATTCGTAATGCCATCAGGGTGACTGCTGGAGACTCTGGCCTTTCCTTCTAGTATTAAAGAATTATTTATTTAATTTTATTAATTATTATTATTATTTAATTTGACCAGAGACAGAGGGAAAGTGAGAAAACAAGCCACGAGGTCTGGGACTTGAACCCCAGTTGACTATGTGGGAGTCCAGCACCTTAACCACCATGGCACATGCTGGTCCTTTCTTCTAGTATTTTTGTTTGTTTTTGTGTGGTTGGGTGGGTAGGTGTGTGTGTGTGTGCACTCACTGGAAAGAGACAGAAAGGGAAAGTGATAAATCACCCCCTACCAGGGAGCTGGCCACACCATAATCCCTTCTCCATGTTTTTCAAACTGCCAGGTCTGGGACTTGAACTTAGAAGTCAGCCATGTGGGATCCAGCCACCTTCACCACCATGCCACACGTTGATTCAGTATTTTCTTTTCTACAACACACACTCTCTGAGTCCTCTGGCTTTCTGAGGGCATCCTTGCCTTGACCAGCCATGTAAGATGTTTCAAGCCTCGATCTGGGACATAACAGGGTCTAGTACAAGCCTATTTACCTCTCAGGGCTCTCAGGAGAAGGAGGGGACTTGGCTCCTGTCAGCTCCTGGGCCAGTCCTGCTGTAGGTGGTTCCTCCTCCGGCCTCAGGGCATTGGTGGCTGGTCTCCTGCCACGCAGGGGCTGCCTCCTCACCCTTCCTTCTTGAGAACTGCTGACACGGGCTACTTGGCAATGGATGATGACTCGGGGTTGGTGGGAAGACCAAAGAAATGAGTATTTGGGCAGGCCATGCCTTCAAAATTAGTTATCAGAGTTCCTCAGATTCGCAGGTCTTCGCCCCATGCTGGGAACTTCTCCCTAGCCACATCCCTCTGTGGTCTCAGCGTCCCGCCACACTGCTGATTCCCTGCTTGCTCTCAGCCCCTCTGGCTGTCTTTTTTCCCAGAATCCCTCCCTAGAATCAGGTGGTTAGTGCAGGAAACAGGAATCACTATAGGTATTTTGTGATGGAAGGGTTTTGTTTCTTACTTTCAGTGAAATACCTCAATCTTAAGTGTTGTACGACTTGATCATTTTTTTTTCTTTTTACTTAACAAAACAGTTATTACGAAAATGTACATGACCTGATTTTTACATCATAGTAAAAGGGCCCGTTGATGAGGGGACATGGGTTTTTCTGTTGAACAGCCATTATTTATAGTAATTCAAAGGCTTCTAACACGATGGTACTATTTCCTTGAATTACCACCATGCCAATATTGTTCCATTCCCACTAGTTGCCATCTCCACACATTCCTCTATCACAAGATTCATAATTGGATCAAATCCCCGCAATAGTCCTTGGACATGTCTGCCACCATTTAATTTCAATGATGACTTCTTGTCCATACATTTTTTTCAATTCGGGAGGGTGAGCTTTGCTCACGGTACCTATTCAGTGGGCTCAGAAATCGATCAATTTTTATCCAGATACCCGTGTAACCAGTACCAGGATAAAAGTCTAGACAATTTTTTTAAAGAATTATTTTATTTAACTTTAAAAAATTCTTTATTTATATTTATTAAATTTGACTAGAGAGGGACACAGTGAGAGAGAAAGAGAGGGAAAGTGAGAAAGGAATCCACCAGGTTTGGGACTCAAACCGTAGTCGGCCATGTGGGAGTCCAGCACCCTTAACCACCATGCCACCCGCTGGCCCTGAGTCTAGACACTTTCTGTCTCTCCCAAGAGTTCCCTCATATTCCTTCTTTATCAATATCCACCGCTCAGGCAATTATTATTCTATCATCATAATTTAGTGTTGCCTGTTCTTAAATTTAATATAAACAAAATTACCTGGTACACATTGTTATATCTGGCACCTTTCACCCCATAAAAAAAATTTTTTTTGAGAGGTTTTTGCTATAGGGTGCATGCGCTCGCCAGACAGACAGAGAGAGACAGAGAGACAGAAAGCGAGAAATCATCCCCCAGGGGGGATGGCCACGCCGCAATCCCTTCTCCGTTCTCCTCTCGGGATCTTGGGCACGCACGCACACGCACCCGGCGTGAGTTCCAAGCCACCAGGTCCTGGACGCGAACTGCGGTAGACTACGTGGGAGTCCAGCGACATAGCCATTACGCTAACTGCTGGTCCCAATATTTTTGATATCCATCTATGGTGTTTTGTTTTGTTTTGTTGAGACAAGGTCTCACCATGTTGTCCAAACTAGCTCTGAACTCATGATCCTCCTGCCTCAGTTTTCCTTTTTGTTTTTAAGAGAGATTTATGCTATAGGGTGCACACGTGCCCTTACCAGAAAGACAGAGACAGAAAGCAAGAAATCACCCCCCAGCAGGGATGGTTACACCACAATCCCTTCTCTTCCTTTCTCCTCTTGGGATCTTGGGCATGCATGCACACACACAAGCCTGGCGTGAGTTTTTTTGTTTTGTTGGTTTTATGATCAGTTATTTAATTAGGTTTTTGGCAAAAAAAAAAAAAAATTAGAACACCAATTTGTGAGGATAAACTCCATTTGTAAGGGCAAACATGGGTTGCAGGTAGCTCTGGAGCTAAGGAACAGCTTTGATTTTTGGTAAAATTTGCGAGTCCACAACTTTCAGGTCAACCTTGCACTGCTCTGAAATCTCGTATTTTTCCTTCTCTGCGTGGGAGAGCTTACCTTTCTGGTGTCTGGGCTTCCCCAGTTCCTTTTGCTTGAAGTAAGCATCGGTAACGTATTTTGGGGTTTTTACTTTGCTAATATTATTTTTCGTGGAGGTGGCAATGACAAATTTATGGTGTGTTCTACACAGTGGAACTCGATTGAGGACCAGTGGTCCAGTTACAAGTAACAAGCTGCTGCTCAACTGCTTCCAGAAAACCACTCTCCTGCCTCTGCGACGTCCAGTGAGGATGATCAGAATGGTCCCAGGAGTGATGCTAGCTCGCAGCTTTCTCTCATGCTGACTGAAGGGTTTTTTGCTGTGGCTCAACAGCTTTCGAGGTACATCTTTTTTAAAATTTTTTTTTATAGACCACAGATTAGTTTATTTTTAACACCCATCAGGCCATGAATTCATAGGGAATAGGTCCCAGAAGTTCAGGCTCCTTTCCATTGATTCTCACAAAGTGTGCTTCTCTGGGTGGAGCAGGCTGGCGCTTTAGTTGAACCCCAGGTACCTTTCTCTTTGGCTTCCTTCTTTTTCTGGTCATTTTCCTTCACACGTTTTAGGAAGCTATCTCTGCTCTTAGAATGCTTAATATGCTCAATACCCACATTAATTCTCTTGGCAAGAATCTTGCCCTTAACTTGTTTGTTCACAACAATGCCAACAGCATGCTGGGTAACATTGTAGACTCTTCAAGTTTTGCCATGGTAACATTTGTGGGCATTCCTTTTTGAACAGTACCCATTCCCTTGATGTCTACAATATCACCTTTCTTGTAGATTCGCATACATGTTGCCAAAGGAACAACTCCATGTTTTCTAGAGAACATGTATGGGGTGCCTCTCCTCTTTCCCTTTGTGTTCGTCATTTTGGTTAATTACTGGAAGATGGCAGTTCCGGCCAAAAGGACTCAAGGTACATCTTCAGTAGGATAATACCTAGGCATTTTGTGCAGTTCAACCATCCGTGTACCACCATTCTTGTCTCCACCAACTGGTTTTGTGACAGTGGCAAGAGCCGCCTTCTTTTTCTTTTCGATCCTGGATTTAGAGGCCGAGCATGTCCTCTCATACATGGCCTTCCTGAAAGAACACGTGGCAGACCGGGAGTATCTGCCGATGCCACTGGCATCAGCCATCTTGGCTTCAGGTTTCTTCTCCGTAGTATCCTGCTTCACAGCTTTTTCACCTGCCATCTTGTATAGTGAGAAAGACCTGGCATGAGTTTTTTTCTTTGTTCATTTTTTTTAAAGAATTATTTATTTATTTATATTTATTATTACTTTTAAATTTGACTAGAGAGAGAGAGAAAGGGAGAAAGCAAGCTGCCAGGTCTGGGACTCGAACTGTTGGCCATGTGGGAATCCAGCACCTTTAACCACCACACCACCTGCCAGCCCCGAACTGGTATGAGTTTTAAACCACCAGGTCCAGGACTCCAACTACAGTCAACTACGTAACCATTATGATATCTGTTGGTCCCTCTGCCTCAGTCTTTTGAGTAGCTGGGACTATGGAAATGCACCACCATGACCCGCTCATCTATTTCTTGTATGTGTAATAAATGTGTTCTCTTTCATTGGTGACTAGTATTCCATTATATGAATTTGCCACAATTTTTCTGGAGAGGTTTTTGCTATAGGGCACGTGCGCTCGCCAGAAAGACAGAGAGAGACAGAGAGATAGAAAGCAAGAAATCACCCCCCAGGGGCAATGGCCACGCCACAATCCCCTCTCCTCCACTCTCCTTTTGGGACCTTGGGCACACATGCACACGCACCCAGCGTGAGTTTAAGCCACCGGGTCAGGGACTCGAACTGTGGTTGACTACATGGGAGTCCAGCTATATAGCCATTATGCCATCTGCTGGTCCTACAATTCATTCATGTTATTTTCATGGAGTATTTGGGCTTTTTCATGTTTGTGCTATTAGGAATGAAACTACTATGAAGATTTACATGTAAGTCTTCGTTGGGGACTTATGCACTCGTTTATATTCAGTATATACTTAGAAGTAAGTGGCTGGACATTAGAGTAGGGTATGTTTTGCTTTACTAGAAGCTTCTAAAGTTTTCCAAAGTGGTTGCATCATGTCACACTCCCTAGAGCAATGTATTGACAGTTTCAGTCATGCCAGCCCAATCCGCTTCTTCACTTGACTACTCGGTTTTTTCACAGTAAGTGCTTTACCACAGGAAGTCACTGGTGCAAAACTGTGAGAGGCTGGAGGAGTGGGATCAGGGCATAAATGGAATGAATTCAAGAACGCATCATAATAACCACCCCCTCTCCTCAGGGCTCTGACTCTGCCTCCATGGTGCTGGGGATTTGTTGGCAGGTGCCACTTGCAGAAATGCTGTGTCTGACTGCAGAGTCTGGCTCTAGACCTTCACATTGTTGTGTCTTCATCAGAAGTGACAGTAGGAAGGTGGCCCCTGCCCCTTAATTTCCCATGGGGCATCAAATGATCGAATTACTTTATTTCATACTCGTAACTCTAGCTGCAACAAGGTCTGGGAAACGTAGTTTTCCAGCCTCTGAAAAATATAGGAAAGTACCTCCTTATAAGTGGTAGAGGGAGCCAGTTATTTCATTTGGCTTTTACTGAATGAGAAAGTTACCCCAAAACCCAAGAGACTAAAATGTCAACCATTTATTTACTTCACAACTCCATGGGTTAGTATCCGGGGGCTGGGCTCAGCTAGCTGTTTCTCTAGTCTTATCTGGTCTCACAAATACCTTTGTAGTCAGCTGCCAATTCTACAGGAAATGGGTTGGTGCAGGATAGGCTCATCTGGTCATGTGGTCACTTACCTTTCAGTAGACTAGCCCAGGATTTATTCTTTTCTCTTTTTTAAGATTTATTTATTTATTTATTTATTTATTTATTATTCATATGAGTTTTGCCAGAGAAAGACAGAGAGAGTGAGAGAGGGAGAGTTAGAAAACAAGTCGCCAGGTCCAGGACTTGAACCGCAGTCGGCCATGTGGGAATTCCAGCACCTTAACCACCTTGCCACCTGCTGGTCCCTATTATTTTCTTTTTTATTTTAAGAATTATTTATTTATTTTATTTGTTATTATTATTTTTAACTTGGCTAGAGAGTGACAGAGAGGAAGGGAAAGTGAGAAAGCAAGCTGCCATGTCTGGGATTTGAACCATAGTTCACCACGTGGAAGTCCAGCGCCTTAACTGGAATGGTGACTCCACCTGCCAGCCCCTAGACCAGGATCATTTTCACAGGCAGTTGGCAGGTTTCTGAGAGAGAGCCAGTACAGGTGTAGGCACCTCACTTCCACAACCACCCACTGACCAAAGCAAATCATGAGACTGGCCCAGATTCAAGGGGACTGGAAATAGATCCTACCTTTTCATGGAGGTGATGTAAAGCCGCATCACAAGAATGTGAACGAAAGATGGGGTGAGAAGCCAGCAGGTGGTGTGGTGGTTAAGGCAACTGGACTCCCGCATAGCTGACCACGATTTGAGTGCTGAACCTGGCAGCTGGCTTTCTCACTTTCCTTCTCTCTCTCTCTGGTCAATTTCCAAAAAAATAAAATAAAATAATGACAATGAATAAAATAAAATAATTCTTAAAAAAAAAAAAAAAAAAAAAAGATGGGGTAAAAATCTTAGCAATCTACCAGGCAAGGCCACAGTACCCAGGACACCTTCTGCTTCCAGTATTAGCCAGCAAAACCCAAATCTCTGTTTGTTTGATCGTGTATGTACGCATGAGCGCTCACAAAGCAACCAGATCTATCTTACCTTTGCTGCCCTTGGGTTTGTAATGTTTCCTGCATTCCTTAACTTTATTTTCCAAACCTAATTACTTTTCATTGTAAGCAAAAGTAATTTTATTTTCTGAGAGATTATTCTTATTCTCAGTTTATTTCTTTGCCTTATGGATATCTTTTTTAAGAATTATTGAATTTTATTTATTTTTTATTATTATTATTCCTATTTTAATTTGTTACAGAGCATATGTGCTCACCAGAGAGAGACAGAGAAAGAGAGAAAGTGAGAAAGCAAGCTGCCAGGTCCGGGACCCAACTGTGGTCAGCCACCTGAGAGTCCAGCGCCTCAACTACCATGCCGCCTGCTGGTCCCATGGATGTGATATCTTACAGAATCTCATTATTAATACATTAATAATGAGATTACATTAATACATTAATACATTAATCTCAGTAATTAGAATATTAGAAGTCCTTAGAGAATAGTAATTAGATTTTTGTAGAGCTCTTCGTTGTTGTTCTTGCTGTTTTGCAATAGGAAATGTGCACTCGTGTGAGAGAGAGGCAGAGACGGGAGTGGGAGTGAGAAATCACACGCCTGGGAGGATGGCCATATTGCAATCCCTTCTAGATTCTCCTCAGGATTTGGGACACACATGCGCTTGCACACGCACACACACACACACACACACACACGCCAAGCTTGATTTTCAAGCTACCAAGTCTGGGACTTCAACAGCACAGTTGGACATGTGGGATCCAGCATGCCATCTACTGGCCCCCTCCTCTTTATTAAACAAACAAACAATTTTTTTTTCCATTTTGTTTACCCCCACAGCAGCTGGTTGTATGTCACTTGGACCTTTTCTCCAGGCAGTCTCGCTCTGTGGCAATGCTCCCACCTCAGCCTCTCCAGTAGATGGGACTAAAATGTGCAGACCACAGTGCCCAGCCTCTCAGGGCGGGCTGAGAAATGACCCTGGGCCTCTCGTGTGGCCTCTGTCTGCTTAGGAGCAGAAGCACAGGCTACTGTGGCTAGGCCTGTAAAAATGTTACAGAGGAAAAAAAAAAAAAGGAAATGTTCATTTCAGTTAATGATTAGTGGAAAAGTTGATGCATTTTTTTTCCCCATCCAAGTTTGCACAATCTGCTGAATTTTACCTATGGATCTCTTGAGGGTTTGTGGATTCCAGGTCCCGTTATTGTCCCAATCACACGTTGCCTTGAGTTATCCGGTTTCTTTAGTTTCTAATCTGAGGTAGTTCCTCAGCCTTTCACCGCTTTGGTATTTTTGCAGAACACAGGCCAGATCTTTCATAAGATTTCCCTCTGTTTGGTTCTGGTCTGAAGTCTCCTCCTGATTATATTCAAGTGAAGCGCTTCTGACACTCAGGAGTGAAACTGTGTCTGTGTATCATACCAGCAGGCACATGACGTCTGTCTGTCCCCTTCCTGGAGATAGTCACTTTGATCACTTGGCGGGGGGGGAGGGGGCACTGCTCAGGTTTTTCCACTGTAGATTTATTACTTCCTCATGTTTAATAAGTAATTATGGAAAAGTACTTTGTGACTATATAAGTACCCTGTTCCTCATCAGCCTTCACCCTCTGGTGTTGGCATCACAGTGTATGGTAGGGTTTTCTCCTTTCTATCTCTATTCTGTCTGATCCTAGGTATTTTATATTTGTGGTCTTTATCCTGGTTGGGGTCTGTTCTTTCACTATATTTGCTAACTCGTTATCTGTGGACATAAAAATACTGGTGTTTGGGAGCCAGCAGGTCACATAGTGGTTGAGATGCTGGATTCCCACATGGCTGACCATGGTCTGAGTCCTGGACCTGGTGGCTTGCTTTCTCACCCTGCCTCCACCTCTTTCTGGTCAAATTAGAAAATCATAATAAATAAAATTAAATAATTATTTTTAAAAATACTGTGTTTGCACATCACTTTCATTATCAGCCACCTACCTTAGAGCCTCTCTGAGTCAGGGGAAGGACTTATTTTTCATCAGATGCACATGCTAGGGCCACAGGAACCAGAGGTCTGTCAAAAAGCCTTCATGCCCTTTTATTTCCCATCAAGTATCAATCCCAAGCAATGTTCAAATGTTAAGTATTCCACCTCTACTTTCCTTGCTTATTTATCTGTTTTTATTTTTACAGTTTGCTATAGGGCATGTGTGCTCTCGCCAGGGAGAGAGAGAGAGAGAGAGAGAAAGAGAGAGAGAGAGAGAGAGAGAGAAATCACCCCCTAGAAGCCACAGTCCTTTCCCCTTCACTCTTTGGGATTTGGGGCACACATGCCTGGTGTGTTTTTCAAGCCTCAGGGGCTGGGACTCAAACCACTCAGTCAGCCATGTGATCCAGCCACCTTAACCACTGTGCCACCTGCTGGCCCTGCTCCTACTTTTGAACTTACGGTGGAATCTTTGCACTTCTGAACTGTCAAGCTGGCATGGCCATGTTATAAATGGGGGTACACAGAGAATATCACTTTGATCTCTGCCATACTTTGTAAATCTCAGACTGTGTCTGAGAAGCAGCAGTGTCTGACTGCTGTTTTACCTTCTCTGGGGGCAGAGACCATAACCTCTTCCAGAACACTAAGGAGAAAGGTCCCTCCTATTCACGAATAGCCATGTAGAAAGCAGCCCTGTAACGTCAGAACATGGGAGGCAGGCGTGCAGCAGGAAGCTTGCAGATGCCACATGATTGCCTCTTCGGCTGTAACCTGCACTTATCTTCTGGGAAAGGGACATTTGGATTTGGGAGTGTCAACCTTGAGAGATAAGAGACGTAGTTCATTGTGTCTATATGCTGTCTAGGATAAACTTGCTTCACGGTCATGTTGCAGAATCTCTGGTCCTAAAGGTCTCCTATAAATCACTGATTCATTCACTTTTTCGTTTGTTAGTTCCTAACTAACTAAATTAGGAATTTTCGTTTGTTCCATACACACTAGGTGTCTGCCACGTGCCAGGTGTTGGGTCTAGTGTAGAAAACAAGAGAGGGGCCAGCAGGTTGGGGCACTGGACTCCTACATGGCCAACAGCAATTCGAGTCCCAGACCTCACAGCTTGCTTTCTCACTTTCCCTTTCTCATTCTGTCTCTATCTCTTTCTGGTCAAATTAAAAATAGTAACAAATAATGGGCTGACAAGTGGCATGGTGGCTGAGGCAGCTGGATCCCACATGGCTGACTACTGTTCGAGTCCTGAACCTGGTGGCTTGCCTTCTCACTTTCCTTCTCTCTCTCACTCTGTCCCTCTCTGGCCAAATTTCAATTAATTAATTAATTATTTAAAGTTAAATTAAAAAATAATAATAACAAATAAAATTAAATAAAGAAATAATTCTTAAAAACAAAAGAGACACAATGTAAGCCCTCCTAGAGGTTATAACCTGATGGAGAAAAAACATTAACAGGACCAGTAGACGGTGAAATGGTTATGTCGCTGGACTCCCACATAGTTGACCAGACTCGCACATAGTTGATCACAGTTCAAGTCCCAGGCCTAGTGGCTTAAAATTCATGCTGAGCATGTGTTAAATACAAGATCTTGTATGCCCAAGATCCTGAGAGAAGAATGGAGGAAAATGGATTACAGCATAGCCATAACCCCTGGGGGGTGATTTCTCACTTTCTGTCTCTCTGTTTCTGTCTCTCCAGCACGTACCCTATAGCAAAAATCTCTCTTAAACAAACAACAAGAAATATTAGCACACATGTAATGGGGGAAAAAGCTGTTGAAAAATCAGTATAGCTAGGGCCAGCCAGGTGGCATGGAGGTTAAAGTGGCCAGATCCCACATGGCTGACCATAGTTCAAATCCTGGTCCCAGTGGCTTGAAAAACATGCCTACCAGGTGTGTGTGTGTGTGTGTGTGTCTGCCCCAAACCCAGACAGGAGAAATGAAGGAGAAGAGACTGCAGTATGACCGCGCCCACTGAGGGATGCTTTCTCCCTTTCTATCTGTTTCTGGCATATGTACAAGCTCTCTGGCAATTTTTTTCCCCTAAAAGGAAAATATTGGAAACAAGAGTGTGATGTGAGCCCAGGGAAACAAAAGAAAACAAGAAAGCATGCGACCATGAAGCAAATGCTTAGTCTCAGAGATCAGAGGTTGTAAGCCTGGCATCAGTGGGGTTCTTTGACTGCTCCAAGATATGAGAATCACAATGGGATAATAAAGGAAAGGACAGATTAAAATTTAAGAAGAGAGACCAGCAGTTGGCATAACGGCTATGTCACTGGATTCCCACGTAGTCGAATGCGGTCGAGTCCCAGGCCCAATGGCTTAAACTCACGCCGGGCGCCTGTGAATGCATGCCCAAGATTCCGAGAGGAGAATGGAAGAGAAGGGATTGCAGTGTGGCCATCCCCCCGGAGGGTGATTTCTTGCTTTCTGTCTCTCTGTCTCTGTCTTTCTGGAAAGTGCATGTGCCCTATAGCAAAAAAAAAAAAAAAAAAAAAAAAAAAAAAAAAAAATATATATATATATATATATATATATATATATACACACACACACACACACACACACACACACACACACATATATATATAGACAAAGCTGGCCTAGATGGGTTCCTTGTGAATTCTACCAAGCATTTAAGGGAGAATTTATACCAAATTCTCTACAATTTCTTCTAGAAGATAGTTGTAGAGGGACTACTTCCTAACTTACTCTATAAGGCCAGAAACAAACTTGCTTTATTATTATTACGCTAATAGCAAAACCCAATGAAACCATCACAAGATACCGACAGACCAACATCTCTCATAAACAGAATAATATCTTCCACCAAATAGTAGCAAATTCAGTTTAACAAGGTGAAAAGATCCGTCAGGAGGGAGGGAGAGCTGAACAGGTGGAACAAGGGATTTTGAGGACAGCGAAACTACTCTGTGTGTTACTGAAAGGGTGGGTACAAGTCATTATATCGCTATACCTTTGTCCAGATCCATAGAACGTACACCACCGAGAGTGAACCCTGATGTAACTATGGACTTTGCGCGATAATGACTTGACAGTGTAGGTTCACTGGTTTTAACAAACGACCCCTCTGGTGCCGGATGTTGATAACAAGAGAGTCTGTGCATGGTGGGGGCAGGGACTATGTGAGAGCTCTTGTACCTTCTGCCTGACACTGCTGAGAACCTAACAGTGCTTTAAAAACAAAGTCTACTGGGCCAGCATGGTGTGGAGGTTAAGATGGCTGGATCCCACATAGCTGATTCTATGGTTCGAGTCCCAGATCTGGAGGTTTGAAAACCACACCAGAAGTATGTGCACGTATGCCCAAAATCCTGAGAGGAGACTGGAGGAAAAGAGATTGTAGTGTGGCCATTCCATCTGGGAGAGGATCTCTCTCTCTTTCTCTGGCAAGTGCACATACCCTATAGTAAACTAAAATAAATAAAAATTTTAAAGTTAAGGCCATCTTAATTAAAGTAATAAACAGAGCCTCAATTAGGGGACCACCAGGTGTTGTATCCAACAAACAGGATTTAATTGTGTTTACAATAAAACATTACAAATATGAAAATTCTTTTAAAAATTTTAAAAATTTTATTAAAATAATTATTTTATTATTATTACTTAATTTGCTATACGGCTTGTGTACTCACCAGAGAGACAGAGAGAGACAGAGCAAGCCACCAGGTCCAGGACTCGAACTGTGGTCAGTCATGTGGGAGTCCAGTGCCTTAACCACCAAGCTACTTGCTGGCCCCCATTTTTTTCTTTTCTTTTTTTTTTTTTTAGAAGACACAGTCTCACCATATAACTCAGGCTGGCCTCAGATTTGCAGTCCTCCTGCTTCAACCTCCCAAGTAGCTGAGACGACCACCACATGGAGCCTCAATAACTGTACAAGAGCAAGCCCTGGCAGATGCTGGACAGCAGTGTGCAGTGCCACAGGGTTAGGAAAAACCACCTGGCTCTAAAGGAACTAGGATGATCCAGGTCTGCTCTCCCTTCTAATCAGGAGCCCCCGCCAATCAGTGATGCCCGTGCCTGGCCTGAAATCTATGACTTCCTCCTCCCTGGTGAGCTCCCTGTCCCCAGGGTCCACCCTCCTCTTTCCATCTTCCTATCATGCTAGGAGCCTCCACTGATGGCCTGGTGTGGACACCAGCTGCTCAGTCTCCAGTTCTCCTGGGAGGTCAAGGGGTATGTGGTTTGGCTCAGGTTCCTGGGACATGGGGAGGAGAGGGAGGAGGCTTGGAGATGGAAGCAAGTTTGTTTCTGTAGCAATCTTAATTTTAGTCTGAAATCCTGGCTTTCACTAGGCCTCCCTCACCAAGGTGCCCACTCTCCTTCTTTTGGACACTTGAAACACTTTCTGAATACGGGGCCAGCTGATAGCATAATGGTTATATCATGGGCCTCCCACATAGTTCACTGCAGTTTAAGTCCCAGACCCAGTGGCTTAAAACTCATGCAGGGTGCATGTGCATGTGTGCCCAAAAGCCTGAGAGGAGAATGGAGAAGGGATGGTGGCGTGGCCATCCCCCTCGAGGGGTGATTTCTCACTGTCTGTCTGTCTCTCCATATCTCTCTGGCAAGTGCACACGCCCAAAAAAAAAATCTCTCTTAAAAACAACAAAAAACCCACTTCTGAGTATCAATTCAGTGATTCAAACACACTGCTTCACAGTCATCGGGCCTCACTCTGTCCCTTGGGGAACCCCAGGGCACTCTGCAGCCTACTTTTGTGGTCTCAGGGCCAAGGCAGGCTGGCAGGGTGGGAGGGGAGGTATGCGGAAGTCATGGACAAAACCTGGCAGGAGACGCTGGGGCAACATGGAGCTAGGGAAATCCCGGTACTAACTGGTACTCACCCTGGGACTATCCTGGACATCAGGGCTCCAGGGCCTCAGGGCATGGTCTCGGTCTCTGCCATCCTCTGTTTTTCCTCCACCTGATGCAAACTAAGGCCACCAGATATTCCTGACCCCAACTCGGGGAGTTTCAACTTCTCGCTCAAGTTGTTTGAAAAATAGGCAGAAAGATGGGACTAGCAGATGGCGTAATGGTTATATCACTGGACTCCCATGTAGTTGACAGCGGTTCAAGTCCCAGACGCGGTGGCTTAAAATTCACACGGAGCATGTGTGCTCAAAATCCTGAGAGGAAAATGGAGAAGGGATTGTGGCATGGCCATCCCCCTGGAGGGTGATTTCTTGCTTTCTGTCAATCTCTCTCTGTCTGGCAAGTGCATGTACAAAAATTTCTCTTAAAAAAAATGTGTATATATATATATATATATATATATGTATATATATATATATACACACACACAGGCAGAAAGAATTCAGTGCAGGTAACTATGGGCCTTTCCACAGAGGCCAGAATGACCTGCTCTTGGAAGAACACAGCCACATCATCGGGACCATCAACCCAGAGAGAGGAGAGAGGCAGCCCCGGGACACAGACTATATAGGGCAGGGGGTCCCCACTGGGGCCTGTGGGATACTTCCAGGGATGTGATGGTCACATACAGATGGAGGCTCCTTCAGGTCTTCAAGGTTACAGGGTGATGTGTGGTGCCCTAAGACAGACAAGGTGCCCTCGTTCCACTGATGGCTACAACGATGGTGGAAGGCAGGGCGTAGCTGGCTGCTGTGGCTGCAGACTCAGGTGGGCCCACTGATGAACAGCAATGCCTCCTAAGTGGGTGTGGGTGGGTCTGTCCTGGGTATCACTGACACACAGCAATGATGAGATGGGGCTAACACTCACACCCTGACCACCCAGGAGCCTTGCACTCCCTCTGTCAAGAAAGCCTCACCTTTCTTCATAGCTAACAAGCAGATCATGAAAACGGATGTAAACTTTTTCCAAATCCATGGCTTGTTTTTTATCACCAGAGGGTGCTTGCACTCACCACAAAGACAGAGGCGGAGGCAGAGAAAGTAACCTCCAATGGGGCAATCCCTTCTCCAACGCTCCATCCTGTTGGGATTTGGGGCATGTGTGCGCATACACCTGGCATATTTTTTTCAAACCAATTGAAACCATGTTTGGTCATGTGTGATCCTGCTCCTTAACCTCTAGGTATGGGGTGGGCTCTCAAATGAGTAAATTCAAACCATCACTGGAAGCTGCTGATTACAAGCTCCCCGACCCCCACCAGCAGATGGCGTAATAGTAGCCGATTGTGGTGCGAGTCCTGGACCCAGTGACTTAAAACTCACGCTGAATGTGTGTGCATGCGTGCTGAAAATCCCAAGAGCAGAATGGAGAAGGGACTGCAGCATGGCCATAACCCCTGGAGGGTGCTTTCTCGCCTTTTGTCTCTCTGGTCTCTGTCTCTCCAGCAAGTGCACATGCCCTATAGCAAAAACAAACAAACAAACAAAACAAACAAACAAACAACAAAAAAACTCTCTAATAAAAAAAGTGCCCCTAACGGAGCCCACAGGTGGCATGGTGATTAGGTTGCTGGACTCCCACGTGGCCAACCACAGTTTGGATCCTGAACTCAGCAGCTTGCTTTCCCACTTTTCCTTTCTCTCTCTCTGATCAAATAAAAAATAATGATAACAAAATTAAACTAATAAATAATTCTTTAAAAAAAACTAACCTAACAACTAGTGTTTGGTGTCCCAACCATATCCCTTTGGGTCTCACTGTGATGTAGGCCAACCTAGCTCTACACTGCCCGAGGACATTTTCTGGGGGCAGAGCCAGGGAATTTATACATCCTGGGTGCAACCCACCAGCACAGACTAAAGAGAGTGGGCAATAAATAACACAGTCCCCTCTCCCCTCAGGTGAGGTAGTTCAGAGGTGACTATGGTGCACTGATACCCAGAGGCATTGAGCTCCCTCGCTGCCCTCCTACTGGACTTGATAACATACCCGTAGGGGTTGCCTCCCCTTCCTGCATCGCGTCCCACATAAACCACCAGCACCTAATCCTTGTCTCAGACCCGGCTCCTCAGGGACCCACACCAATCTGCCATGTGATGCATGTTTTGGTAGAGGAGGCAAGCTCCACCATGCAGAGGCGGCACATAGACAGAAGGCCCCGCCACGGTGGTGCAGCAGTAGCACAAGCTTCTGCAATGCTGGAAGGCACGTGGAATGCTGGCACTCGGTTCCTGGGTCAGCCTGCACACGCCAGGTGTACGTGTGCTCTCGGTGATCCTGGTTGGCTGCGAAGTCTGGAGGGAGGCTCGTGGCATGAGACCCTGTTGCAGGTGCTTATCTGTCTTTCTCTCTCATGAAAATGAAAATAAACATTAGAAGGAAATAAAAAGAGAGAGAGAGACATAGAAGTGAGGTGGGAGACGAGATGGAGACCCCTAAGAAGGCTCTTAGGGAGATCCTGACCATGAACGCTCGGACACAGCTCAGGGACGGTACTCATCACTCACACAAAAGGAGAAATTACACAGCCAGAGCTTTTAATTCAAAACACAAAGACTGGTTCTTCCCAGCCAGACCTCTTGCATGAACCTGCCAGTACCTTCTCTCCCTGCAGATGAGGGGAGCCCATGACTATCTTATCTCCAGTCCGCCTAGTGGGCAAGGCCCTGGCACAAAAGGAATCCCCCAGCTGAACAGCCGATGCACTTCTGAGCTGTGGCGCACTCCTGAGCTGTGGCGGGACTGGCCAACGAAATCCCTGCTGATATCAGCTCAGCGGTGCAAGGTCAGGGGCCAGGCGCTACCAGTATGTGAGCACAGGTGCTTCACCCGAGGGGAGTCTAAGAGACCCCCCTTTTTTTAAAGAATTAATTTTATTTATTTTAATTTTACCAGAGAGGGACAAAAAGGTGGGGGGGATGAAAAAGCAAGCTGCCAAGTCCGGGACTTGAACCATGGTTGGCCATGTGGGAGTCCACCATGCCATCTGCCAGCCCCTATGAGTAGATTTTTGAGTGACAGCCTCACAAGTTATTCCTTTAACAAGGTAAGGCCAGGCAGTGATACAGTAGAAATGCAACTGGACCCACATGAGAAAGGTCCCGGGTTCGACTCCTGGGACCTCTCAGGGCACAGCAAGTATGTGCCTGTGATCTGAGCTGGATGAGGCTAGAGTGGGTCACAGCATCAAGAACTGGTTGGGAGTACATCTCTCTGCTGTCTAGAGACTTGGACTACTTTTGAGGAGCAGTCACCTTCCATGGAGGAACACCGTCAGCTATGGGCAACAGCTGGAAGGCAGCCGCTCCAGGGACGCCCACCATTTCCGAGCGCCTCGAAAGATGACGACACCAGTGCAGACCTGAGAGACCCCCTTTGTGCCGTAATGACCGTGGGTGTGGAGAGATGGGCTGAGTTCCAGGAAGCCCCTCCCTGTCACCCCAGTACTATTGGCTACTGGAGTTGGAAGAAGGAGGGGTCAAGGACAAGCATGGCTGCCATAATACGGAGTCTGAATAAGTCAGGGCAGCTCTAGGCTCACGACAGTCTGATTCCACTAACCTGAGCACGAGCACGGCACTGCCTCACCCTGCCCAGCTCCTTTCTTCCAGCTTGTCCGTCCACCTGTCCTGGTGTGACAGCTCATCAGCGTGAGGGCAGGCAGGGCGGGAGGCTGATGCCACTCTTCCCCTGGCTGTGTCCAACCTCTGCTCTCCCTCCTTGTCCCTTCAGGGAGCCCCGTCCCAGTGGAGTCAGCGGGGCCAGGCAGCACTGAATTCCTTCTCCAGGCCTTGGACGAACTGGTCATTGAGGAAGAGCAGCTGACCATGAGGCAGGAAGCGAGTGAGGACGCCCTCGATGCGGTCGGCCCGCAGCAGGAGGTTGGAGCTGGGGGCCAGCAGTCGGAGGTGGTCAAGGAGACGTGCCAGCAGACGGAGTGTGCCTTCAGCCAGCAGCAGGTTCTCGTGGGTGTCCAGTACGAGGGCAAAGCCTAATGAAAGCACACCCAGCCACACCACTGTCCGCGGCTCCTGGAAAGGGTCCCCTGCGGCCAGGCGGAAGGCCCCATGTGGAGCCTCGTGCAGAGGCACCGGCTCATCTGAGGACTGGGGCTGCAGGTCCACGGGGGGCCGGCCAGATGCCTGCTGTTGCAGCCAGCACATTGATTCCACCTGCCTGAGAGAGCACACAGTCAGGCTGGTGGGTGACAGGCCAGGCGAGGCTACTGCAGCAGTCCATACCCAACTTCTGTTGTCCTCAAGACCACCCCTGGAGCTGGGAGCCGCCACTGTCCTCATATCTCAGGTTAGGAAACGGAGGCCCAGAAACACTTAAGTGAGCTGTACAAGAAATGCGAGTGGGGATGGGAAACCAGACCCCAGCCTCCAGGCCCTGAACCACTTCACTCCACGTGGCCAAGAGAAGGCAGGTTTTGAACAGAGCTCCTTGGGCTGGAAAAGGATAACAAGGGAAGATCCCACCCCCACCTGCTTCACAGAGGCTTCCCCAGCATAAAGGAAAGCAAGTGACAAGAGGGGAAAAAGACACCATCACCAGACCTGGGCTATGCAGCTTCTCCACTCTCTTCCCATCCTGCGACTCTCTCCAAGTAAAGGAAAGATCTTCCCCTTGGGAGGCTTTTGAAAGCTCCTCCTGACCCTTCCTGAATTACCTTCCAGTTTGGGATGGTAGGAGCTGGCAAAAGATTGTCCCAGAGTGGAACACCCCAGCCTGAATGCAGTGGGGGCCAGGAGACTCTGGCACCTGCCAGCTCCCTCTGGGTCTGGGATGGGAGGACCCAAGGCTGGCCAACTTAGTCTGCAATAGTGTTCCAAACTGTGCTCTGAATCCCAGGCTTTCAGAAGGCCCCGAGTATAGTGTCCCTCTGTACCACATTTTCTCTATTCCTTCCAGATTCACAGTCTACAGGCATACTAAAGGCCCTGCGAAGTCCTACCTGCAAAGCATTTTATCACTAGGGTTTGCCTGCCTATACTCAAACGTCAGTTCTGACACTCTGTGGCTGCATAACCTTGGGCGCTTGAAGTTCCTTCAATATTCTGTATCTCAGTTTACTCCACTATAAAATGGAGATAACCATACCTACCACAAAACATAGTTACTGATGAACTAAGTTAATATACATGAAACATTCAGAACATAAACGCTTAGCACATACTTACAGGTTAAAAAAAAAACAACAGGAACCAGCAGATGGCATAATGGCTATGTCGCTGGACTCCCATGCAGTCAACTGTGGTTCGAGTCCTGGACCCGGTGGCTTAAACTCATGCCGGCCACGTGTGCATGCGTGCCCAAGATCCCAAGAGAAGAATGGAAGAGAAAGGATTGAGGCATGGCCATCCCCCCTGGGGCGTGATTTCCACTTTCTGTCTGTGTCTCTCTCTGTCTCTCTCTGTCTTTCTGGCCAGTGCACATGCCCTGTAGCAAAAACCTCTCAAAAAAAAAAAAAAAATACACAACATACTCATAACAGTAATAGCATTATTAGGCTCAGCCAGTGGTACACTCAGTAGGATACCATTGTGTGACACTGGAGCTATATGAGAAGGCCTGGGGTTCAGATCCCGGGTTGACTTGAAATGTCAGATGCCACCATGATCTTAGCTGGCTGGAAAGCTGGAGGAAGGGGGATCGCAGTGTGGAAAGATCTTGTCAAGGGTGTCTGTCTCTCTCCCTCTCATACTAAATAAACAAATGAGGGACCACCAGTTGGCATAATGGCTATGTCGCTAGACTCCCAGGCAGTCGACTGCAGTTCCAGTCCTGGACCCGGTGGCTTAAACTCATGCCAGGAGTGTGTACGTGCGTGCCCAAGATCCTGAGAGAAGAATGGAGGAGAAGGGATTGCGGAGTGGCCACCCCTCCGGGGGGTGATTTCTTGCTTTCTGTCTTTCTTTCTGGTGAACACACGCACCCTGTAGTAAAAACCTCTCCAAAAAAAAAAAAAAAAAAAAAAAAAAAAAGAATAAATCTTAAACAAAAAGAATATCATTATTTCCTTAACCCTTTTTCATTTAACACTTATGAAAGACTGAGGAAGATTTTGGAAAATGCCACTCTAAAACTTTCAGCACCCTAGTGCTTCTGTTTCCCTGAGCCCCCCCGAATACCCATCACAATTGGGCATGTGCTGATGGAGGTCAGTTACCTGGCCACGGCCAAAATCTGCTCCTTGCGGAGAAGCCTGTCCCTCTCAGCACCATGTGGCCGTGGGTCATCGGGTGACTTCTCAGCACCAAAGACACAGGAGTAGAGCACTCTACAAAGACCCGGGTCCTCAGCATGCGGGGCTCTCAAGGTGTGGATGAGGAAGGCGTACACCATGGCTCCGGGGCAGTTGCTTCAGGGAAGCCAGGGACCTGGTGAGTAAGAGTGAAACCATAACTGGGAAGCACCTACCAGCAGGGTGCGGACACTGATCCTCCTCACCCACCCAAGATGCACTCCAGCCTATGAAACAGATCCAGTCAGCATCACAAAACAGAGCCCAGTGGTAAAAAAAAAACCTGCCTTGACGAAACAAATGGCTAGGATCCTGATCTTCAAAATCGTCCAGGTCATGAGAGTCCAGGAAAACCTGAGAAACTGTCCCAGACTAAAGGAGACTAGAGTTCTGACTGCTGAATGGAATGGGAGTTCTTTTTTTTTTTTTTCTAGAGAGGTTTTTTTTTTTTGCTATAGGGCGCATGCGCTCGCCAGAAAGACAGAGACAGAGAGACAGAAAGTGAGAAATCACCCCCCCAGGGAGATGGCCACGCCACAATCCCTTCTACTCCATTCTCCTTTCGGATCTTGGGCAAGCACGTACATGCGCCCAGTGTGAATTTAAGCCACTGGGTCCGGGACTCGAACCGCAGCCAGCTACATGGGAGTCCAGCAACATAGCCATTACACTAACTGCAGGTCACTGGAACGGCAGTTCTTAGACTAAGAAAAAGGTAATCTGCATTAGGAGCATTATTAGAATGCCTGAAAACATTTAAATATGAAATATGCTATAATAGTCATGGGGGGCCAGCAGGGATGTGGTGGTTAAGGGCACTGGACTCCCACATGGCCAACAGTGGTTCAAGTCCCCAACCTGGTGGCTTGCTGTCTCTTTCTGGTTAAATTAAAATAAATAAATAAATAAATAAATAAATAAATAAATAAATAGATGTTACATAAGGGGCCGGCAGGTGGCATGACAGTTAAGGGCGCTGGACTCCCACATGTCCGACAGCGGTTCAAGTCCCGGACCTGGCAGCTTGATTTCTCACTTTCGCTCACTCACTCTGTACCTCCCTGGTCAAATTAAAATAAAGTTAAATAATTCTTTAAAAAATAAATAAATAAAAATAAATCTTAAATAAAATAATTTAAAAGAAGAAAAAGAAAATAGTCTTGGGATCAGCAGATGGCATAACAGTGACATTGCTGGACTCTCACTTAGTCGACCACGGTTGGAGTCCCAGACCTAGAAGCTTAAAACTCATGCTGGGTACATGTGAGTGTATGCCTAAAATCCCCAGAGGAGAAGAGACTGCAGTATGGCCATGGGGTGAGGGGGAAGGGTGATTGCTAGTTTTGTCTCCCTCTGTCTCTCCCCCTCAGCCCACACATCCTATAACAAAAATCTCTAAAAAAAAGAAAAAAGTAGAAGAAAATAGTCTTAATCAGGGACAGTATGTGGTGTGTTGGTTGAGGCCTGGACTCCCACGTGGCTGACAGCGGTTGAGTACAGCAGACAGAGCTTCAAACTCATGCCAGGGAGTGTGCCTGCCCAAAACCCCAAGAGGAGAATTGAGGAGAAAGGATGGCAGAGTGGCCATCCCCCGAGGGGTGACTTCTTGCTTTCTGCCTCTCTGGCAAGCGCACACACCCTACAGCAAAATCTCTAAAAAAAAAAGGAAGGAAGGAAGGAAGGTCTTGATCAACGTTTACCTCATTATGAATGCAAGACCATGTCCTTGCCACGGATGTACCTCTAAACATACAAGTAAAGGGGTATCCGTCACATCTGCAACTCAGATGTCCAAGGAGAAAAGGTATACAGAGGAGAGAGAATATGACAACACGAAAAGAGCAAACGATGCTAACTTGTCTTATCAAAGGATGTACAAGAGTTGTTTGAAATCATTCCGAAATATAAGCTAAATAATAATAACGCTATCTGGCTGGCTCAGAGGCCTCCTGTGACACCTCCCGCGACCCTCCGGCCGCCGGCAGAGCGCGTCACCACCCCTCGCCACCACGTCCCCGACCTCCACGGAAATACAACGGCCAAGACCACTTCCGTCACCGCCTCCCGCAACCCGCGGCGCACTGCACTTCGGGGGTTGTAGTTCCTTACTCGGGTCAGCCTGGCCGAAGCCCGGCACCCCGCCCGGAATGCGCTGCACCTGCGGTACCAGCCGTGGTTGTCGAGGCGGCCCGCTCCGCCTTCCTACTAGTCCGGCAGATTTCTAGCCGGCCGACCAACTCCGGGGCAAGACAGCGATGGCGTCCGCGCGGCCCGTGGCGCTTGCGCACGCCTGTCGCGAGCGCGCGCACGGCAGAGGCGTCGGGGTGGGTGGGGCCTTCACTCTTGCGGCGCTTCGTGGGCCGGGCTCCAGCTGTGGCTCCCAACGCCTGCAGCCTGGGCGTGGTCGAGCTTCGCCGCCGGAACGCAGGCCTCCTCGGCACTGAGCTCCGGATCAGGGCAAACGAGATCCCCGCTCGAAGCCTGGTCCAACCGAACCCCAGGCCACAGAGCCTGGCAGCCGCGAGGGGGCGCAGCGGACTGACGGCCACCCAGCGCGTGGACTTTTCAGAAGAGGCCGGTGGCCAAGTTGTCCCCAGAAGTCGGGATTCACTCTCTTGTTTTTTCCCCATGTTACCCGCTGGCCTTTAGAGACTCGTGGGCTGCGGGTGGACCCAGGCTTGGGCCCAAGGTGCATGGCTGAGCGCTTAGACTATATGCGAGAATCACCCGGGCATCTGTTAAGGTGCAGGTTCCTAGGCTTTCCCGCTGGAAAGAAAGACTTCAGAGGAAATAAGCGTGGTTGGAAAGTTTTGAATCCACTCTGGCTTGTGATCTCCTGCAGTGGGTTAAGACGGGGGCTGGAGGAGCCGGCAGGTGGTGGTGGTTTAGGGCGCTGACTCCCACATGGCTGACAGTAGTTCGAGTCCCGGACCTGCCCGCCTCCTTTCTCACTTTCCTTGTCTCACGCTCTGTCCCTCTCTGGTCAAAATTAAAATAAATTGGTACCAGCAGTTGGAGTAATGGCTATGTCACTGGATTCCCATGTAGTTGACCGCGGTTCCAGTCCCGGACCTGGTGGCTTAAACTCTCGCCGGGTGCAAGTGCGCCCAAGATCCCGAGAGGAGAATGGAGGAGAAGGGATTGTGGCATGGCCATCCCCCTTGGGGGTGATTTCTCGCTTTGTGTCTCTGTCTCTCTGTGTCTTTCTGGTGAGCACACGTGCCCTATGGCAAAAACCTCTCTCCCCCCAAAAAATTAAAGTTAAATAAAATAATTCTTTTTTTGAGAGGTTTTTGCCATAGGGCACGTGCGATCGCCTGGAAGAGAGACAAAGAGTGAGAAATCACCCTGCATGGGGGATGGCCACACCGCAGTCCCTTCTCCTCCATTCTCTTCTGGGGATCTTGGGCAGGCATGTACACACAAATCCGGGGAGTTTAAGCTGCCAGGTCTGGGACTCAAACTGCAGTTGACCACGTGGGAGTCCAGTGACGTAACTTATGCCATCTGCTAGTCCCAAAATAATAATTCTTTTTTTTTTTTTTTGGAGAGGTTTTCGCTATAGGGCGCATGCGCTTGCCAGACAGACACAGAGAGACACAGAGACAGAAAGCGAGAAAAAGCGAGAAATCACCCCCCAGGGGGGATGGTCACTCCGCAATCCCTTCTCCTCCATTCTCCTCTCGGGATCTTGGGCACGCACGCACACGCGCCCAGCGTGAGTTTTAAGCTACTGGGTCCAGGATGCGAACTGTGGTCGACTACGTGGGAGTCCAGCGACATAGCCATTACGCTAACTGCTGGTTCCCCCAAAATAATAATTCTTTAATTTAAAAAAAAAAAAAAAAAAAAAAAGACTGGGGACCAGCAGTTGGCGTAATGGCTACGTTGCTGGACTCCCATGTAGTCGACCGCGGTTCAAGTCCTGGACCTGGTGGTTTAAACTCACACCAGGCACGTGTGCATGCGTGCCCAAGATCCCGAAAGGAGGAAGGAGAAGGGATTGTGGAGTGGCCATCCACCCTGGGGGGTGATTTCTTGCTTTCTGTCTCCCTGTCTCTCTCTGTCTTTCTGGCGAGCGCACGTGCCCTGTAGCAAAAAGTCTCTCAAAAAAATAAATAAAATAAAATAAGACTGGCTCAGATTGGTGTAGAGCAAGGTTTTGGTTTTTTTTTTGAAAGATTTTTGCTATAGGGCGCGTATGCTCTCCAGGAAGACAGAGAGAGACAGAGAGTCAGAAAGCGAGAAATCACCCCCCGGGGGGATGGCCACGCCGCAATCCCTTCTCATCCGTTCTCCTCTCAGGATCTTGGGCATGCACGCACACGCACCCGGCATGAGTTTTAAGCCACTGGGTCCGGGACGCGAACCGCGGTGGACTACGTGGGAGTCCAGCGACATAGCCATTACGCTAACTGCTGGTTCCCCTGGTCCTGGCATTTTGACCACAGATACAGCACATGAGTATATTTGTAGGTGGAGGGCGGGGCTCACAGACTGTGTGGGGCCTCTGCCACCAGGCAGATTCTGGATCCGTTCCTTGTCTTAAGTCCCTATCACGCTCAGCCAGGGCTCATGGCTGCCTGCTGATTACAGTGAAGGCTGGCAGGTGGCTCTAGTGGCTGGGGGCCTCCTGGCAACTAGAACACAGTGTCCTGGCCTCTGTCCACTTTCAAGCAGAGTCTACACCAAGTCCTGAACCACCCAGGGTGGTACGTGGAGGAGACAGAAGTAGCAGGCTGGCCTGAGCTAGCCTGGAGCATGATGGGAGACCCAGATGGAGGTGGGGCCATGGAGGACTTCCTCAGCCCTGTGTGGAGTGAGGAGCAGGCAGCAGAGCAGAGGTCTTGACTGATGGAGGCTGTTTAGATAATTGCTACTTGTGGGTATGCCCTGGGCAATTCCTTCTCCTTGGCCACTGGCCGCTCCTTGGTCCAGCCCACACTGCTGAGAGTCTGCATGTGCCGGGCACTGTGGGAGTGTCCACTCGTGCCAGCTGACGTTATCTAAAACAGCCGGCCCTGTGGTGCCTGCTCGTGCTGACCACGCTGCTCTGCGCCCCAGTAGTTCTACTTCTGGCAGTCCTACCCCTGAATGAATTAAAGGAGGGATCATAGTCACCAAAAGACTTGTAAAGAATAGTCACAGTAGATGGGACCAGCAGTTAGCTCAATGGCTATGTCGCTGGACTCCCATGTAGTCGACTGAGGTTCAAGTCCCGGACCCGGCGGCTTAAACTCATGCCGGGTGTGTGTGTGCGTGCGTGCCCAAGATCCCGAGAGGGGAATGGAGGAGAAGGGATTGTGAAAGCAAGAAATCACCCCCCAGGGTGATTGCTTTCTGTCTTTCTGGTGAGCGGACGCACCCTATAGCCAAAAAAAAAAAAAAAAAAAAAAAAACTCTCAAAAAAATAATATTCACAGTAGCTTTAGTTAGTTTTAAAAAGATTTTGGGGTTTTGTAGAAGTATTTTTGTTGTTGTTGTTGTGTTGTTTTAGGTTTTTGCTGTGGGGCATGTGTGCTCACCAGAGACAGAGAGGGAAAGTGAGAAATCACCCCCTACGGGGATGGATGGCCGCACCTCAATCTCTCCTCCTCCATTCTCCTCTCAGGGTTTTGTGCATGCACTGGCACGATTTTCAAGCCGCCAAGTCCGGGACTCTAACCACAGAGTTGGCTATATGGGATCCATTCACCTTAACCTCCATGCCATCTGCTGGCCCATTTTTTGTTTTCTAATTTATTTATAGTTTTCTATAGGGCACATGAGCTTGCTAGAGAGAGAGAGTAAGAAACCACCTCCCAGAGGGATGGCCATGCCACAATCCTTTCTCTGTTCTCCTTGGGATCTTGAACATACATGCACACACACCCAGTATGTTTTTTAAAAAAATAATTATTCATTTAACTTTATTCATTTATTTTTAATTTTACCAGAGAGATACACACAGAGAGAGAGAAGGTGAGAAAGCAAGCCTCCAGGTCCAGGACTCGAACTGTGGTCGACCATGTGGGAGTATCCAGCACCTTAACCACTATGCCACCCACTGTTTCCCATCCCCAGTGTGTTTTTCAAACTGCAGGGTCCAGAACTTGGACCGCTCAATTGGCCATGTTGGATTCAGAGCTTTAACCACCCTGCCACCTGGCTGACCCAACAATAGTTTTATTCTTTTTTTTTTTTTTTTTTTTTTTTTTTTTTGAGAGAGAGAGTTTTACTATAGGGCATGTGTGCTCTCTGAGAGACAGAAAGTGGGAAATCACCCTCCAGGGGAGATGGCCATGCTGCACTCCCTTCTCCATTCTTCTCTCATGATTTTGGGCACACATGCACACACATGTGATGTGAGTTTCAAGCTGCTGGGTCTGGGATTCGAACTATGGTCAGCCATGTGGGAGTCCAGTACCTTAACCACTATGCCACCTGCTGGTCCAGTAGCTTTATTCTTTTGTCCCAAACTGGAAACTACTCAAATACTCATCTGCTATGAAATGGATAAATAAATTGTGGTGTTCAGAGACTACCGTATGGCAATGAGAAAGAATAACTCTTGTTATAGACAACGTGGATGAATCTCACAGACATACCTCTAAGTGAAAGAAGCCAGTCAAGAAAGCATATATACTATGCAACTCCATTAACAAAAAAAGTACAAATCTAGGCAAGAAATTCTGCAGGATTACAAGTCAGAGTGCTGGTTATCCTACGGAGGTAATGACCACAGGGTATGAGAGAACTTTGGAGGCCAGTAACATTCTAGTCTTAATATGGGTGGTAGGTGTGAGGGTAGTTGCAAACATTAACCAAGCTGGGGCCAGCAGGTGGCATTGTGGTTAAGGTGCTGGACTCTCACATGGCCAACTGCAGTTCAAGCTTTGCAGCCAGAGCCTGGAAAACCACATTAAGTATGTGTGCATATGTGCCCAACATCCCAAGAGGAGACTAGAGGAGAAGAGATTAAGGTGTGGCCATACTCCCTAAGGAGTGATTTCTCACCTTCCCCCCCATCTCTGTCTCTCTCTGAAGAGCACACACGCCCTATGACAAAAATTTACAGAAAAACAAACTGAAGGTTTAAGATAGGTTCACTTTTCTGCATATTTAATTCAACAAAAACTTTTCTTTTGAGAATTATTTTAATTTTATTTATTTATTTACATTATTTTAATTTGACCAGAGAGGAACAGAGAGAGAGATAAGGAAGGTAAGAAAGTAAGCAGCCAGGTCCCGGACGTGAACTGTGGTCAGCCATGTGGGAATCCAGCGCCCTTAACCACCATGCCACCAACCAACGCCTCAAAAAAATCTTTAATAAAAATGGAAACCTCAGCCAATTCAGGGAAGCAGGCCCATTTCCCTCTCATATATTCCTCTTATCTATCCCTAGGGAGTGGAGAGTTCACTAAAATAATCACCTTGAAGTCTAGTTTTAAACTGTGAGCTAAGAATGTAAGTGAATCCTCCCCCTACCCTAGAATCTGGCCTGTGTCACTGCACAGTGCCGAGTGGGAGGCAGCTGGCCAATGAGCTCAGTTCCTCACAGCAGAGAGGCTGGGCAAAGACTCCAGGAGGAGGGAGGATTTAAACAAGATTGCTGAGAATGGAAGGGAGAAGAAGGCCCAGTCATAATGATACACATAGCTAAGAATTTGTGCTCTGCAGGCTGGGACCACATGGGAGACCCGGATTCGATTTCTAGTCCAATCTAAAAAGGCCCAGCACAGTGGTTTATGCATTTGTGATCCCAGTGACCCGGGAGGCTGACACAGAAGGATTGACAGTGAGCTCAAGGTTGACCCGAGCAACGCAGCAAGAGACCATCCAAACAAAACGAAAGGAAGTGTACTATAGTTCCAACCAGCAGGCTAAGGCAAAAGGATCATAACAGTGAGAACTTGTCTTAAAAAAATGATAGAAAAAGAGGCGCTGGCAGGTGGCGTGGTGGTTAAGGGCACTGGACTCCCACATGGCTGACCGTGGTTCAAATCCTGGACCTGGCAGTTTGCTTTCTCACTTGCCCTTTCTCTCTCTCTCTCTTTCCTTTGGTCTCACTCTCACTCTGTACCTCTCTGGTCAAGTTAAAATAAAGAAGGAAGGAAGGGGGACCAGCAGTTAGCGTAATGGCTATGTCGCTGGACTCCCACGTAGTCGACCGTGGTTTGCGTCCCGGACCCGGTGGCTTAAAACTCACACCGGGCGCATGTGCGTGCGTGCCCAAGATCCTGAGAGGAGAATGGAGGAGAAGGGATTGTGGCGTGGCCATCCCCCCTGGGGGGTGATTTCTCGCTTTCTGTCTCTCTGTCTCTCTCTGTCTGTCTGGTGAGTGCACGCGCCCTATAGCGAAAAACCTCTCAAAAAAAAAAAAAAAAAAAAAAAAAAAGAAGAAGAAGAAGGAAGGGAGGAAAGAAGGAAGGAAGGAAGGAAGGAAAAAAGAGAACACACCATTCATTCACTTATGTGCTCATTCTGCTGGGGATGTCTTCCAGGTACATAAGAGTTTCCAGTAGGCTTTGTGTAGACAGATACAGTGGCCCAGCAAGTAGGAGTCAAGAGAGAGGAGTCTGGGATGAGCTATCTGGGAAGACTACATGGAGGAAGTAGTATCTGAACTGGGTTTTCTGGAGAGGCTAGAGTTCAGTAGCTGCAACAGCTGGCAGGAAGGACATTCTGGGTACAAAGGCTCAATTAGAGCAAACTCGAAGTGTGGAAAGAACCTAGCCTTCCTAGACTTGGGGTCCTATGCCCTTCCTCCTTTACTCAGAGGACTTAGAGTCCAATCAGAAACGTCACTGCAGCCTCCCCTGCGGTAGGGCAAGGTGGGAACCACCTGAGGGGGCCTCAAGAATGCCTCGAAATTTTTAAACCCTTTTTCCCACTTTTATTTGTGGTAGAGCGTGTGCACATGCACATAAAAGGAGGCAAGAGAGGAGCACCCTCCTTAAGGTCCAGCACCACGATCCCCTTCCTCCAGCCCATCTGCTCTTGGACACTCGTGTGCATGCCTGGCATGTTTCAGTCTGATCAGTCTGGGGATTTGAACCACAGTTGCCATGTGGGATCTGGCTTCTTTTGAGCAGCACAGAATTACTGTGCCATGGAGCCAGGCTGAGCATCATAGTTTTCTAGATAAGAGAGTCCGACTTGGTGTTGTGCTCTGACTTTTTTCAGCCCTGAGTCATCTTGTGGCCCCAAGGTCAAAGCCATGTGCTGTGGACAGTGAGGTAGGGAGATCCTAGGCCCCAGTGATGGCTGCAGGGCCCGCTTGCTGATTCGGAGCACACACATCGGTGCGGTTACACTGCTGTAGAAGTTTCTGTTAGATGCAACCTAGAGCACCCCAAAGAGATGTATTGAGTGAAGTGGGCACGGTAGACCCTGGGGCCCAGGAGGCACTCAACAAAGGAATCGATTCACAGGCACCCAGGGGAAAGTACCAGGGAGGACTTGATCTGCACCAGAAAGACGGGTGGGGCCCTCTAGCTCTGTGGTGTGCAAGGCAGGGTGACTGAATATCCTGGGGCCACACAACTGCCCTGAAAGCAAAGCAGGAGAGTCGAGCGTGCAGGCCGGTGTGGGCGCGTTGCATGTTCGTGCCTGTGAGGCTTTCGCACTGTTAGCTCAGAGCTTGCGTCAGGGCCAAGCACACTGAAGGGGCAGGGTGTGTGTGTGTGATGGGGTGTGGGGGGTGGCAGAGAGAAAGAAGGTGAGAAGGAAGAAAAACAAAATTTAATAAAGCACTCTGACCAGCAGTTAGCATAATGGCTATGTCACTGGACTCCCATGTAGTCGATCATGGTTCGAGTCCTGGACCGGGTGGCTTAAACTCATGCCAGGCATGTGTGCGTGCGTACCCAAGATCCCAAGAGGAGAATGAAGGAGAAGCAATTGCAGCGTGGCCATCCCCCCTGGGGGGTGATTTCTCCCTTTCTGTCTCTCTCTGTCTGTCTGGCGAGCGCACGCGCCCTATAGGAAAAAACCTCTACAAAAAACAAACAAACAAACAAAAAGCACTGTGAAAAACAAGAGGTCCATAAAGAAAACATGTGTCTGGATTTGCGGCCCAGCCACTTGTTCCTCTTTTCCCTTCCTGTTTGAATGCGGGCAGAGGTGCCCATCACATACACACCCACCCCAGCGCTGCTCTTCTCAGTGCTCCTCTAAATTGGAGGGGTTTCCTGCAGCTCCTCCCTTCGCCCCTTCCTCACACTCCTACCATCGACTGCTTTTTTTTCTTTTTTAAGTTTATTTTTTCCATGAATGTGACTTGCCTTCGTGCTCCAGCCCGGCCCCAGGCGACCTCTGTTGTTGGCAGATGTATGCCGGTGTACTCAGGGAGGTCTCTGGATGCGAACTGGTAACCTCCCTGTGTAGGTCAGCCTCACAGAGCATTGTGCTCTCCCACTGCACCACTGTCTGGCCCACTCACTCCACAGCTCTCTACCCACTTTGGGGTAAGGCCTGCCCCCACAGTGGCAGGGGCTTATAGTGATGGCTATTGATTCCATTTTGTTTTTTAGCTTTTTTGCTCTAAGGCATGTGTGCTTAGAGCATGTCAGAGACAGAGAAAGGGAAAGTGAGAAATTATCCCCGAGGGGGATGGCTATAACTGCAATCTCTTCTCCTCCAGTCTCCTCTGGGGATTTTGGACATGCATGCACACGTGCCCCGTGTAACTTTCCAGCTGAGTCCAGGATTCAAACCGCGAAGCTGGCCATGTGGGATCCAGCAACTTAACCACCTGCTGACCCTTGACTCAATTTCTAACGTGAGCTCCATTCCTCACATACCCAAGCTGGCAGCCAGTCTCAGTAAGCTCAGCGGCTTCTACCAGGCATCTGTACCAACCTCCGGGTCCTGTTTGCACAGCTCCGGAGACAGAGACATCCTCCCCCAAGAGGTTTTGGTTTTTGACAGCTGGAAACCCTCAATGATCTTTACAGACCTGAGCCCTCAGGCCAGACCTGTTAAGCCATCACTTCTAGATCTGGGGAGGCCATTAGGTGGAATCTGCCAGCCCCAGGCAGCAAATTTTTTGAATCACTCCCTGATAAGGGCTTTTAGCCATTTCTCAAAGAGCAAAGCAGGACACTAGGAGCAGAAGGGATTTGCTGTTTTGGAGAATCAAAGTGGGCTAATATTAGGTGGATTACAGCTGCCATAGAATAACAGAACAAAGTTAGGTCATAGTTGGGACACCTCAAAGATGGCACTGTCCTGTGCTGGGTGCCCCCATGGGCCACCCAAACAGCTTTCCCATCCTCTGTCTCTAATAAACCTGCCTCCACAGCTTCCTAACTGCTTCTTGGACTGGCAGAGTAGGCCACCGGCCTCCTGCACACTGCAGCTGGGCTTTTCTCCTGTACACCCATCACCCAGGGGCTCGTCCCTGTGCGGACAGGGGAGGAAACCCTCGGACCGGACCCCTTCTATTACTTCAGTGTTTTAGGCTCATCCTTTTCCCTTCTGGGGCTCCTTTCAGTCCCCACGCTGGCTCCAAGCAATAGCAGCCATGCGGACTGTGTGGCTCTTGCTGCGGGCAGGGTCTGCTCTGAGCACTTCATATACACGACTCATTTGGCCCAAGTCATAACATTTTTTAAAAGAAGTATTTTATTTTGCTTTTTATTTATTTTAATTTGGCCAGAGAGAGAGGGAAAGAGGGAAAGTGAGAAAGAAGCCTCCAGGTGCGGGACTTGAACCACAGTCCAGCAGCACCCTTAACCACCCTACTGCCTGCTGGTCCCACCCTAACATATTAAAGTGCGGGCTTTATCATCCCCATTTTGCAGATGAGGACATAGAGTCCCCGAGAGATTAAGCGACTTTCCTGATATCATGCACATGGTGGTGGTGGTGTGTGTACCAGTGCACTTCGGGCCTGTTCCTTCCACTCCCCTTGTGCTCCTCCTTCTCCCCCTATCTTTTCATGGTCACCCCAGAAGCTAGCTCAGTCCCTCTCCCCCAAAGCTCTGGAAGCCTCCCCACAACCTCACCCCTGCTTACCCTCTTCAACCCAACCTTGGGAGCTCCCACCCCTCTGCATGGTCAGATGACCTGCTTCCACAGTTCTATAATTCCAACCCAGGAGGCCCCCCTCCTCTGCCTCTCCTTTCAGGGAAGAAGTCTTGGCTGGGCCCCAGGACAACAAGGCTTCATGTGATTCGTCCTTTCAAACAACCATGCTTCCTGTGGGCCGAGAGCCAGGAGGCCCCACGAGGCAGCATAGGCCCAGCCACGTGAGGCCCCTTCCTCTCCCACTGCTCCAGGCTCTCTGACTCAGAGCCTGGCAGCTGTGGTCACCCTCTCCCCCCTTTCCTGGGGCATACATGCCAGTGTGGGCTGGGTGGGGCCAAGGCAACCCTTGGCACCCAAAGAGCCCCCTCCTGTGTGGAGAGGATTGGAATGCTCTTTACCTCCTGTCCCAGAACCAGCGTCTTCTTGAAACAATACATCAGGAGTAAGCTTACGTCATTGGACATTCTCTCCGGGCTGCAAAACCGCAGTGTCACCCTCATTACTCAACTGCCTGTTACTGATTGTTTCCAGGATCCATGTGGCCATGGCCCTCCCTATCGGAACTTCTGGCTGCACCAACAGTTTTAATGCCTGTGGAGAGACAGTGTCTGTGTGTTCAATCCCAGGAGCGAAGACGTTTTAGGAATACATTTTCCGGTGATAGATGGTTGTAGCAGAAGAATTCGAGCCAATGAACATGAGCCAATTCACTTTAAAGAATCACTTTGTTTATGAGAATCTGACTTGAGAGCCATGGCATAGTGGTAATGCAACTGAACCCACATGGGAAAGGTCCCGGGTTTGTGTCCTGGGACCTCCTGAAGCATGGTGGGCACACACAAAAAAAGAGTCCTGGGGCTAGCAGGTGGCATGATGGTTAAAGCCTGGGACTCCCCCATGATTGACCATGGTTCAAGCCTCTGACCCAAGGCTTGAAAATCATGCTGAGTGCATGAATGTATGTGTCGAAAATTCTGAGAGGAGACTGGAAGAGAAGGGATTGCGGTGTGGCCATCTCCCCTGATTTCTGTGTCTCCAGCGAGCACACGTGCCCTATGGCCAAAAAAAAAAAAAAAAAAAAAAAAAATCAGACTTGAGAAAACCTGAAGACTAAACTAAGGCTAATATTGACTCATATTTCTTTCTCTCTTTTTTTTTTTTTTTCATAAAGCTTTCTGCCATCAGGCCCATGCGCTACCTGAGACAGAGACAGTGAGATCACCCCTTGGGGGGCTGGCCAAACCACAATCCCTTCTCCTCTATTCTCCTCCCAGGATCATGGGTACACACGCACATGCGCCTGGCGTGATTTTCAAGTCACTGGGTCCAGGACTCGAACTCTGGTGAGCCATGTGGGAGCCCAGTGACATAACTGCTACACCATCTGCTGGCCCCTTGTCTCATCGTTCAATATAAGAGAGTTAGAAAACAGTTTGGGTCTGTGACGCTCAAATGCGTGATGCCACCACAGTACCACAGTCTGCAGGTCTGGCGCTCCAGAGTTAACAGAGTTCTCTGCCACATGTGGCAATCATATTTTCTATTTAAGAATTAATTTAAATTTGTCAGTTTTTTTTTTTTTTTGGTTGTTATTTTTAAGGTTTTTGCCATAGGTCGTGTGTGCTTGCTGGAGAGAAATAGAAAGAGACAATGAGAGGGAAATGAGAAATCACCCCTCCAGGGGGAAGAGCCGTGCTGTTATCCCTTCTGCTCCTTTCTCCTCCTGGGATTTTGGGCATGCACAAACATGCACCCGGTGTGATTTTCAGGCCGCTGGGTCTAAGACCCGAACCATCATCAGACACGTGTGAGTCCAGCACCATAACCACTACACTACCTGCCGGCCTCCAAATTTGCCGGTTTTGATGAGACTGGGAAAAAGGTAAGTTGCTATAGGGTCATGGGGACTGTGTGGACCAGATGAAGCTGAACGTGCACAGCAGGACCCAGCACTGCACCCTGGAGGTTCGCAGCAAAACTAGGTAAAGTCCCAAATAACCCCTCAACAGAAGGAGGAATATGTTCCACATCCCAATCACGGTGGCAATTCTACAGTTGGATGCATTCATCAACACTCAGAACTAGACACTCGAGGAATGAATTTTATTTTACTGTGTGTGTGTGTGCGCCAAAACCTGGGAACAACCACTAAAAGGTTGAATTTTACTACATGTTGATTATACTTTAATTTTTTATTTATTAAGTTTTCATTTGCAGGGCCAGCAGGTGGTGTGGTGGTTAAGGGCACTGGACTCCCTTTTTTTTTTTTTGGAGAGGTTTTTGCTATAGGGTGCATGCGCTCTCCAGAAAGACAGAGAGAGACAGGGAGACAGAAAGTGAGAAATCACCCCTTCAGGGGGGATGGCCATGCCGCAATCCCTTCTCCTCCATTCTCCTCTCAGGATCTTGGGCACGCACGCACATGCGCCCAGCATGAGTTTAAACCACTGGGTCCAGGACTCCAACCATGGTCGACTACATGGGAGTCCAGCGACATAGCCATTAAGCTAACTGCTGGTCCCGAGGGGGCACTGGACTCCATGGCCGACTGTGGTTTGAGTCCTGAACCTGGTGGCTTGCTTTCATGCTTTCCCTCTCTCTCTTTCTCTCTCTCTGTCCCTCTGTGGCCAAATAAAAATTAAAAAAAATAAATAAAGTTAAACAAAATAATTCTTAAAAAAATTTTCTTTTTCATTTGCCAGAGGGTACATGCACTTATCAGAGACAGACAGAGAGAGAGAGAAAGAGAGAGAGAGAAGGAGAAAGCATGTCACAATCCCTTTCCTTCTGTTATTGTAATAGAATACTATGCATCAATGAAAAATGAGACAACATGATGAATTCCAAAATCATTATGCTGAAGGGAAGAAGCCAGACACAAAAGAACACCAATTGTTCTGTGTGACCTCATTTATAGGAAGTCTGGGAACAGACAAAACTACCGTGATAGAGGTCAGAACAAGGGTTACCTCTGGATAACTGGGAGAGAAGAGGGAGCCTCCTGAGATGCTAGAAACATCCTGTGACTTGAGCTGTGTGCTGGTTCTTTGGATCTGCTTGTTTTTATTTGTTAAAGATTTTTAAAACTTATTTATTTCATTGTATTTATTCATTCATTCATTTATTTAAATTTGACCAGAGGCAGAGAGAGAGAGAGAGAAAGCAAACTCCCCGTGGTTAGCCATGTGGGAGTGTCTAGTACCTTAACCACATGCCACCTGCTGGTCCCCTTGGATCTGTTTTATACTGGAGATGTGTGCCCTTGAAGAAATGTCACTTGTTTGTTTATAGTTTGCTATAGGGAGCATACAATTGCTGGAGAGAAAAAGAGACAGAGAGAAAGAAAGTGAGATATCGCCCCTCAGCGGGGAGGACACACCGGTCCCTTCTCCTCCATTCTCCTCTCAGCCTTTTGGGCATGCACACACACGTTCCCAAATGCTCTTCGGGCCGCCATGCAGTCAGCCATGTGGGATCCAGCACATTAGCCTGTATGCCATTTTCCAGACTCTTGTTCCTCTATTGAAGAAGGAAACATTGTTCTGGCACCAGCAGATGGTGTAATGGTTAAGTTGTTGGATTTCCTTGTACTCAACTGCGGTTCAAGTCCGGGACCTGGCAACTTAAAACTCACACCAGATGTGTGTGTGTGTGTGTGTGTGTGTGTGTGTGTGCGTGTGTGCGTGCCCAGAATCCCAAGAGGAGAATAAGGGAGAAGGGACTGCAGCATGGCCATCCCCCTGGGGTGGAGGGTGATTTCTCACTTTCTGTTTCTCTGGGGAGCACATGCACCCTATAGCAAGAATCTCTGTAAAAGACAAAAACAAACAAAAAACCATTATTCTAAAACATGGTCATTGCAAAAGTTACTTGGTGAGCAATTCATCTGATGAAATGGCTGAGGTTCTCCCCTCCAGCCGCCCAGACCCAGGGTACTGGTACCACAGATTCAGCCAGGCCTGGGGAGGCCAGCTGCTCTTTAACCACCTGAGTCTCGCCGCACGTGGCTAATCTCAGGCTCTTCTCGGGCTGGAATTCCTGCCCCGCCCTGGCCTAAGCAAACAACCTTTAAAATTGGCTAGTGGCCCAGGATTTAAAACTGCCTGATTAGCTTCCCTTTAAGAGAATCCAGGCAGATGCTGGGGGAAGGGAGACGGAGCACTTCAGCCAGTAACCTGTGAACTTTCCAGGAGCAGAGGGAGGCCTGACCTCACATGGAAGCCAAGAGGCAAAGCCATAACATCCCTTCTTCAGGCCTCCCTTGGGGTAGGTGGCAGCACCAGGGCCTCCTTTGGGGAGGTGTTTTGCCTCCTGGCTTGACCTAGCATCCCTCCATCCCCTGGTCCTGCAAAATGAGCCAAAGGCCTACCTGGTGGGCTTAGAAGACAACACCCTCAGTGTCGCGCATGTCAAGTGTCCCATGACTGATGGTGAGTTATGACAGGGACAGGTGTGACCATGGACATCAGCCCCCGGCACAAGGCCTGGGCACTGCAGACGTTCAGCCCGGCTCCCTCCTCCTCATGTGGTCTGATCTGGAAGGGAAGAGGACTCTCACAGCAAAAGTGAGGCAGTAAGCCTCACCCCTGTGGTCACCCTGGAACCCAGGTGGGAGGCAAGGGGAGGAGAGTTCTGGAATAGCTGGTCTCCTGATAGCTGCTGTGCAACATGGGCGAGAGCCTTCTCTGAGCACCCAGCTGCCAGAGCATGCGGGGTGGGGCGAGCAAGCCTGAGCAGGATGGGGCCAGGGCTCCCCTCCCTCCCTGCCCCAGCTGCCAGGGCTCTCTCTCTTCCCTGCCCCAACTCTCCCTTCTCAGGAGTCTGCAGCTGTTTTCCCTTTCCTGGTGCAAGTCACCCAGATAAATATTCACCTTTATGTCAGAACCTTCAAGTGCCAAGGACCATTCCCCAGCCTGCCACCACCCAACAGTCAGGGGGCATTGGTCTTCACCAGTGAAGACCAAACCTGAGTCAGGGCAAGTGTTTTTGATCTAGCCTGGGAACTGGGAGTCCCTTTTGTTGCCCTGGCTGGTAGCCTGTTTCCTCATCTGCAAAATGGGGCAGATAAGCACTGCACCTCCTGCTTCAAAAGGTAGATAATTATGAGACCAGCAGTTAGCGTAATGGGTATGTCGCTGAACTCCCACGTAGCCAACCACGGTTTGAGTCCCGGACCAGTGGCTTAAACTCACGCCGGGCACATGTGTGCGCATGCCCAAGATCCTGAGAAGAGAATGGAAGAGAAGGAATTGCAGTGTGGCCATCCCCCCTGGGGGGTGATTTCTCGCTTTCTATCTCTCTCGTCTCTTTCTGTCTTTCTGGCGAGTGCACGCGCTCTATAGCAAAAACCTCTCAAGAAAAAAAAAAAGGTAGATGATTTTGACGGAAAGGGACCATCACACTCGGTGCATGCTGTGTGCGCACCCTGTGCCAGGCGAATGCAGCATCTTATTTGTACAAATGCAAGAGACCCTACTCTCACAAAGCTCCCATTTGTGGGTCATCTGCAGTGGCATTGAGGGGATTTTCTGAGACACTCTGGGTTTGAGTTTGGGACTGGTTTTCCCAGATTGGCTTTTTACCACTCTCATGAGGGGATAAGGCTGGAAAGAGCCCAAATCCTGAAAGGCTACACAAGTCTAAGTTTATCCTGAGTGCAATAGGAGCCATTGACAATCCTTGAGGAGCCATGGGGACACTTTTGCCTTTTGGTTCAGAGCGTAGGGAGGGTGAGTCCAGAAGTGTTTGGGTAGCCAGGTAAGGGGAAGAGCTGAATCCAATCTTGGCAGGAGTATCAGGAGATAACAGACTTCAGGGAACAAAGAGAAGGGAGCATGAGGCCACCCCGCCAGTTAGTTTTCTGGCCTCTGCTGACCTGCCCTCCACCCTGAGCTCACCATCAGGGTCTGCTGTGGTCTTGCTGTGGGCCTTGCAGAAGACAATGCTGAGTACTCAACTTGCTCAGTGCTTTATTGAACCAAGGCCCCAACAGATGACTCACAGGGCCTCAAGTACAGCCCTTCCCACACCTTGAGATCCAGAATCGAGATTGCTCAAATCATGGTTGAGCTGCTTCTATGACATTTTCTCCTGAACGCTTCCAAACCCTAAGTGTAAAGATCTTTGTCCACACACACACACATTCCTGCCGCAGGCTGTCACACGCGCCAAAATGCTTTCACCCAGTTTGTGTGCACACATATGTGCAAGGCACTATGTAGCCATGGCTGGCTGGCTGTCCATCCATCTGTCCATCCATTCTTCTCCTGCGACAGGACAGCAGCAAGTTCTGACTAGTCAGGCCCCAGAGTTCACAGTAGCAGGGCTGAGCTTCTCCAGGCTCACGGTGCCAGCCTTGGCCCATACCCTGGGGACTCCCAGGGATAACAACACCCTTCTGGAGCAACAAAAGCTGGGGCCACGTGGGTAACCAATGCTCGAGTCTCTAACTCCAACTGGGCAGGGAGAGCCTGAACAGCCTGAGTGCATACTGAGACAGGTGACATTTCATTCACGCAGGTAACACTGAAACAGGAAAGAAGTAAGAGCTTATGTTTATGCTGTAGGTGCTTATACGGAGGGTCAGAAAAGCAGCAAAGAGAAAGGGCAGTGTGGCAGGCACACCCACGAATCCTGTAGAGGGCGAGGGCAGGGGGAAGGGGGGCCCTGGCCCAACTAAGTGCACAGGGCCAGAGTGTGGCCTCCCACGCCAGGCAGGGGGCTCAGCTCTGGCCCACCCTTGGGGGCTGCGGCTCTCTTCCAGCCTCAGCTGCCAAACACACAAAGCCCCTAGAAAAAAAGGACTTATCTGGACAGAGGAAGACAACGGGTTAACCCACAATAGGAGAACAACATGCAAAAAGGTTTCTGCTGGACATAAAATACTTCCTTTGAGCCAACAGAACTCACTCAACAGACTGGGCTCTTCCAGGGGTGGGGGATAGGAATTGGGGTAGCACCAGGGTACAGAATATTAGAATGAGACAAGGGGAATTGGGGCTATGAAGAGGACACCCAGACCATCTGTCCCCTAAACAGGCCCTCAGCCCTGCAGGCCCACAGGTGGCTGGTGCCCAGCCCCAGGGGGTGAGGAAGGTGTAGGGCCTGTGCCGGCCCTCACTGGTCCTGCAGCCGGCTGCAAAGCTCCCGCCGGCTCCGCTCCCCAGCCCAGCTGCGAGTCTTCAGGCGGAAGGTCTTCAGTTCGTCCTTGAAGGCTTCGTGGTTCATGGGCCGGTAGTCCTGGGGCTCACAGAAGTTCTGGGATAGGATGGAAGGGGCTGTTGATGCTGGGAGTGAGTCACCTTGGGGAGGATCAGCCTGCCCCCTCCTGCTCTGGCCTCCAGCCCGGCCCAGCACTTTCCCAGAGGTCCAGCCCTCACAGGGAGACAGTGCCCCCCCAACCCGGTACCGGGTGCTGTGGGAAGAACTCCTTGTAGCCGCCTTTGAGGATGTACATCTCAGGGTAATAGAGGCTGGGGTAGTCGTTGGCGGCTCGGTCTCGCTCTCTGATGAAACGGCACCTGGACCATCACGGAGGAGAGTCAGGACGGACAGGGCAGGAGTGTGCAGCAGGGAACCTGCTCCCTGCGCCCACCCCTCTGAGGGTCCTGGGGAGGCACGGAAGGCTTTTGAGCACCAGAATGTTTTCAAAAGATCAGTCTGACTACTGGGTGCAGAAGAGGTTGGGAGGAAAAGAGGTAAATTCAGGGGAGGCTATTTCTAGAAGGCGTTGCACAGTCTTCATGGAGATATCTGTGGTTAGACCAGCAGACAGGAAGCAGGAAAGGGGAAAGGGAACAAAATTCCAGCGACACATTCAGGTCTCCTGCACAAGATCTGGTGAGATCCTGAGGTGCTGGAAAGAAGGGAGGAGGAGGACCCAACCAAAGTCCAGCAAGTGATCCCAGTTTCCTGGGTGGTAGAGGGTGGGTGCCATGGGCTGGGATCCCAGAGGCACGGGGATGAGAACTCTGTAAGGAACCTCTGGCTGCAGAGTCCTGGTGCATGTGGGAGGCCAGGCTGGAGAGCCACCAGCAGTCAGATGGACCTGGAGGGAACTCCAAGAGAGGAGGCAGGGGAGGACAGGTGGCCAGGACAGAACCTGATCAGGGAGACTTGGAGGAGGCGCCAAGTCGTGGGCCAAGGTGCTGTGGATGCCAAGGGAACAGCATTCAACACTGAAGGGTCAGCAAACTGAGGACCGGAACAGCGTCCTTTGAGAAGAACACTGCTAGAGATTTGGAACCAGATTTTGTGGGACTGGTGGCAATAAACCAGGATGGATATGAGGCCCGATGGGAAGGAAGTGAGAGGGAGAAGGGGAGGCGAGTGCAGTGCACAGTGAAGCAGAAGCGAGGTTAGCTCCAGGCCATCGGATGAGCAAGAGGCCCAGGTCAGGATGGGCTGGGATCCCACCTCAGGCCACCCCAAAGGCTCCAGCACTGGCCAGCTGGGCAGGGAAGGGCAGGGTGGACACTAGTGAACTGGGTGGCCGGCACTCACATGCGGGGCCCGCGCTCGGATGAGAATTCACAGTGGAAGATCAGGATGACTCTCTTGTCCAGGCTACAGGGCATGATGGGTCTCTGTAGCAGGAAGGTCTCGGCATCCCGTTCCAGGGGCAAGTTTACGGCGTTCTGTTGGAGAAGCCGGAGGTCAGGCCCACTCCTCCCCTTTACAGTCTCCATCTTTCACACAGGTGACCCTGCCTCTTCCTGGAGAGGATCTCTCTGGGAAAGTACACCTGCCCTCCATCAATTCACCCTCTCAGCAGGAGAAGGACCTGAGCTGGGTGGGTGTTCAGGGCCTCTTCCCATCACCCCTCTCACCTTGATGTGCCCGCCTTCGTATTCGTAGGGGTATCTGCAGTCCACGATCACAAATTTCTCCACGATGTTGCTGAACTTGCCCATCAACAAGGTCACCATCTATAGGAGATGGTCCACAGGGGTTGGTCCCAGCAGGTCATGCTAGTAACCAGGGGCTGGCTCTAGCCTTTCCACTGGCCAAGGACATATAGCCCATGCCTGGGGGAGACTAACAGCCCAACAGGGGTCCTAAATGCACCTGGAAAATGGCTCAACGCCACTTACTGTCTCTGGTGAGATGTATTTGAGGTCTTGGTGTTTTCCATCCACAGTCTTCAAGAGGAAGGCCTGAAGAAAAGGGATGTAAGAGAGAGACTGAGAGACAGAGAAGGAGTAAGCCCAGGAGCCTGGAAAGGATGGTGCTTCATTCTCAAGCACTTGGGTCACCCTGGCTTTGGCCTTCAAATTCAGCTCTGGTTCCCAGAGCAACCGAGAGGCACCTGATAGGACTGACATCCAGAAACGACCCTCCCCCTGAGAAGGCTGAGGTACAGGAGGGTTCCAGCTAAACATTAGTTTGGAAGTGTTTTTCCAGGGCTGACACAGGGATGCCTGAACAGATCTGAGGTAGAGCCACAGGGAGGAGGCTATGCGGGAACAAAGGATGAAAAGATACCAAGGACAAAGGAAAGGGGGCCCTGGGGCGAGAGGGAGGAGCGAGGCATTGGGGGTCCACAGGCGGCAAGAGGTCAAGTAAGAGTTCAAGACTCCTTGAGGGGCCCCTGTGAGCCGGTACCTTAGAATAATCTCCAATCAGTTCGCGGTCACTATCCAGGATGCTCTCGATCTCATCGTGACACAGGGACTTGGAGCGGAAGACGCGGGCCTTCTAAGAGGTGAGGCAGATGGAGATGAGGGTCAGGGGTAAGGCTGCCCTCCCACCCCGGGTCCTATCTGGCTGGTAGCTTCTTTCCCTGCCATGCCGAGGCCACCACCTGCACCGTACCTTGAGGGGGGCGGTGACAGCCCTGCCCCAGGAGGAGGCTACTCACGGGTTCCTCAGGTTCCTGCCACTCCTCTGGGGGCGTCACACTCTTCCTCCGCTTGTTCTGCACTGGCCCGTCCCTGTCCTGGGGCCGCTCCAGCCTCTTGAGGATGGGCCGGATCACGCTGCAGGGCATGGACGGGGAGCGGAAGAGCCGCTGGCACTTGCTGAACATGATGAGGTCCTGGCAGGGGCAGCAGGTCAGAGGTCAGCATGCCCAGCCCCTGTCCCACCCACAAATCCAGCCCCTCCAAATTTCAAAGGGGACCACCCTAGAAGTCCACCTGCTCCTCCTCCTTTTCCAAGGTCTTGACCAGCGGGGCGCTAATGAGACTCTCCATGCCCGGGGGCACCGCATCATCATCCTGAAGCCAAACCAGCAAGAAAATGGTCACACCCAGGGGTACAGGCCAAAGCCTTCAGTTCCTGAGTCTTCCATGCAGCAGTCCTCCCTGGCCCTGCTAGCAGCTGCCCAACAGGGTAGCACCCCCAGATCTACTCGCCACAGGGGCTGGCACTGAGCCCAGAGAAGCTCCCCTCCACTGCAGCATCGGCCACCTGCTCTTCTCCGATGGGCCAGAGGTCAGGCTTGACTCAGTGACCTCAAATTCCTCTGGTTGGAAAGAGTCCTCGTCCCGCTGTGGGGACTCAGAGCTCTCTCGTTTGGAGAGATCCTGGGGAGGGGCAGGTGGGGACCCAGAGGGGCAAGGCTATTTACCTTTAAGTCACTGTCCAGGATGTCCACGAATCCATCGTCTTCCTCAGGAGCCCCCTCAGTTGGGGTCAGGGAGAAGCAGCTCTGGGCCAGGGGGCTCGACTCCTCCACTTCCATCTTCCGCTCAGGGGTGAGACACTGCTCGAGAGACAGACAGGCCAGCTACTCAGGGGTGGGAACCAGAGGCTGTCTTCACCCACGTCCTTCTCAGGAAAGGTCCCCAGAGTTTGGGGACTCAGAACCACCCTCTCCTTCCCCAGGCGCTCCCTAAAAGCCCAGCAAGTAGTCAGCCCCTGGTCTACCATCAGGTCAGGGGCTGAGCTTGGCCTCTGGGCGAAGGCTTCTCTGCGGCTGGCCCACTCTGCCAGGGCTTGGGTGGGGCTGGGATGTGTGGACTTCCACGGCATCTTGAAGACAAATCCAGCCTATGGGCAAGGCAGAAGAGGAGGTGTCGGCCCATGCCAGAGAAGCCGCTACCAGCATGACCCCCTCTACCCCTGGAGCCCTCCCATCCCGGCCTTCCAGAACGCACATTCTCTTTGTCCCCCTCACAGCTGCTGGCAGCTCGGCCGCCCGCCTGTTTCTTCCTCCAGCCGTCCGGCGCTCGGGCGTTGGTGATGTTCTGTAGCACAGGACTGTGGCCCAGCAGCCTCACCTAGACAGCCGGGGAGGGCTGCAGGTACTGAAGGCTGCCTTCTGCCAGCACCAGCCCAGGCCTCACTTCCTCCCACCCTGGGATCCCCTCCCACTCCCCCAGCTTGCCCATCTACTTCAGAAACCCCATCTCCCACAGCCAGGCCATGGATGCCCAGCTGCACCGAGTCCACCCTCCGGGAGATGACCCCAGGATGTCCCTTCCCGAGCCCAGCCAATGTGCGCCTAAGCCTTCTGTTGGGCCTCAGGACACTCACTGGCAGAGACTGGAAGCGTCTCATGGCAAACTGCTCTCTGCAAAGGAAATGGGGACAGGTCAGTGCTGGGAGTCAGGGGCAGGGGGACCAAGAGCCTGTACATCCCTGGGGGAAAGCCATGGGGGTCAAGAAGGTCCAGGCACTCACGTCCGCATGACCCGGCTGGCTGCCTGGATGGTCTGCTCAAACCTAGGAGAGAGAAGGGTCCATTCAGCCCATCTTCCCCCTGGGGTCCATTGCCCATGTCCAGCAGCAGGACCAGGACCCCAGGCCATAAGGCCCAGGAGCCAGAGAGGAGGGCAAGGACAAAGACCAGGACTCAGCGGAAGGGGAGGGGAGTAGGGAGAATGCCCACTGCCAATGAGGCCCAGGTGCTGGGGAGGCGGGGACATGAGGCAGCCTGGATTTTCAAGGCAGCCCTGAATGGAAGAAGGTCCAGAGAATGGCCATGATGGAGACAGCTGGGGCAGGTCACAGGGTTGCTGAGGCATCACCAAGGCAACGGTCTCACCAGCCTGCCCCAGCCTGCATGCAGGCCTTCCACCTGTATGCAAATGACCTCAGAGGGGCCATATGGCTGCCAGGAAAGGCATCAGTCCATCTTGAGATGACAGGCTGTGGGTACCCAGCAATGTGGGAGTCTCCAGGGCCAGCAAAGCTTGGCTTCTCTTTCCTCGTGTGGGGCTGCCCTGGCTCCCCGCAGGACAGGAGCCTGCTTAGTGCTCCCCTGGATCAGCCCCAGTCTGCCCCGGCAGACCCCCTAGTGACAAATGTGCAGGGTCACATCCTCACCTCCCTCCTATGGAATTCTCCAGGACCCGGCCTCTGTTCCACCCCCTCCTCCTGCCTTAGAAGAGGCCAGCAGGCAAGGAATTCCAACAGATGTTCCTTTTGAAGCTGGGGCATAAGCTTCTGTATAAAGGCCCCGCCCCCCCATCTATGTTACCGGAGACCACCTGCCATGCATGGCTTTTGTGCGTCTGTGCACACACACGCACACACACCCGCACAGACAAAACGGCTGCTTTCTGAGGAACTTTGTATAACCGTCAAAGCAGGTGCAGAGTGTGTGGGGGGCACTCAGGGCTAAAGTGTCAGGGGAATGGCCCCTCCCCTAGGGGGCTGTGCCCAGCATCAGGGATGACCAATTTCATTGGCTTGGTTTCTGATCTGCACCTGGCCCTTAGGGGTAGGCAAGGACAGCCCTGTGTTGCCACCAAAAACCAATCTGCAGGATCCTCCTCCCCCCCCATTCAATTCTCTCCCCATTTCCTGTTTGTGAACAACCCCCACAGCCCAACCCAGTCCGATCAAAGGCAAAAAAGGAAACACAGTCACAGCCTCAAACCAAAGCCAAAGTGCCCCAGTCTGGGCTGGGGATGCCCACCTGTCCCTACTAATGGCTGGCAGCTGCTCCCCTGTTTGGGCCTAAACAGCTGGACGGGAACAGCTGTGCTCTGAAGGCCCTACCCATGCCCCACACCAAGGGGGAGGGAGGCGTGTTCCCCATCAGTCCTCTCTCTACTCCCCCTCACAAGGGCCTGGTTCAGGGGTTGGCCAGAGGCTCATATCATTGAAGCTAGAGACTCTGAATGGCCAAGGGTTAAAGTATCCTGCAGGTAACTGTGCAAGTTAGAGGTTAAATTAGCTGGACCAGATTTTTAAATAGTGGTATTTCACAGAAAGAAAAATGTAAACAGACAAAAAGAAAAAAACAGGACGTATGGGCTTAGAGTCCCAAAACACAAGGGCTGGCTGGAGTATCTACTGTTCCCAGAGGCCATTGTCCCCACTCCCCCCTGGCCCCAGCCCTTCCCTGAATGAAGCTAGGAAGACCAATTAGTCCCTCCAGGGGAGCCTGGAGGGTCTGTCCACTTTCCCAGGCCTCCCCAGTGAGTTTATGCTAGAATGAGGACTCTCAAAGGCAGGTGCTAACTCCTGCCTCATACTCACATCTGCTCTGCCACCTGGGGGTCCATAGGGCTGGGGGAATCCATGCAGAGACCTAGAGAGACAGAGCAACTTGGTTTGAATGTAGTGGTGTTTTTTTTTTTTTTTTTTTTTTTTTTTTTTTGTATACCTTATCCAACACAGCCCAAGAAAGGCAAAAAGTAATTTGTTTCAATTTTGGATCTTGACACATTAAAAAATGAAACAAAAATCTAACCCCAGACTTTGAGGACTGACATTTCATCCCCCAGATAGCACAAGACTTATGTCATTTACTATGCAAATTCTCTACACTTGTTTTTAAACCACTGTGCTTCGCTAAGCATTTTTCTGGAGCTGGTTTAATGTAACTTAAAATAAATTGTTCTATTAGAAGAGACAATGGGTCTTTAAGGGGGAGGCGAACTAGATTAAGAGAATGTTCTAAAAAAGGCCAACCTCCAGCTCTAAGTGCCTTTCAGGGGGCACTGTGGTTTAGAGATTTTGGCACAAGGTTTTGAATAGGTAAGCTCTCACCTCCCACACAGGGCCCCACCCTCCCAGTGTGGGTTGGGTGTGGCGAGTCCCACCAGAGGTGTGTCTTCCTCTCAGTTTTGTGGGCAGGGGTAGGGAGGATGTTAATCTGATAAGCAGGGAAATTGGGAGGGTTGGGTAGGGCCCTAGAGTCTCCTAGCATTCGTGGTCCTCCCCAGGCACCCCTAAGTCTCACCTGCATCAGACGATTCAGAAGATTCAGACGACAAGGAGGATGCTGATGCCCGCCGAGTCAGGGATGGGGATATCGTCAGGCTGCAGCTTCGGAAGAGCCTGCTTCCCACCTGCCTCTTTGGAGTCTCCCTGGGAAGGATGCAGGGACCCAGGCAAGGAAGTAAGCGTGGGGCTCAAGGGCTGGCTGGCCCATGCTCCCACCTGTCGCCCAACGTGGGAGGGCCCATCCATCCTTTGCACTGCCCCAGGGAAATGATGGCACCAGGGGCTGACCCTTTCCTCAGGTCAAGGGAAAAGTGTCTTCTCTTTGTTGGTTGGCCTCCCAGGTGCAGGGGGAGGGTAGCCCAGGATGGGAGCTAGGGGGCTGGGCCCAACAGAGCAGCCCTAGAGACCTCCTAAACTCTTCAGGTCCCCATTCGTTCTCTGCTTTCATGGTGGAAGGGCCAAGACATGGGTCTCTTATTGCTGCTGAGACAGCCCAGCTTGAAGCCTGCAGGTTTCCTTAGGGAGCAGGATGGGCTTTTGATCCCTTAATCCTAGGGATAGAAGTGGTGGGACTTGGAGTTGTGACAAGCCAACCACTCTACCATCCTCATGTCCTCCAGGCTCAGGATCCCCTTCCTGGGGGCAAAATGGTGGCTTGAGGTGAGCAGAGATTAGGGCGGCTCCGTGGTGGAGGCACAATGAGAAGGAGGGAAAGGTCACAGAGGCTTGTGCAGACCTAGAGCAGGTTGCCTGGAGGGTGTGAGGGGCACAGCCCGGGTCTCACTGCCCTCGGCCCCCGGGACCCCTGAAGGACGGGCAAGGGCATCTCTGTTTTGCCCTGGGCATCTCCACACCCAGGCCACCTCTTATATTCAGCTCCCATTCCCGGTCTCCTAGGAGGCTCAGGACCTTACTTTGGGCCCCTCACCCCACGCCCAACCTCCTTGGGGTGTCCTACCTGCCCAGTCCGGCGAGGTCATGCATGGTCCGGGTGAGAGTGGTGACCGGCGAGGAAGCGGCCGCGCGCTCCGGGGACCCCAGGAAGCCATGAGATGTCAGCCGGAGGCCTGGGAGGTGGCCTGGACGCTGGGCGCCACCACGCACGCTAGCCGGACTGAGAGTCGAGGTCAGCGCGGGCTCCGGCTGGGGCACCTCCATCGCGACGGGGTGGCCAGAAGGCTGGCTGGAGGGCCAGGCGCAGGGCAGCCGACAGACGCCGGCACAGCTGGCGGGCACAAGGGAGGGACCCGTCCCGGGGTTGGGGGAAGGGAAGGAGGGAGGAAGAGCGACGGGGCCGGGAGCGAGGGAGGCGAGGGAGGCGAGGGATGCGGGGAGGGTGGGAGGGGTGGAGGGAGCAGGGTTCAGGCACCAGCCCGGAAAGCTTCTAGTTGCAGCTGCCACATCCACCTCCTTATATATTCGAAAAATAACAGCGGCCGCGCCGCCGGACGCCACCAATGGGGGCGCGGTTAGAGGAGGGCGGGGCCGAGGGCGGGGCCGGCAGGGCTACAGGCGCGGAGGCTGGACCAGCCTGATCCCGCCTGGTTTCCAGACTTAGGATGCGGCGGAGGAATGGGGTTACCCCACACTTCTGCACTCCCCTAGCCCGAACCCCTCCCCGGCCAGCTGGGACGTTCCCAGCCTCCGGAATGTCACCTCTGTGGACACTGCAGCTACACGACACCCCCCCTGGGAGGTCTCTGAAGGAACCCCAGTGGTTTAATGTTACGTAGATCACCATCCGCCCGGCTCCGGGAAGTTTGCCAAACCGAGCTGTGCTGTACCGGCTGAGTTCGCCACCCCATTTTACACGCGAGGACGCTGAGGCCTGGAGAAGTTCATTAACTCCTTCAAGGTCACGCGTTGGCCAAGCGGTGAAGCCGGGATTGGCCGCGCAGGGCAGCCCCTGAGTGTAACTTGAGCCCCCAGCTCAGGAGACGGGCAGGCGGTGCGAGCCCACGCGGAGCCCACCGGCTCATCCCGGGACTCTCCGGTTAGACGCGGCCTCCTGGGCTCGGTTTTCTCCGGCAGCCCCAGAGGAAGCCCTAACTGTTGGACTGAGCATGGGTTTCTGGGGCGGGGAGGCAAGGACGAGTTAGCACCCAGGGAACCCGGTTAGGGAAGTTTCTTGTGCCCATGGATGGTTTAGCAATTTGGTGCCAGTGGTATAACATGTTTAATTGGTGTTTCTCTGATAACCAGGAAAAGGCTGAGTTTGTCATTAAACCGAGCATCTCCTAATGATCTAATTATGTTCCAGCTGAGCCTGTTTTCCTCGAAGGAGGCCCTAGGCCTCAAAAGCTGTGGGCAAAGTCCTCAGGAAAGGGGGGGGGGTTTTCCAGCTGGGCGGGGTGACGGTGAATTGGGGGACAGCAGCTCAGGAAGGCAAGAACTCGGGCAGCCTTGAGCCCCTTGCCACGCAGTGTAGTCCCACCCCAGGGAAGGCCTGGTGGGGGCTGGGTGAGCCAGCTTATTTAAGGAAGGGAAGACCCCAGCCCCACCTGAGAGGGGTGGACAAGGTGAGAACATGACCTTCGCTTCTCTCAACATTTTGTCCCCATAGAGGGGACCTGGTGCTGCCCTGCCCCCTGGGCAGGGCTGTTTTCAGTTCATCCTCCCTGGGGCAGGAGTCAAGCTCTGGCCCTCCAGCAGCTACCCACAGTGGAGGCTGTGACTGCTATGAACCTGGAAGTCTCCCCCACTCAAAGACCAGAAATAAAACTGTCCCTATTTCCCTCAGCACACACATCTCCACAGGCGTTGGGGTGGGGAGAGTGGGGGGAGTTGTGCCCTTAAATGCCACAAACAGGTTGTTTCTGGGCCAGTGGGGAGTGGGGACGCAGGGCTGCCGAGGAGTCCTTCCAAGAGCATGGCACATATCAACTCTCTGTGTCTTCCTGAATCTCCTTTTGCCAATTAAGTCACAGTTGATGTGCTCAATACAACAAAATACTAGTCAACAAAAATAAGTTAAAATAGGGACCAGCAGTTGAAATCACCCCCCAGGGGATGGCCATGCCACAATCCCTTCTCCTCCATTCTCCTCTCCGGATCTTGGGCATGCCCACATGCACATGTGCCTGGCATGAGTTTTAAGCCACTGGGTCCAGGATTTGAACCACGGTCGACCACATGGGAGTCCAGCAACAACATAACCATTACGGCATTTACTCGTTCTGAAATAAATAACTTTTTTTTTTTTTAAATAATGATTTAATTTTATTCATTTATTTTAATTTGACCAGAGAGACACATGCAGAGAGAGAGAGAGGGAAAGTGAGAAAGCAAGCCACCAGGCCCAGGACCTGAACCATGGTCAGCCATATGGGAGTGTCCAGCACCCCAACCACCACACCATCTGCTGGTCCCTGAAATAAATAACTTTAAAGTTATTACATGGTGGGGCCAGCAGGTGGTACAGTGGTTGAGATGCTGGACTCCCACATGGTCAACCATGGTTCAAATCTCGGACCTGATGACTTGCTTTCTCCTTTTCTCTCCCTCTTGCCTTGGTGAACACATGCACCCTATAGCAAACAAAAATAATACTAATACTAATAACAAATAACACAAATAATTTTTTAAATGTTGTTACATGGTATTCTAAATTCAGACAAAGGAGAACATTCAAATGTTACAAAAAGGCAGTGAAGGGCCAGGCTGTGTCATACTGGTTAAGCTGGATACCACGTGGCTGACTATGTGGTTCAAGTTCCAGACTCAGTGCTTGAAAAACATGCCAGGTGCATGTGCATGCATACCCAAAATTCCAAGGGGGGAACGGAGAAGAAAGGATTGCAGCATGGCCATCCTCCTTGGAGGGGGAAGTTGGAGGTGCTTTCTCCCCCACCACCAGTGAGCAAGTAATTAAAAAAAAAAAAAGTGAAGTCAGTTCTCCATCCCACACAAACCTTCAGGCCCTGTCCCCAGAAGCAGCCACTATTATAATTGTTACATATTCTTCCGGAGATAGTCTGTAAGTAGCCAACGGAAGCATAATGGCAGGCACATATGCAAGCCACATATGTAATTTTTTTAAAAGAATTATTTTATTGGGACCAGCAGTTAGTGTAATGGCTATGTCGCCAAACTCCCATGTAGTTGACCACAGTTCGAGTCCCGGACCTGGTGACTTAAATTCACGCCGGGCGCGTGTGCATGCGTGCCCAAGATCCCGAGAGGAGAATGGAGGAAAAGGGATTGCGGCGTGACCATCCCCCCGGGGGTTGATTTCTTGCTTTCTATCTCTCTGTCTCTCTCTGTCTTTCTGGTGAGCGCACGCACCCTGTAGCAAAAAAAAAAAAAAAAAAAAAAAAAAAAAAAAAAAAAAAAAATTATTTTATTTAACTTTACTTATTTTAATTTGACCAGAGATGGACAGAATGAGAGAGAGAGAGGGAAAGTGGGAAAGCAAGCTGCCAGGTCCAGGACTCGAACCACGGTCGGCTACGTGGGAGTCTAGTGCTCTTAATCATCCTACCTGCCGGCCCCACCACATATGTAATTTAAGTACTCCACATTACAAAAAAAGTAGATAGAAACATGAGATCACTTTTTTTAATGTAATATATTCAAAATACTACCATTCAACATGTTATCAATATAAAAATTACTGAGATATGTCACACACTTTTTTTTTTTTTTTTTTTTTTTTTGCTATAGGGCGCGTGCACTAGCCAGACAGAGAGAGAGACAGAGAGATAGAAAGTGAGAAGTCACTCCCCAGGGGGGATGGCCACGCCGCATTCCCTTCTCCTCCATTCTCCTCTCGGGATCTTGGGCATGCACGCACACGCGCCTGGCATGAGTTTAAGCCACCGGGTCCGGGACGCGAACCACGGTCAACTACGTGGGAGTCCAACGACATAGCCATTATGTTAACTGCTGGTCCCTCACACACTTTTTTTTTAATACTAAGTCTTCAAAATTCCAGTGTGCATTTTACATTCAGTGCATCTCAATTTGTACTTGCCACATTTAAAGTGCTCAATAGTGGGGTAGCCAAAGGCCTGGTGAAGGCAGTGGATCCCACATGGCCAACTGCATGGTTCAAGTCCTGGACCCAGCAGCTTGAAAGACACACTGGGCACATGGCATGTATGTCTAAAATCCCAACAGGATGGAGAAGGGACTGTGGCCTGCCCCAGTGGGGGTGTTTTCTCCCTCTCCCTCTGTCTCCTTCTCTTTCTAGCAAGCACGTGCCCTTTGCAAGCTTTAAAAAAAATTCAAGATGAATGAAATTGTAAGGAATAATTGCTGGGACATTTGGCATTAGGTAACGAAAATTCCTTTTCCCTTTCCTGAATCGTATTTCCCCAAGCTGCCTGAGCTACTGAAAGACAGGGTCTGAGTGATTTACCTCTTCCAGTACCCTGGCACCTCGCACAGGCCTGAGCTCACTGCTAGCCTCTACCCCAACATCCCACACCTAGGGATCTCTTCACGATAGAAGTGCACACATGTAGTCCCATTAAGAACAATATGCGGGGCCAGCAGGTTGGGTGGTGGCTACGGTGCTGGACTCCCACATGGCCATTCATGGTTTAAGTCCTGGACCTGGTGGCTTGAGATGCTAAGCACTTGTGCATGTATGCTCAAAACTCCAAGGGGAGGGACCAGTAGATGGCATAATGGTTATATTGCTGGATTCCCACATAGTCGACTGCAGTTTGAGTCCCAGACTGGGTGGCTTACAACTCATACTGGGGGGCTGGCAGATGGCATGATGGTTAAAGGCACTGGGCTCCTACATTCTTGACTGTGGTTCGGGTCCCAGACTGGTGGCATGCTTTTTCACTTTCCCTCTCTCTCTCTCTCCCTCTCTCTCTCTCTAATCAAACTGGAAAATAATAATAATGGTAAATAAAGTTAAATCAAATAGTTCTTAAAAAAAAAAAAAAAAAACCCTCATGCTGGGCACATGTGTGTGCATGCCCAAGATCCTGAGAGAAGAATGGAGAAGGGATTGCAATGTGGCCATTCCCCTGGGGGGTGATTTCTTGCTTTCTGTCTCTCCAGAGAGCACATACGCTCTACAGCAAAAAGAAACTAACTAGCTAACTAACTAACTAAATAAAATAACCCAAGGGGAGACTGGAGAAGAGACTGTGGTGTAGTCATTCTTTCTGGGGGGTGGTTTATCACTTTCCCTCTCTCTGTCTCTCTCCAGTGAGTGCACATGCCCTATGGCAAAAACCTAAAACAACCCCCCAAAAAACAAGAAAAAAAATATGCATGGGAGCCAGCAGGTAGCACGGAGGTTAAGGTGCTGGATTCCACATGTCAGCAGCAGCCTGAGCCCCGGACCTAGTGGCTTGAAAATTGTGCTGGGCATGTGTGCTTGAACCCAAAATCTGGATAGGAGACTAGAGGAGAAGGGATTAAAGTGTGGCTATCCTCCAGGGCGGTGATTTCTCAGTGTGGCTATCCTCCAGGGCGGTGATTTTTCACTTCCCCCCTCACTCTCTGTCTGATGAGCACACATACCTTATAACAACAACAAAGGCATGGACAAATATTTTATAAGAATTCTCACAGTAATCTTTTTTTTTTTTTTTTTTTTAAGTTTTGCTATAGGGTGCAGGCACTCACTGGATAGAGAAAGAGCTAGAAAATGAGGAATCACCTCCTGGGGGGGGGGGGGGGGGATGGCCATGCCGTAATCCCTTCTTCTCCATTCTCTTGGGATTTGGGGCACAGATACGTGCTGGCATGTTTTCCGGCCACCATCCAGGTGACCTGAAAACACAGTTGGCCATGTGCGATCCAGCCACCTTAACCTCCATGCCACCTGCTGGCCCTGGATTAAATGTTTAATCTTTGACATTTTCTGTACTTTAAAAAATTTTCGGACTCGGGGGCCGGCAGATGGCGTGGTGGTTAAGGGAGCTGGACTCCCACATAGCTGACTGTGGTTTGAGTCCTGGACCTGGTGGCTTCCTTTCTCGCTTTCTCTTTTTTTCTCTCTCTCACTCGCTCGCTCTGTCCCTCTATGGTCAAACATAAATAAATAAAGTTAAATAAAATAATTATTTAAAAAAATTTTTTTTCAGATTGGCCCTGTAGCCTAGTAGTTAAGGGAACTGGCCAACTGTGCAGTTTGAATCCCGGTCCTGGTGGCTTGAAATACATACAAGGCATGCATGCTGGCCTCAAATCCTGGCAGCTTCTAAAATAATTACATATAGAGCTACCAGATGATCCAACAATTCCATTCCTAGATATATACCCAGGAGAAATGAAAACATATGGTCACACACACTTACAAGCCAACGTTTATAGCATCATTATTTGTAATAGCCCAAAGGTGAAAACAACCCATATATCCATCAGTGGATAAATGAATAAACAAAATGTCATATATCATACAATGGAATACTATTCAGCTATAAAAATGAAGGCAATACTGATATATACTACTGGGTCAGTGGAAAAGTCATGACACTTTTGCATAGTAAAAGATGTCATTACTTTTCCAGTGACACGGGACATCATGGAGATATCTCAGATGTAAGTAAAAGAAGCCAGTCACAAAAGACACATGAGTCTATTCATATGTTCAGAACAGAGAAACAGGCCTGTAAACAGAGTGGTTGCTTAGGGCTGGGAGTGGGGCTGGTATAGTGGTATGGGACAGGGAGATGATGGCCAAAGGGTATGAGGTTACTATGATTGTAAAGATGTTCTAAAATGGGGACCAGCAGGTGGAATAGTGGTTAAGGCGCTGGATACTCCTACATGGCCAACCATGGTTCAAGTCCAGGACCTGGTGACTTGCCTTCTCTTGCCTTCTCTCTCGCTCTCTTTCTGTGTGTGTGTGTGTCTGGTCAAATTAAAGTGAATAAATAAAATTAAATAAATAATTCATTTAAAAAATGTTCTAAAATGGACTGTGGTAATAGTTGTACATACCTGTGAATTTCATACTTTAATTGTATACTTTTTTTTGAGAGAGAGATTTTTGCTATAGGGTGTGTGCACTCACTAGAGACAGAAAGTGAGAAATCATCCCTCCCCCCACCCCATGGAATGGACACACCATAATCCCTTCTCTTCCATTCTGCTCTTGGAATTTTGGGCATGCACATGTAGGCTCCCAGAATGAGTTTTTTTTTTTTTTTTTTTTTTTTTTTTTTTAGAGGTTTTTGTATAGGGTGCATGTACTCGCCAGAAAGACAAAGAGAGACAGACAGACAGAAAGCGAGAAATCATCGCCCCCCAGGAGGGATGGCCACACAGCAACCCCTTCTCCCACATCTCAGAGCCTGGCCCAACCCCGCCATGGGGAAAGAAGACTCCCCAAACTGGGAGCCTGGAGGAATGTGGGCTCACCCAGAGACTGCTCCTCACCTCCCAGAGAATACTTTTTATATCTCGGGTCGGGAAGACCTCTAAGTAAAACACAAAATCAGGAAAATAAAGGAAAAACCTGGCAGACTTACTCACTTAAAGATTAAAAACTTCTCATATTAGAAAAAAATAGCTCCACAGCACAGAAGCCAGACCCCACATGGAGCCCATGGTTCACATTCCCAGCTTGGTTGGCTAGGAATAAGGGAAAAAAAAAATTAATTTCCAGAGGGCACATGCATTCACCAGAGAGAGACAGAGAGGGAGAAAGCAACTCCCCGAAGGGGCAAGGTCATGCGCAATCCCCGCTCCTTCACTTCTCTATCCTGTTGGGATTTGGGGCGCACACACACACATACACACACACACACCCTGAATATCACTCAAACTCACAAGTCTGGGACATGAACTATGGCTGGATATGCAGAATTTGACTCCCTTAATCATTAGGCCACAGGGCTAGCCCAAGAAAAATATATTAAAACAAAACAAAAACAAAGGGGCTAGTACGTGGTGTGGGTGGTTAAGAGCACTGAATACCCACATGGCTGATCAAGGTTCCAGTCCCAGACCTGGTGGCTTGCTCTCACTTTCCCTTTCTCTCTGTGTGTGTCTTTCTCTAGTATATTAAAATAATAATAATAGCAAATGGAATTAAATAATTATTTTTTAAAAAACAGAACTTCTCATATCTAAAAGACTCCCTATGTTAAATAAAGGGTAAGCAGGGAACCAGCAGTTAGCGTAATGGCTATGTCGCTGGACTCCCACGTAGTCGACCGCGGTTCGAGTCCCGGACCCGGCGGCTTAAACTCACGCCGGGCGCGTGCGCGTGCGTGCCCAAGATCCCGAGAGGAGAATGGAGGAGAAGGGATTGCGGCGTGACCATCCCCCCTGGGGGGTGATTTCTCGCTTTCTGTCTCTATGTCTCTCTCTGTCTGTCTGGCGAGCGCACGCGCCCTATAGCGAAAAACCTCTCCAAAAAAAAAAAAAAAAAAAAAGGGTAAGCAACAGACTGGGAGAAAGCATGTGCAAGGTATTTAACAAAGACTTTAACTTCAGAGCATTTTAAAGACCTCCTAAAACTAAAAACAAGAGGACAACCACCTGGGCAAAGATATGGGAGAAAATTCACAGGACTCCAATGGCCAAGGAACATATGAAAAGAGAAATGCGCTCTAATGCAACAGTAACGCTTTCTTCTCTTGGCTTCCAGAATGCCACGCTGACTTCGTTTCCCTCCTGCCACATGGGCAGCTCCTTATGAGTCTCTGGTTGGTCTTTTCTTGAGCCCTTGGCCTCAAAGCACCTGCTGTCCTCCATACTCTGCCTCGGTACACTCGCTTGAAGCTTCATCCAGCCCCAGGCCCTCAGCCTCTCCCCCCAAGTCTCAGCTTTCCTCCCGCCTATTGCTCAAGTTCCCCTTCACACCGTTCTGAGAGTTTTGTTTTATTTTATTATTATTATTATTATTTTTGCCATAGGGCATGTGTGCTCACCAGAGAGAAAAAGTGAGAAATTACCCCCCAATTCCTTCTCCATTCTCCTCCTGGGATCTTGGGCACGCATACACACCCACCCGGAGTGATTTTCAAGCCACCAGTGGGGAAATCTAACCTTAATCAACCATGTGGGAATCCAGTGCCTTAACCACACCGCCACCTGCTGGTCTCTGGGAGATTTTTAAAAACACTACTATGTTGGGACCAGCAGATGGCATAATGGCTACGTCGCTGGACTCTCATGTAGTCAAATGCGGTTTAAGTCCCGGACCCAGTGGCTTAAACTCACACCGGGCGCGTGTGCGTGCGTGCCCAAGATCCCAAGAGGAGAATGGAGGAGAAGGGATTGCGGTGTGGCCATCCCCCATGGAGGGTGATTTCTCGCTTTCTGTCTCTCTGTCTCTATCTGTCTTTCTGGCGAGCGCACGTGCCCTATAGCAAACTCCCCTCTCCCCAAGAAAAACACTACTATGCATCCTTTTACCGGTTTAGCACTTTTATGTGTTTGGTGCAGGCAGAAGAAGCTTTTGGGATTCCTGTGTACATGTACATACAAATACACATACATACATATATGATGTTATGTTTGTAGTTGCAAACATATTTACAGCTATATGCATGGAAAAAAAACAGAAAGTGATACATCAGGATGTTATCAGTGGCTATGGACTGTGGGATTACTAGAACTTACAAACTGTCCTTAGCAGGACCGGCAGAGATGGCTTAATGGTTATGTTGCTGGACTCCCACATGGCTGACCATGGTTCAAGTCCTGAACCCAGCAGCTTAAAACTCGCGCCAGGGGACCAGCAGTTAGCGTAATGGCTATGTCGCTGGACTCCCACGTAGTCGACCGCGGTTCGAGTCCCGGACCCGGCGGCTTAAACTCACGCCGGGCGCGTGTGCGTGCGTGCCCAAGATCCCGAGAGGAGAATGGAGGAGAAGGGATTGAGGCGTGGCCATCCCCCCTGGGGGGTGATTTCCTGCTTTCTGTCTCTCTGTCTCTCTCTGTCTGTCTGGCGAGCGCACACGCCCTATAGCAAAAACCTCTCCAAAAAAAAAAAAAAAGAAAAGAAAAAAGAAAAAAAAAAGAAAAACTCGCGCCAGGTGTGTGTGCGTGTGTACCCAAAATCCTGAGAGGAGAATGGAGGAGAAGGGACTGTAGTGTGGCCATATCCCCTGGGAGGTGATTTCTCACTTTCTATCTCTGTCTCTCAGGTGACTGCACTGATTACAAAAATCTCTCTAAAAAAAAATAGTCATTAGTACCATCAAATAGATTTAAAACTGTAATGTTGTTCATAAAAATAACTGAAATATGTTCACAATAGTTTACATAGATTAGTATTTCTGTAAAATTAGAACCATATACAACCATTAGGAAGCATGTTGAGAATGATATTTACTGATAGACAAAATTCTCATCACTGTCGCCAGGTAAAACAGCAGGAGAAACAAGATATACAGTTTATGCAGTCTGATGAGTTTCATACAATAAAAATTTTAAAAAGAAAACTGCAGACGTCTAGAGAAAAGACTGGAAGGAAATGTATCAAAGTGTTAACTGTGCCTCTCTCTAGGTGTGGGTGTGAAAGATGACATTTAGCTTCCTGTACTTTGCAGTTTTAGCAAAAAATGTGGGTTATTTTTACCTTTCTTTAAAAACCGGTTGTTGAGGCCAGCAGGTGGCATGGTGGTTAAAGGTGCCCGATTCCCACATAGCCAACCACGGTTCGAGTCCTGGACCTAGCAGCTTGCTTTCTCGATATCCCTTTCTTTCTCTCTTTCTCTCTCTCTCTCTCTGGTCAAATTTAAAAAATAATAATAACAAATGGAATTAAATAAATAAATAATTCCTTTTAAAAAAAGGAAAAAAAAACGGTTGTTATCCTTTGTGAGCAGCAAGTCGCTGTCCTCCCGGAGCAGTGGCGGTGCACTGCGTGGACGCCCGCGTCGCTGCCCGCCAGCCACCGGACGCCGGAGCACCGCCCGTCCCGCAGGCCGCAGTGCCCCCACGCGGCAGGTCCGGACCGCGAGAAGGGGGTGGGCGCGGAGGGCGAGGAGGCGGTGCCGGACGTCCCTACGCTTCCCGCGAGATCCCGCTCCGCCCGCTCCGCCCAGCTCGCCGCGCTTCCAGGTCCCCGCGCCGCGACACTTCCTGCCTTCCGCGCCCGCGCCACCCGCCCTCGCCCGCGCCCGCAGCCTGCCGCCGGCCGCCTGGCGCCGCGCCCGCCGGCGCCCCCGAGGTGTCCCCGGTGCGGCCGGGTCGCCGCGCCGCCCGCCGCCCCAGAGCCGCTTTGTCTCGGACGGGGCGCGCGGGAAAGGCCGCCAGGTGCCCCCCGCCGCGGGCCCGGGCCCCCCGCCCCGGGGCAGCGGCGGCGGCGCCGGGGCGGGGGGCGCGCCGGGATGGGCCCCAAGCGGCGGCAGCTGACGTTCCGGGAGAAGTCGCGAATCATCCAGGAGGTGGAGGAGAACCCGGACCTGCGCAAGGGCGAGATCGCGCGGCGCTTCAACATCCCACCGTCCACGCTGAGCACCATCCTGAAGAACAAGCGGGCTATCCTGGCGTCGGAGCGCAAGTACGGTGTGGCCTCCACTTGCCGCAAGACCAACAAGCTGTCCCCATACGACAAACTCGAGGGCTTGCTCATCGCCTGGTTCCAGCAGATTCGCGCCGCCGGCTTTCCGGTCAAGGGCATCATCCTCAAGGAGAAGGCGCTGCGAATAGCCGAGGAGCTGGGCATGGACGACTTCACCGCTTCCAACGGCTGGCTGGACCGTTTTCGCAGGCGCCACGGTGTGGTGTCCTGCAGTGGTGTGGCCCGCGCCCGGTCGCGAAACCGTGCCCGCAGGACCCCAGCGGCTCCTGCCAGTTCGGCTGCGGTGCCCTCGGAGGGCAGCGGCGGGGGTACAACTGGTTGGCTCGCTGGGGAGGAGCAGCCGCCGTCGGTGGTTGAGGGCTACGCCTCCCAGGACGTGTTCAGCGCCACTGAGACCAGTCTGTGGTATGACCTCCTGCCCAGCCAGGCCCCGGGGCTGTGTGGAAGCGATGGACGGACGCGCCAAGCCACCCAGCGCCTCAGCGTCCTGCTGTGCGCCAACGCAGATGGCAGTGAGAAGCTGCCCCCGCTGGTGGCGGGCAAGTCGGCCAAGCCCCGTGCTGGCCAAGCCGGCCTGCCCTGCGATTATACCGCCAACTCCAAGGGAGGTGTCACCACCCAGGCCCTGGCCAAGTACCTGAAGGCTCTGGACACCCGGATGGCTACAGAGTCTCGCCGGGTTCTTCTGCTGGTTGGTCGGTTGGCTGCCCAGTCCCTGGACACCTCAGGCCTGCGGCATGTGCAGCTGGCTTTCTTCCCACCCGGCACTGTGAACCCGCTGGAGCGGGGAGTGGTCCAGCAGGTGAAAGGCCACTACCGCCAGGCCATGCTGCTGAAGGCCATGGCGGCCCTGGAGAGCCAGGATCACTCAGGCCTGCATCTGGGCCTCTTGGAGGCGCTGCACTTCGTGGCTGCTGCCTGGCAGGCAGTGGAGTCCACAGACATAGCGGCCTGCTTCCGAGAAGCTGGCTTTGGGGGTGATCCTAATGCCACCATCACCACTTCCCTCAAGAGTGAAGGGGAGGATGAGGATGAAGAGGAGGAGGAGGAAGAGGAGGAGGAAGAGGAGGGAGAAGAAGAGGAGGGGGAAGGGGAGGAGGAGGAAGAAGAAGGGGAGGAAGAGGAAGGGGGGGAAGGAGAGGAATTGGGGGAGGAAGAGGAGGTGGAGGAGGAGGGTGATGTTGATGATAGTGATGACGAAGAGGAGGAAGAGGAGGAGGAGAGTTCCTCTGAGGGTTTGGAGGCTGAGGACTGGGCCCAGGGAGTGGTGGAGGCTGGTGGCAGCTTCGGGGGCTACAGTGCCCAGGAGGAGGCCCATTACCCTACCCTCCATTTCCTGGAAGGTGGAGAGGACTCGGAGTCAGACAGTGAGGAAGAGGAGGACGACGAGGATGAGGAAGATGAAGACGATGAAGATGATGAGGAGGATGGTGACGAGGTGCCTGTACCCAGCTTTGGGGAGGCCATGGCCTACTTTGCTATGGTCAAGAGGTACCTGACGTCCTTCCCCATCGATGACCGTGTGCAGAGCCACATCCTCCACTTGGAACATGATTTGGTCCACGTGACCAGAAAGAACCATGCCAGGCAGGCTGGAGTTTGGGGTCTTGGACATCAAAGCTGAGCCACTGGGCTAGCTGTGCCCCCGAGCCAGATTGGCAGCACCAGCCCTGGGTGGAGGACTCTGGGCAGCCGCTGTGGCTGGAGCCAGAGTGGGGAATGGCAGATCCCTTAGCAATGCTTCCCCGTGACAGGCCCGGTCACCTTGGCCGGGCTGGGGCTAAGGTCAGCTTCACTGCCTGCTTATTGCCTCTGTCAGAATCTTCTTTCCTCCCCATTTGCCCCAGGGCTCTGGGCACCAGGTGGGGTGGGTGGGGAGCTGCTCGGTGCTACCACACCATGCCATCAGTGGACTAGACCACAGCAGCAGCCAGGGATGGCCCTGGAAGCTCCCAGCCGGAGAGTGCCTCTTCCTTCTGCCTAACACACCAGGTCTTGGGTTGGGGGGACCCCAAAGCCATTCTGGGAAGGGCTGCAGAAGAAGGTCTAGTCTAGGCCTCACAGGCTGGCAGCCCCACCGCCCCCAGCCTTCTCAAGAAGCACAGTCTCACCATGGACTCCTAGGCCTGCCTCTGCCTGCTTCCCAGCTCCCCAGTTCCTTGGTCTGGCCTAGTCCATGTGACTTTGGCCATGGGTCTTTTTCCAGGTTGGAGGTTTCCAAGAAGCGCTCCAGGGGAATGATGATGGGCACTTCCCTGATGGGCAGCTGCAGGCCCCATGGCTCTCCTCCCTCTCTGGCAGGGCCCCATCCTGGGCAGAGGGGCCTGGGGCTGGGCCAGAGTCCAGCCATCCAGCTGCTCCTTTCCCGGTTTGTATTCAATAAATCTGTCCACCCCCCTTTTGTGGGGGTGAACGTTTTAACAGCCAAGGGTGCATCCTTCATGGTCAACTTGCGTCTCTTTTGGGGGACATGTCCTTCTCAGTTCCCTTTGGTCCTTGCTCTGGAGGGACACGGAAGCAGGTATTGAGAGGGTGGCCTTGACTGGAGTGATGGGCAGAGGCAGCCCTTACCATCATATCAGAATGTTAACTAAGCTTGGGAGGAAGGGATCTTCAGCGTCCCAGGTAGGTTTGAGGAAGACTAGCCTTAAAGAGAAACGTAGGGTCGGGACCAGCAGTTGGTGTAATGGCTATGTCGCTGGACTCCCATGTAGTCAACCACAGTTTCAAGTTCCGGACCCAGTGGCCTAAACTCATGCTGGACACGTGCATGCATGCATGCCCAAGATCCTGAGAAGAATGGAGGAGAAGGGATTGTGGCGTGGCCATCCCCCCAGGGGAGTGTTTTCTCACTTTGTCTCTCCAGTGAGCATGCACATCCTGGATCAAACATCTCTCAAAAAAAAAGGTCCTTGGGGCCAGCAAATAACATACTAGTTATGTCCCACATGGCCAACCACAGTTTTAAGTCCTGGACCCAGTGGCTAAAAACTCATGCAGGGTTTATGTGTGAGTGTGCCCAAGATCCTGGGAAGAGAACGGATTGTGGCCTGGCCATCCCCCTCCAGGGGGTGATTTCTCACTTTCCTTCACTGTCTCTGTCTTCTCTCCAGCAAGCACACATGCCCTAAGACAAAAACCTCTTTTAAAAGTCCCTGGGACCAGCAGATGGTGTAATGGTTACGTCGCTGGATTCCCATGTAGTCCACTGCAGGTAAGAGTTTTGGACTCTGTGACTTAAAAAACTCAACACCGGGCACGTGTGCGTGCAGGTCCAAAATCCTGAGAGGAGAATGGAGAAGAAGGGATCTTGGCTTGACCATCCTCCGGGGTGGGGGGAGTGATCTCTCACTTTCTGCCTCTGTCTCTAGTGAGTACATGCCCCCTATAGAAAAAAAAAAATCTCTCTTAAAAAGAAAAAAAAAATGTCCCTTGCAGGAGTGGGACCAGGACAGAAAGAAGGGTATTGAGACAGCTCCTGTGTTGAGGTTGGAATTTGGAAGGGCATGCCAGGCACCCTTTAGAACCTTTAGTGGGAGACTTTTAGGCCTTTCACTGTTGGCATCTCCGAGTCTGATGGCCAAGCTCAGAGACAGTAGCAAAAAGGAAGTGAAGTTGTTGGGAACAGATTGTACTCCAGAGGTGAGGATGAGTTGGTGACTCCCCGTGTAGTCCAAAGGTGGATGCGGCCCCTTTCTGGATCTACCTCCTTTCTCCTTTCAGGGCTCAGCCCCTCCCTCCCTAACCTTCCCTCACTGAGGGCCTCAGGCCCCAGCGGTTCCAGCCTGGGGATGGCTTGGGCCTGAGCCAGGAAGGCAGCTCTGGGCCCCAAACCGGTTTTCCCACCTCACCTGGGGCTGGCACACCACCTCTGGTTCCTTCTAGATCTCTCTCACCCCCTCTCCCTGCCTAGCTCCTCTCCCCACCCTGGAATGTTAAGAGGTGGGGGAGATCCAGGTCCTTTCTTGTTCCGTGCTTGCCCTGGGTGCGGTTCCTTCTAGAAAGCCAAAGCCACTATGTGTGACTTTGAAATAAGGGGTGACTTCCACTCTTGGCCTGTTGCACTTGGCCCTTTGGCACTCAGGGATCCCCTCCAGGCTTTGAAACTAAGTGACAACAGAAAGCATTTGGGATTCCCCTTGTGTGTACACAGACACACACACACACACACACACACACACACACACACACACGATCCAAGACCTACCAGAAGAGGCCTACCTCCTGGCCTGCTCTAGAGTAAGGAAAGAGTGGCCCAGGTGTCCTCACGTACCAACAAGGCAAATTGCTTCCATTTGTCCCCTGCCAACAAGAAAGCCTCTTTTTCAGGGAACTGAGATAGTTTCATTAGTGATAATACCTGCTGATGTTAACAGGTCCTTGCTGTGTGCAGGCGCACTGTTAAACGTTTTAGATGCTCACAAAACCCCTAATGAGAGGTAAAACTGTGAGAGAACACGATGTTACCAAAGCCATGCTGTCGGTCTGTGGTAGAAGCAAGCTTGTTTCCCAGGCTGACCCCAGAAGTTCCCTTTCACGGAAGGATGTATATCCCTAACCCTCTTAAAGGTAGTGCTGGTTCCTGAAATCAATTTCTGATCTATTATTCTAATGGAATAATAGCTCTTCGGAGGGAGATGTAGGATGTGGAAGTGTCTGAAAGAGCTCTTGCTACTTCTATTTCTATAACCAATTCCCAGTCTCCATGTAAAAGGTCTTATGTACATATTTTAAAAAAATAATTACTTTATTTAACTTTATTTATTTAAATTTGACCAGAAAGGGACAGAGCAAGAGCAAGAGAGAAAGAGGGAAAGCGAGAAAGCAAGCCGCCAGGTCCAGGACTTGAACCATGGTCAGCCATGTGGGAGTCCATTGCTCTTAACCAGCACGCCATCTGCTGGCCCCTGTCTTATGTACATGTTAACTTTTTTTTTTTTTTCCCAGTCTGTAAAGCTCTTTACCAGTACCCTACGGGGACAAGTAGATGAGAACTAGTCCCATTTCACAAAGAAGAAAATAGGGTAAAGGAGTGAAGGCCCAAGGCACTGGTCTCAAACGATTCTCCCCAGCTTCTGGGTTACATATTAACTGCCCCACTGTCAGAAGGAGGGAGTGGCAAGGTGGTATGAACACAGCTTTGGGAAGGGAGCCAGCTAGGAAACACTGTCACCCAACCAATCACGCAGCCCACATGGTTGCAGATTATTAACCCCTGATTCCAGGTTAAGCTGACAGACACTGGGGTGTCTCCTACATTGGGCACTGATAGCTAATGGGCCCAAAGGGGGATCCCAGCCCTGGGGTTGCTGGGAGGGGTCCTGGGGACTTGGTTGGCTTTGGCAGGTCCCAGAGTGGGTCAGCGACTGCTCAGCAAGAGGCGTGGGTGCAGAGCTGATGCCTTCTTGGTAGGAGAGGAAGTCAAGGACACTTAACTTTTTCTTTTCAAAGCTGGGGCCTGAGAAGTAGCGGCAGAAAAAAAAACTACAGCTCCCAGAAGCCTTTGCTTCCAGGAGGGCCTAGGATGGTTGCCATGGTTTCAGAAAACAATATGGCCGCTTCCAGCTAGGCAGTGAGCGGCTGGATTCCGGAGGCAGAGACGGAGTAGACTGTCCGCGGGTCAAAAGAGGAGGTGCTTGAGGGGTGTTGACACTGGGGCCGGGCGCTGGCCTTGCCCAGGGCTCCGATGGCAAGCAGCGTGGACGAAGAGGCACTGCACCAGCTGTACCTGTGGGTAGACAGCATCCCTCTGTCCCGGCCCAAGAGAAACCTCTCCCGGGACTTCAGTGACGGAGGTGTGCGCCCGTGTGTGTCTACATGTCCTGTCCTGTGTGGATGTGCATAAGGAGTGTGTGTGTGTGCACGCTGCCTCCTTTTGTTCATAGGAGTGCGAAGTGGTAATGGTAAGATCTGGCCCCTGAGACTTTGTGGAAGTGTGTACTTGTATGTGTGCTTTCTGCTTGATTCTTCGTGTAATCAATGTGTCCATATGTATGTTTACCTGTGTGCATGTGGTGTGTGTGTGTGCACATATGCGTGTATTTGTCTCAGACCCCCTCTGGGGACTTTAATGACTCACTTGTGCATCTTTGTATGTATTTGTGCATCTCTGTGTTCACTCATTGTTGTGTTCTCTATGTTTGTCTTGTGGGAATCTGAGCATGTGTGTATTCTTATGTGTGTTGACACATTCTGACGCGTATGTATGGGGTCTTACGTGAGATTGTGTAGATGTCTGTTTCTAGGACTATATCCTGAGATTTCAATGACAGAGTATGCATCTCTGTGTATGTGTATTTGGGGAGGCTCTGTGCATATGTGACTCTGTGTTTGCATGTGTTCTATATGTTTGCCCATGTGTTTGTTCTGTGTCTGCACGTTCTGTCCTGTGTATATCTGCAGGGGGATCTTATCACATGAGTCTCTGCTTGTGTGAGTGTGACTCTCTCCCAGGACGTTGGTTTGGAAGTGTGTGTGTGTACGTGGGTACAAATCCAGTTAAATTACTAGGGTGGGGCTGTGGACTCCTGCAGGGCTGTCTTGGAGACTCACTTCCTGGTAGAGGACCTGAAGCCAGGGACCTCAATTTGGCATGGTCCAAGGCAACAGGGAAGGGAGGCAGCTCTTCTGAGCTTTGCTGCAAACGAGTCTCCGCCCAATCACTGACCCCGCTCTCTTTGCCTCCCCCACCTCCTATCTGCATCTCCACCTCTTTACTGGGTTCCCCCACTCTGCTACCCCTGAGTTTCCACACACCCTTCTCTTCTCCCACCTCTCCCTCCTCTGTCCGTCCTCTCACCGTCCATGCCTACTGTCACACCAACTCCCTCAGTCCTGGTCGCAGAGGTCATCAAGTTTTACTTCCCCAAGATGGTGGAGATGCACAACTATGTCCCTGCAAACTCTCTCCAGCAGAAACTCAGCAACTGGGGTCATCTGAACAGGTAGCAGGATGCCTGGGGGCGGGAGTGGGACTCTCCAACCCCCTTCCCTGTTTCCTGGGAAGAGTCTTGAGGCTGCCCAGGCTGAGACTGCATTGGTGGCAGGGTGGGGAGGGCCCCCAGAGAGGTGATAACAAAGTAAGGAGCTCTTCTGTTGGGAAGGAGGTGGGGAACCTCAGGATACCCAAGCAGGAGGACTGAGATGCCCCCTCCCCACCTCAAGACTCAGGACTGCCAGCTTGGCGTCCCCTTTTCTCCCCCACCCCTTGCCCGCCATCCTGTGTCTACCCCGCAGGAGGGTACTGAACAAGCTGAACTTCTCGGTACCTGACGATGTGATGCGCAAGATCGCGCAGTGTGCCCCCGGCGTGGTGGAGCTGGTGCTCATCCCACTCAGGCAGCGCCTGGAGGAGCGGCAGAAGCGCAGGAAACAGGGCGCAGGCTCCTTACAGGTGTCTCTGCTCGGGCTGCTTCTACCTCTGGGCGGGCGGAGGAGTATCCCAGGCGGTGAAAAACCGGGCGTTGGTGATGAGTGTGGGGGCGCCACGCCTGCCTAAAGAGGACTTGGCTTTGAGGACCGCGGTAGGGACACGGGCTCCTCCGGGATGGGTGAGCCCAGGCTCACAGTGGACCCCCCGGATTCTTTCAGGAGCTGGCTCCCCAGGATGGCAGTGAATACATGGATGTGGGTAAGGAGGCCTCTCCCTTCTCTCCCTCCCAGGAGGAGCTTTTCTCCAGCCCTTTCTACCGCTTGATCCCGAGTGGGAGGGAGGGGGAAACCCGAGAAGAGGGTTTAGTACAAACACTTCTGCGTTTTCTTTGTCTCAGGTTTATCCCAGAAGGCACCAGGGGAAGGTGCCCCAGACCCCCAGGGAGGGCGCCAGCTCAGGTAAAGAAGCTAGGAGTTCTGATCTCACCAGCCTTAGGGGTGTCCTCACTAGCTGAGGATAGGGGAGAGGCTGCAAGTGGGAAGGTGGGGAGCGGGGGTGGAGGCACTGGCAAGGTGAGGGCGGGGCTGAGGTGCAGACCTCCTAAGCTGCTTCCTACCCCAGGGGGGCCCGGCCGCCAGCTCCTCGGCCTCTAGGGTATAGCCAGGCGCTGCAGGGCGACCCAAGCTTCGTCCTCCAGATCGCTGAAAAGGAGCAAGAGCTATTGGCCTCGCAGGAGACTGTGCAGGTAAGGACCGTGCAGGGGAGGGCGCGCTGGGACCGCTGGAGGTAAGCGGAGGAACTTGGGTCCCGCAGAAACAGGGGCAGGAGGCAGCAGGCCTTCGGTTTGACCTCTGTGCGGCGCTGCCCAGGTCCTGCAGATGAAGGTGAGACGCCTGGAACACCTGCTCCAACTCAAGAACGTGCGCATCGATGACCTCTCCCGGCGACTCCAGCAGGCAGAGCGCAAGCAGCGGTGAGCGGCGGCACGCGGCGCAGGGACGTCCCAGTACCGGCCACAGCCTAGACGTCGTGACCTACCCATCCACCGACAGATGCAGGATAGGGAGGGCGGAGCCAGCTGCTCGCAAAGCCGCCCGGATCGCGAGCGCCCCCTCCCTTGGGATGGGGGTGAGCATGGGGACGGTGGGAGAAGATCCCTCCGAGCCAAGGCTGGGTACTGAACCAGCTCCTTCCACTCCACCCGGATCAGGAGAATGGACCGCTTTCCAGAGCCCAGAAGTCACGTGCAGAGATCTGGCCTGCTCCTCAAAGCAGTGCCCCACACCTTGGGCCCAGCCTTAAAGCTCCCAGCCCTGGGCTTTGAGGGACAGTCTCCCGGCTCAGTCCATGCCTCCAGAACCAGGTCCCCGCCCAGCTCTGAGGACAGCTGCGTCTCCATCCAGGCTAGCTCTCCATGTCTTCAGCCATGGGGGAAGCTGGCCCATGCAGAAGAAGGGCTCCCTTGCCCTTCCTGGGTGCTCATCTGGGACCCTGCTCGCGGCTGGAGACCGCAGCAGCTCGAGAGGAAGGGGTGAGAAGTAGGATCGAAGACGTCAGCTTTGTCCATCCCAGCTGCCGTCTGTGCTCACTGGCTGCTGTTGGTAGTTTTGGGGCATATGGGAAAGGGCTGCTCTATTAAAGGCATTGTGGTCTCTTTTCTGCACCTGTCTTCTCTTTTGCCTGGATACATGGGGGTAGTGAGGCTCCCACCCCTGCCCCACCCCCTGCACCTGGTATGAAAGAGCCTAGGGCCTCAGAGTGGTTTTCATCCCGAGGGCAGCTGGGTCCTCTTTGACCACTGCTTGGTAGGCTGCTGATATCACTAGAGGTCAGGTTTTGTTCACAATAACAGGCTTTGTTCACATGACAGCCTGACTTTTTATTTATTTATTTGGAGAGGTTTTTGCTATAGAGTGCGTGTGCTCACCAGAGAGACGGAGACAAAAAGCAAGGAATCACCCTCCAGAAGGGATGGCCACACCACAATCCCTTCTTCTCCATTCTCCTCCTGGGATCTTGGGCACATTAGCATATGTACCCAGTGAGTTTCAAGCCTCTGGGTCTGGGACTTGAACTGTGGTTGGCCATGTGGGAGTCCAGCAATGTAACCATTATGTCACCTGCTGGTCCCACAGCCTGACTTCTAACTCTGGTTTTAGAGTGATCCCTAAACCCACCCTCACCATGATCTCTCACACTCACCTTTGACCCGGCCCATGACTGAGTCATAACTGTCTGACTCCAGTGCTACCACACACTGAGCCCAATCCCATGCCCTGAGAGCAAGCTTACTTCCAACCCTGACCAAAGCACCAAAGTCATGGTGTGACTCCAACTCTGATAGCCAGCAGACTGCCAGCAGTGTTGAACATTTTAAAATCCTGAGATCTAGCAATTCGTTCCTAGGCATATACCCAGTACCTACCAGGGGAAAACTTAAGCCCTTCTGATCTGTGTTTTGGGAGACACATCAATGGCAACGCTCATAGCAACACTGTAATAGCAAAAGGACTGAAAATGACGCGTATTAGTTGTCCATTGCCACATAACCGGTTACCCCCAACTTAAAACGGTACATCCTTTTTTGTTTGTTTGTTTTTGAGAGGTTTTTGCTATAGGGCGTGTGTGCTCGCCAGACAGAGAGAGACAGAGAGACAGACAGCAGGAAATCACCCCCTGGGGGGATGGCCACGCCACAATCCCTTCTCCTCCATTCTCCTCTCGGGATCTTGGGCACGCACGCACACGCGCCCGGCGTGAGTTTAAGCCACTGGGTCCGGGACTTGAACCGCGGTCGATTACATGGGAGTCCAGCGACATAGCCATTATGCTAACTCCTGGTCCCGAGAGTTTTTTGCTATAGGGTGCGGCGTATGCATTCACCAGAAAGACAGAGAGAGACAGAGGGACAGAAAGCGAGAAATCACCCCCTAGGGGGGGCCACACCACAATCCCTTCTCCTCCATTCTTCTCTAGGGATCTTGGGCACGCATGCACACATGCCCGGCATGAGTTTAAACCACCAGGTCTGGGACTCGAACTACGGTTGACTACATGGGAATCCAGTGACATAGCCATTATGCCAACTGCTGGTCCCAAAACAGTACATTCTTATTATCTGTTTTCTGTGGGCCAAGAGTCTAGGAATGGCTTAGCTGGGTTCTCTGCTTAAGGGTTTCTAACAAGGCTACAGTCAAGGTATCAGCCAGAACTGTGGTCTCATCTGAAGGCTCAACTGGGAAAGGATCCAAGCTTACTTGGCTGTTGACAGAATTCAGTTCCTGTGGGCTCTTGAACTGTGGGCTTCAGTGTTGGCTGGTTGTTGGCCAGCACCTGCCTTCATTTCCTTCTCATGTGGGCATCTCCAGCAGAGTGGCTCACTTCATCTAAGCCAGCAAGGAAGAGGCTTAGTAGAGTCTGCTAGGAAGGTGGAAGTTACAATCTTATCTAATGTAACCATGGAAGTGACATCTATCACATTTGCACTATTATATTTATTAGAAGCAAGTCACTGGGTCCAGCCCACATCCAGAAGAAGGAGTATCCATGGATGTAAATACCAGAAGGCAAGGATTGCTGTAAGCCATTGTGAAAGCTACAAGGGGGGGACCAGCAGTTGGCATAAAGGCTATGTTGCTGGACTCCCATGTAGTCAACCATGGTTCAAGTCCCAGACCTGGTGGCTTAAACTCACGCCAGGCACATGTACATGCATGCCCATAATTCCAAGAGGAGAATGGAGGAGAAGGGACTGCGGCATGGCCATCCCCCTGGGGGGTGATTTCTCACTTTCTGTCTCTCGGTCTCTCTCTGCCTTTCTGGCGAGTGCATGTGCCTTATAGCTAAAAGCTCTCAAAAAAAAAAAAAAAAAAAAAAAAAAGAGAGAAAGAAAAAGGAAAAAGAGAAGAAAGAAAGAAAGCTACCACAAAGGAGAGAAAAGTAATGAAATGATAAAATCTAATAGTGGTTACTTTTGAGAGGAAGCAAGGAGGAGAGCCACAAGAAGCTCATGAGTAGAAATTGTTTGTGATGGTTTGGTCATTGTGACAGGCGGTAGGTTTATAGGTGTTCACAAGTGAGCCATTTGTGGACAGATGGGAAGACAATTTTATGAACGAAAGACTTTATATAGTCCAATTCAATAATAGTAAAATGTTAATATTACAATCAATATGCTTGGACTGGCTCTGTGGCCTAAAGGTTAAGGGATCTGGAACCCACACAGTTGACCTTGGCTCAAATTTCAGTCTTAGCAGCTTGAAAAACACATTGGGCACATGCACACATGTGCCCCAAATTTACATCCAGGAGAAGGTGTAAATATAGACAAGGGATCATGACATGACCACACCCCATTGGGAGGTTTTCTCTCTCTCTCTCTCTCTCTCTCTGGCAAGCACCCTTTAGCAATATGCTCCCTAATAAATAAAAATTAAAATTGGCCACTTCTCTTGACCTTGGTCTGAGCTTCATCCCTGCACTAAACCTGGTCTTAGGTTAATGCTGACTTCCCCCCAACCCTTTACCTGCCCCAAACCAACTACAAACCCTTCATACACACTGACCCCAGCTCTAGCACCAATCTCTCCATGGTCTATAATAAGTCTTCCGAGTTTTATTCTCTGAAACTTTCATCCTATATGTATGTAACCATACCTATGGACCCCTGTATGTGAGGCTGGCAGAAATGGGTTGTGGAGGGGCCTGGGTACTAGGAAGTGGGGCAGGGTACGGTGACGCAACCCATGGGCAGTCAACTTCCTTTTATAGCCAACTCCTTCACCTTTTCTTTTTCCATTTTTTAGTTTGGTACAGGGTGCATGCGCTCACTAGAGAGAGACAGAGGGAGAGAGAAAGTGAGTAAGCACCCTCTGTGATGTGGGGAATGAACATGCCACAATCCCTATATTCTCCTCTTAGGATTCTGGGCATGCATGTGTTTTTCAAGCTAAATGATCAGCCAGTGGGATCCAGCCACCTTAACCACTGGACCACCTGACCGACCCCTAACTAACCCCTTCCCATGAGAGCTAGAACTCAGTCTCTCACAAGACAGCATTAACCCATTCATGTGGCTAGGACCTCCATGATCCAATCACCACCCACTAGGCCTTTCCACCTCCATTACACCAAAACGTGAAACTCCGGGGGACAAACCATTATCCAATCTGTAACAGTCCTGGAGGTTCATTTGCCTCGACTCCCTGGGCCCAGTATCCCCAAACTCTACCAATCAAACCCCAAGAGCATTTGGTGAAGGTTTCTTGGGACTATGAAGGTGGTTTATATGATATATAACTCTCTTCTTTGGATACTCCTCTTGTTTCCTACACTTCTCTGACAGCCACCTGCCATCTTTCTCTCTCTGTTCCCAATTTTCCTCTCTCTCTCTTTTTAAGAGAGTTTTTTTTTTTTTTTTTTTTTTTTTTTTTTTTGTTTTTTTTTTTTTTTTTTGCTATAGGACACATGCACTCACCGAAGAGTCAGAGAGACAGAAAGCAAGAAATAACCCACTGGGGGAATGGCCACACTGCAATCCCTTCTCCTCCAATCTCCCCTCGGGATCTTAGGAACGCACACACATGCACCCAGCATGTTTTAAGCCTCCAGGTTCAGGACTTGAACCATGGTCAACTACGTAGGAGTCTAGCGACATAACAATTACACCATCTGTTGGCCTCTCTCCTCTCACCTTTCTGGCCCAAACTAAATCTGACTTCATCTGGCTCATTTATTAATTCCTCAAATGTTTATTCAGTGCCTATTATATACTAAAAGCCAGGAGCACAAAGATGAGTGTAAAACATGTTTTGTTTCCCCTAGTATTCACATTTCTGTAGGAGAGAAAGGCATATATTTAAAATTATGTATTTAATGTTTTGAATAAACCATACACATGGCTTTTTAAGAAACACAGAAAAAGTCAGGACCAGCAGTTAGCATAATGACTATGTCACTGGACTCCCATGTAGTCGACCGCGGTTCAAGTCCCAGACTCGGTGGCTTAACACTCACACCCGGCGCGTGTGCATGCGTGCCCAAGGTCCTAAGAGGAGAATGGATGAGAAGGGATTGTGGCTTGGCCATCCCCCCTGGGGAGTGATTTCTCGCTTTCTGTCTCTCTGTCTCTCTCTGTCTTCCTGGTGAGCGCACACGCCCTATAGCAAAAAAAAGAAAAAGAAAAAAGAAAAAAAAAAACTCTCCAAAAAAAAGAAAAAAAGAAAAGAAAAGAAAAGAAAAGAAAAGAAAAGAAAAGAAAAGAAAAAGAAACACAGAAAAAGTGAAAAGTCTCCTTATTCCTTACCTACCTCTAACAGGTAAACTGTATCTTTAGTTTTTGCATATCCTTTCAGAATGTCTTTATGTGAATATAAACAAACATGCATATTTGCTATTTTACCTCCATGTTTTAAAAAAAACATACAGGACAACATGATTTTTCACTCTACAAGATCTTCTGTAGATCTGTGGCAATTAATTTTATGTGTCAAGTGACTGGGCCACAGGCTGCCCAGATATTTGGTCAAGCATTCTGAGTTTTTTGTGACAGTGTCTTGAGATGAGATTAACATTTTTTGTGGCATGTGTGTGTGTAGTGTTTTATTTATTTATTTATTTATTGCTAAATGCCATGTTTATTCTGCTAATAAGGTTCAGAAATGTACAGACACAACTCATAGGCTAAGCATTGTGACTTCACAACTACACAAGCAGCAATGACGACTTCGAGGCACATTAGCCAGCCACTTGATGAATGCGAATGTAGTGAGAATGGATCACAATCAGTTTGTTCCTCCAACTCATGGGCACATTCTCCTGCTCTAATCTTTAAGAACCTTCACTAGGTCGGCCACCTTCTTGCTGCTCAGCACCTCAACAAACGTGAGAGCAAATTCAGAGCTGGTCCCAGGACCACAGCTTGTAAGAATCAGACCATCCTTTTTCACACATTCCCAGAGTAACTGTAATGACTTCCATTCATCATTTTGTCTTCAGCAAGTGGGTGTGTTGTAACTTTGTTTCTGAAGCCTATTCCAGGAGCCAACAGGCCAGTAGGCCCTGCACAGATGGTGGCTACCAGGCCCTTCCGCTTTTCCTGCTCCTTCAGGATCTCTTTCACGGCAGTGGACTCATAAATTCTGTGCACCCCGATTACCTCCTGGTAGAACCACCTCGTCATAGGGTCCCTCTTTTTTGCATCTTCAAGACTGACATCAGGACAAAAGACAACATCACAACTACCCTGCACTGGGTCTTTTCCAGCCAGGCCAGCAATGGTGACCTTAATCCCAGCTTGCCTCATGACATCTACAGGGATCACTGTCTCCATTTCCTCTGCTCCTTTAGCCAGGATGACCAAAGCTCTTTTTGAAGCTATTTTTATGTTATATATATATTTTCTTTCAAAAAAAATTTTTTTTAATATTGTCCTCGGAAAGAGGATATATCAGATATTAAACTGATAAGGACAGATACTACACCAGATCTTAGCCAAAAGGCTGAGAAGCAATCAATGTTATATATTTTAAAGACCCAAACCATTCTAAACGGGTATGTGTGCCTTGTTTTAAGAGAGATTTTTGCTATAAGGTGCGTGCACTCACCAGAGACACAGAGAGAGACAGAGAGAGAGAAAGCGAGAAATCATTCCCCAGGGGGATGGCCACACCACAATTCCTTGTCCTCCATTTTCCTCTTGGGATTTTAGGCATGAGTACACACATGCCTGGCATGAGTTTTAAGCTGCTGGGTTTGGGACTCAAACTGTGGTTGGCCATGTGGGAGTCCAGTGCCTTAATCATGATGTCTCCTCTTGGCCCCTTGTTTTTTTTTTTTTTTTTTTTTTTTTTTTTTTTTTTTTTAATTTGCCAGAGTGTATGTGCACTTGCTGGAGTGAGAGAGGGGGCTGGGGAACGAGAAAGCACCCCCGCATGAGGCACGGTGGTTGTGCCTTTTTGGATTTGAGGCATGAAGGCATGTGCACCTGGTGTGCTGCAGGGACTCAAACCGCATGGTTGGCCACATGTGATCCAGCTCTGGTAACCACTATGCCATAGGCTGGCCCCATTTTGTTTTATTATTTCACAGGATCTGTCTGTATTACAATACTCCTGCCTCAGCCTTCCGAGTAGCTGGGACCACTGGCATGTGCCACCACGCCTGACTCGGACAGCACGTCACTATATTACCCATGCTGGCCATGAGATCGTAGTCCTCCTGCCTCAGCTTCCCAAGCAGCTGGGACAACTGTCAGACTGGCTTTTTAGGGTGGACTGGGAACCAGACCGGGTCTCTCATGTGGCCTCAGTCTGCAGAGTAGTGTGTGCTGCTGCTGCCATGGCTGGGCTGAGGTTAACATGTTTTTTGTTTGTTTTGTTTAGTTTTGGTATAGGGCATTTGCGGTCACCAGAGAACGAAAGTGAGAGAAATCACCCCTTGGGGGCAGGCAGGTGGTGTGGTGGTTAAGGGCGCTGGACTCCCACAGGGCTGACTGAAGTTTGAGTCCCAGACCTGGCAGCCTTTTTTCTCTTTCTTTTTCTTTCCTTTTCTCTCTGTTTCTTTTTTTTTTCTTTTTTTTCCCTTTCTTTCTTTCTCTCTTTTTTTATTTTGCACATATGGCATATTTGGTTTATTATTACATCTTCGATGTTTACAAGAGTTTATGGTTTAGGGACCAGCAGTTGGCTATGTTGCTGGACTCTCACGAGTCTCGGACCCGGTGGCTTAAACTCATGCTGGGCGCGTGTGCGTGCGTGCCCAAGATCCCGAGAGGAGAAAGGAGGAGAAGGGATTGTGATGTGGCCATCCCCCCTGGAGGGTGATTTCTCACTTTCTGTCTCTCTGTCTCTTTCTGGCGAGTGCACACGCTCTAGAAAAAAAAAATAGAGTTTATGGTTTACAAAATATTAGCAAATATTTGCTGAATGAATAAGCCAAATCGACCTTCAGAGGATACCTCACGTAGAAAGTCCTCACTGCCCTGGGAGACAGCCTGCAAACTGCAGGCCATCTCCTGAATTCCTGGGTGACGATTGCAGGCTGCCATATCAGTGACAGTAGTCCCATATTTTTTTTTAGGTATAGGGGGTTTCTATCTGCTGTGAACTCTTTCCTGGTGTCTAACAAGATACGATTCATCAGTAAATACTTTACCACATTCAGAACATTCATAAGGTTTTGTCCAGTGCGGGTTTTTTTTCATGCAAACTGAGGTTTAGCTTCCAGCTGACGGATTTTCCACATTCATTACATCCAAAAGCCCTCTTTCCACTGTGAATTTTCTGATGGATATAAAGGTTTGACTTCTTTTTTTTTTTTTTTGGAGAGGTTTTTTTTTTTTTTTTTTTTTTTTTTTGCTCGTGGCACGTGCGCTCGCCAGACAGAGAGAGACAGAGAAACAGAAAGCGAGGAATCACCCCCCAGGGGGGATGGCCATGTCACAATCCCTTCTCCATTCTCCTCTCGGGATCTTGGGCACGCACGCACACGCGCCCAGCGTGAGTTTAAGCCTCCAGGTCCGGGACTCCAACTGCTGTCGACTACATGGGAGTCCAGCGACACGGCCATTATGCTAACTGCTGGTCCCATAAAGGTTTGACTTCTGAAAGAAAGCTTTCCCACATCTATGACACTCATAACTTGTTTCCCTCCACCCCCAGGATAGATTTTTCTTTTTTTAATGTTAAATGAGGCTTTTCTTCTGGATAAAGGTTTTGCCACATAGATTACACTCATGAGCTCTCTCCCCAGCATGCATTTTCTCATGATCGGTCAGATTTGATTTCTGGGAGAAGGCCTTCTCACATATGTTATATTGATAGGGTTTCCTCTCCCTGTGTGTTCTCTGGGGTCTCACAAGATCTGACTTGTAAATAAAAGCTTCTGCACAGTCATTACCTCTAGAAGGTTTTTGTCTGGTGTGAGCGTTTTTATGTTGATTGAGAGTTGAATTCTGCTCAGAGCACTTCTCACATTTGGTAGGCTCATCGGCTTTCTCGGCGTTATGAACTTCCTCACGATCCATGCAGGCTGATTTCCAGGAAAGGCTTTCCCACAGACCTCACATGGACAGGGGTTCTCTGCAGTATGAATTTTCTGGAGGAGATTTGGCTTCTGTGTGTAGGCTTTTCCACACTCATCGCACCTGTAGAGTCTTCCCTCCGTGTGTGCTTTCTGGTGTTTATTGAGCCTCCACGACTCACGGGATGCTCTTTCACACGTAGTACACGCGAAGGATTTCTCGTTCAGATGCACTCTCAGGTGCACTCTGCAGGCACGCCTTTGAGACGAATAACTTCCTACAGGCACTACAACCAAAATGGTTCCCTGCAAGTCTGAATGGGTTATCACCACCTGATTTATTATGTCCATTATGTTTGTAAGAATTACTTTTTACACAACTTTTTATATTGAAACAATGTTTCAGGAGCAGCAATTGGCGTAATGGCTATGTCGCTGGACTCCCATGTAGTCAACTGCAGTTTGAGTCTCAGATCTGGTGCTTAAACTTACATCGTGTGCGTGTGCGTGTGTGCCCAAGATCCTGAGAGAATGGAGGAGAAGGGATTTTGGTGTGGCCATCCCCCTGGGGGGGTAATTTTTCCTTTCTGTCCCTCTGGCGAGCTCACGTGCCCTATAGCAGAAACCTCTCAAAATAAATAAATAAATAAAATATAGAAAGAAACTATGTTTCAAACGGCTTCTGCTCTGAACCATGCCCTTGTGGAGGACAATTTCACAATATCAAGATTACAAATGCAGGGACCAGCAGTTGGTGTAATGACTACGATGCTGAACTTCCATGTAGCCGACTGTGGTTTGAGTCCCGGACCCGGTGACTTAAACTCACGCCGGGCACATGTGCATGCGTGCCCAAGATCCCGAGAGGAGAATGGAAGAGAAGGGATTGTGGTGTGGCCATCTCCCCTGGGGGGGTGATTTCTCGCTTTCTGTCTCTCTGTCTCTCTCTGTCTTTCTGGCGAGTGTACATGCCCTATAGCAAAAACCTCTCCAAAAAAAAAAAAAAGATTACAAATGCATATATTTTTTGACCTAGCAACCTCAGTTCAGGAATTATTATATAGATATACTTGCATACCATACTAGCTACTTGCACACATAATTACTAAATTATGGATGTATGAGTTTATTCATCACTGCATTTTGTTATTAATAACAAAAAATGGGCCATATTCAGAGAATCTTGAAGTAATATCATTTGTTTTCAGTAAAAACATGTCTTTAAATTTGTCACGTTTAACACCTTTTTGCTTAGCCGATGCTCTCTTGCTGGGTGATGTAACTCTGCCGAGATCTCCTCCACACCTGGGGACCTCCAGGCCTGTTCTTCAACCTCCCCATCGTTCTCTGCACCGCGGCTCCTCAGCTCTTCCTCTGCTGCCCACGGCTCATCGCCTTGTTCCACCCTGGAGATCACATCAGGCTTGGTGGCCTCCTCCCGTCCTGCTGAGACCAGGCTGCTGGAGCTCTCTAGCATCACCTCCCTGTACAAAGTTCTCTGTTCAGGGTTGAGCCACCGCCACTCCTCTGGGGTGAAGGTCACAGCGATGTCTGCAAAGGTCACCTTTCCCTGAGAAATGTTCATTCCCTGTTATTTCCAGTCAATATAGTCTTGGGAAGGAAGATCTCCAGTAGAGTTTGGTATAAACTGGCAAGTTGGTTTCCAAGCCTGCGGTCTTTTTATTGGGTGGACTGGCTATGAAGACATTTATACTGAAAATCTAGACTAATCATGGCTTGCATTCTCACTTTCTCTCTCTCTGGTCAAAATAAAATAAATAGATAAAGTTAAATAAAATAATAATTATTTTTGTTTGTTTTCCGGAGAGGTTTTTGCTATAGGGCGCATGTGCTCGCCAGCCAGACAGAGAGAGACCCAGAGACAGAAAGCGAGAAATCACCCCCCCCAGGGAAGATGGCCATGCCGCAATCCCTTCTCCTCCATTCTCCTCTCGGGATCTTGGGCACGCACGCACACATACCCGGCATGAGTTTAAGCCACCGGATCCGGGACTCGAACCGCAGTCGACTATGTGGAAGTCTAGTGACATAGCCATTACGCTAACTGCTGGTCCCCTCTCTCTCTTTTTAAGACACACAAAATTCCTTTTTTTTTTTTTTTTTTTTTTTTTTTAAAGAATTCTTTATTGAGGGGACCAGCAGTTGGCGTAATGGCTATGTCACTGGACTCCCACGTAGTCAACAGTGGTTCGAGTCCTGGACCCTGTAGCTTAAACTCATGCCAGGTGCGTGTGTGTGTGCCCAAGATCCCAAGAGGAAAATGGAGGAGAAGGGAATGTGGTGTAGCCATCCCCCTGGGGGGGGGGGGGATGATTTCTCACTTTCTGTCCCTCTGTCTCTCTCTGTCTTTCTGGTGAGTGCACATGCCCTATAGCAAACACCTATAAAAAAAATTATTTATTGGGACCAGCAGATAGCAGAATGGTTATGTCGCTGGATTCCCAGTCGACTGCAGTTCGGGTTTCACACCCAGCAGCTTAAACTCATGCCAGGTTCATGTGTGAGTGTGCCCAAGATCTCGAGAGGAGAATGGAGGAGAAAGGATTGTAGCATAGCCATCCTCCCTGGGGAGGAGGGTGATTTCTTGCTTTCTGTCTCTTGGTCTCTCACCATTTTTCTGATGAGTACACATGCCCCATAGCAAAAAGCTCTCTTAAAAAAAAAAAGAAGTATTTATTTAGTTTTATTTATTCATTCATTTGTTTTAGTTTAACCAGAGAGAGACAGAGAGAAAGTGAGAAAGCAATCCACCAGGTCCAGGGCTTGAACTGTGGTTGGCCATGTGGGAGTGTCCAGTGCCTTAACTACCACGCAACCTGCTGGTCCCCCAAATGTCTTTTGTCTGCACAAAGTTTATTTAATCAGTCCTCTATTTATGGACATTTGTTATTTTCTGTCTTTTGTTATTAATAACAAAAATGCAGCAATGAATAAACTCATACATCCATAATTTAGTAATCATGTGTGCAAGTAGCTAGTATGGTATGCACATATATCCATATGATAAATTTCTGAACTGGGGTTGCTAGGTCAAAAAATATAAGCATTTGTGCTGGGACCAGCAGTTAACGTAATGGCTATGTCGCTGGACTCCCATGTAGCTAACCGCGGTTCAAGTCCCGGATACGGTGGCTTAAACTCACACCGGGTGTGTGTGCATGCGTGCCCAAGATCCCGAGGGGAGAAGAGAGGAGAAGGGATTGTGGCGTGGCCATCTCCCCTGGGGGGGGTGATTTCTCGTTTCTGTCTCTGTCTCTCTCTGTCTTTCTGGCGAGCGCACGCGCCCTATAGCAAAAACCTCTCAAAAAAAAATATATATAAGCATTTGTAATCTTGATATTGTAAAATTGTCCTCCACAAGGGCATGGTTCAGAGCAGAGGCTAAAGAGTGGTGGCTCAGGGTGGTGCATAGTGGTTGGAAAGCTGAACTCTTACACGGTTGACCACAGTTTGAGTCCCAGTCCCGGGGGCTTGAAACTTACACTGGGTGTGTGTGCATGTGTGTCCAAAGTCCCACCAGGACAATGGAGGATAATGGATGGCATGTGGCCATCCCCTCCCCCGGGGGGGGTGGTTTCTCACTTTCTCTTTCTCTGTGTCCCCAGCAAGTACACATGCCCTATAGCAAAATCTCTAATAAATAAATAAATAAATAAATAAATAAATAAATAAAAAAATAAAAAATAAACAGACTGGCAACTCATTGTCCTGCTTTGCGTGGTTTGTTCTGTGTAGCATTTTTGCAAAATTAATTGTTAATTTTTTTCTCTTTCCTTCTTCTTCTGTCAGAGAATGCACTCACTAGAGACAGAGAGGAAGACAGAGAGAGAGAAAGCACTCCCTCAGAGGAGCATGATTATGTCTCAATACTTTTTCCCTCCATTTCCCCATTCCATTAGGATGTGTGGCACACCTGCACGAGCACCAGTGCACTTTCCAAGCTGCCAGGGCTGGGATTTGATCTGTGGTTTGCCATATGAGATCTGGCTTCCTATGCAGTTTAACTGCTCCACTACTGGGCTGGCCCTAATAGTTCAGTTTTATGTTGATGAGAATGTAAAGCAATTGTAACTCTCATACTATGCTCATGGGAGTGTAAATATGGTTTGTCATTTCAGAAAACAGTTTGGCAGTTTCTTATAAAATTATACACATGTCAATGCCATTGTGTCAGCTAGAGTTCTATCAGAGGAGCAGAAGGGATTTGTTACAGGGATTTGACTTCTGGTAATTGTGGGAGCTGACTGAAGAGTCTCTGTCAGCTATTGCTCTTGCATCTGACTCCTGAGCTTAAGTTTATAGGCCAGGGGGCCGGCAGGTGGTGTGGTGGTTAAGGGTGCTAGACTCCCACATGGACAACCACAGTTCGAATCCCAGACCTGGCAACTTGCTTTCTCACTTTCCTTCTCTCTCTCTCTATCTCACTCTGTCCCTCTCTGGTCAAATTATAAATAAATGAAGTTAAATAAAATAATTCTAAAAAACAGAGTCCACAGGCCAGGCAGCTAGGAAAGGAAGATGGATATAAAGTAGGGAGAGAAAGGACAAGGTGGAGTCCATGAGTGCAAGCTGGAACCCTCAAGGACAAACTCCAACCCATGTCCGTTCTCAGCGCCTCCAAACTCAAGGTGAGAAAACTGCAGAAGAAGCTGGCACTCTTTGGTATCTGGCCCAGGAGCCAGAGAGGTGGAGGGAGATCCAGGAAAGGTGCAGCAGTTGCAGACTGGCTGCTGCCCCGGGTCAGGGAAGGGAGCCAGCAGATCAGCACCTGTGAGCACGGGCTATAGAGCTCCTGCCCAGACCTTGCAAATGTAAAATCCAGGACTGTCGTTGCTTTTCTTCCACCCTCCAAATCTCATGCACCAATATCTGTTTTGGCCCACCCTAATTGGAAACATGAAAGATAATTTGAAAAAATGTAGCTTTTTCTAGCTAAGTTGACATGTTTTAATAAAGAAACCACAGCTATTCCCCAGCAGTTCCACACCTAGATATCTGCTTAATACAAATATATACATATGTTTGCCAAGGACAAGGTACTAGAATAAAATATATATTATTTTTGCATCAGGCTACTTTTTAAAAAATTTAACTTTATTTATTTGTTAGTTGTAATTTGACCAGAGAAGGACAGAGTGAGCAAGAGAGAGGGAAAGTGAGAAAGCAAGATGCCAGGTCCAGGACTCGAACCGTGGTCAGCCATGTGGGAGTCCAGTGCCCTTAACCACCATTCCACCTGCTGGTTCCCGCATCAGGCTACTTTAAAAAATAATTTAGGGGAACCAGCAGTTAACGTAATGGCTATGTCGCAGGACTCCCACGTAGTCGACCGCGGTTCGCGTCCCGGACCCGGTGGCTTAAAACTCACGCCGGGTGCGTGTGCGTGCGTGCCCAAGATCCCCAGAAGAGAATGGAGGAGAAGGGATTGCGGCGTGACCATCCCCCTGGGGGGTGAATTCTCGCTTTCTGTCTCTATGTCTCTCTCTGTCTGTCTGGTGAGCGCATGCGCCCTATAGCAAAAATCTCTCCAAAAAAAAAAAATTAAACATTTTATTTATTGTTATTTTAAAATTTGCTATATGCCACGTGTAGTCACCAGAGAGAGCTAGGGAAAGTGAGAAAACAAGTCACCTGGTTTGGGACTTGAACTACGGTTTCCCATGAGGGAATCCAGCACCATAACCACCATGGTAAAAGGTGTGTGTGTTTCTGTAGGGAAATAGAGAGAATGAGAAAAAGAGCAATAACGTGAGAAATCATCCCCTATCTAGGGATGGCCATACTGCAGTCCCTTCTCCATTCTCTTCTAGGAATTTTGGGCATGCACGCCCAAGCACTCGGGATGTTTTTCAAGCTGCTGGGTCCAGGACTCAAACCGTACAGTCAGCCTTAGCCTCCATGCCCCCTGTTGGCCTGTGTCAGGCTACTTTTGTCTGTGAGAATCTTTCATCTTGTGGTTGTTCTTTGTCACTGATGTACAACACACCATTGTATAAATATAGTGTAATGGGCCCATCCTCTGTGCCCAGACTGTGGAGCAAGACGTTGATTGAGGTTTGAGTCCTCAGCCCAGCTGGCCTAAAAACATTGCAGGTACATGAACCCAGGATGCTAGTGGGCTGGAAGGCTGGACGAAGGGGATCATGTTGTGAACAAGCCCACAAAGGGTACCCCCCATCTCTCATGTGCATACATGCTCTCTATCATGAATATAAATATATATACATACATGTAAATATAGTGCAATACATTTACTCATCCTGTCGTTGTTAGACTTTTGCATTATTTTCAGTTTGGGGCTATTACAAATGGTACCGCCACGGAGATTCATATACGTGTCTTCCAGTATATAATTAAGAGGTGAATTACTGGGTCATAAAGCAGTTTTATTAGATACTGCCAAATAGTTTTCCAATGAGTTTATAGTTATTTAATTTGTATTAAAAAAGAATAGCACCCAGAATTCCCTGTGTTTGGAGCTGGTGCAGGTGTTTTACTCGTGCTCAGTCTGTTCTCCTAACCTGAAGTTACTCTCAATTCCCTCCCATATTGCCCCCATTTCCAACCTGGTAGGGGCTGTGGCCTCCCTTAACAGAGTCCAGCTCTGGTAAGGCCCTTTGCATAAGAAGCCCTGAAGCCTCAACACCATCGCTGTTAACACACGGTTTTCTTGGTACATGGGCCGACTGGGCAGCGATGGAGCAGCCATATAACATCTACTGGCTCATTCTGGGCAAGAGGAATAGGAGGAACCATCTGCGGCCTTCCCTGAAAACATGCAGTATCCCCAGGCATGGACAGCTCTGTACTGCAGGTCCTTCCAGTTGGCCAGACCGCCCAGTGCCTGGGACTGTGGGAGTGTTTGGCAGAAACAAGAGACCACAGTTCTCTTCATGTCCTTTCCACAATCCTCCATGAGTGCCTTCCGTTCCACACAGCCCAGCACAGTGGCTTGCTCACCGTATACTCTTGGCAAATGTTTGGCAAAAGGAATCGACAATTAGGAATAGCTCCAGACAGCAGGCAGTTAACAGCCAGCCTGTGTGTTTGAGAGAGCTCACATCAGGAGCAGTTTTTAAAAAATTATTTTACTTAACTTTATTTATTGTTATTATTATTATTTTCCAGTTTGATCAGACAGAGAGAGAGGGAAAGTGAGAAAGCAAGCCACCAGGTCCAGGACTTGAACCACAGTCTGCCATGTGGAAGTCAAGCGCCTTTAACCACCACGTCACTTGCCAGCACCCCCCCCCACTTTTTTTTTGTAGAGGTTTTTACCTTAGAGCATGTGCGCTTACTGGAGATAGAGAGACAGAGACAGTGAATGAGAAAGTGAGAAATCACCCCCCAGGGAGATGGCCACACTGTAATCCCTTCTCTTCCTGGGATCTTGGGCATAGGTGCACACGTACCCAGCGTGAGTTTTAAGCCACTGGACCGGGGACACAAACCACGATTGGCCACGTGGGAGTCCAGTGACATTCCTCTACACCATCTGCTGGCTCAAGGAACAGTTTTCAGAAGTTGGCTACAAAGACTTTATATGATGGTGGGCCTTAATTTGGTTGAAAGGAGCGTGAGCGTTGGCTATGAGAAAAGCACTAGAAGGGCATTCCAGGTAGAAAGATAGCATAAAACCGGGGAGAGGATTACAACCAAATACACAGACCCAGAAAGGAAAATAAATGCAAGAAATAGTGATTGTGGGGGACTATGGTAAATTTAGGTGCCCTCAGAGGGCAGCTACCACTTGTCAGTCCATGGTGCCAGACTGGAGTATGAGCCCTTTTTAGATCTTCCAATATTTCAAAAGAAGCCTAGAGAATAGATTCCTGGGCCAGCTGGGTGGTCTGGTTAAGGGAGTTGGATGGTCCACCACAGTTCAAATCCATCCTTCAGCGTGAAAAACACCAGGCACTGTGCATGTGTGTCCCAAATTCTAACAGATTGGCCACAAGAAAAAGGGATTGTGGCATGACCACGCCCCACTGGGGGTCCTTTCTCCCTCTCACTCTTTCCTCTCTGTCTTTCTGGATGGCACTGGTGCCCTGTGGCAATCAAAGAGAAAGAGAGAGAGAGAGAGAAGGAAGGAAGGAAGGAAGGAAGGAAGGAAGGAAGGAAGGAAGAAGGGAGAGAGGGAAAGAGGGAGGGAGGGAGGAATCAGATTCCTGATTTTCAGAAAGAGGGAAGGGGAGAAAAACTTAAAAGCCCATGTGAGCGTAACAAACCTTCTGCAGGCTACTTTGAGCCCACTGTCTGCCAACTTCAGACCTTAAAGAAAAGAAAAGGGAAAAATGTGTGTGTGTTGGGGTTGGGGGAGGGTAGTGGAGCGTATGGAATGGTGGGAGTGGGCAGTGAGTGGGCAGCAGTGGGCTGAGACCAAGATGTAGAAAGCACCCAATGTCCAGGCTGGAGGACAACATCTCAAATGCCTGAGAGCGCAGGAATGACCCGAAATGCTGCTAAAGTTTGTGAAGTTTCGCTGCAGTCAATCTTAGAGCACAGCGCTTTGGAGCAGGCGTAGGAGGCGGAGGCGAGGGAAACAATAGCTCAGAAAGATTAATTTGCCAACAGGGGGCGAGCCGGAGTGTAGAACGCAGGTTAGGGACCTCTGGAATCCCGCCGAGGGTGGGAACCCTGAGATCTTCTCAAAAGCAGAGACCCTGGTCCTTCCAAAAGAAAGTTGGCCTTCAGCCATCCAAGCGCCAGACCGCTACGTGCTCCAGACCGCTCCTCCGCCAGCGCTGTAGGGAGTCTGTCTCCGACCGCGAAGTGGAGGGGTGTTCACGGACCCGCAGGCAGAGCGGTGGCAAGAACACCTGAGTACCCACGGGCCACGCCCCTCGCTCCCCGCCCCGTGGAGGCGGCAGCATACTCCCCGCGGTACCGCGCTAGGCACATCCCGCTGCCATAGCGACCGCCTCCATGGAGACCAGGAAGGGGCTGCGGTCCCGGGGGCGCGGCACCGGCTCTCCCAACCCCCACCCCGCGTGCCTTCTTTGTCTGATGCTTATCCACCCCGGCTGGGCTCCCAGGACGCGTCTTAGGGCTGAGCGGGGGCGCTTCCTCCGAGGGAAGGGGACGGGATGGAAGGGGAAGAGGCCGAAACCCGGGGGTCGGAAATCGGAACGGATGGAGGTTCTCCAGCTATTGGACTAGACTAACGTGACCCATGTCCACTGCGGATGCGGGCGTGGAAGCCTAGGGTGAAAATCGAGCCCTGAACTCCGCTTAACCGTCGCCCGAGCGGGCGAGGCCCAGGGGAGGCTCCTCCCAAGTGGGGGCTGAGGCGGGTGTTGCAACCCCCCAGCCCGCCACCCCCGCCGCAGCAGGTGGGACAGGGCGGGACCTATCCGAGGTTCTTTTCTCTCTCCCGTCAGTCCCATGCTGGCCCTCGGCCACGTCTGGCGGCCGACACCCTCATCGCGAGAACTCGCGGAGCCCGGGTAGGCGCGGGCTCGCAGGACGCAGCCGCAGCGCCCCCTGCACGTGACGCAGGAGGTTCCTCTCTCGCAGGCGCTCCAACTGAGCCGCTTCATTGGGCCGAAGCATCCCTCGCCCCACCCCCCTGTCGACCAATGGGCGGAGGCGGGGGCGTGCCCTGAGGCGGGCTGCCGCCGCGCGGGGCTCCCTTCCTCGTGCTCGTCGTTGAGCCCCGCTGCCGCCGCAGCCACCACCGTCGCCACCGTCATTGTCGCGGTCGTCCCTGGCCAGGTCGGCCCCGACGTGCGGCCCGCAAGGTGAGACAGTCCCTCCTCTCCCCGCTTCCCGGTTCCTTCTGGCTGTCTGATAGCTCCTCCTGGCCCCGGTGAAGGCATTCGGGGCTGGGAGCCCACCGGCGGCGATGGTAGGACTAGGGCAGGGGGCTCCGCTGTCCGGGCCGGGCCTGGAGGTCTCCACACGGCCTGAGCTAGGGCGATGTCAGGTCCGGGGGACGCGGCTCCCAGTTAGCTGGTGGACAAGGGGGTTCCGCAGGGCGCTGTCGGGGGGCATGAATGGCATTGTGAGGGTGGGGGCTTAGTGGGTCAGCCCCCTCCGCCGCCCCCCCTCCCGCCTCCCTGCTATTGCCACCGCCTCGCTGTATGACCTTGGATGATAGCCTCTGAGCCTCCCAGACCTCGACACCCTCAGGGTGGAGGGCGGAGATGTCTGGAAGTGCGGGCTCCGGAGACTCCTGCGTCAGCCGAGGTGAGGGTGCAGAGGGCACAGGATTATCTGTGAGGGACAGAGCCGGCGTCTCCTGACTTGGGACGAGTATGATGGGGACACTTTCAGCTGCGTTTGTCTCCCGACGAGATGAGAACGGGGAGGAGATGGGGGTGCCACACCCACGGGGCGGTGGCTGGAGAGGATATAGGGTCCTACACTAGGGCCCCTGGTGCCTCTAGGGGCTTGCCCTCCCTCCCCCGCCCCCAGCAGAAGGGATTAGATTTAGGTTCTGGGCCAGTGTTCCCATTAGTGTGCAGGGCCCTACTGGACTGGGAAGGAAGGCCTCGCTTGCCTTTTCTTTTGAACCTGGGCACAGGGAAGTGGGAGTAGCGTGTTTCTTTGCTCCAGGAAGCTCAAGAAGGTCAGGGGCAGTTGTCACCCCCTGGACCCAGCCTGGCACCTGCTTCTTGGGGCCTCTGGCCACTGGTGGGGAAGGGAGGGGGAATCCTGGATGGGACAAGCAATCTGGGGGCTAGAGAGGGTTAAGCATCTTCTAGCTGAGGGAGGATGAGGCTGGGCAGAGGAGGGCCACTTGGGAGGCAGGAGGATGTGGGTGGTGGAGGTCTCTTCTCCATTTCACTTTCCCCCTGCTCTGGACTTGCACCTTTGACCTGCTGGAGGGAGGTGATGTCAGGTCACATCAAGGCTGAGTTGGTGTGAACCACACCTGACCTCCAGCCTGACCTTTCCAGACCTGAAGTGGGAAGTCCCAAGTGGGGCTGCTGCCCAGTCCTATGTCAGGATCTGGGATTCAGCAGGTTGGGGTGGCCCCATCTTAAGGCTTCAGTGAGTGTTCTTATGGGCTTGAGCTTCAATGGGAGGCTAGATGATGCTTCTGCTGGACTGAGTGTTTGAGCCAAGATTGAGCCCCAGGATGGGGGCAGGAGAGAGGTAGGAAGGGGAATATTGTGGAGTTTCTGGCTCGGAGAAAGTCCTTGGGTCAGATTGAGAATAGGGATTGAGAAATGAATGAGAAATCTAAGAGGTAGAGGGCATCCAGCCACATGGCAAGGAGAAGCTTGGGCTGGCCCTGTAATGCTTGGGGGGCTGCCTGTGGGGCAGAGATGTGGCATGTGGGTGCAGGAGGGAGGTAGGCTTGGGAGCCTCTTTGTCATGGACAGGCTGTGTTTGTCCCTCCCTCCAGTCTGGAGCCTTGGGCCCCAGTGAGGACAATCTGGAGTAGCAGGTCCCTATCCCCTCTGGGACAGAAGTTGGGGAGCTGGTAATTCTGGGTTTCTGCATAACCATCCATCTTTCTGTCCGCTTGCTGTGCAGTCTTGCCGCAGCCCTTTTCTCTAAAGTAGAGAGGGACCTGAGCTGGCAGCTCTCTGTTCATTTTTCGAGAGCAACTGAGAGCCAGAAAGCCCCCGAGGCCTTGTCTCAGCTTTCCAGCCCTCCCCATCCCGTGACAGTCCTGGGTCCCATGCCTGATCTGTTGACAGCTCATGGGGAGGCTGCTGGCGGATCACTCTTTTTAGCCCCTGGGGATGGACACCGCATACCTCCTGGGCATTTCCCCGGATGTGCATTCTCCACTTCTTCCTTGTGAACCATCTGACTGGAGGGATAGGAGGCTCCTAGCAGTCTGCTCTCTGGCCCTCCCTAGGGGCCCAGCTGCCCTGGGAGTAGAAGAGGATGGCAGGGAGAGGGAGGCCTTCTCAGTCCTTGAGCTGTTTTCCAAGACGCCTGAAGTCCCTGGGGCCCCCTCTGTGGGCCACTTCTGGCTCCTCCAGGATTGACCTGATGTGCTTCTCCGCCTGTGCTGCTGAAATTGCCGTTGCTTTAGAAACCAGACCTTCGGGGGTTTGCTTTTGCAGAGGTTGGGGGGTGGGGTACATTTCATCGAGCTTCAGGCATAGCTGCACCACACCCTGAGAGGAAGAGGTTGCTGCTTATTCCTGTGTTACAGATGAGGAGACTGAGGGACAGACGTGAATAACTCGCCCTGCAGCCAGCAAGGGCAGAGCCTGAATTTAAACCAGGACTGCTGCCTCTGGGGCCATGTGTTGGGGCCACAGCGGGGACTTGGTTGGCACAGGAGGAGGCTGGAGTCAGGGCCAGGCTGGGGGTTGCAGTGCTCTGTGTACTCGGCTGCACCAGGAGAGGCTCCAGTGCCCTCTTTTCCTGCTTCTGATGAGGAATTGTGTGGGTGAGAGTCTAGGTCCCAGGGGACAGTGACTGGTGGGACTCTGCTGAGAAAGGAGGTTTGTGTGTTTTTCAGCCTTGCCTCCCCGTCCTGTGTTCTCACCTCCTGGTAGAGGGTTACAGGCAGTTCCTGGCACTTGCTCTGTACTGAGTGCTGGGCACTGCAAGAGACGTGGGTGGGTTTCCACCTCAAGGTGGGCACAGGCAGGTAGTGAGGCCCGAGGAATGCCCAGTGAGGCCACGGGTGTGAGGTGGGGGGAAGGGAGTGCCTTCCAGGGCAGGGGTTGGCTAAGCAGGGGTGGGGGGGGAGTTCCTCTTCCTGAGAGCATCCGCTCTAAGTCGCTGGCCCTGACCACACCACATCTGCTAGAGGGCCCAGCCAGGGCGAATAGTTGGGCTCCCCTTCGTGTGGTCGTCCGTGCATTCGACACACATAACTTGAACATAGCCTTCTCCCTTTCCTTGCTGTGTTAGGTGCTAAGAACACAGGGGTGGGCAAAACGCTGTCACTGCCCTCGTAAGGTGGGCAAGATGATCTCAGCAGTGAGAAAGGGGACCTGGAATGAGTTTCAGGCCTATCCTGAGATCTGGGAGGGGGCAGGAGGGTGCTTCTTTAAAAAAGGGACACAGCTTGAGACCCAGGCTAAGGTATGGATGGGAGATGGGGAGGGGGCTCTCTGGCAGGAAGGATGGCCTGGGCAAAGGCTCGCAACAGCCAGATAGTGGGTTGGGAAGAGACAGGGAAGGGGCCCTGCATGGTTGGAGTGGAGTCTTTTGTGAAAAGGGTCTCCAGCAGCCTTTGATCACCAGCCACTGGTTAAGGGTTCACCTGGGCCTCCAACCAGTATCCTGGGAGATGGGGGACCTTGTGAACATTGGGCTGTCATTGTCCTATGACTGTAGAGGTATGGCTGGAGCAGCAAGGGGGGAAGAGGGCCTGGCACCCTTGTGCTTGGCCTTTGTCACATACTCTGAGTTCACAGATTCAAGGGATGACTAGAGTGGGAGGGTTGGGGGCAGGCTGCTTTCCAAGGCCAGGCTTCCTGGGGACAAGCCAAGCATTTCAGGGCTGAGGTTACTGATCTCGGAGTGGCCCTGGCCAGGGGTGAGTGGGGCGTAGTTCTCTCTGCTCTGGATTGGGGCCTGGGAGCTAGCCTCCAGGGTACTGACCTAGGGTTGTCCCTGCCCTGGCTGCTTCTGCATTCCCGAGGCTGAACCCTTGCCCTTGCCTGCATCTCTCTAGGCCTCCTTGTACCAGGAGCTCCTGGTACCCAAGCTGTGAACGCCCTGCCCACAGGCGGGCCTGGCCTGGGACTTCTCTCACTTGGAGAAGTGAAAAGGGAGGTGAGACCACACCTGCTTCCTGCCCTGGAGCTCAAGCCCTCAGCAGGTCCAGCCCCTGACCGCAGGATCGTCCTGTGGTTTCTCTTTATTCCCTGGACTAGCCAAGGTTACTCACAGGTCACTCTAAATACTTAAGCATTTCTCTTAAAAATGAATACATATTTATATCTCTTTTTTTTGGAGAGGTTTTTGCTATAGGGTGCATGCGTTCACCAGAGAGACAGAGACAGAGAGACAGAAAGCGAGAAATTACTCCCCAGGGAGGATGGCCACACCGCAATCGCTTCTCCTCCATTCTCCTCTTGGGATCATGGGCACGCACGCACATGTACCCGGCGTGAGTTTAAGCCACGGGTCTGGGATGCGAACCATGGTCAAGTACATGGGAGTCCAGCAACATAACCATTATGGTAACTGCTGGTCCCATATTTTTCTCTTTTTGAGAGATTTTTTTGCTATAAGGCGCATGCGCTCACTGGAGAGACAGAGAGCACCCCCATCCCCAGTGGTAATGAGCACGCTGAAATCCCTTTTTCTCCATTCTCCTCTCAGGATTTTGGGCATGCCCGGCATGTGTTTCAAGCCACTGGGTCCAGGTCTCGAACAGCGGTTGACTACACAGGAGTCCAGCAATGTAACCATTATGCCATCTGCTGGACCCATAAGGACATATTTCTCTATGTAATACAATTCCATGATCTCATCTAACAAAACAACTCATTTTCTTAGTGTTATCTAACATTCTCATTTCCCAATTACCCTCCAAAGGTCATTTTTGTAAGTCCTTAGAAATGCCATCCCTGGGCTGTCCCCATAGTGCACAGTTAAGGGCTATGCGTGGAAAGCCGGATCCCATATGGCCAACTGTGGTTCAAATCCCAGACCCAGAGACTTGAAAAACATACCGGGTGCATGTGCGTATGTGCTCAGGATCCTACCCCAATGGAGAAATAGAGGAAAAGGGGTTGTGATGTAACTGGCTGCCATTAGAAAGTGCTTTCTGTGTGTGTGTGTGTGTGTGTGTGTGTGAGTGTGTGAGTGTGTGTGTGTGTGTGTGTGTGTATCTGGCAAGTGCATGTGCCCTTTGGCAATTAAAAAAGAAAGGAAGGAAAGAAGAAAGGAAGCAAGGGGGGAAGGATGGAGGGAAGAGGGAAGGAAGGAAGGAAGTAGGGAGGGAAGAGAGAAGGAAAGAGAGAAAAGGAAGAAAGGAAGGAAGAACCCCCACTCTCCATTTATTTTTCTTCTTGTAACTGATGTGAAAAAAACCAGGTCAGTCATCCTGTAGGTTATCCTGCCTTCTTGCCTCTTAAGTGTGTGTTAACCTAGAACAGGGTTTGGCAAACTTTTTCTGTGAAGGTCCAGATAGTAAATATTTTAGACTTGCAAATGATATGGCCTCTGTCACAATGACTCAAAGTAGTTTAGTTCTAGTGCAAGAGCAGTTGTGACAGCATGTAAATGAATGAGTGTGGTTGCCTCCCTGTTAGACTTTATTTACAAATAACAGGGGGTGGCCCCCACAGGCTGTAGTTTGCCCATTTTGTATGTAGAGCAATTTTCCTTTATTTTTCTTTTTGCAGTTTGGAAAAAAAAAAAAAGGGGGTCAGTGTCCTGGAGAATATCGCACCTTCCTATTGGTCTCATTGCTTTCTCAGAGTCATTTAATTTGTTTCGCTGTCCTCTGTGTTTTCAGTAAATGAGCAGTCAAGCTAGAGGCTCAGTTAGATCCAGGTTAAACATTTTTGGCAGGAGTCCGTTGCCAGCGATGCTGTGACTTCAGGCTGCCTCCCAGCAGGAAGTATCGGTGTGTCAGGTTGTCCCATGGTGAGTGAGGGGGGACTGACCAGTGTGACTAGATTATGTCACTTGTGTTATTCTTTTAAAAACAACAGCAGGCCCTCTATTTGGGGTTCTTGGGGATCTGTGAGTAACTACTTTCCTCGTGGTGTAGCACCCACAGACATCCGTTGCCTCCAGCATTTGTTTCTTTGGGGGCTGCAGAATGACTTGGCATTTGGTCATTCCTTTGTTATGTAGTAGGGAGAAGTCTTGTGTAAAGAAGGGCTTCTTTTCCTCCACCACCAGGGCAGTATGGTTACAGGAAGGGAAAAAGAGAGAGGCTGAATTATTTCCCTTTAATTGCCAGTTTTCAGAGCAGAGTTCGGGCATTGCTACTGTCGGTGGTGACAAATGAGGCTTTGGGTTTACTTTGCTTGCTTTCTTTTGTGGTAATCTCTGCAAATGCTCTGATTGGATGTACCCATCTGTTTGCGTCAGTTGCATTCAGTATTCCTTTTGATGCTTCCATGGTGCATTCAGTATTCCTTTTGATGCTTCCATGGTCCCTGCCCAGCCCATTGGCTGCTTCCTAGGGGTGCTTCACACTGCCCTGATACTGAGGCTGCCCTCTGGGAGCTGAGCAGGGAGCCACCCTGAGACTTGGGCCAGGGTGTAAGTGGCAGGTTCAGATGGAGCCCACCCCCTCCCCAGGTGTCTCCCGTGTGTGGCCCTGCCTGGTCACCAGGAGAGAAAGCTCCAAGGATACCTTTGTCTTCTGTGACCCTCCACCTCCCTCCACCAAGCATACTGTTAACTCTGACCTACACCCAGATGCTTTGGTTGTGTGATCTAAATAATGCAGACTCGGGGCCCAGCTCTTGGGATAGCAGTGCCGGAACTAGCCCCATGCAAAGTCCAAGTAAAGTCTCCATTCTTTCCAGGCTGCCCATCTCGCCAGCCCCAGGTGGGCTGGCCCAAGAACAGCTGCAGCTCTATCTGTGCTGGTGGCTCCTGGGGCAGTGGGGTATCAGGCGGGGTGAGGGCTCAGTGAATGTAGGCAGTGGTACAGGGCAGGGGTGCAGCTCCTTTGCTGAAAAATGCAGGCAACACTTGGGTTGCTGAGAGCAGCAGAAGTTTGATTCCTTTTTCTTCTTCTTTTTTTTTTAATAGAATTATTTATTTTAATTTTTATTTATTATTATTCTTCAATTTGACCAGAGAGAGACAGAGAAGGAGAATGAGAAAGCAAGCTTCCAGGTCTGGGACTTGAACTGTGGTCAGCCACGTGGGAGTCCAGTGCTTCAACAACCATGCCACCTGCTGGCTCCTTGATTCCTTCTTAGGATACTCCTCTGCTCATCTCCAGCCACTGGTGCACAGGTGCCCCTGACTGCTGCCCTCTCCGCCACCTGCATCCTTCAGGCTCCTGCTGGGGTCCCTGGAGCATGGGAGGCTGCTGAGCTTGAGCTGCGGTGTCCGGCAGGAGCTGCGCATCTCGCCCCGTAGCAGGGAGGGTGTCCATGGCTGCAGCCAACAAGGGTGAGTGCCTCCCTGGACTTATGGGCTTTGCATGAGCTGTTCCCGTGGGCCCTGGTAGACAGGGCACTGCTGCTTGCAGGGTCTGCGTCAGCCGTGTGTGTGTGTGTGTGTGTGTGTGTGTGTGTGAGAGAGAGATTTGGAATATGTCATGTTTGTGCCATGTCCAGTGGCTCACCTAAGCCCTAAAGGGACCTCTGCTGGCTCCTAAGCACACTGGTCTGTGGAGGTGTGTGCTCTGTGTCCCCATGTCCCAGCCCCTCTGTTCCACTGCAGGGATAAGGGGGCAGGAGGAGCTTGTGGTGAGCACCGAGGCTGGCAAGGAGGGCAGGGCCAGAGCAAGCCAGGGAAGAGTCTAGAAGGGAGAGTTTTAGGCAAGAGGGATCTGGTAAGATAGGATCAGGTCTGTGGGGCTCACAGGTTTTGTGGAAGTGCCAAGCTGGTCCTTGGGGCCTGCTGAGTGTCCAAGAACTCAGGCAAAGGCTGGCCCAGCTAAAGGACTCTGGGCAGGCCTCTTGGGAGTCCGAGGGCTAAAGGGTCAGAGAGGACTGGGGTCACAGTTGTGTGTCCCCCAGCCTTAGCATTTATCCAGCCCAGTTCTCTGCTCCTCTGCCTGTCTCAGCATCTGTCCTTTGTAGAGGTCTGGGAGACCCCGACCAAGCTCAGAGACAGCTGACGGTCTTCATGGCAGGCTAAGCAGAGGGAAGAGCATCTCTGGGAGGTTCCATGGGTTCTTCCTTCTTGCCTGCCAGTGATCAGTGGGGTTCAGTGGCTGCTACAGCCTCTCCTAGGTAGGCTGCATGTTTTTTTTACCCTCCCTCTTTTATTTCTCCCACCCCAAATAAGTCCCCTAGAGCTCCTTCCTGTCCTGGCCTGTCCCCCAGGCTGGCACCATTAGGAGGGGCAAGCAGGGCCTCATGCACCTGAGAGCGAAGGTCCCAGGGATGGGAAGCTTACACTGAAGGAGAGCACTGGGGCAGGGCACCCATGGCCTGGGCTGAGCCCCGCACCTCCTGTTGCTGTGTGAGCCCGGAGGGCTCTCTTGCTCCTGTCTCTGGCTCCAAGTGAGGGGTCCTACTAGCCAATCCCCGAATTTCCCCAGGGCACTCTCAGGGGCGCTTTTAGTGAGACGACTGGGCAGGTAAAGGTAGAGTAGAGGTCTCAAGCCTCATGATCCTCAGTGTCTGCCCAGCTCTGAAAGGAATCCAGCCCTTGGGTGGACTCCTTGATCTCAAGGACGGTTTGGGGGTGGGGAAGGATGAGTGGGCATAGTTTCCTAGGGGTAGGGGTACCAGCAGCCCTGAAGCCCTCTCCTGCTCTTCCTAGGCAACAAGCCCAGAGTCCGGAGTATCCGCTTTGCAGGAGGTCACGATGCAGAAGGCTCCCAGAGCCACGTCCACTTCGATGAGAAACTGCATGACTCAGTGGTCATGGTCACCCAGGAGAGTGACAGCAGCTTTCTGGTCAAGGTACATGCACACCTCCCCCATCATCGGCTTGATTCTGTCTCCTCCCTGGCTTCCCAGGCCTGTCTGTCTCCTTTCCTCTAAGCTGGGTTCCTGGCCAAACCTGACTGATACAGGCTCTTTGCAGTAGTATTTATCATCTCATGTTTTCTGTTTGGTGGAGCACCCGCCTCTTCTGCGTACCACTCACCATCCAGCCTGCCTCCAGCTGCCAGGACACTGCGGGTCCCACACCCACTTGGAAGGGACAGCAGGGAGTCTCTGGAGGGGCTGGATTGGGGATTGAGTCTTTCAGGCTGGTCAATAAGCCAGGGGTCCAGGGTTGAGCAGGGGAGTGGAGGTGGGGGTTGGAGACGGAGGTCAGATCCATGGAGACTACCCTGGGGAGGGGCGTGCTACCCTGCTCAGAAAGGGGCCCAGGTTTATATCCATTTCTGCCCAGCTCTAAAATCCTCACCCTTCTACAGCTGACATCTTCCCCAAGGGGATAGACAGAATGAACAGAAAGTTAAAAATAGCTCCCTTCCCTCATTGTGAAATCCATTCATGTCTATTAGAGAAAATTTGGAAGATAAATATAAAGAAATTTAAAAGTAGCCGCAGTCATACCATCCCGAAATAACCATGGTTAATATTTTGATGTGTGTCATCACAGCTTTTTTTTTTATAAAGCTTTGTTTTCAAAAACAAAAAGCTGGTGTACACGCTGTATCTTGCTTGCTTCTGTTATGAACTGTCTCTTGCTTGTGTCAGTAAATAATTTTCCACGAGATCTTCCAGCTGCCTGGCATTTCATTATACGTCTCACCACTGATTTAACTGGTTCCCTATTCCTGGGTGTTACGGTTGGTTTTCACTGTTAAAAATAGGGCAGTGATGATTTTTTTTTTCCACGTTTGAGTATTACCTTGGAAAATTAGGCAAGTGGGGAGCTGGGTCACAGGGTCAGAGTTGGGAGGCGCAACCAGAGCCTGGAGGGGAGGTCCTCCACCAGCAGTGTACAAGGGGGTCGTGTGCATCGAGGTTTCCCATGGGATAACATCAGCTGGAACCCACTGAAAGGCTGAAAGCTTCTCAAACCCAGTTTCAACTGGTCCACAGGGGTGGGGCCATCCCACTCTGGTAACTGTGAGCAGGATTTTGTGCGCATGTGAGCTGTGGCCATGTGCCTGCTAGACTGGCACTCCTGCCAGCCTCTCTGCTCAGCAGACACCAGCTTGTCACCCTTCATGCCACTGGGAGGTATCTGTCCCAGAGGACATCAGTTGCAAGCACCGTGTGTGAACAACAGAAGTTGCTTGGGCCCTAAGTAGGAGTCATAGGGCACAGTGAACCTTTCAGTGGACAGGCAGGTATCCATGGTCAGGTGCTGACAGGACAGGCAGGAGCCCAGGTTCATTGGCTGGTGCAGGCCTGCGGGCAGGCTCTGGTCTGACACAACTGGTCTATGTCCGTGTATCTAATTCCATCCCATCTCTCATCCGTGCTGGCGGAGTCACTGGAGCATCAGCATCCCTGACATGGCTACTGGCTCAGGCAGGTGCTGGCCTGCCATGGGACTTTGACCCTCCCCTGATGGGCAGTGTCTGATGCCTTGGTGCATTCCATGCATGGCAGCCAAGAGGTCTAGGGAGGACTTTACCTGACCATGCCTTCAGCCAATCATTTGCTGGCTGCTCTTTTCTCATCTGTAAAATGGGAAATGGGTTACTGTGGGCCAGCCAGGTGGCAATGGTGGTTAAGGCACTGAATACCACATAGCTGACTATGTGACCAACTATGTGCTGAGTCCTAGACCCAGCAGCTTGAAAGACACATTGGGTGCTTGTGTATGCATGCCCAAAATACTGAGAGGGGAAGGGATTGTGGCGTGGCCATCCCTTCAAAGGAGAGAGGGGATTTATCACTTTCCTTTTCTCTCTGTCTCTCTCCAGTGAGTACACGTACCCTACGGGAGAAATAAGGATTACAGAGGACAGTAGGGCCCATGAGACATGCTGAGGAGCATGCTGGCTCAGCTGTGGGGATGAGGTCCTTCTGGGAAGGGGATTAATCAGAGTGCCTGGTGTGGACCAGCCAGAGTGATGGAGGAAGTCAGGCTCCCTGGGCTGTCCAGGAAAGCAGGTGCCGAGACCCACAAGGCTCACAGCTGACATGATCTAGGTGGGCCCTGGCGGCAGTAAGTGAAGGTGTCTCCCCCTCCCCGCTGCTGCTGCAGGTTGGCTTCCTGAAGATCCTGCACAAGTATGAGATCACCTTCACGCTGCCCCCGGTGCGCCGGCTGAGCAAGGACATCCACGAGGCACCTGTCCCCAGCCTGCACCTCAAGCTTCTTAGCGTCATGCCTGTCCCTGAAGGTGTGTCCCCTTCCTCAGGGTGGAGGAGGCCTGCCTCCACAGGGCCTGGATGTCAGTGGGAGTAAGAATGTGGGGTGCTGTCCTCCCCCCATCTAGGAAGGACATGGTGCTGTTCTATGAGCTTGGCAGGTCCCACACCCTGGGCCGCACTTCCTGGATGGAAGTCTGTGGTCTCACACTGCAGTCTCACTGACAGTTACCACCTTAGTGGGGACGTGACAGATGGGAGCCACTGAAGAACTGGCTTTAGACCTCCAACCCTCCTGCCCTCCTGCCCTGCAGGCACTCGGGGCACTAACTCCTAGCACCCACCAGTCCAGGGCCTTGGATTTCAGGCTGCTTCTCTGTACCTACCTGGATCCCCTGCCCTACTCCCCCAGCCTCCATGCAGAGCCTGACAGAAGCCAGGGTGTCCAGTGTGCAGCCCTTGGAGCCCCAGCTTCTGTTTCATCCCCCCCCCCACCCCCTACCTCTTCATGATCTTGGCCCACAGTGGATTGAAATCACCTCGGGCCTTTGCCTCTTGCCACCTGATCCACACAAATCTTGCTCTTGCACCCCTATCTTCCCCATCACTCCTTCTCCCGGCTTTATTTTTTGGGGAAGTCAGCTGCTCCTTCTCTTGGAAGCCGGAATTTGACCGTGCTCCACCCTTAGCACCCTACTGGAGTGACCTGCAGGCCAGAGGCACGTCTAGTTCACGGAAGAACTTCGAACGGGAAGTTCCCAAGCCTGTGCACCCTGAGGGGGCTCTGGAGGGGTCGTCCCTGTTGCTTGTCAAGGAGGATTGGCAGCCTTGATAGTGGCCAAGTGGGGGTGGGCCAGGGAGTGCTGGGAGCAGGGGAGGTGTGCTACTCAGCTGCCCAATCCTCTGCGCAGGTTACAGCGTCAAGTGCGAGTACTCGGCGCACAAGGAAGGCGTTCTTAAAGAGGAGATGCTGCTGGCCTGCGAAGGCGGCGCCGGGGCCTGCGTGCGCGTGATGGTGCAGGCGCGCGTCATGGGTGAGAGCGAGGCGGGGTCCGGCTGGAGGAGGGAGGTGCGAGCTGGGTTGCAAGGGTTTGTCCAGCCCTCTGGAGTCCAGGTCTCAGAAAAGGGGTTCTTGCTCACTTGGGGTTTGGCCTCTCCTCCTCCTGCAGCCAATCCCCTGGAGCGGGCTTGTGGGTGGGGCCCGGGACGCAGCACAGCGCACCGACTTGCACTCTTGCCTTGCAGACAGGCACCATGGCACACCCATGCTGCTGGACGGTGTCAAGTGCGTGGGCGCTGAGCTGGAATACGACTCTGAGCACAGCGACTGGCACGGCTTCGACTGAGGCCTGCGGCCCCCCTGCCTTGGGGCCCCTCAGCCTTAAACCCCGCCTGGTCTCCCCGACATGCTGCGTATTGGTGTGGCTTCCTCACCCTTCCCCTGGGTGGGCACAGGGGTGGAGAGTCCAGGGGCCTTCAAGCTGGAGCCTCGCCCACCTCTCACCTCTGCCTTCATTCATCCCACCACCCTGCCTCTCCTGTGTCCTCCTCTCCCACTTCCTCCTCTCTGTGTGCCTCAGTCTCCTGCCAGAAGAAATGGGTTGAGCCCCCAAGGAGGCTATCTGAGGACGGAAGTGGAAGGGCCTGGGGTAGGTTCTACCCACGTCTCACCCCAAGCCATAGGGGCTCCAGCCAGGGTCTGGGAGAGGATGGAGCTAGCTCTGTGATGCATCGCCCCATTACTGCTGCTGCTGTCTCTCTTCAGCCCTCTCCTGCCCTCCCTCTTCCCCACTGCTGTTCATGGTGAGTAGGAGGGAGTGCAGTCCTCAACCCTTACCCCTCAGGTCTGTGTTACTTGGTTTTTAAATGAATGATTGGGATAGAACCTTAAAGAAATAAAACTTTCAGTGGGTACCAGTGGCTAGCGAGATTTTTGTTCAAGAATGGGCCAAGGAAGGACTTGGGTAAACTCACTCTCAGTGGGCAAGGACACAGGGTGGTAGCAGAGCCCCTAAGCCAGAAGAGGTACGCACAGGTGACATTTTAGGCATGAGATTAGTTGCCAAGACAATTGGTTTGGATGGGGTGGGGGTGCCTGCCCAGGCCAGAGGTCTGAAGGAGTGGGGGAGTCGTTTGGGCTGCTTGCCAGGAGATGGCAGCTCGTGCTCTGGTTACTTCCCAGCCCTGTGCACGGCTAAGCTCTCTCCCTCCTCTCTAGAACCCACATCCCCTACACAACTCCAAACTGCATGGAGGTACCAGCAGGCTGTGGCTTCCCCTTGAGCATAAATGTTTTATTGTCACCTTAAGAGTTCTCAGGCAGTGGGGCTGTTGCATGTCATGGTTGGAAAGAGGTGCCTGGCATTTCACACTTGGAGAAACCGAGGCCCACGTGTAATCAGGAAATATCCTAACGGCACACCAAGTGGAGGGCAGAGCTGGGACCAGTCCCCCCCAACCCTCTTCAACCCAACCCCCTGCTTCCTCTATGCCCCTATCCCCTGTGCCCTAGTCCCCTAACTCCTTTCCGTTACTGGTGTGGGATGCAAGTGATCCCTTAGGGCCTTCTCAGATGGGTATTTTGTCATGAAGGAAAGTGCCCCTACCCAGCTTGCCACCATAACCCCCCATGTCCCCTGTAACCTGCCTTCGCTATAACATACTCTTCTCCCCATTAGCTACTGGCCTTCCTGCAATTAGCGGTCATACCTGGGGGTCAGTATCACGCCCAAGGTGCCACACACCAGTACCTCCGCTGTCCACCTCCAGTCTCTTCCTGCCTGCCTGCACAGGGTTGCTCTGCCCAGAGCCCTGTATGGCAGAACCCCTATCGGTGAACTCTGGCCCTGCAGGTCCGGGCCAGGCACAAAGTCCTTCTGCCGCTTCTGCAGCCTCTCCGTCCCAATGGCCTCCTTCCTACCCACCCTCCCCCATGATCAGGCCAGGGTTCTCCCTTTTGTTGCATTTTGCCTTCGGGATCACGCGCCCCTTGCAAACCTGTTCCAAGTTTCACTTTTCCCCCCCGTTGTCCTTGGCCTGGCCCTTCAGTCTGCAGTCAGCGGACCAGGGCCCAGTTCCAAAATCTGATCCTCTGGCGGTGCCCCCACCCGCTCTCCCATGATCTAATCCCTACCCTACCCCAGGATTAGAGGACCGGGAAAGGGGCGCTGACATCAGAACAAGCGGTTCCTGGGCCCCATCCAGCTCTTCGGACCCAGGAACAGAAAGAGGGCGGGGCCGGGCAGATTCCGGCTGGCACCAAGCCGGCACGCCCTCAGTTGGAAAGAAAGTCGATAGCGGCACGCACGGAGCGATTGGTGCTGACGTCCACGGCGGTGACCTTAATCTCGGTGTCGCCAAACTGCATGGCAGCTCGGATCTCGCGGCGGCCCGGGGGCGCAGCAGCGGAGTCCGCGCAGCCGCCGGCCGGCTGGAGCTCCAGGCTGAGCGCGCCGCACTTGCGCACGCCGGGGTCGGTGATGAAGCGCGCGTCCTCGGCGGCGCAGCAGTACAGGTTGATGAGCACGCGCCGCTGGCCGGGGCGCGCGGGGCAGTAGCTGCGCCGCACCTCCTCGCCCAGGGCCACCGACTGTTCCGCCGCCACGAAGCGCTCGAAGACGTCAGTGCACCAGCGGCGGCCGTCGCGAACCAGCAGCTTTTCCGGCGGGTGGCGCCCAGCCACAAAGCGGTTGAGCACGCCCACGCCATAGGTGAGCGGCGAGCGACGTACTCTCACCACGCCCGGATCCTGGCCGAAGAGCACGGCGCCTTTGAGGATGGTGAGGCCCACGTCGTGCGGGACCACAACACGCAGGCCGCGGGCGCCCAGCGCCGTCTGTACCGCCTGCTGCAGCACTGCCGACTCGGCAAAGCCGCCCACCAGGAACAGCAGCTTCACGCCCTGCACCTCTGGCCGCGCCAGCACCGCTTCTGCGGGACAGGGAGGGGTAGAGGGTGAGGAGAAGGAAAGGAGTAGGGGGGCGGGACGCGAGCTGCGGAGGCCACACTACAGGCCACCCCTACCCCCAAACTATAACCCGGTTCTGATGAAGCGAGATGCCCAGTGCTTTCACCAAGGGCTCTTGGCAATCCTCATGGGCTCTGCCTCCCCGACGCTCTACCCTCCTCTCCTTCTACTGCACGGCGGATCCGGTGAGATAAGATGTATTTATGCGGCCCGCAGGTGCCGTGGCGGTAAAGGCCCTGGACTCCCACGTGACTGACCACTGCTCCAGTCTCGGACCTGGAAGCTTAAAAATCACGCTGGGCACGGGTGCGTATGTGCCCCCAGATCCAGGAAAATGGAGAAGGGATTATGGCCACCTCCCTGGGTGGGGGTGGGGGGTGATTTCTTACTTTCTCTCTCACTGTCTCCCTCAGTCTCTCCACGAGGGCATGTGCCCTATGCCAAAAACCAAAAAAGGGAAAAGAAATTTCATTTACACACATCAAACATCCTGACTTGGGTACAAGACACTGCTCACTCTGGAGACTTCAGCTTATTCCATCCCTGTGACACCATTTTGTGGTTTGTGGAACCCAATATGGTCGCTTCATTTTATAAATGGGGAAACTGAGGCACCAGGGGTTCTTTGATTTGGCAAGGCCACATACCCTCTCCCCTGGCTATTACTCACCGCTCTGCATCTTTTCTGTGTTTGGAGGATTCTAGGCCTCATCCTGCCGCCCGGATGTTTCTAGGCTCCCAGGCAGTAATGGGGTTATTCCCACATGGGGGTGTGTATGGGGTTGCAGGATGGACGCACCTGCGCTCAGGCACTCACCTATGTGCTGGATGATGCCGCTGACAGTGGGCTGGAAGAGCTCGTTCATGGCCTCACAGGACATCCGGAGCATCCCCTGTGAGGACCACTTCACGAAGTTCACGCTGCAGCGAAGGGGGCATGAGGCCACGGATCAAGGCGCAGCTGCTTGCCCCAGCGTGGGGACCCTACCCTGCCTCCAGGCTGACTGCCCATTATGTGAGAAAGGGTGCACTAGCTAGAGGTTGGCCCTCATCCCCACCCCACTCTCTCAGGCTGACAGCCTGCTCCAGTTTCAGGCACAAGGTGCCAGGAGAGGGGCCTCTCTCTTGCCTCTGTGCAGAGAAGCCAAGGAGCATTGCCGGGTGTGGCGTTGGGGAGGAAGACAGGCATGGAGAGCCACCTGCTCCCCCATGACTCTCTAGCCTCAGTTCTGGCTGCGGAATCCTATGATGAAGCCTGGGGTACACCCCTCGCCTGCCTCCGCCCCCCGCTGGCATAATGTGTATGTGTTGGATCAGGGGGATCCTCCCCGGGGGCCTACAACTCTCCCTTGCGTAAGTGTTCGCCATCAGCAAACGCTGCCTGAGCCCGCCTCCCCGGGCCCACCTGCTCCTGCGCAGGGCGGTCTCCACGTTGTGGCCTCGCTGCTTGCGGTAGAAGTCAATGAAGGAGAAGGGCAGCGAGATGTTGAGCGCCCCCGCTCGGTGCGGGCCTGCAGTGCGTTTGCGGGCCTCGAAGGCAATCGTCAGATCCACCCACGCAGCAGGCCGCTGCCTTTTGAAGGTATCAATGAAGTCTTCGCCAAAGATGCGGCACAGCAGCTGCTCAAAGGCCAGGTCCACGCCCACCGCACCGTAGGGGCCACCTGGGACCGGGCAGGAGGCGTCAGAGCGCGCCCGGCCGGCAGTGGGCGCTGTTGGGGTCCACGCCGCCTGGCTACTCACCAGACGCCTTGTAGAGCTCCTTGAGGGTGCCGTGGGGCTGCTCCAGCTGATGCACCGTCAGGTCCACGGTGCCTCCTCCGCAGTCTGCCACCACGTAGCGGTCTCCTGTGGTGGCGAGCACAGGCGCACGCTCAGGGCCTGCCTCGTACCCTCAGCCAGGCGCCCCCTCCAGCCTCACCCAGCCTTCAACCCTGCCCCAGGTCCTGCGCCCTGCCTGCAAGGGGCAGGGGAAGGATGTGAGGGGCTTAAGGTGCTTGAACCTCTGGCCACCTGAACTGGGCACTGGGGTGTGGGGGAGAAATGGTTCCGGAGACCCGCAACCCCTGGAGGAGTGGGAGTTAGGGGTGTGGCTGTGAGTGGAGGAGGGGATCAGATCGTAGTGAGGAGATGCCAGGTTAGGTACAGCGGATGTCAGAGAAAGGGGCGGGCTTCGGGAATGTGCCCTTCTGCCCATCAGTACTGGTGCCCGGTAGGGGCCAAGGGCATCCCTCCGTCCCCTCCCCCACCTGCTTGCATCTCTGCCCACAGCTCTCCGACACCGGACTCCACCAGGAACGTGCGGCTGTGGCGGGACCTTCGCAGCTGCTCCCGAGCTGGGGTCAAAGGACAGCAAGAGAGAGGTCAGAGGAGGCGCCCCAGCTACCAGGCTCAACCCGGGCTGCCTGCCGAGGTCTTCATGAGCACTTGGGGCAGCCAGTGCTCCTGAAAGTCCTACCCTCCCACTGGGAGAGGGCTGAACCCCCAACCGAGGCACAGTGTTGTATACAGTGTCGTATCCAACACTGGGAAAGGATTTCTGGGCACCAGGCTGTCTCTGAACCCAGGAGGGCTCAGTCCATGGCCAAATCAGCCTTAGGAGGGCTTGGAGGGCTGAGGGTGTGCATGTGTGTGTTGGGGGGAATCTCAGGAGAGCTCCTTGTCATTTGAGATGTCACTAGGAGGATGACCAAGGTTGACCATAGCTGTCCTTGGTGTGGCGCCCACTCCCGGTAGTAGGAGTTTGGGGCTGATGTGTGTGTGGGATGGCTAATGTTAGGGGAGCAGATAGTTGATGCAGAAAAAGGGCACCTGAAGCCTTCCGCCTTGATTCTGAGTGGGGGCTGGCTTCCTCCTCTCAGTACCCAAGCACCTTCCTCTGGGGTAGGCTGTGTCTCCCGAGCTCCCAGATCAGGGCCGCCCTGACTCCCAGCCTCTTTAGTCTGTGCTCCTCAAGGGCAAGGAGAAACCTCAGCTCTCAGATTGGGCTCTGCCAGGTCAGGGCAGGGCCCCTGAGAGGTCAGGCTCACCCTGCCGGAAGCTGGAGTCAATGGAGCGGCGCTCGCCCAGGCGGCCCCCCTCCCGGGGCCCGGCTGCTCAGGTCCATGAGCTGGTGCAGACGCAGCTTGCGGCAGTAGACTGAGGCGGCCTCGGGCTCCAGGGCAATGAGCAGTTGTTCTGCATCCTCTCGAGACACCAGGCCAGCCTGAGGATGGGTGGTGGGCAGGATTAGGGAGCACTATGGCTATCACCCACAATTGTATCCCAGGGTGTGTGAGATCCCACCTCCTGCCTCATCACACCCTGTCCGCCCGTGGCTTTCCCTCCATGCTGCACAGATTTGGAGCTGCCTCAGAGCCACCCTGTGGCCAGGTAGGGGAGGACCCTGGCCAAGGGTGTCAAGGGGCTGCCCTGCAGGGACGAGACCCTAGACGAGGTGCAGACCTAGAACACCTGGCATCTGCTGCTTCAAGCTTCCCAAGCTGGCTGTCTGTGGCAAGGATCCCCTTCCCAGCGCAGGGCTGGCCAGCCGAGTTCTGGCTGAGGGTGTTAGCAGACTCTAGTACAGAGTGGGGAGTGCAGTGGATCAGAGGAGAGGGTGGGGACCCTGTTGGGCTCAGTGAGCCCTCTTCCTCCACCAGGCTGGGGCAGACAGTGGCCACAGGCCTCCTTACTCCCAGGAGAACTTTGTTCCCAGGGAAACTGATACAGAAGGAAGCAGTGAAGTTCCAGTGGGAGGGTGGGGAGGGGACAGAAACATTGGGATCTGCTATTCTCTGCATCAGGGCAGGGGATCCCTGTGGGAACTACTTTATGGTTTTGTGGGGTTCTCCAGATTCTGACCAGATGGGGATGGAACCTTCCTGCCCAGGGCCAGCCCTTCCTGAGCTGGCAGCTGGGTGACAGTGTGGGAGGAAGCAGGGTGGGTAAACAGGAGGGCACTAGGGTGGGAGTGTTTGTTCTGGCTGGGGAAAGCCTTGCTTTCATGCTGATGCCTGCACGGGGATGCCTTCTGTGCCCAGGAATAGTTCTTTCCCCTGATAGCATGGGCACCTATGCACCTGGCCACTGGGTCATGCCTGGCCCACAGGTGTGTATGTGGGAGTCTGGGGTGGGGGGTTGAGGACTCTGATATCCTCCAGGGGGGGTCCACAGCAGCCTGGAGAGCCCTTTGGGTCTGTCCTCCAAGACTCTAGGGTTAGGACCAGACAATGAGTCTTGCTCTAGAAGGCTGTGCCCTTTCTCCCTTCCGGAGAGGGCAGTGCCTGAGCCCCTGTGGTCTGGATAATGGTTTGTCCTTCAAAAGTTCATGTGTTTTTTTTGTTTTTGTTTTTTGAGAAGTTTTTCCTATAGGGCGTGTGTGCTCTCCAGAAAGACAGAGAGAGACAGAGAGACAGAAAGCCAGTAATCACTCCCCAGGGGGGATGGCCACGCCGCAATCCCTTCTCTATTCTCCTCTCAGGATCTTGGGCACGCAGGCACATGTGCCTGGCATGAGTTAAAGCCACTGGGTTCGGGACTCGAACTGCGGTCGACTACATGGGGAGTCCAGCAACATAGCCATTACGCTAACTGCTGGTCCCAAGTTCATGTTTTTTAATCTGGATGTCCTCTAAAAAGTCATGGGTTGAAGGGGGGGGGTGCAGCAGGTGGCACAATGATTAATCCCTGGACTCCCACGTGGCTGGCTGCAGTTTGAGTACCAGACTCAGTAGCTTGAAAATCACCCTGGGCTCGTGTGTGTGTGTGTGTGTGTGTGTGCGTGTGTATGTGTGTGTGTGTGTGATCACGATCCCAGGAAGAGAATGGAGAAGGGATTGTGGCATGGCCATCCTCCTTGGGGGGGTGATTTTTCACTTTCTCTCTCACTGTCTCTGTCTCTCTCTGGCAAGCACACATGACCTATGGCCAAAATATCTTTTAAAAAAGTCATGGGTTGGGACTTGATTATATTTAAACATGTCAAGTGAAAACTTAACTCTTTCATGGTATCCCAGAGTGGAGCCCCTGTGATCGAGTTCCAGTGGGTATAAAAACATAGGGAATGAGACCAGAACAAGACTCAGATGTTTACAGACAGCTGCTGCTCTGCTCAAGATCTGCCCCCAGCCACGTTGTAGCTTCACCAGAACATGGCCCCTGGATCTTTGACCTCCAAATCATGAACTGAATAAATCTATATTTCTTTTCTCTTTCTTTCTTTCTCCTCTCTTTCTTTCTTTCTTTCTTTCTTTCTTTCTTTCTTATCTTTCTTTCTTTCTTTCTTTCTTTCTTTCTTTCTTCTTTCTTTCTTTCTTTCTTTCTTTCTTTCTTTCTTTCTTTCTTTCTTTCTTTCTTTCTCTTTCTTTCTCTTTCTTTCTTTCTCTCCTTCTCTCTCTCTCTCTCTCTCTCTCTCTCTCTCTCTCTCTCTCTCTCTTTCCTTCTTTCTTGTTTTGCTATAGGTCTCATGCCCTCACTGGAAAGAGACAGAGAGACAGAAAAAGAAAGTGAGAAATCACCCCTGGGGGGGATATAGCTATGCCTCAATCCCTTCTTCATTCTCCTCTTGAGATCTTGGGCACATACATGAGCCTGGTGTGTTCTTCAAGCTGTCCAGTCTGGGACCACAAAATTAGCGGTGTGGGATCTAGCTGCCCTAATCACTGTGGAAAATCAATAACATCACCCAGCCTTGGGTATTTCTGTTAGCAATGCAATAATGGACTAAGAGTCCACCACCCCTTTCCTCGGGCCTTTAGGCATTTTTGTGGTAGGAAGAGCAGCACCAATTGGCCAGAATCACTTTCCTTTTATAGTTTCATAGTCCTGCTTCCCTTGTCAAAGAACCTACAATGGGTGGGACAGTGGTGGACTGTTCCTAAAAATACTGATGCCGGCTGAAGTGGATGATCTCGGTGCCCTGCTCGATGCTACTGGCTCACTGTTGTCCCTCCTCTGGACAGATGCCCTCAGCAGAACAGGAAACACCTCGCCAGGGCAGGTCTTCCTGCCACTCCCCCAGCAGCCAGTGACAGAATGATACGGACGGATAAGAAGCCAGCCCCTTACCTCTCTCTGGCCAACTCTGTGTTACAATCCTCCTTCCAGAGCTGCCCATGGGATTAGGCCCATGCTAGCCTGCAGACGATCTCTCCTGCCTTCCTTCCCTTTCTCCCCTGAGAGCTCTCCTCCAAACACTTAGCCCTGCCCACCCTTAACCCTGCCCACCCAGTCTCCGCCACTTTGAGCTCCGCCCATACTTGGTCCCGCCTCTCCCTTTAGCCCCACCTCTCCCAGTCACTCCTCCATCTGGCCTTTCCTCTTCTAGCTTTGCCACACCCACACCCTCCATTGGGCCTGTCCTTTCCCATCCTGACCTACTTCTTTTTTTTTTTTTTTTGAGAGGTTTTTGCTATAGGGCGCGACAGACAGAGAGAGACAGAGAGACAGAAAGCGAGAAATCACCCCCGTGGGGTGGGGGTGGGGGGATGACCACGCTGCAATCCCTTCTCCTCCATTCTCCGCTTGGGATCTTGGGCACGCACGCACACGCGCCCGGCGTGAGTTTAAGTCACCGGGTCTGGGACTTGAACCGCGGTCGACTACATGGGAGTCCAGTGACATAGCCATTACCCTAACTGCTGGTCCCTATCCTGACCTACTTCTAAGAAACTTGACTTAAGATACTGTGCTGCCTCTTGCCCATCTGCCCCCTGTTCCTGCAGGCCCACTCCCTTTCTTGGTGACAAGAACCCACAATGCCCAGCAGAGCAAGGCTGGAGGGCTTCACACAATGACTCTAGTCCCAGGACTGGCGGGATGGATGAGGGCATGGGTCCCTCCCTGGGCCCGCTGAGCAGTGTGCCCTGCGGGCAAGTCCTCACCAGGTAGGCAGCCTCCCGCATGAACTGCTTGGCCGGCTGTTTCCAGATGGCAGGCACCGTCAACACCCAGCGCACAGTGTCCTTCTCTGGAAGCGATGGGCACTGTTCTCTCAGCTCCTGGAGCAGGAGGGGGCAGGGAGAGGGACAGCTGGCTTGCGGGTGGGGAGGGAGTCTTCAGTCTTCCATAGGAGCTGGAGAAACTAATTTTCCCAGCTGAGTTGGAAAGCCCTCCCCTTCCCCCAACACTGTATGGCCTGGTGCAAACTCTACCAGATAGAAGGCAGGGGATTGGAGAAGATGACCTCTCATCTCTGGCAGCGCTTACCCACTGAATGGCTGGGGGTGAGATGAGAGGAAAGGGGGTACAAGGGCCCCGGCACCCCAACCGGGGAGTTGGCAGCGATGGGGCCGCGGCGCACCTGAAGGGCGTGCTCTTTGAAGAAGCGCAGAGCATGGGCGAACACTTCCAGGGCTGGCATCTTCTTTCCATTTACCCGCCTCTAGCTGAGTTTTCAAGGTGAGATCCTGGCAGATTCAGTGTGGCTCAACAGGGGGCTGTAGCTTTGCCCATATGTCTTGACGACCTTTCTCTTAAAATCATCCCATTTCCTGGCGCTTCCCCTCTTTAGCACAGCCTCTCTATTGCCCCAATCTCACAGCAGCTACTTCCCACACCAGCATCTCTGTTTAGCCCCGCCTCTCCTAACCCGGCCCCACCATTAGCCCCCGCCCACACCTGGCCCCGCCTCTCCCTTTAGCCCCGCCCCTCCGAGTCACTCCTGCATCTGGCCTTTCCTCTTCTAGCTTTGTAGCACCTTCCGTTGGCCCGGTCCTTTCCCATGCTGACCGCTCCTCTCCGACTAGAGCCCTGTCCCCACGGAATGTGACTCACAGTGGCACTGTGAATCTTCATCTTGAACTTCTCGAAATATAGCCAGTCCCCGCGCCTCCTCGGGGTCCAGGTCGTGGTAGTAATCACGGGCAGTGTACCCAAAGCTGTGAAAGGCGCCCTCCGGAGTCAGCAGCAGGCAGGTCGGGGTCTTCTGGTGGGCCACGCCCGGATCCCCGCCTTCCCATTTCCTGCAGAGGCACAGGGCATCCATCAATGCGGTCGGTCGGCGTCAGCGTAGTCAGCAGCAACCCTCCCTTCATGGGGCTGGGCGCTGGCTGAGGTCTGTGTGAAATCGTGGGCAAGACACAGCTTACCCAAGCAGCAGTCATCTTATCTGTAAATCGGGAATAATGGGCTGCCAGTAGCCTAGCAGTTAAGGGAGCCAAATCTTATGTGGCCCACCACGGTTCGAATCCCAGCCCTGGCAGCTTGGAAAACACTCCGAGTGTCTGAGCACGTGTGTCCCCAAATCCAGATAGGATGGAGATATGGAGAAGGGGGCAGTGTGCCATGCCCCTTTGGGGATGCTTTCACCCTCTCTCTTCTCTCTCCACTTCTCTAGCTCTCTCTGGTGAGTGCATGTTCCCTCTGGCAATTAAAAGAAAAAGGAGAATAACATGGGGATAATAATAGTACCTACTCCTAGGGTTCTAGAGCACAGGAGGGAAGATGATGCCTGGCACCCACTTTAAATCTCCATCAATGCTCCCCATGGGCTCCTCCTATCCATGGGGCCTTTGGTCCCATCTGACGTTCTCCAAGTGCCTTTCCTTCCCCATGGGGTACACCATATGACCTCACCTCCTGGTACCCTTAACAGCAGCAGCAAGCTGTCATCTATCCAGGTCTGCCCCCCCCCCCCCCGCATGTCTCTCTGAGACCCAGCAGAAGGCCAGCCAATAGGACCACTTCTAGACTGTCGTCCATGACCAACCTCCTTTAAGACCTCTCATGACCATTTCCAGCTGACTTACCTCAGCAGCTACACCCTAGAAAATGACACCTTGGGTAGGTGCTCAAAACCTGAGATTCTGAACCTCCCTGACTGCAGGGGCTTTTGGACCTCCACCAGAACATCTGGCCCAGTTCACTGCCTGGCAAATCCTTCCTCCTCTTCCTCTTCCTCCTCTGCTTCCCTGACCCCTCCAGGCCAAGCTCACCTTTGCAGCCTTTGGGGGAAAGGAAATAGGAATCCAGGCAGAGAGAAGGGCATGTGCAAAGGGTTAGAGGTGTGAGAGGGCAGGGGAACTGGCTATAGGCTGGCCCAATACGCAGCAGGAGAAAACACAGGAATGCCAAGGTCATATAATGAAGAGCATCGAATACTACATCAGAACTGCATCTCAGTGGATGGTAAGTAGGGGAGTAAAGAGGTGTGATTACATCCGCCTTTAGAAAGGAAGGTCCCGTGTAGCAACAGATTAGAGGGAAGAAAAGGTGGAGAAGGTAAGCCAGTGAGGAGGATATGGCAACTGTACAGGTGAGGGAGAGTGGGGGCTGAACTTAGGTAGGGGTGGTGGCCATGGAGAGAAACGGATGGTTATTCTGGAGATATGAGAGACAGAAATGCTGGGGCTTGGTGGCTGGTAGGGAAGTGATGAAAGGGCTTTGGAGAAGGCCAAGATATCCCCAGTTACTTCTTAGGACAGGACTGCCACCTCCACAGAGCAGAGGCCGTGTTCCTTCTTGTGTCCTTGGACTTACTGCTCAGCTCAAGTTCCATGTATCTTCGACGCAGTGACCCCTCTGCCTATCTCTCCACTCACCCCTCCATCCAGCCTCCCCGGCCTTCAAGAAGCCCCCCCTACATTGACCATCCCAATCTGGGTTTGGAACTTTGGAGTCTTCTATAGCTCCTCCTGCTGTGACAGTTCCATTAAAATACACTCAAAAGGATCAGGGTCTGGAGGGCCAGAGTTCAAATAAATGTTCTGCTCAAACAAAACCTGACAACATCAGAATGAATTTTCCAGGGCCAGCAGGTGGTGTGGTGGTTAAGGCACTGGACTCCCACATGGCTCACCACTTCGAGTCCCAGACCTGGCAGCTTGCTTTTCACTTTCCCTCTCTCTCTTTTGCTAGCTCTCTCTCTGATGAGCACACGTGTCTTATAGCAAATTAAAATAATAATAATAATAACAATAAACAAAATTAAATAATTATTATAAAAAGAATGGATTTTCCAAATATATCTTTCGTAATAATTGTGTGACTTACCTATTCAGTAAACCCTCTGAACTGCTGTTCCCTTGCTTTTCATTTAGATTCTACGCCAAGTGGAGATCCCAGCACAAGTTTTCTTTTTCTTTTTTTTTTTAGAGAGATTTTTGCAATAGGGTACATGCACTTGCCCCAGAGACAGAGAGGCAGAAAGCAAGAAATCACCCCCCAGGGGGGATGACCACACTGCAATCCCTTCTCCTCTATTCTCCTCTCGGGATTTTGGGCACACACACACACACACACACACACACACACACACGCCCAGCGTGAGTTTAAGCCGCCGGGTCCAAGACTCAAACTGCAACTTACATGGGAGTCCAGTGACATAGCCATTACACCATCTGCTGGTCCAGCACACGTTTTCAAAGAAGGATATTCATTGCAGCACTTATGTAATATAAAACATGACAGGAAGCCTCCCTCAAAACTACCAATAGGGAGTGGGTAAATTATGACACATCATGGAATATGATACACCTGTTATAAAGAAGTAGCACTGTGTGTACCGACATGAAGCAGCTACAAAATAGTGCTGGAAGCCCCAAATACAGCAAATTGTATGATTTTCTTCCTTCCTTCCTTCCTTCCTTCCTTCCTTCCTTCCTTCCTTCCTTTCTTTCTCTCTCTCTCTCTCTCTTTCTTTCTTTCTTCTTTCTTTCTCCTTCCTTCCTTCCTTCCTTCCTTCCTTCCTTCCTTCCTTCCTTCCTTCCTTCCTTCCTTTCTCTCTCTCTTTCTTTCTTTCTTTCTTCTTTCTTCCTCTTTCTTCTTTCTTTCTCCTTCCTTCCTTTCTTCCTTCCTCCATCCCTCCCTCCCTCCCTCCCTCCCTCCCTCCCTCTCTCTCTCTCTCTCTCTCTCTCTTTCTCTCTTTCTTTCTTTCTTTCTTTCTTTCTTTCTTTCTTTCTTTCTTTCTTTCTTTCCTTCTTTCTTTCTTTCTTTCTTTTTGTCAGATAGTATGTGTGCTCAATAGAGAGGGAAAGAGACAGGGAGACGCAGAAAGCACCCCCTGAATGGGGCATAGTCCCACCACAATCCCTTCTCTTACATTCCTCCATCCCTTTGGGATTTGGGGCATGCACACATTTGCCATGTGTTTTTCAAGCTGCTGGGGGTCAGAATTTGAACTGCAGTCGGTCACATGGGATCCAGCTCTCTTACCACTAGGCTACAGGGTCAGCCCCTCCATTTTTACACATACATGGGGACCAGCAAATGTCATAACGGTTACGTTGTCAGCTGCAGATTGAGTCCTGGACCTGATGGCTTAAACCTCATGCTGGGTGCATGTGCTTGCGTGCATTCTCCCAAGAGGAGAATGGAGGAGAAGGGATTGTGGTGTGGCCATTCCCCCTGGGAAGTGATTTCTTGCTTTCTATCTCTCTGTCTCTCTGGTGAGTACACATGCCCTATAGCAAAAATCTCTCTCTCTCTGAAAAAAAAAAACACATATGTGCATACACGTGTATATTTGTGTATAAGCTTAGAACAAGATCTGCATCTGTATTTTTAAAATTTAATTTATTATTATTTTATTTTGCTATAGGGCACATGTGCTTAACAGAGGGAGAGACAGAGAAAGTGAGAAAGCAAGCCACCAGGTCTGGGACTTGGCACTGTGGGAGTTTGCAATGTGGGAACCCAGTGTCTTCTTTTTTATTTTTGAGAGATTTTCGCTATAGGGCGCGTGCGTTCACCAGACAGACAGAGACATAGAGACAGAAAGCGAGAAATCACCCCCCGGGGGGATGGTCATGCCACAATCCCTTCTCCTCCATTCTCCTCTCGGAATCTTGGGCACGCACGCACACACGCCCAGCGTGAGTTTTAAGCCACCGGGTCCGGGACGCGAACCGCGGTCGACTACGTGGGAGTCCAGCGACATAGCCATTACGCTAACTGCTGGTTCCCGGAACCCAGTGTCTTAACCACCATGCCACTAGCTGGTCCCTAGTGTATGTTTGTTATATCTCAATAAAAATTAAAAAATTAAAAGTAAAACCTGACATTTCTTGCAGAAGTGTCAGTTGAGGGTGGGGGTCAGGCTTGGGGCCCATCCTACAACCTTTCATCCCAGTGGGGAGCCCCAGACTAGGGGTAGAAGGTGCTTAGGGAGACTCATCAGTGACTGCTTCTGGGAGCAGGCCCATCGGGGTGTGAGGATCCCCCACCCAACTCGGTCTCCCAGCCCCGCGCCCTCACCTCATCATGTGGATGGCCTCGGGGTCGCTGGCAAAGCTGAAGGCATAGCCACTGGAGGTGGTGCCAAAGTCGATGGCCACCACCACGGAGAAGGAGGCTTTCTGGGCGGCTCGGACTTCTGGCTTCTGCAAATGCAAGACCTAGTTAGTGAGCAGCCAGCAGGGCCAGCTCGCTGTACTTGGGGGCCCCTCCCTGTGCTGTGCTCCAGCCCTGCCCCCCAACTCCTGCCTCCCTGTCTAGGCTCCCTTCCTTGCAGACTCCAGCTGAGCCCTGGACATGCCAACTGCTCAGAAAGTCCATCTCACTGTCTCTCTCTCTCCAGTGAGTGCACATGCCCTAAGGCAAAAACCTCTCTAAATAAATTAATTAATTAAAAAAAAGATAGGACTGTGGGGGACCAGTAGTAGATGGTGTGGAGGTTAAGGCAACTGGGTCCCACATGGCCAACTACATGGTTCAAGGCCCAGACTGGTGGTTTAAAAAACATGCCAGGTGAGGGAACCAGCAGTTAGCGTAATGGCTATGTCGCTGGACTCCCACGTAGTCGACCGCGGTTCGTGTCCCGGACCCGGTGGCTTAAAACTCATGCCGGGCGTGTGTGCGTGCGTGCCCAAGATCCCGAGAGGAGAATGGAGGAGAAGGGATTGCGGCGTGACCATCCCCCCTGGGGGGTGATTTCTCGCTTTCTGTCTCTATGTCTCTCTCTGTCTGATGAGCGCACGCGCCCTATAGCGAAAACCTCTCCGAAAAAAAAAAAAACATGCCAGGTGCACATGTATACACGCCCCAAATCCCAAGATAATGGAGGAGAAGGGATTTCCTTGGCCTCCCCCCCCAGGGGGGGCTTTCTCACTCCCCGCCCCATGTCTCTTTCTGTCTCTTGCAAGTTTACACACCCTGTCACAAAGATCAAAACAAAAGATATTCAAGCAAGATGTGGCTGTGGTTGACCGAATAGGAAGCCACACTGGTAAGTCCCAGTGCTCTGAGGATCTCAAAAAGCCACACGCTGAGGAACACCTATCCCAGCCGGGGCAGCCTCAGTGGCCCCTGGGTGTCCTCCTGTGGCAGGGGGTTTAGGAGTTGATTAGTTATATGCGGTTCATCTTTTCGGTGGAATTGTCACCCCTAGAACCCAAGGCCACCTGCATGGCTGGAGTGTGCAGGCAGAGAGCATGGTCGCCCCTTCCCCCTCCTCCTTCCAGGCCAGACTCTGCCTGGCATGACCCCCTCTCTGTACCACCCAGGCCACCCACCACCCCAATTCCTGCCCAGGCTTACTGGAGACTGTGAGGGAGTGAGGGGGGCAATGCCACAGCTTTCCTGGGTCCTTGGGGAGCCGGGTGGGCTGGGCACTGGGGATCGCTCTGGGCTGGAGCCTGCGGAAAAGAGAGGGCAGGGCACCTGGTACAATCAGGGTATGGGGCTGGTGGCTGGGCCCAGGCCTGGGGCCAGGAGATTCTCCATCAGTCCTTGCAGAGCCAAGGCCAGGGCCCCTTCCCCCCCTCACCCCGCCCTGCCCCACTGGAGAAGGACATGTGTGAGGCAGGGGTAGGGCTCAAAGCCTTTGTTTAGTCCGAGGCAGCCTTTCCTAGAGAGGACCTGTTAGGCCAAGTTAGCATATTCACCGCCATGTTAGGGAATGCTGAGGCAAGTTAGCTTAATTGCTACCCTGTTAAGTCTTCAAGGACGGAGCCCACTTTGTTAGGGCCTCAAGGACGGGAACCAGGAGTCTGGGAACTCTCAGATAAGTGGAAAACGGGAGGGCCCAGCACCTCCGAGGCAAGGTCATCCGGACCCTTAGCTGAGAGCCCTTATCTAGACCTGAGCAAGTGGTGATAGCTGGACCCTCGCTTCTCATAACCCCTCCTTTGTATGTGTTACATTCTATTAAAAATCCTGAACTATAAAAGATCCCTTTATCTTAGGCTTGGGGTCCTTGTGAAGGCCCGTTGTGACGGGCAGGAACTTGGACCCCAGCTAGCTGGAAAAATAAAAGCCTCTTTTGCAGTTGCATTGTCATTGTCTTTTCTGTGTCTCCATCAGTTGGACCGATCTCTGGACCCTTACAGACCCATGCTTCACCTGGGGACTCCTTGTCTTCCCCAGCATCCCTCAGACATACGGCAGGGGAGGGAAGAGAGAGCCTTGTGTGGCAGCAGGTGACAGGCCCAGAGACAGAAAGGCAGGAGACAGGCAGTGAGCTCAGAGTGTGGAGCGCGGCACTAACTGCTGGGAGGTGGGGCAGCTGGCCCAGAGGTGGGGCTGCTCCCCTCACCCCAAGCTGCACCACATGGTTCTAATCAAGACTCTGGAGTTGCCCCTCCTCCCTCCCTACAAGGGCCCAGCTGGCTGCCTGGAAGGGTCCAGAGGGAGAGGCTGCACCTCCGCCCAGTCTGGCCCTGAACTGGGGGTCCACACACTAGGAGGCCTGACTACCTGCCCCCACATACGGTCCCCAGAGCCAGCATTTGGGCACAGGAGGCCCCACTGAGACCCTCTTACAGGCCCAGCGTAGGAGGAGGTAGAGGAGCCCTGGAGGCAGCCCAGGGCCTGCCTGAGGGGACCAGGCAGCTCGGAGCCAGTGTGGGCTCATAGCTGGTCATCAGCACACTGAGCTTTGATGGCATCATGTAAAGGGGGTGCTGGGGCTTCCCTGGAATCCATGGATGGGGACAGGGGACTGGCAAGGAAGGTGGAGTGGGATCTGGCATGAAGATCCAATCCATTCACAAACAAGGCAGGTCTATCTGGCTTTAGGCTGAGCCAGGGCAGGGCCTGCGCTCGCTGAGTCCCAGCTTAGCCATGTGGCCCTGGATGGATCCCAGCCCTCCTTGGTCTTAGGCAACCCGGTATGTATGGGGTGGGGGTGGGGGAGTGGGGACTCTGAGAAGTGCCTGGACAGGGCTGGAGTCTGTCAGAGGTGCTGGAAAAGTGGAGACGTGGTGGTCACTTTCAGAAGCCGCCTCAGGCCCTACCACCAGCTCCAGCCTGAGAAGCTGAGCTGCTGTGGCTGGCTCTAGCCTGGGAAGGGAGGCAGGAAGGAAGGGCCCGGCCGCCAGGTCTTTGTGAATGGACTTCCTGAGGAGTGTCCCTGCTTCCAGCCTCCCACCCCTGCAGAGAACCCAGAGCTGCTCCCAACCAGGCACAGGCAGATGTGCATGGCATGCACACACAGAATTCTGTGCATGCACACCCACCTGCAGACTACACACTCCCACACAGGTCCTGTGCACAGGGAGCTGCCCACCAACACACAGACACACAGTCACACTTTCACACAGGGCCCTGCACACATACACCCTACACCAAATCTATGGACACATACAACCCTGTGCACATGAAGCCTCCCAGCACACACACGTGAATACACATTCACTCATCCATGCACAGGGGGTCCCATGAACACAGATCTTCCCTGCACACACACTCCCTGCACACACACACTCACACACACACACGGGGCATCCTGTGGACAGACCTGCCCTGTGCACGTGCATGCACACTCACACACACTCACATATACAGATCTGTGCCCCTCCTCCCTCCACCCACAGGGGGTTCAGCTAAACAAACCTGCTGTCACACATACTCATACGCACGCTCACTCATACACATTCCGGGGTCCAGTAAACACAGGTCCGCCATGCACATGTGCACACACACTCTCATTGGCTCTCAGGAACCTCTACTGAGAGAGGACAGCCTGCAGGTGGGTCTCGGGGCCGGGGCAAGTGGGGTGGCAGGTTAGGGCAGAGTGGTGGGGGGCCTTACCGATATACAGCCCCTGCAGGCCCATCTCTGGGACAGCCAGCATCCTCGCAGGCTCTGGAGCTGTCAACAGGAACAGACAAGCAGAATGGGATTTACTTGTCCCTTTGTTCTCTCACTGAATGTTTATTTTATTTATCTATTTGGCTGGAGTCCTTTGAACCAAATCCCGGACATCATGTTTCACCTATAAACTCTTCAATATGTCTCTCCAATAGATAAAGACATTTTTAAAAGCCTCATCACAACATCATTTTCCTGTCTAACAAAATTAATAGTAATTCCTTAATCTCATCTAAAGCCCATAGACCCAGCTTGTCTCAAAACCGATTTTGCTTTACAGGGATCAGGAGCCTCCCAAAGGCTTTCTGATGCCCACGCTCTGCCAGGTATTGGGAGACAATGGGGACTCAGAGAGCCAGGGTGCCTGCCCTGGGGACCCATAGTGTAGTAGGGGACATGATCATTATCAGATAATCATGAAAGTGATCAGAGATTACAGGTGATGCTGAGGGCTGTGAAGATGGCAGCTGGATGCAGTGGGGCAGGAAGGCACCTGGGCAGAGGGCTGTGCTGGGCTCACCCACAGGCAGGCCCTGTGGACCCTACTTTTTATCTAGTTTTATATGAAGGGGCAACAGCAATCTTGAAAGGCTTAAAGTGGCAAAGTGGGGGTAGGAAATAACTAAATTTGCATTTTCTTAATTGCTAAAGGGCACATGCACTTGCCAGAGAGGGAGAAAGAGAAAGCACCCCTCAAGGGACATGGTCACTCTGAAATCTTTTTTCTCCATTTCTCTTTCCCATCAGGAGTTTGGGCACACATGCACACACACCTGGTGTGATTTTCAAGTCACCCAGGCTGGGATTTGAACTGTGGTCGATCATGTGGGATTGGACTCTCAATCCATAGTGCTTAACTGCTGCGCTATAGGCTGGCCCCAAATTTGCATTTTTGAGACATCCCTCTGAGTGCTGGGAGAGGGGATGACAGCGGGGAAATATGGATACAGGAGCCCAGCTGGACCACTGCGGCCTCCCAGGTGGTAGATACGGTGGTGGCTGTGTGCCCTGGGAGAGGAGTGGAGACGTGGAAGACATAAGTTAAAATTAACAGGGCCAATGGCAGATGGCTGGCTCGGATATAGGGAGCTAGGAAGAAGAGGGTGTCGGACTTGCACTGTCTGGTTCAAACCAGAAGATGGATGGGAAGATGAGAACACTGGAGAATGGGCAGGCTGGGGGCGGGGGCAGTACTGGGTATGGTTCTGAACTGCTGAAAGCCCATACTGAGGAGCCAGATGATACATGAACTGGAGGTCAGGGAGAAATCTGAGTTGGAGATGTGCGCTTGGAAGTCATTGTCCTGGGAGAGTTAGCGGAGAACAGAGAGGGGAAGGGAAGGGAGGGGAACCTATACTTCAGGTGGCAGAGGAAGGTGGGCTGGCTAAGGAGGTTGCCATGCTTCCTATGACTTGATGAAGATCACAGGAAAAGAAAAGGGTGAAGCTAGCCTGTAAGGGGCCTTAGATGAGGTTGGAAACACCTGTTTTAATGGTGCCACAGTAAGCCCAGGTGAAGACTGAGTGGGTGAGAGAACTAGAGAAGGCACTTCTGAGAAGTTTGGCTGTGATCAGAAACAGACACAAAGGCAGTAGCTGGAGGGAGAAAAAGCCTGAAGGAGGTGATGAAAGGATGTTTAAGTTGTTATTATTTTTAATTTGCAAAAAGGTGCATGTATTTACAGAAAAATAGAGAGAGAGAGAGAATGAGAAGCCACCCCCCCCATGAGGAATGATCATGCCACGATCCCTCCTCTTCCCTTCTCCCTCCTTTTGAGATTTTGGGCACATACACACACCTGGTACGTGTCTCAAGCTGCCAAGTCTGTGACTCAAACTGTGAGACCAACTGTGTGGGATTCAGCAGCCTTCGCCACCAGGCCACGGGCTGACCCTTTTATGTTCTTTTCTTTTTGTTGGAGAGGTTTTTGCTATAGGGCACGTGCACTCGCCAGACAGACAGAGACAGAGAGACAAAAAGCAAGAAATCACCCCCTAGAGGGGATGGCCACACTGCAATCCCATCTCCTCCATTCTCCTCTTGGGATCTTGGGCACGCACGCACACACGCCCGGCGTGAGTTTAAGCCACCGGGTCCGGGACTCAAACCGTGGTTGACTACATAGGAGTCCAGAGACATAGGCATTCCGCCATCTGCTGGTTTCCCTTTTACGTTATTTTTTAAATGAGAGGAGTTTGAGCTGCATCCGGCTTTGGGACCAAGCTACAAGTAGGCTCCTCCAAATTATCATCTGGTTTCTTACTCAGTCCTGAGGCTGAGTCAGGACTGGCAGCTATGGCATTGCCTGGAGCTGGTTAGAAATGCAGGACCTCGGGCCCCATCCCAGACCTGTGGAATCAGACCTTGTACTTTAACGAGACCCCCAAATGATTTGGGTGCACATTAAAGTTGTAGACACACTGTCCAGCCATGTCCCTTACCAATCTGTAGATAGCCATCATCTGTGGGCCTAGCTGCCCCCCAAACCATATGGAGGTTGCCCAGAGCCCACTCCCTCTCTGTAGACTGTGGCCCGATCAGGAAGTTTGCCAACAGAACACAAGCAGATGCAATGGAACATGGCATACCCATATACTGGATTGTCAGAAAAGTCATGATGCATGTTTACATAAAAAAAAAAAAAGAAAAAGAAAAATATGTCATGACTTTTCCAACAACTGAATACATGCCACACACCTGCCCATACACAGTTTGCAAAAATGTAGCCCCATCATGGACAGACACCCAGGCTTCTGTGTACTTTTATGGCTCCAGGACACTCCTGTATGACCAACACCATGGAGATTTCCAGATACGTGCAATCTTGCCATGCCACGGGAGGTCCATAGTTGGATGCCTAGGAACCAGAATCAGAAGAATAGGGGCTGGTCGTGGGCACTCTTACAGCAGTTGGCTGATGCTGAGAAGAGGGAGCATACAGAGAGAGGGTGGGTAAGGACCTGGGGAGTCAGGGACAACAGCTCAACTCAGGGGGAGGAAATGGTATGAGTGAACTGGATCCCACCAGCTCGCGAGAGCTGATTCCGTGTATAACATCTCTTCTTAATTCTCCATTCACAGACATCATGTTGGGGGTTTGAAATCAGCCATGTTAGAAGTATTTACACCACAGAAATTGGCAAACACTACAAATCAGGTTTTTCTCCCTTTCAAGGGTGTTGACTATGACACATTTGCCAGCATATCACTGGATCAAGGCCACAAGAAAGGAGCTGGAAGCCCTATTTGTACCTTGTCACAATTCTTCAGTAAACACTGAACGTTTCTTTCTTTCTTTCTTTCTTTTTTTTTTTTTTTTGAGAGGTTTTTGCTATAGGGCACGTGCGCTCGCCACACAGAGAGAGACAGAGAGACAGAAAGCGAGAAATCACCGCCCCCCATGGGGATTGGCCATGCCACAATCCCTTCTCCTCCGTTTTCTTCTCGGGATCTTGGGCACGCATGCACACACACCCAGCGTGAGTTTTAAGCCACCAGGTCCAGGATGCGAACCATAGTCGACTACATGGGAGTCCAGCGACATAGCCATTATGCTAACTGCTGGTCCCAGCACTGAGCGTTTCTTTGTGCCAGTTTCCATGCTAAGTGCTGAGAACCACTTTGTGGAATGAATCAATGAATTGTCTAGACCAAGACCGTTGTACTTGAAGGAGAAACAATCTACTATAGAACCACTGGGAAAAGGACTCCGAGTTGTCACTCTGAGTTAGATTCTATGACTAGACCATGTGCCTACAGTCTCCCCAAAGAGCTGACGCTTGGCCAGTTTGTCCCTGACTCTGAGTTTGTGATACAGTGAGAACCCCTACAACGGGGTCTTGGGGGTGGCAAAGGTTATGCCACATGGCCCCTGGTGTGAATGGGTCACATCACCTCTGTGTGCCTTAGCGGCCTTTCCTATAAAATGAGTGACACAGGGTTTATTAGGACAGACAAATCCAGGTATGGAAAGTGCTGATAAAGGCGGGGAGCTGGTGGGTGTGAACGGTGTTCCTTCCCTTTACGATGCACAATCTGAATTTTCTGTTGTTGGAGGTTTTGGGTTGTATTGCAGATGTTATTCTATTCCTGCGTTCTTTAGGGAAGGAGGTCGGAACGGAATCAAGCCGTGTGAAAGAAGAAGGACTCCATCGTATCTGAGGTGGAGGCCGAAGGGGGTGGCGGCCGTGCAAGCATGCACACACACCCCGTTTGCCTTTGGGCCCCCAACCACACACATATACCCAGAAACATTTAAGGAGAATGTTGACCGTGGGGCTCAGGACAATCTCACCTCCCTAAAGCCAGGCCGGGGCAGGGTCCACAGCTGGAAATAGGGGAAGGCAGACCTCCACCCCAGGGGCTGGCTAATTTCCGAGAGGTGATGCCTACATGTTTGAGAGTACCTGGGCAGAACAGTTTGATTCACACAGACAGTGTGAATTAAGTACATACCTACCTATGGGCAGACCCTACCCCTGCCCATGGACTGACCCCTAGCCCTTGACCCCAAACTGCGCTCTAATCTTCAGCTTTACCCCTGCTCTGCTTCTGCCCAACAGGAATGGCCCACATGTCACTGGGGACCAGGACAGGGTGTGGCTGACTAAAGACTCCCAACCAGAGACTCCCATCCCAGACTGCTCCCCAGTCTCATGATGGCCTAGAACTTTTGGCCTGATAGAATTCTCCGAGGATCTCTTCCTGGGGCGGGAGAGTTAGGCTGGGCACTGTGGGCTTATGGTGAGGCCGGGTTTCAAGCTACGGTACGCACACACAGTGCCCACAAGGACAAAGAGCTCGCCAGGATCTCTAAGCTCCCCTCTGCATGGAGACCCTGTCTCTCCCTCCTCTGCTCTCTGCTCAGCACCCGGCTGGCCCTTTAATGGAACAGGACTCTCAGAGGCTAAGTGAGGCCACAGGCATTTCTTCCAAGTCACGGACTGGGCCAATGGGGGCTCAAGAGATGGATCAGAAATGGCACCCAAATGGCTACCACACCCTTTCTGGAGAGGAACCCTCAAGAAAAGGGGAGCCCTGAAAGGCGGTGGAGTGAGGTGGCTGCCCCCTCCTGTGCAGGGCAGGGGGTGACAGAAATGGCCTCTCATGGCCCCTCCCTGCCCTCAACTCTGCTTTCCATACATCCTGCCCCACACCCTTGGGTCCTGGCATAGGAGCAGCCAGTTCACAAACAATCTCTGTACAGGGCCCAGGCCTTTCCCTGCCAAGCTCAGTCCCCAGCCCCCCATTCCCTCCCTCACCTTCTGGGGCTCCTGGGCTGTGTCTGCTCAAACAGGGAGTCCTGCTTCAGCGCTCCCTTCCTCCCAGGCTCTCCCCCACAAGAGCCGGCTTCACGGACCACCTCGGCTGCCTGGGTGGGAGCCCTGATGCTACTAACCTGGACCACCGCGCAGGCCTCTCCAGAGAAACCCGAGGTCTCTGTGGAGACACTGGCGTCCCGGCTACCCAGCGTCTCCTGTGCTCCTGGGCCTCAGGATCCGGGCCTCGGAGGCGCCCCCCATCACACACACGCATTCAACGCCCAGGTCTCCAGCCCCGACCCAGGCATCTTGTCCCTATCACTGGCTCTCTCCAGCAGGCCCCCTAAACACTACTCCCCAGACCCAGGAGCCCTTCCACCGAGCCTTGGCAAAGCTTGTGTGGGGTCCCAAAGCACACAGAGAGCCAAGGTCGCTGCCTGCTGTTGCGAGGGTCTTGGCGACCTGCTCCCACTGGCCCCAGAACCAGGAGTTTTTTTTTGGAAGGGTGTCTCAGTCCTCCTCTCTCTGCGCCAGAGAGGCTGCCGCTTCTGCTCCCCAACCCCATCAGCCGACAGGTCGGGATGGCAACCCCCAGGGCCTTTCTACACTCGGGGAGCCTAGCGACCTGCGCCCCAGAACTCACCTCTGCCCTCCCGACAGCTCGAGCCCTGTCCAGCCGCCTCGATCCCAGGCCCGCTGCCGGTAGCAGTGCCCGGCTCGGCGGCCGCAGCCCTCGACGTGCGCCTCTGCTCGGCTCCGCGCCCCGCGCCGCCCTCCGCCCCCTCCCCCAGGCCGGATGGCCGCGGGGCCGCGCCGCTGGGTCGGCCTGAGCTCACAGCCCAGATGTGCGAGGCCGGGGCGGGGCCTGCGAGCGCGGGCCCCCGCCGAGGGGCCCCGAACGACCCCGCGTCCAGGGCCCCTCCCCGCGCCCCTCCTGCTCCTTGCAGCCAGGCAGCGGGGTCGGGCGCCTCCCCCGCTCTCCGCGCAGCCCAGGGGGTGGGAGAAGGGAAAGGGGGAAGGTGGAGGGAGGAGACCAGGAATTCCAGACCCCTCGTCGGCCTCCTGCCGCCCTGCTGCGGAGGGGATGCCCCGCCCGCCCACGGGCCCACCCCGGGGCTCAGCCTGGGCCAGCACGCTGCCAGGGCCGAGCTGCTGGGGAAGGAGGGCCCTGCCCCAGAACCCTCCAACCCTAAGACCTAGAGCCCTCTCCTGTCCTGCCCCACTGCTCTGATAGCTTACCTAGTCCGGTCCAGATGTCAGACAGAAGAGGAGGAATTGAGGGTGTGGGCAGGCCTTTAGCCCCAGTCCTGTCCTTGCTTAAGTTTGGGCCACCAGGCAGGGATTCTCACAGTCTGGGACCCAACTTCTGGCCAGCAGACCACTCAGAACGCATCCTGATGCAACAGCGAAGGGCGCCTAGACCCTTTCCTCAAGCCCCTTTCCTTGGGGGACCAAAGGGCTGCGCAGCCTTCTGTTCTAACTCTGGGCCTTGGGATACGGACTGCGGCCTCCGTTAGCGGGTGTGCGGGGGTGGCGACCGGTCCTGCTAGATCGACTTGGAGTCTCCCAAGGCGGCTGACTTACCCTGCTCCCAGATCCGCCCACAGAGGCGCAGGCTGCTTCTCAGTCCTCCTGTCTCTGCAGAGAGGCTGCCCCTGGCTGCTCCCCCAGCCTCATCAGACAAGGCCCCCACAGTTCCCGAGGGCATTATGCTTTCCCTTCTCCTCTGCCCAGCCCAAATGCTGCCCAGTGACAGTGTCAGTAAGGCAGTGCCCTTACTGTCGGGGCTACCTTCTCCAGGGCCTCCTAATGAGGTTAGGGTGCACTGCTCCAACGCTCTGAATGTCTGGACCTGGCCAGGAAGCCAGAGAGGTGTCCAGTCTTCAGTGTGTGTGTGTGTCGCCTGGCTGGCTCTGAGTGTGTGCCCGTGTGCATCTGTTTGTTGGTGTGTTTGTATGTGTGGCTCTGTGTGTACGAGTGTGTCTTTTTGTCTGTGTGTGTACCTGTGTGTGTTCAGGTGTGTGTGTGGAACGTCTGTGTGACTGTGTTATGTGTCTGTGTGTGCCAGTGTGTGAGTCTGCATTACGTACGTGTGCCCCTGTGTCCTGTGTCTGTGTGTTGGTCTGCATTTGAATATCTGTGCATGTGTGTGGCATCCCCTTGGTCAGGGGCCGGCAGTCTTCCTCTCATTCGTGGCTGAGTGCAGAGGATCTGGGGTGTGAGTGTACGTGCGTGTGGGCAGAGCGAAGGGTCTGTCCTCACACATGCCTGTCTCTCGTTTCTCTTTCCCTTCCACCCCAGGTTTTCCTCCATCCCCACTCCAGCCCTGAAGGTCGGCTCTTCTCTGAGGGCCCCAAGTGTGAATGAAGACTCATGGGTGGGGGTCTCCAGCCCCTTCCCCAGTGACCTCCTGTTTGGCAGTTCCCTTCAGGCCCCTTCAGTCTGATGCAGGAGTCACAGGCCTATCCTTGAGCAGCTTCCGGTTGACACGAGAAATAACCCCAATGAATGTCTGCTCCTGGGTAGAGGAAGTTGGATTCGATGGCCATCAGAAAGTTTGGTCCAGGCGGGCATGACACGGGCCCTGCAGTGTGCCTGCCCTTCGCCGCGCTGTGCTCTTTCATCTCCCTCCTGAGCACCTCTGTTGGGTGGGCTGCCAATGGCTCTTCTCTAGCACCGGTTTGGGCCTGCTTCCTGACCTCATTGGCTCCCTGCTTCTTCTGGGTGGCGGAAGCATTAGGAAGGACCAGCTTCTGAGTGTGTCCTCCCTGGGAGCAGCCTCCTTCCAGGGCAAGTTCCCCTTCTCCGGGCCTCTACTCAAGTCTCCCCCTCCTTCCCCAATCCATAACGAGAGGAGACTTTCAAAGGTCCAAATCTGATCCCCTCACTTCATCACTCCCACACACTGCGTGGCTCCCCATGACCCAAGAAGGTTTGAATGATTCAAGACATGAGCCACCTGTGGCTGGCCTCTCCACCTCCCCTTCCAGTCCCGATTTCCATCCCCATCTCCTGCCCATCGGGCACAACCAGCTTCTGTGCTTCTGAACATTTGTTCCACCTGGACCAGCCCCCAGGCCTGACCTGCCCACCATCACCCTTCCTTCAGGTCCTCGGGGAGAAACTGATCCCTGGGGGCCTCTTGTCGTGGCTGTGTCTGCTCTGGAAGTTGTGACCTAGGCATCACCAGGTGGGGCTGTAGTCGACCATGATCCGAGTCCTGGACCCGGTGGCTTAAAACTCACGCCGGGCACATGTGCGTGCGTGCCCAAGATCCTGAGAGGAGAATGGAGGAGAAGGGATTGCAGCGTGGCCATACCCCCTGGGGGGTGATTTCTCGCTTTCTGTCTCTCTGTCTCTCTCTGTCTGTCTGGTGAGTGCACACACCCTATAGCAAAAAAACAAAAACAAAAACAAAAACAAAAACAAAACAAAACAAAAAACCCAACTCTCCAAAAAAATAAAAATAAAAGAATTATTATTATTATTATTATTATTATTATTATTATTTTGGAGAGGTTTTTACTATAGGGAGCGTGCGCTCGCCAGACAGACAGAGAGAGACATAGAGACAGAAAGCAAGAAATCACCCCCCAGGGGGGATGGTCACGCTGCAATCCCTTCTCCTCCATTCTCCTCTCGGGATCTTGGGCATGCACGCACACGCGCCCGGCGTGAGTTTTAAGCCACTGGGTCCAGGACGCGAACCACGGTCGACTACGTGGGAGTCCAGCGACATAGCCATTACGCTAACTGCTGGTTCCTGAAAAATAAAAGAATTATTAAAAAAAAAAAAAAGAAGAAGAAGAAGGCTCCATGGGCCCCTACGTGGCATAGTCTTTAGTATACTGGGCTGTGGGCTGGAAGCCACATAGCTGTTTAGATGCCGGGGTTGGCCTGAAATGTGCCAGGTGTGCATGTGCCCAGGATCCTGAGAAGCTGGAGGGTTGGGGAGAGGGGATCATGGTGTGGCCAGACCCTGTTGAGGGTGCTTCCTCTCTTTCATGTGTGTATACACACTATCTAAATTTATTTTTATGTATTTGTTTATTTTTTTAGTTACCAGAGGGTATATGTGCACACCAGTGAGAGAGAGAAGGCACCCCACAACGGGGGTGGTCATGCCATAATCTCTCCTCCTCCGTTTCCCCATTCTGTCAAGATTTGGGGCATACTAGTGCATGCACCTGTCATGTTTTTTATTTTCTTTTTTAAAAATTTTTAAAAAGATTTATTTTTAATTTCATCTATTATCATTATTCTTCAATTTTGACCAGGGAAAGACAGACAGAGAGAAAGGGAGAGTGAGAAAGCAAGCTACCAGGTCTGGGTCTTGAACTATGGTTGGTCATGTGAGAGTCTAGTGCCTCAACCACCAAGGCACCTGCAGGCCACTCTTTTTTTTAATTAAAAAAATTTTTTAAGGAGAGTTTTTTTGTTTTGTTTTGTTTTTTTCTTTTTTTCTATAGGGTGCATGCTTGCCAGAGAGGCAGAGAGAGACACAAAGCAAGAAATCACTCCCCAGGATGGATGGCCATGCCACAGTCCCTTCTATTCCATTCTCCTCCCAGGATCTTGGACACGCACACACACACATACCCAGCATGAGTTTTAAGGCTTGAACCTCGGTGGACTTTGTTGAAGTCCAGTGACATAATCATTACACCATCTGCTGGTCCCCACCTGGCATGTTTGCCAAACTGCCAGGTCTGGGATTCAGACCATGGTCAGCCATATGAGATTGGTCCCCTTAGCCACCAAGCTATGGGATTAGTCCACTATACATTAAAAAAAAAGAAAGAAAGAAAAAGAAAAAGAAGATTCTTTGGACTTGGGAGGCAGGAGCAGGATCCCCTTTCCTGGTGCCCACTGCCTGGTCCAACATGGCCGACTAGCCAGCGGTTTTAGTGCAGAGAATAAAGTTTGTTTTCAGAACTGCCACCCCCCAGGACTAGCAATTAGCTAACGTAATGGCTATGTCGCTGAACTGCCATGTAGCTGACCGTGCTTCAAGTCCTGGACCTGGTGGCTTTAACTCACGCCAGGCGCGTGTGTGTGCCCAGGATCCCGAGAAGAGAATGGAGGAGAAGGGATTGCGGTGTGGCCTTCGCCCGTGGGGGGTGATTTCTCGCTTTCTGTCTCTCTGTCTCTCTCTCTCTGTCTTTCTGGCAAGCATACGTGCCCTATAGCAAAAACCTCTCAAAAAAAAAAAAAAAGAAAGAACTGCCACCCTCCACCTAAGCCTATTGGTGCTGAGTGCTGAGGGACTGTGGTTTTTTGTTTGTTTGTTTGTTTTTGTTTTGCTATAGGGTGCATGTACTCATTGGAGAGCCAGAGAGACAGAAAGTGAGAAATCACCCTCCAGGGAGGATGGCCATGCCACAATTCCTTTTCCTCTATTCTCTTGGGATTTTGGGCACACACACACACACACACACACACACACGTGTCTGGTGTGAGTTTTAAGCCGCAGGGTCTGAGACTTGAACCTCAGTTGACTCCGTGGGAGTCCAATGATGTAACCATTATGTTATCTACTGGTCCTGTTGCCATGGCTCTTTGCAGTCTCCCCTCTTCTACCCAAGCCTGGCTGCTTGCTCTACCCCAGAGCTTGGGGGCAGATGCGTGTGCCCAAGGCCTGCCTCGGGAGGGGAAGGAGAAAAAGCGAACGATGTTCTTTCCTCAGTGGACCCTGTTGACAGAGCCTCAGGCTGTCTGGTGCCGGCCTAGTACTGATGCTGCTGCTTCTGTTTCCCTCGCCACACCCATGGGGGACGGGCTGTCTGTCCTCATGCTACAGATGAGGAGGCTGAGGCCTGGAGGGCTAGGACGAGCCTGATCCAGATCCAGTGAGTTGCCTCCAGGCTTGCCTTGCCTGTGCCACCATCACAGGAGGAGCACAGGACCTGAGCACCCAGCAGTGGCTCCCTAGCTGAGTGTCCAGCCCACCTGCCCGGTCCTGGGCAGGAGAGATGGGCAGCTCCTCAGACAGAGACCTCTAGAGCGTTCCTCTACCAGATTCCTGAGGTGTGAGCTTCCTTCCAGGAATTACTCGGCTGCCCCCACCCAGTTGAACTTCCTCTCGTGGCCTGCGCTCTCAGCTGCATCATTTTCCTCCCTGGAAATGGAGTGTGGGAGGCCCAGCTCCTCCCAGCTACCCCTGGGAGCTTCATGGCCAGGGATTCCAGGCTTAGCCTTGGTGGCTACCTGCTGTCCCTGCTCCATTAGCAGCCAGTGCCTCCTTCTTCATAAAATGAAAGCCTTGGGGTCCCTCCTTTTCTCTGAGCCTTCCCACTAGCCTGCCCCCAAGGCACCAGGATTGGACCCATCTCCCAGAACCCTGTACCGACAGCCTCTTCTACTTGCAGCGTCTTCTCCCATTGTGATATGAGGGGCTCCTAGCAGGGACATCAAGGAGCCTTCCTGACGGAGGTGACTTCTGAGCTGAGCCTTGAAGGATGACTGAGCATCACCCACGTAGAGGAGTGGGAAGAGTCTCCTGGGTGGAAGAGACAGTGCAAAGGTGTAGAGGGTGGAGTCAGCAGGAGGCGAGATGAAATGGACGGACTTGTCTGCTTGCCGGGCATCTTTATCAAATACAGACCTACCCTGGGTCCCACTCCACAAGCCATCTGGCCCTTTGTGCTGCACCCTAACCCCACCTGCTCTACGTGGGCATCTTCTGTCGGGGACCTTCAGTTTCTATTTCAGATTCCTGGCAGTGTGGCTTCACTGCACAGTTCTCTCTGCTCACTCTCTGCTTAGCTCCAGTGGGACTGCCCTTACCAGCCCCACCCACAGAATTGCCCCGCTGCTGGGGAAGGGTGCACAGAAGAGGAGCAGGACGAAGGTAACCGTGGGGAGGCTTTTGTATAGCAGCTATGTAAGGAGATTGGGGGCTGCTGTGTGGACAGTACTGGTTGTTCCCCTGCCCCAATGACTATTCTCATTTTTTTTTTTTTAATTTTTATTTTATTTATTTATTTATTTTTTGGAGAGGTTTTTCGCTATAGGGCGCGTGCGCTCGCCAGACAGACAGAGAGAGACATAGAGACAGAAAGCGAGAAATCACCCCCCAGGGGGGATGGTCACGCCGCAATCCCTTCTCCTCCATTCTCCTCTCGGGATCTTGGGCATGTACGCACACGCGCCCAGCGTGAGTTGTAAGCCACCGGGTCTGAGACGCGAACCGCGGTCGACTACGTGGGAGTCAAGCGACATAGCCATTACGCTAACTGCTGGTTCCCACTATTCTCATTTTTTAAACTGAAAATGAGAGAGGAAAAGGGAAAGCTCCCCCCGCCCCCAGTGGGGCCTGATCATGCCCAATCACCTCTCCTCCAATCCTCCATCCCATGAGGATCTTGGGCATGCACATACAACCAGTGTACAGCCAGCGGGGCCAGGCCTTGAAACCCTTTTGGCCATATGGGACCTGGCTTCCAATGCAAGAGACCTAACCAGTGGGTTTTAGGACTGGCCCGAGAGAGGCTTTAAAAAAAAAAAAAAAAATTGTATTTGCTGCAGGGCCTGTTCACTCTCGGGGGGTGGGCAGGCGGTGATGGCCACACTGCAGTCCTCTCTCCTCCATTCTCCTCTTGGGATTCTGGGCATGCATGCACGTGTGCCTGGAGTGTTTTTGAAGCCACCCCATCTGGGACTTGATCCATGTGGGATCCAGCTGCTTTAACCTCCATGCCAACCAGCTGGCCCCCGAGAGAGGTATTTCTTTTATTTTTATTTTTTAAAAGAAAAAAATTATTTAATTTTAATTATGATTATTTTCCAATTTGCTGCAGGGCATGTACACTCACCAGAGAGAGAGACAGAGAGAGAGAGAAGGAAAGTGAAAAAGCAAGCTGCCAGGTTTGGGACCCAAACCAGTCAGTCGTGTGGGAACCCAGCACCTTAGCCACCAAGCCACCTCCTGGTCCAGAGAGAAGTATTTTTGACAGAGTCCATCTTGCCACATTGTGATCCTCCTGCACTGCTGCCGGATTAACTAGAACTACAACTGGCTTCTACTGGGTCTGGCCTGTTTAGGGAACCAGACTCTCATGTGGCCTCAGCCACCATGCAGTGGCACCTGCCTGCTTGTGCCACCATGGCTGGGCCGTTCTCATTTTCTTAATAACAGCTCTCTCCTTAGGCGGGCGGACAGTCACCGGGAGAGCTGCAGAGACCCAGGCTGGCTACTGAGATATGAGCAGCGGTGTTCCGTGGCATCTTTCGGGAGCCTTCCTCGAAACAGCTGGTGAGTTTCTCCTGTTCCTTCTTCCTCATCCTGCTCTTCTCCATCCTGCTCTCCGGACCGTCAGCAGGACGACGAGCTTTAGCCACTTCTTTGGAGCATGATGGTGAGGGACACCCCTATTGATAGCAGAGCAGTGCCCAGCAAGGAGGTTGAGCACCTGAGCAGTGTCTGCAGGGCAGCCGGCACTGCATAATTCCAGACTTTGAAATGAAAGAGAAATGAAGTCTGCTACAAGATGTTGTACTTTCAGGCTCGCTTCCTCGCACCGGAATGTAATCCTATCTGACTGGAGCCCACGGGGGAGTTGGTGTGGAGCTCGCGATCAGAGCGGAGTTTGGAGTTGCGGGTAGAAGTTTGGCAGCCATCCTCGGGGAGGTGGAAATTGAAGACATGAGGACAGATGAGCTCACCCAGGCGGAGTGTGGGGCGCGAAAAAGAAGGGAGGAGGGCTGGCCAGGAAACCGGCCTGCTCCCCTGCACACCAGCCCTCTGGCCCACGGAAGGGAAGTCTGCTTTTCCACTCACTTTTTCTTTTTGTTTCTTTTCTGTTTTTTTTCCTTTCCTTTTTTCCCCCCCTCCTAACCAACTGAGTTTTATTTGTTGCATAAACCACCTAACATCTTTCAGGTGAAAAAATACTAAATTTGAATAAAGATATTACGAAATGAATTATAGCCCTATAAAAGTTAGCTTTGGGGAGGCAACACAATTCTACTCAATTAAGGCAAGCATTTTTATAGGCCATAGAGTACTTTATTATTTATTTATTTTTATTTATTCGAGAGGTTTTTGCTACAGAAAGAGAGAGACAAAGAAACAGAAAGCAAGAAATCACCCCCCGGGGCGATGGCCGCGCCACAATCCCTTCTTCTCCATTCTCCTCTCAGGATCTTGGGGATGCACGTACACGTGCCTGGCATAAGTTTAAGCCACCGAGTCCAGGACTCGAACCATGGTCAACTACATGGGAGTCCAGTGACATAGCCATTACGCCATCTGCTGGTCCCAGATTAGTTTATTTTTAACACCCACCATGCCATGAATTCATAGGGAATAGGTTCCAGTAGCTCAGGCTCCTTTCCATTGGTTCTCACAAAGTGTGCTTCTCTGGGTGGAACAGGCTGGTGCTTTAGTTGAAACCAGGTACCTTTCTCTTTGGCTTCCTTCTTTTTCTGGTCATTTTCCTTCACATGTTTTAGGAAGCTATCTCTGCTCTTAGAATGCTTAATATGCTTGATACGCCCATTAATTCTCTTGGCAAGCATCTTGCCCTTAACTTGTTTGTTCACAACAATGCCAACAGCATACTGGGTAACACTGTAGACTCTCCTAGTTTTGTCATGGTAACATTTGTGGGCATTCCTTTTTGAACAGTACCCATTCCCTTGATATCTACAATATCACCTTTCTTGTAGATTCGCATATATGTTGCCAAAGGAACCACTCCATGTTTTCTAAAAGGCCTAGAGAACATGTATGGGGTGCCTCTCCTCTTTCCCTTTGTGTTCATAATTTTGGTTAATTACTGGAAGATGGCGGTTCCGGCCAAAAAAAAAGGTGTTTTTTTTTTTTTTTTTTTTAATTTTTTTTTAGAGATTTTTGCTATAGGGCACATGTGCTCACCAGAAAGACAGAAAGACAGAGAAACAGAAAGCGAGAAATCACCCCCCAGGGGGAATGTCCATGCCACAATCCCTTCTCTTTCATTATCCTCTTGGGATTTTGGGCATGCACACACACACATGTGTCTGGTGTGTTTTAAGCCTCTGGGTCTGGGACTCAAACCATGGTCGACTACGTGAGTCCAGCAACGTAACCATTACGTCATCTGGTGGTCTTTTCTTTTCTTTCTTTTCTTCTTTCCTACTTCTCTCCCTCTCTTCTTCCTTTCTCCCTCTCTCCCTCCTTTCTTTTTTCTTTCTCATTTTTCTTTCCTTTCTTTCTTCTTTTCTTCCTTTCTTCTTTTACTCTTTCTTCCTTTCTCGTTTTTTCTTTCTCCTTATTTCGTTCTCCTTTTCTTCTCTCTTTTTCTTTCTTCCTTTTTTTTTTTTTTTCCTTTTTTAATTTGACAGAGGGCACATGTTCTTGCCAGAGGGAGGGAGGGAGAGAGAGAGAGAGGGAATGAGAAAGCATCTCCCATGGGGCATGATCACATTGCAATCCCTTTCCCTTCATTTCTCTTTCCTTTTTGGGATTTTGGATATACAAGCACACATGCCCAGCACATTCTCAAACCACTGGGTGCAGGACTTGAACTGCATGGCCAGCCTGTGGGATCCAGGTGCCTTAACCACCAGGCTGTGGACTGGCCCTCTTTCTTTCTTTCTTTTTCCTTTTTTTGAAATTTGCTAGAGGGTGTGTGTGCTTACCGAGGTAGGAGTGAGAATGAGAATATATTCCCATGGTGGAGGGTCACACCGAAATCCCTTTCTCTTCATTTCTCCCTTTGGGACTTTGGGCATGCACATACACATGCCCGGTGTTGCCTTTCAGGACGCTGAGTCCAAGACTCAAACTGCACAGTTGGTCATGTGGGATTCAACTGCCTTAACCATCACACCACTGGCTGGCCCATTTCCTTTCTTAAGTTGGTTTCTTCTATGACCGAGAGAGATAGAGACAGAGAGATTGTACCCCCGATAGGTTCTCGATGGCATGATCCACTCAGCCTCAGCCAGCCCCAGATCATGGGTGAGTGGATGCCCAGTGTACTCAGGGAGATCTCTGGATGTGAACCTGGGATCTTCCCATGTGGGTAGCCCGACATTGTGCTTAACCACCATCCAGCCCCTGTCTCTTCATTCATTTTCCCCTTTCCAACATGCTAGGAGTCTTCTGCCTCCCCAGAGCACTTCTTCACATTTATGATGGAGAACCAGGATGGAGGGGGGTTGTGTGGATTAGGTTGGGAGAAGTTTGTTGAAAGAGTTTTTAAAGAACAAATTGCAAATGCAGCTGTGGTACGTGCAGAGCGAATAGGAGGAAAGTGGATTTTTATAATGCACCGGTGTAATGAGAGCAACCTTCATAGTATTCAAGGAGACACATGGGACTTGAAAGTACTGTGTGGTTGCTAGATGGGACCTATTTTTAAAAATTAATTAATTAATTAATTATGTTTTAATTTGACCAGAGAGAGAGGGGGGGACAGAAAGAGAGAAAATGAGAAAGCAAGTCTCCAGGTCCAGGATGCAAACTGTGATTGGCCATGTGGGAGTCCAGCACCTTAACCACCATGCCACCTGCCAGCCCCTCGATGGGACCTCTTTTGTCATGACATCACTCAGCCTGGTCTACTTGGATGCTGGCTGTAGTGTTGCAAAGGTAACAAAACCCGTTAGAGGGGAACCAGCAGTTAGCGTAATGGCTATGTCGCTGGACTCCCATGTAGTCGACCGCGGTTCGCGTCCCGGACCCGGTGGCTTAAAACTCACGCCGGGCGCGTGTGCGTGTGTGCCCAAGATCCCAGGAGGAGAATGGAGGAGAAGGGATTGCGGTGTGACCATCCCCCCTGGGGGGTGATTTCTCGCTTTCTGTCTCTATGTCTCTGTCTGTCTGTCTGGCGAGTGCACGCGCCCTATAGCGAAAAAAAACTTTTCAAAAAAAAAAAAAAAAAAAACCCGTTAGAGCAGCGTAATGAAGGGAGAAGGTGGGGGGGGGGGGATGCAGGGTTTGACTGTTACAGAACCTGGGACAGGGCCGTGCATCTGGGCTTCCTGGGGGCCTGGGACAAGGAACTGCAACGATGCCAGGAGCCCAAGCTGCCTTCAGCCACTTGCCTTCTTCTGTTACTGGGGCCTCTCCTGTCCACTGCTCTCTGCGTCTCTGCTAAACTCATCTTCTCTTGCTGCTAATTGCCTTTTTTTTTTTTTTTTTTTAAAGAATTTGTTTTGGTTTTTGCTAGAGGGCACCTGTGCTTACTTGAGAGAGAGACAGATAGAAAGAAAAGGAAAGTGAGAAAACACCCCCAGGGGGATGGCCATGCCTCAATCCCTTCTCCTCCATTCTCCTCTTGGGGTTTTGGGCATGCATGCACATGCACTCAGCGTGTTTTTCAATCCACTGGGTCCGAGACTCAACCTGCACAGTCGATCACGTGGCAAAAAAAAAAAAAAAAAAAAAAAAAAAAAAAAAACTTAAAAAAAGATTTTAATTATCCTTGCACAGTTGTGGGGCCAGCCCTGGGATGAGCCACCATCAAGGTGAACTGCCAGACCTTGGTTATATGCCTGCCTCTAAGGGCTCTGCAGTTGGGGAGGTGAGGGACAAACGTAACTGGACTGTGAGAGCAGACGTTTGCCCAAAGAAAGAGCAGGGGAGAGGAATGCTGGGTAAACACCGCAGCTACTTCTACACCTACAGAGGACCCACGCGTGGGAAGGTGTGCATGGCGGGTAGACTTTCTGCTGATATCGTGGGGACATCTGTTTCTTCTCTCAGAAAGAAAAGAGGCAATCAGGAAACCAGAAACGGCTAAATCCATTCCAGGGACCAGACATGAAGCCAACACATGTCAGGCATAATTGTGAGCAATTAATGGAGTGTAAGAAAAGAGAGTCCAGCTGACCTTGATGTTTGTGAGAAACAGCGAATAATTCTCCTTTGAGCAGCATGGGGTGGAAGAAATGGCTCTACATTTCCTGCTCCGAGGAGCAATCTCATTACTCGGTTCTGCAGTAAATAATGTTTATATAATTATAACATTGGTTGCTTTTCAGTTTTCAGAATCGACCTGAAGATAAAGCTTGAAAGATTTAATGAAAATTACAGAACAGAATGCAAGTGTCACAGACTTTGACCATGGCAGTGTAAAGAGAAAACCAACAGGAATTAAAAGGAGGTGGCAGGTGGCATAGAGGGGCTGTTTTCTTACACACAGGTGGGGCTCAAGAAATTCTGTCTGAGGTTGATGGATAAAGTACTGAACTTTAAATATAGTTTGTTTAGAACTGTAAGTAGCACCAAGATGAGACCACAATAATAATGCATAGTGACCAAAACTGAGGAAGGGGGCCTGGAGGGAGACGAGAGATGGTGTGATTTAAATTTCGTGCTTTGGGGCCAGCAGGTGGCATAGTGGTTCAGGTGTTGGACTTCTACATTGTTGACTGCAGTTCGAGTCCCAGACCTAGCAGCTTGAAACTCACACCAGGCACATGTGCATTACGCCATCTGCTGGTCTCTGTACTGGTTGAATTTTATATATGATGAAAAGTATGCACAAGAGAGAAAGCACCCTTGACAGGATCAAGGCTTCTAGCCTTGTGGGGCACTTGCATTGCCATTATACTACAGGAGCTGGGCCTGGTAATTTTTAAAAGAATTATTTATTTAATTTAATTAATTTATTTATTTTAATTTGCTATAGGGCATGTGCACTCACCAGAGAGAGACAGAGTGACGGGGGGTGGGGGGGGGTGGGGGGAGTAAAAAAACAAGTAACTGGGACCAGCAGGTGGCGTGGTGGTTAAGGCACTGGACACTCCCACATGGCCAGCCATGATTCAAAACGTGGACCTGGTGGCTTACTTTCTCACTTTCTCTCTCTCTTTCTCTGTCTCTCTCTGATCAAATTAAAAGAATGAATAAATAAAGTTAAATAAATAATTCTTTTTAAAAAATAATAATAAAACAAGTCACCAGGCCCAGACTAGAACTGCAGTTGGCCATGTGGGGAGTCCAGCAACTTAACCACCATGCTACCTACTGGCCCCGATTTTTTTTTAACCTACATGTGCTATATCATATCAACAGCCCCCACACATCAACCAGGCTCTAACCCCTGTGTTTATATGGAGGGTGACACTCAGCACCTATCTCTACCTCTTAGTTTGTCTTCCTGTACTGCAGAGGGTGGAATGATCATTTGCATGGAGAAAATAAAATAAATAAATAATGCAGTCTAGAGGGCCATCAAGTAGTGTAGTGGTCAAGGTTAGAACTCCCATGTAGTCAACCAAAGTTCAAATCCCAGACCCGGCAGCTGGAGACTTACGCCAGGAGTGTGTGCATGCATGCCCAAAATCCTGAGTGGAGAAGAGAGGAGAAGAGACTGTTGTGTGGCCCTCACTTTCTGTCTCTTTGTCTCTCTGGCGAGTGTACACACCCTATAGCAAAAATCTCTCTCTCAAAAAAAGGGGGGAGGGCTAAGTGTTGAACAACATGTCAACAAAAAAGATACCTGAATAATAAATACCCGCATGGGACCAGCAGGTGGCGTAGTGGTTGGGGCACTGGACTCCCATGTGCCGACTGTGGTTTGAGTGGGTGAGTACAAGGTGTGCGAACAGAGGAGGGGAGCCAGAGGAGCAGACAACGGGCTGTGTGAGGTGATGGAATGAGTGAGGGTCCAGGGTGTGGCTTGGGAGTAAAGGTCACCTTGGGCGGGGATGGGAGGAGGAGCACAGCCTTTGGCCACCCTCACTAGCAGAGCCCACAGCAGAGCCAACGTTTAGCGTGCTTCCTACCCTCCAGGCCCTGGGAAGCTCTTCATACAAGCTTTCTGGATGACTCTAGCTTGAGTGGTGGAGTAACTCCCCCATGACCACACAGCAGGTGAATGGGAAGTCTGGATTGGAACCCAGCTCTACATTGGGCCCAGACTCTTAACCCCTGAGCTACATGACTCCTATCTGCCTCAAAGTTGACTAGAGCATGGGTCCCAGAGATCTCCTTTGGGACACTTTGGACTGAGCTGTCCCTGCCTAACACAACTGGGTCTGAAGGCAGAGGGAGCAGAGGACTCTAGCACCCTCTGGGGGACATAGGAGGCTCTACAGATACTGGCAAGGAGGTGGGCAGGTGCCAGGACTAGAATCTGGGTAGATGCAATAAATGAATGACTGGATTAGGGTATCGGTTGCTCCTTAAGAGTGAAGGATTTTATCTCCTCCTTCTCTCTCTCTCATTTTAAAAATAAGATGGAGGGCCAGCAGGTGGCGTGGTGATGAAGGCATTGGACTCCCACATGGCTGACCATGGTTTGAGTTCCAGACCTAGTGGCTTGCTTTCTCTTTTTGTCTCTCTTTGGTCAAAGTAAAAGATAATAATAATAATAATAATAATAATAATAATAAAATAAAATAATAAAAAAAAGACAGGATTTGGGCCACGTCCTACCTCAGCCTTCCCCTTGGGACTGTAGGTGCATACCACCAGGTCCTGCTTCCTCCATTCTTTAACAAGTCCTCATTGTTTTTTTTTTTGTTTTTGTTTTTGCTTTTTTTGCTATAGGACGCATGCGCTCGCCAGACAGAGAGAGACACGGAGAGACAGAAAGCGAGAAATCACCCCCCCAGGGGGGAAGGCCATGCCACAATCCCTTCTCTTCCATTCTCCTCTCGGGATCTTGGGCATGCATGCACACGCGCCTGGCGTGAGTTTAAGCCACCGGGTCCGGGACTCGAACCGCGGTCGACTACGTGGGAGTCCAGCGACATAGCCATTACTCTAACTGCTGGTCCCCACAAGTCCTCATTGTTTACCTGGGCACATCATCTATTGGAATAAAGCCATTGAACACGTGACTAATTTCTGGCTGGTGGGATAAAAGCAGAAATAAAGTGTGTAATTTAAGGAATTACCTTAAAGCAGAGGCATGACCTGCTTTGTCCTTTCTTCCATCCTGTTTTCTAGAATGTAGATATAATGGCTGGAACTGAAGCAGCCATCTTGGACCAGGAGTAGAAGCTATTGACGATGGTTACGTGATAAAACTAAAAGGGGTTTAGTTTCAGTGTGATTGTAGAGTGGCTGTATCAACCTTCGATGCCAACGCTTACTTGAGGGAGAGGATGATACACTTCTACTGTACTATTTTATTTAAACCATAGTTATTTGGGGTTTTCTGAACGTCTGGCCAATATTATCTATTTTTTTGGGAGTCCCAAATTTTTGCCCTAGGTAAATGACCTACCCCTTGGCTATGTGCCTTGGTTCTCATATGTGGAACGAGAATACTAACACCCGCCTCCAGAGTGTTTGTGAAGGTTAAATCTATGTGTGTTGTTAGGGACTAGCAGTTAGCGTAACGGCTATGTCACTGGACTCCCATGTAGTCGACTGTGGTTCGAGTCCCAGACCCGACAGCTTAAACTCACGCCGGGTGTGTGTGCATGCGTGCCCAAGATCTCGAGAGGAGAATAGAGGAGAAGAGATTGTGGCATGGCCATACCCCCCTGGGGGGTGATTTCTCACTTTCTGTCTCTGTCTCTCTGGCAAGAATACGAGCCTTATAGCCAAAATAAACCTTAAAAAAAATCTGTGTATTGTTGTGACCTACTGAGAATTTACCTAGTAGCTTTTATAAAAAAAAAAAAGAATTATTTCATTTATCTTTATTATTTATTTTAATTTGACCAGAGAGACAGAGAGAGAGAAAGTGAGAAAGCAAGCTGCCAGGTCTGAGACTTGAACCGCAGTCAACCGTGTGGGAGTCCACCGCCCTTAACCACCATGCCACCTGGTGGCCCCTTACTTAGTACTTTTAATTTTTAAAAATTAATTTTTTATTTTATTTTATTTTATTTTTTGCCACAGGGTGTGTGTGTTTGCCAGAGAGACAGAGACAGTGAGAGGAAAAGTGAGAAATCACCCCTCCAGGGGGATGGCCACACCACAACCCTTTCTATTCTATTCTCCTCCTAGAATTTTGGGTACAAGCACACATGCGGTATTTCAAGCCATCAGGTCCGGGACTCAAACCACAGTCTGGCCATGTGGGAGTCAAGCACCTCTGGCCCCCACCTTTTTTTTTTTTTTTTTTTTAACTTTTTTTTCTTAGTTTTTAAAAAATACTTTTTTCTTTCCTTATTGATGATGGAGTATACACACATATGAGACAGAAGTACCGCCCTCCACAAGGTCTCATTGCCTCCCTCCAACCCTCCAGCCTTCTGAAGGAAGACTGGGTACTCTTGTACGTGCTGCATGTGTTTCAAGCTGAGCCGGCTAGGGATTCAAACCGCAGTCACCATATGGATCTGGCTCCTCTTCCTCAGCACTGTTCCACAAAACTGGGAAGTAATTGCCTAGTAATTTTCTCCCCCCAGAGGGCAGAAGCACTCACTAGAGAGAGACAGAGGGAAAAGAGAAAGCAACACCCATGGCGCAATCCCTTCTCCTCCATTTTGCCCTCTTTTTTTTTTTTGGAGAGGTTCTTGCTATAGGGCGCATGCGTTCGTCAGAAAGACAGAGAGACAGAAAGCAAGAAATCACTCCCCGGGGGAGATGGCCACGCTGCAATTCCTTCTCCTCCATTCTCCTCTCGGGATCTTGGGCACGCATGCACATGCGCCTGGTGTAAGTTCAAGTCACAGGATCCAGGACTCGAACTGCAGTCAACTACATGGGAGTCCAGCGACATAGCCATTACGCCAACTGCTGGTCCCATGTTGCCCTCCTTTTGAAATTTTGGGCATGCATGCACATGAGCCTGGTGTGTTTCTCAAGCAGCCAGGTCTGAGACTCTAACTACACAGTTGGCCACGCGGGATCTGGCTGCCTGAACCACCAGGTCATGGAGCTGGCCCCTGGTAACTTTTATTTATTTATTTAGGCTACTGTAGACTCAAAGAAATGATAAAAAGTAATATTCCCTGACTAGGCAAGACAGACAGGTCTTTGTCCTCCTTACCCTAATGAAAGGTAAGCACATTTTTTTTTTTTTTTGAGAGGTTTTTGCTATAGGGCGCGTGCGCTCGCCAGACAGACAGAGAGAGACAGAGAGATAGAAAGCAGGAAATCACCCCCCAGGGGGGATGGCCACGCCGCAATCCCTTCTCCTCCATTCTCCTCTCGGGATCTTGGGCACGCACGCACACGCGCCCGGCGTGAGTCTAAGCCGCCGGGTCCGGGACTCGAACCGCAGTCGACTACGTGGGAGTCCAGCGACATAGCCATTACGCTAACTGCTGGTCCCAAGGTAAGCACATTTTGTGTGTGTTGTTTGGGACTTGGGCTTTGTGAGTGTTTGCTAATGTCACCAATAAGCAACTACAAAATTCTCAGCGGCATCTAATGACAAACTCACACATCTGGTTGGCTCAGGGTTGGCCGGCTTAGGCTGGGCTGGGCCGGGCTGTGTGTCAGGCATGGGTTTAATTCAGGTCTATTCTACGGGCCACTCATCCTCTTTGGAGCAGCAGGTTAGTGGGAGTTTGCCCTTTGCTTGGAGGCTTTGCTTATGTCGTGTCCACTCACGTCCATTGGCCAGAGTAAGTCACAAGGCTCAGACCACATTCAAAAGGTGAGGGACGGGCTTCCTGGGGTAGATGTATATATACCATCTGTAGTGACTTAAGGATTGGTACCGACATGTCGCCATCCCACAGACCGAGAGCTGGGGATCTTGGACCAGCTGCTGAGGGAGAAGGCAGTGGGATGAACCTTTTGGGCTTGTGGTCAAAAAAGAAAATGAGGCTAACAAGTGGTGTGGAGGTTTAAGCACTGGATCCCACATAGCCAATTCCTCAGTTCGAGTCCTGGACCGGACGTGTGTGTGTTCCTGCCTAAAATCCCAAGAGGAGATTGAAGGAGAAGGGATTGTGGCATGGCCATCTCCCCTAGAGGGTGGCTTCTCACTTTCCCTTTCTCTCTCTCTCTGGTGAGCACATGGTCCTTACAGCAAAAACAGAAAAAAGAAAAAGAGAAAATTGCCCGAGCCTGGGAGTGGCTGCAGGGACAGCAAAGAGGGACACAGTGAGAAAGACCTAAACTCTCTGGAGCCTGAGGACTTGAGGGTAGAATGTCACCAGACATATGCTTTAGGTCACTGTGGCCTGGGATCCTGGATTCACCCTAATTTAGGGGTTCACCTCTTTTAGAGCTGCACAGGTGGGTTTTCCCACAGGGCATGGGGGCCTGATCTGTCGTGGCTGAGCTCCTAGCCGTACAGGTGGGCAAGAGCCGAGTTGAATTCAATGCTCATTGTCACTTGTAGCCAGGGTTGCTCGGGCAATTTATATCTGCTCCATTTGCCAAGTGCCTGGCACATAGTAGGTCCTCAATAAAATGAGCTCCAATATTTAGTAGTAACTTTGTGGTGGGATTCTTCCTTTTCTGTCTCAGCAGAGGGGAAGAGGTTGTAGGATGGTGAGAGAGAGGAGGGGACTCAGCCTGAGGAGTGTCCTGGATGTGGGGGCTCCTGTGCCCCCCATAACTAGGGCCTGCTCGGGAACCAGCAGTTAGCGTAATGGCTATGTCGCTGGACTCCCACGTAGTCGACCGCGGTTCGCGTCCCAGACCCAGTGGCTTAAAATTCACGCCGGGCGTGTGTGCGTGCATGCCCAAGATCCCGAGAGGAGAATGGAGGAGAAGGGATTGCGGCATGGCCATCCCCCCTGGGGGGTGATTTCTCACTTTCTGTCTCTCTGTCTCTCTCTGTCTGTCTGGCGAGCGCACGTGCCCTATAGCGAAAACCTCTCAATAAAACAACAACAACAACAACAAAAAAACAAAAAAAAACTAGGACCTGCTCTTTGGGAGGTTCTTTTTCTCTTTCTTTCTTTTTCTTTCTTTCTTTTTCTGTCTCTCTTTTTCTTTCTTTCCTTTCTTCTTTCTTTTTTTTTTCTTTCTTTTTTTATGTTACTCTTATTTCCTTTACTTTAAGCCAGTCGTGAAGTTTCACAGTGATTTTTAGTATATGGTGCGTGAACTTGCTGGAGAGAGACAGAGAGAGGGAAAGTAAGAAATCACCTCCTGGAGGATGGGCGCACTGCAATCCCTTCTCTTCCATTCTCCTCTTGGGAGTTTGGGCACACACGCACACACGCACACACGCTCAGTGTGTTTTCCAAGCCAGTGAGTCGCGTACTTGAACCACACAGGTGACCATTATGGGATCTAGCTGCCGTTACCACCACACCACCTGGTTCTTTTTCTTTTATAAGTTTATTTCTTGTTCCAGGAGCAAAAGAGACAGAGAGAGAGAGAGAGAGAGAGAGAGAGAGAGAGAGCACACCCCTGGCAGGGTCTCGATGCCATGATCCACCCCCCAGCTTTGGCCGGCTTGGGTCATGGGCACGTGCACACTCGGCATACTCAGGGGCCTCTGGAGTGAGCCTGGAGCCCTCCCGGGAGTCAGCCTCACGGCACGCTGTTTTACTGCTGCTCCACCATCTAGTCCTTCTTGGGGGGTCCTTAGGGTATCCAGGTGGCAGCGGGGCACAGGGAGATTCCCACAGGACTCCTTCCAGGTGTTGGGGAAGAGCGGTGTGCAGGAAGCTCCCTCCCACCTCTCTTGGACTCCCTCAAGAGCCTCCGGGGCCCAGAAAGAGAGGTGAATGGGACATTCCACTCCCTCCCTGTTCTTGCCTTGCCTGAGAGGAGGCTCCAGGGCGGCCCCAGAGCCCACTTCTGCTTGCTCAAGTCCCTAAGTCCTGGGCCTTGCTGGGGGCCTTCCCCTCTCAGGGTCTTTCCTGTCCAGCTATTGCACAAGGCCCGCAGCTGACTCCTTGCCCAGCCTCCCGGCAGGGCAGTAGAGCAGAGGCTTTGGGAAAAGAGGAAGCAGCCCCGAGCTGGCGCCTCCTCCCTTAGCGTAGCAGAACTCGGGGAGCCAGCTGCACTGGAGCTCCTGGCCTTCCTTCCTGTTCTCTTCTTGTGGGACCTGCAGCCCACGGCAGCTTCCTCCTGTGTAGCAGGTACCCCCACCCCGGGCCATGGTGGGTGGGCTGTGTGATGGGAGTGGGGCTGAGCTGAGACTTGTTGGGGCGTGAGCATTGGACCCCAAACCAACTCGAGTCCAAGATACTAATCGAAGCTGTACTCACAACCCAAATCCCACCATCACCCCTGCTCCTCCCCATCCCACATCCCAGTCCAATTCTAACCGTCACCCTGACCCCTCCCTGCCACAGCCTCAGTCCCATCCAGCCGCCCTCACTCTCAGCTCCCTCGGTCCTAGCCCCGTTCATACTATCATCGTCTCCATCCAGTGCATCATCCTAACTCCAGCCCCAACTGTACTTCCTCATCCCAACCCAGCTCGACCTTGTCCTAATCTTCACCTGTGCTCAGCTTCGACCCTCTCCCTCACCCAACCTACCACTCTCACCTCAGTGTCCACCCCAGGCTCACTGCAGCCCACCCCTAGTCTTCCCCTCACCCTCACCCCCACCTTGATCCCACTCTGCGTCCCCATCACCCCTTCACCTGCCTGCGTGAGGCCGCCCCGCACCACCCAGCACAGCTAGGAGATGAGCTCTCGGCTGGGAGCCAGTAGGGCCAGATTAAGGAATGAAATGTGAATTCTCTCTGCCCAAGCCAGTAGAAGGCACTGAGGAGTCGACAGCTCTGAGTTCATGTCTGGCCTGCATTTGGGGCTTTCCACTATTTTGAAGATAATGGACTCCTGGAATTGCCCGGCTATACCCTATCTGTGGGTCAGAGCCTTCCAGCTGGCCACATCACCCCACGCCCCTTCTTCTCCAGCCTAAGAAGGAAGTTGGGGAGCAGCCCTGGGTAAGGAAATAGAAACCGAATCTTACCCCAGGCAGAGCTGCCTATGGGACTTGGCTTCTGGGATCAGGAGTCAGGGACTTGGGGCCCCATCCTGCCTACTAGGGTGTCCGTGGGACACTTGGCCTTACATGGGCAGTAGACATGGGCACCCACTTTGTACCTGGCCACCTCGACTCCCCCTCATGCAACATATGCCAATTCTAGAAATGGGCATTGTCAACCTTGTTTTCAGAGTGCCCAAGAGACACACGGACACACCTTAGGAATCTCCTGTCTGAGGGGCTATCTTGTTCAAAAGAGTCATTGCCCAAGGGAGGGGCTTTCAGGGCAGCACAGCTCCCTGTTCACCAAGATTTGGAATGATCGTTTTACCACCAGGGGGTGCCAGAGGCCCACCAGGCCTCCCAGACCCAGCCCAAGGCCAGGGGTATGTTCTCCACACCAGACTTTCAAACAGGAACAAGAGTGCCTTCTGATGTTGTCCCTGCTTTTTCTTTTTCCAGGACAATTCTGTGAGCTGAGGCTAGTCTTTGGGGTGGAATAGGCAGAGCAGATAAGCTGGATTGTGGTGGGCCCCTTTGGTGTCAGGGCTGGGCTGAGCACAGGTGACATTTACATGGTATGATTTGGGTGACTCTAGAAAGGGTCCTCCCACATGCTCCATTCTGCAATCAGTATGTCCAAAATCCCACCCTTCCTCCTTTAAGTTAAATCTCGGCCTTGCCAGGGCCCCGGATTGGGGAGCCAGGGAAGTCCTAGGATACTCTGTGTGGCTCTGGGTCCCAGGGCCATACTGACTTCAAATGCGCCCAGAAGTCTGCCTTTCGTCAAGAAGAGAAGCTCAGAATCCAGGCCCGGGGCCAGTCTGGGCCAGCTGCTCGTGACTGAGGACCTGGCTTGGAGGCTGTGGGTACATCATCCTGGAAAAGGAGTAGGCCTAGATGGGACGGGTCTACTGCCAATGACCAGACCTGTCTGTGGAGCAACACAGAGAGAGGCCTGGGGCCCCTGAGGAGCCACGGTCCTCCTGCCCTGACCCTGACCTTTGTCTTAGCTGTGCTCCCTGCTAGAACCCTCTTCCCCTTCTGCCTCCTGCACTTGGCTGAGCACAGCTTGGCCATCCCGCAGGCAATTCAGGCCCATCCAGGTCCTGGGCCGCTTTTCCGGTCTCCCCAGGTGTGCCCGCTGGTAGCCGTCAGAATCAGCTGTGTCCAACCCTGGAAGCGGATGGGTTGGGGACTGGGGAATGTCATGAGTTTCCTGTCCCACTTCCAGCCTCCCCAGGCCCTCCCCTCACTCTGCTCACTCAGCATGTAGGACCAGGGAGGTTTGCGAAGTTGCCAACATGCACGTGCATGATGGAAAATGCACCATTTTAACTGTCTGTAAGTGAACAGTTCAGCGCCTTTAAGTACACTCACCATGTTGTGTAACCGCTACCGCTGGCTATTTACAGAACCTTTTCATTAACCCAAACAGACTTGTACCCATTAAATATTAAGTCCACATTTCTCCTCTCCCCTCCCCCCAGCCACTGGTAACCTCTATTCTACTCTCTGTCTCTGAATTTGCGTATTCTAGATATTTCATGTAAGTAGAATCATAGGACATTTGCCCACCTGGCCAATTTCACTCAGCATATTTTCAAGGTTGGCTTGTGTTATATAATATGTATCAGAATCTAATTTTGTATTTTGGCTGATTTATAGTCACACACACACACACACACACACACACACCATATTTTCTTTTCCCATTCCTCCATTGGTGGACACATGGACTGTTTCTACCCTTTGGCTGTTGTGAATAATGATACTATGAACACTGGTGTACTGACGTCTGTTTGAGTCCCTGTCTTCAATACTTCTGGGTCTTTTGAGAGAGAAAGTAAGAAATCACCCCCCCCCCCCCCCGGGGGGGGGAATGGAAGAGATGGTAATCTCTTCTCTCCATTCTCTCTGGATTTTTCGGGTGGATATGCATGCAGATGAGCCTGGTATGATTTCTTAAGCTGCAGAGTTTGGAATTCAACTCATGGTTGGCCACATGAGAGTCCAGTACCTTAGCCACTACACCATCTGTTGGCCCCTATTTTGAATTTTTGAGGAGCTACTAAACTGTTTCCCATGGTGCCTGTTGGCAGAAATAACCAACTCTGCAAAAATAATAATTAGTGTGGTTTATTTCTAAGTATGAACTTGCGTGACCTAGGCCAGAGAGGAGGCAAAACATGCCTCTTGGGGTGATCAGGTACAGGGCTTTTATAAATTTGATTTTGAGAGTGAGATAATTTAGTGAAGAGCTTTCCATTGGCCTAGCCCAAAAAGGCCAGATGTGTGGAAGTGGGGCTTCTAGGTTTGGGGAAGGAATTAACAGAGTGTACTTTAACAGAGATAAGGGGGTTTGTACACAGTTACAAGATACTGTCCCAAGGACAGGATATTGGAAGAGTCCTGTTAGCAATGACTCCACACTGCTCCGTTAATGATTGTCGGTATGACTCACCCATTACAGGGATATTATGCCAGGGACAGAAAATAGGGAGATTTCTGTTATCGAACGGGCCAAAATGGTCTGTTAATGTCTGTGGGTGTGATTCACCCCAGGTCCTCTGGAAGGGATTTTAGAAATAAGAAAGAAGCATCCAGACTTCTGTCCTCAAGCTTGTACCACTTTACATTCACACCAATAATATACAAGTGATTCAGTTTCTTCACATCCTCACCAACAATTGTTTTTTCCTTTTTTATTTGACAGCAGCCATACTAACGGGTGTGAAGTGGCAGCTCATCATGGTTGTGGTTTATAGTAATGATGCTGAGCATTTTTTAGTGTGCTTATTAGCTATTTGTATATCCTCTTTGGAGAAATGTCTGTTCAAGCCCTTTGCCCATTTAAAAAACAATTTGCCAGAGAGACGTGTGCACTCACCGGAGAGAGAGAGAGAGACAGAGACAGAGACAGGAAGAGAAAGAGAGAAAAGGAAAGGGACAAAGAATCCCCCCAACAGGGCATGGTCACACCGCAATCCTTTCTCCTCCATATTGGGATTTGGGGCAAGCACATTACATGCATCTGGTGTGTTTTTCAAGCCACTGGGCTGGGATTTGAACCATGCAGTTAGCCATGTGGGATCCAGCTGCCCTGACCACCAGGCCAAGAAGCTGTCCCCTTTGCTCATATTTTGAGTTCGGTTGTTTGATTTTATGTTGTTGAATTCTAAGAATTTTGCATATATCGTGAATGTTAATCTCTTATCAGATGTAAGACAAATATTTTCTCCCATTCTATGGGTTGCCTTTTTTCATTCTCTGGATAGTGTCCTCTGAGGCAACCAAATTTTTAATTTTGATGAAGCTCAACAAATCTATTTTTCCTTTTACAGCCTGTGCCTTTTTTTTCTTTAAGAATTGTTTTATTTAACTTTATGTAGTTTGTTTATTTATTTATTTATTTTAATTTGACCAGAGAAGGACAGAGAGAGAGAGAGAGAGAGAGAGCAAGCTTCCAGGTCCAGGACTCAAACTGCAGTTGGCCATGTGGGATTTTCCAGCGTCCATAACCACTACACCACCTGCCAGCCCCCTGTCTGTGCTTTTGATGTCATGCTTAAGAAAGCGGCGCCTTATCCAAAGTCATGAAGATTTTCACTGACATGTTCTTCTCAGAGTTTCATAGTTTTCGTTATATGTGTTTCCAGCAGCTTTCCCCTTTGGGCTCATATCTGTGGTCCCCCATAGAGTCTCACCGTCACCAGGGGTGCTCTATAGCAGAGGTACTATCTTCTTGTGCGTGGCATCCAGTAGCCATTTAACTCCTTTGTGAAATATATGTTGCACAAGGCCCTCATGCCACCTGTCACAGAGAAATTTGCCCTGCTACATCTCTGCCCCAAATCTGAACCCCCAAAGACCACACTACTCACTCACCTACCTATACAGGGGACTGCCAACTGCCTGAGGGAGCTTGGCACTGTTTGGGGCACACGTCCTCAGGAGCAGGTCCTGAGGGATGGGCACTGACAAGCTTCCAAGGACAAGGCAAGTAGAACTGTCTCTGGGACAGCTACAGGGATCCCCAAAGGGAAGTTCCACCTGGAAGCTGCTTTCACCCTGTACCTCAAAGAACTGAATCTGTAGGCAAACTTCATCTTTGGTGGGGACAGAGCTAGACAGCTAGAGAGCCCATGGGCAGACAGGACTGGCCCTAGGGTGGGTCTGTGAGAAGCAGAAAATGAAAGTGGAGCCAGAAATGAGGACATTTATGCTTCATGGTAATGGGGAGCCATGGAAGGTTTTTAAGCAGGGAAGTGACTCTTAAAGACAGTACTTTGGTAAGTTCTGTCGAGCTCCATTATGGCCTGTAACTGGTAAGGCTGGTGGTAAAGGGACAGATTTTGAGTAAAAAAGCATCATTTTCACTGGATACCTTTGAGTAAGTCCTGGGCCTCTCTGTACTCCAGTTCCTATTAGCTTGTGGGCAGGGGAGGGTAAGGGAAGTGGAGGAAGGAGAGGAACAGCTGTTCATTTGTCCAGGGCAGTGTCCTTAAGGGAATGAGAAAGCAGAACTTGGGGTCTGGCTGGGGTTATACACAGAGCACACCACAAAGGAAGGGCATTCCGTGGGTTCCCTGCTCCCTGGGCCCGGCCCTCTCTCTGGGTTGGCCAATGAAGTAGGTGGGGTTTCAGGGCTGGACGTTCAGCAGGCTCTGGAGCCAAAGAGCTCTGGGATGTCTCCAGTGGGCACTCCCACACCCAGCCCGCCCTGCTCACCTCCCTGTAGGCACCAAGCCCAGCACAGGAACCTGCCATGACCTCCCTGCTCCAGCTTCTCACTCTGGCCTCCTTCTTCCTACCAGGTGAGCTTTGCTGGCCTATGCCTGTCTCACAAGGCCTGGCCTCCACTAAGTCTGACTCCCAGCAAACTAGACTATGCCAGGGTCACAGATTTGGCCGCTGAGGTTAAGGGAGGGGCCGGGAGGCAGTGGCAGGGAGCCGGGCAGGAAGCCAAGGACCCCATTGATGCCGCCAAGCCTCTGATCAGTCCCTGGCAATGGACCATTTCCGGGGGTCTAGGAGGGACCACTCCAGGGTGCACCGATGTGGGCAGAACAGGGTTTTTGGCCTCTCTGAAGCACCTTATCTGGAGTAGATTGTAGGGCTCTGTGGTGACCCCTGGCCTATATTACTGTCCTCTCTGCCCCCCCCTTCCTTTCCCAGGCCAGACCTCATGGGGCGTCTCCAGCCCCCCAGAAGTGCAGGGTGTGCAGGGCTCGTGCCTGCTTATCCCCTGCGTCTTCACTTTCCCTGCCGACGTGCCGGCATCCAGTGGCATCGTAGCCATATGGTACTATGACTACTCGGGCCAGCGGCGGGTGGTGAGCCACTCGGTAGACCCCACGCAGGTGGAGGAGCGCTTCCGCCGCCGTGCCCAGCTGGTGGGGCGGCCGGAGAACAAGGTGTGCGACCTGCAGCTGACGGACCTGCAGCCGGAAGACTCGGGCTCCTACAACTTCCGCTTCGAGATCAATGAGGGCGACCGCTGGTCAGATGTCAAAGGAACCTTGGTCACTGTGACAAGTGAGGAGGGGTGGCCTGGCTATTCTCTGGGAGTCCCAGCTGCCACTGGCTCCATTGGCTCACAGTCCCAGCCTCTGTCCTAAACCTAATCTCAGCCCAGTCTCAGCCTCCACTCCAGTCCCTGGCCAGCCCCAGCCCTGGTTTCCCTGAACCCCATACCCAACCCAGTGGGGCTGGGGGTGTAAACAACTTCCCTTCCCCTGGAAGCCCTCTGCCTAGGGCTTGGGCTACCCCTTGACTGGGGTCTCCAGTGCAGGAGGTCTCAGGCATGGGGAAGGGTAGTCCTGAGCATCCCTGTCTTGGTCCTCAGAGGAGCCCAAGGTCCCCACCATTGCCTCCCTGGAGGAGCTGCGCGAGGGCATGGAGGTGAACTTCAACTGCTCCACACCCTACGCATGCCAGAAGGACCAGGTCAGCCTGCAGTGGCATGGCCAGGACCCCACTCGCTCTGTCACCTCCAGCCTCCAGAAGTTCGATCCCACCACCGGCATCAGACACATGGAGACCCTCCACATGGCCCTGACCTGGCAGGACCACGACCGGACCCTGCGCTGCCAGCTCTCAGTGGCCGAGCACAGGACTCAGGGCGAGATTAATCTCCGGGTGCAGTGTGAGTGCATTGGGGGCCGCACCCTCATTGCCAAGCACATGGGTGGCTCCTCAGTGGAAACCAGCTTGGCCCTCCAGGGTAGCGTAGGTAGAAAGAGAATGCTAAGCCCTAAGAGCCAAGTTTAATGGCTCCTGTCTACCTCCAGCTGGCTTCCAGGGTCTGGTCCTTGAGGTCAGCTGGGCAGAGGAGACACTGAGGACCAGGGAACAGGGGCCCCTAAGTAGCCTTGAGGGTTGGCACCAAGTGCCCTGAACATTAACCCAGCTCTGGAGGATGCTGGGGAGGCGGGGTGGGCCCCTTTCCTGGCTTAAGCCTGCTCACAATCACGGTGGTCAGGGCATCCCCTGGCATGGCCGAAAGTCAGTGGGGAGAGAGCCCAAGTACCCGCTGGCGGCGCGTCTTCCCGTCTCAGTGTGACAGGGCGGCCTGCTCCAGAGCAGCCTCTATTCGCAGGCCTCGGGCTGCTGGCCCCTCACCCACGGGAGCCTCTGCTTCCCTGTCCACAAGGGAGCAATATGGAGCTCCTAGCTCATAGAATTATGGTGGAGGGACCAGCAGATGGTATAACGGTTACATTGCCGGACTCCCACTTAGTCGCCTCTGACCTGGCGGCTTAAAACTCATGCCAGGCCCGTGTGTGTGCATGCCCAAAATCCTGGAAGGAGAGTGGAGGAGAAAGGATTGCAGTGTGGCCATTCTCGGGGTGGGGGAGGGTGATTTCTTGCTTTCTGTCTTTCTGTCTCTGTCTCTCTGAGTGCACACACCCTATAGCAAAAATCTCTCTTAAAACAAAACAAAACAAAACCAGAATTTGGTGAAAATTAAAGGGAGTGACACGGAGGCAGCAGAGCGCTGGCACACAGGAAGCTCTTGAAACTATCCGTGGTAGCTTCTGTTGGCATATTTGCATAGAAAGAGGCTCTGGGACAAGACGTAAAGAGAGGCAGTTTCTTCCCAGGGTCGGCCCCTTCCTTACAAACTGCTTAGGTGTTCTCAGAGCTGACGCGATGCTGCCTTTGGTGTCCTTCCTTGGGGTGTCTGTCCCTTCCCAGATGTGGCCCTAAAATAAGAAGCACCGTGCCCACGCCCCTGTCCGTGGAGCTCACCTGCACCTAGACTAGGGCAATGACAGCGCTGAGAAGCACAAAGTGGTAGGAGGCCACGTAGCCTGGACACCAGGCCAGGCAGCACACGGTCAGACTTGCAAGGGAAGGAAGGGGTGAGGCACGTGGCGGGGTGGGGGTGGGATGGGGATGGATGCCCTGTATGGCCGTCTTTAGGTCAGAGTTTGGAAGTGGGTGGCCCTCCCACGCGCCTAGCCCAGCACCCTGCATCATGCCTTGCAGATGCCCCCAGGGGCGTGGAGGTCCTCCTCAGCCCCTCGGGGCGGAACATCCTTCTGGGTGATCTGGTCACGCTCTCCTGCCAGGTGAACAGCAGCTACCCCGCAGTCAGCTCTGTGAAGTGGTTCAAGGATGGGGCTCCCTTGAAAGCCATGGCTCGTGTGCTGCAGCTGTCCCAGGCAGCCTGGACTGACGCCGGCCTGTACACCTGTCAGGCCGAGAACGGCGTGGGTTCTGTGACCTCGCGTCCTGTCAGCCTCCACATTTTCAGTGAGTGCCAAGACCAAGTGGGCCAAGACCAGCCCCAGGGCAGGGAAAGGTCCAGCCCTCTGGGCTGGTGGGAGGCAGGCCAGCACAGAGCCAGAGGCTACATACCTGAGGGCCTCGTGGGCTGTAGGTGTGGAGTCCCAGTCCTACCTTACTGAGTTGGATAACAGGGCCTCTGCAGGCCAGAGGTCAGGAGGGCCTGGGCAACAGGACAGATGTGGGGCAGCTCCGGGAGGCTCAGCAGAGGGGCTCATACCACATGTGCAGAGGTCGAGGCTGGTTGGCTATGATCGGGGACCCTGAGGGTGGAGCTGGAAGTTGGCTGGGACCCCATCCCCTCCCTTATGGGCCCTGTGCTGCCCCTGCAGCGGCCGAGGTCAAGGCGAGCCCAGCAGGCTCCATCCTGGAGAACCAGACAGTGACGCTGACATGCGACACGCCCAAAGAGGCGCCCAGCCAGCTCCGTTTCAGCTGGTACAAGAACCAGGTCCTGCTGGGGGACGCCCACACCCGTACCCTCCAGCTACACTCAGTCACCAGGGCTGACACCGGCTTCTACTCCTGCGAGGTGCACAACGCCCAGGGCAGCCAGCGCTCTGGCCCCGTCAGCGTGGTGGTCAGCCGTGAGTGCCAGGGCAGGGTGGCACTGGATTCTGCCAGGGCGGGACTGGGGGCAGAGCCCAGGAGGAGGGTTGGGGTTCTGGCCGTGGACCCTCAAGGCCACTTTACCTGGATGTGGCTCTTCCGTCAGGTAGTCCTGAACTCGTAGCAGCTCTGCATTCCTGGGCACAACTTTGATCTTTTGGGGCCTCGGTTTCCTCCTGTTTATACAACCTTTTTGTTGGAAATAAGTTCAAACTGATGAAAACATGCAAGAATGATCAGACACCCAGGGACCAGCAGTTAGCGTAATGGCTATGTTGCTAAACTCCCATGTAGTCGGCTGCGGTTTGAGTCCTGGACCCAGTGGCTTAAACTCACGCCAGGCGCATGTGCATGCGTGCCCAAGATCCCAAGAGGAGAATGGAGGAGAAGGGATTGCGGTGTGGCCATCCCCCCCTGGGGGTGATTTCCCGCTTTCTGTCTCTCTCTGTCTTTCTGGTGAGTGCACGCGCCCTATAGCAAAACATCTCCAAAAAAAATAAAAAGGAAAAATGATCAGACACCCTTAACCTAGACCTCCCCTCCAGGGCGCTGTGGGGCCAGGGGGTGCAGGGATCATAAGCTCTAATGGGGGACCCAGGAAGTGCCCCATCTCAGGGTGACAGGCCCACCTCTCGCCTCCGCACAGACCCACCGCTCGTCCCAGATCTCACCGCTTTCTTGGAGACACAGACAGGGTTCGTGGGCATCCTCCACTGCTCCGTGGTCAGCGAGCCCCTGGCCACACTGGCGCTGTCACACCGGGGCCTCGTGCTGGCCTCCACCACTGGAGAGGGGGTCCACAGCGCACGCTTCAGCGTCTCCTCTGCCCCCAACTCCCTGCGCCTGGAGATCCGGGACCTGGAACCTGCCGACAGTGGGGGCTACGAGTGCTCAGCCACCAACTCCCTTGGAAACGCAAGCTCCACCCTGGAGTTCCATGCCAGTGGTAAGATGGGCACTGGTGGTGGGTGGAGACTGAAAAGGGCACATGGAGAGGCCTGCTCCAGCCTCTTCCTAATGGGAGTCCAGAGGACTTAGCTGAGGTGCTGAACTAGCTGCCTAGGTCACATGAAAGATCTGGGTTATGCAGTCATCCCAACTTCAGAGGTCCCTGGAAGCCAAGGCAAAAAGGGAAACATGTGGCAGGTTGCAATATTCCTTTGGCACTAACTGAACTCAGAAGGTCCTTCATGGATATCACTTATTTATTTTTTTAATTGCCAGAGGGCTCATGTAGTCACCAGAGAGAGACAGAAAGAGAGAGATGGGGGAGAAGGTACTTCCCAATGGGTATGATCATGCTGCAACCCCTTCTCCATATCCCATCCTGTCAGGATCTGGGGCACATGCGTACATGTGTGTGGCCTGTTTTTCAAGCCATAAAGGCTGAGATTCAAAACACAAGGGCGGCCATGTGGGATCTGGCTCCCTTAACCACTAGGGTACTGCATTGGCCTGATTATTTATTTATTTATGTTTAAGGTTTTTGCCATAGGGTGTGCATGCTTGCTGGAGAGAGACAGAGACAGAGAAAGGGAAGGTGAGAAATCACCCCCTAGGGGGGTTGGCCATACCACAATCCCTTCTCCTCCATACTCCTCCTGGGATTCTGGGCACACACACACATATGTGTCTGGCATGATTTTCAAGTAGCCAAATCTGGGATTTGAACTGCAGGTGGTCTTGTGGGAGTCTAGTGCCTTAACCACTAGACCTGCTGGCCCCTGATTTATATATTTCATTTTTTATAGTTTTGCCAGAGGATATGTGCACTTGCCAGAGAGAGACAGAACGACAGAGAGAGGAGAGCATGAGAAAGCAACCTCATGGAGGATGGTCACACTGCAATCCCGTCTCCTACATGTCTCCTACATTTCTCCCTCCTTTTGGAATCTGTGGGCATACATACAAGCACACTCAGCGTGTTTTTCAAACCACTGGGTCTAGGATATGAACAGTGCAATCATATGGGACCCAGCTCCCTTAACTGCCAGGCCACCAGCCGGCCCCTCACTTATTTTTATCTGTCTGATGTTTGGAGCAGACTCTGTGCTAGAAGTCAGATACAGTAGGGCTGTCCAACCCTTGGCACACCTGCTGCCTTCCCTCCTGAGGCCATGATAGATGCAGCAAATGATGGCAGGATTTTTCTTATTTTTTTTTTTTTTTTTTGGAGAGGTTTTCACTATAGGGCGCATGCGCTCGCCAGACAGAGAGAGACATAGAGACAGAAAGCGAGAAATCATCCCCCAGAGGGGATGGTCACGCTGCAATCCCTTCTCCTCCATTCTCCTCTCGGGATCTTGGGCACGCACGCACACGCGCCCGGCGTGAGTTTTAAGCCACCGGGTCCGGGACGCAAACCGTAGTCGACTACGTGGGAGTCCAGCGACATAGCCATTATGCTAACTGCTGGTTCCCAGGTTTTTGACAGAAGCCTGGGCTCTGGGCTCCTAGGCCGTGCTGCATTCAGCGCCACCTACAGACCCTAATTGCCATTCAGGGCCCAAACCTCCTGAGCCCAGACCCACCTATGAGCAGGTAGGGAGAGGACAATCCTGAAGGGCTTCCTGCAGCGGCAGCACCCTCGCAGCCTCCCCCAGCCTTCCCCAGCCTCCCTCTCTCCTTCTCCCACCAGCCACCCGCCTCCTCATCAGCCCCGCAGCAAAGGTTGTGGAAGGGCAGGCGGTGACCCTGAGCTGCAGGAGCGGCCTCAGCCTGACGCCCGACACCCGTTTCTCCTGGTACCTGAACGGAGCCCTGCTTCTCGAAGGACCCAGCAGCAGCCTCCCGCTCCCTGCGGCCTCCAGCACTGACGCCGGCTCATACCACTGTTGGGTCCAGGACGGCCACGGTGCCAGCGACCGCTCCCTGCCTGCTGTCCTCACCGTGCTCTGTGAGCAGCCATGCCACCCACTGCTGTGGGGAGGGCCCGCCTGGGACACGCCAACCACTCCCACCTCCTCCAGGCCCTGGACCTTGTCCTGCTCTGGGTCACCATCAGGAGGGCGGTCACAGGCCTGCCACCATGGGCCTCTCCTCCCAGGGCTGGAGTTTGGGGAACGAAGCCAGGGCCTTCTCCACTTGCCGCGTCCTTCCCTCCAATCCCAGCCACTCTGGAATCTTACACCTCTGGCCTTGAACCTACAGTGGGAATATCCAGGCTCCGGATGTCACGCTCCTGTACACATGCACGCGCCCCCTGTGCTGTGCCCGCGTGGGCTCCCCCAGACACTAAGGCTGCATCCCTCAGCACGGGGACATCCCTCTGCTTCCTGTCAAGGGCGATGCTCTGCATTAGTCCGAAGGCCTGAGTAATTCCAGGCCTCCCTGACACCTGTGTGAAGGACTGGCATCCTGGGACTGTCAGCCACCCTTCCAGGGGTTTTCTGATGTCCCAGTGAGGTCACACGGGGGCCTTGGCTGAGGCCTCTTTCAACTGTCTGAGTTGAGAAACCACTAGGAAAAGGCCATTTCAGGCGTTATGAAGTGTCCTGGGAGTCGGCTTGGAGGTCTGAGATAAGAAGCAGGGCGGACCTTGGGGGAAGACTCAGTGGTCCAGGCTGGGACGCAGGACCAGAGCAGAGAGCAAGGCTGTTGGGGCAGGAGGAACAGTTCTCTGTCTCTCAGGAGCACGTGGGACACAAGGGGGCTGCCAGCCCCAACAGCACGTTGGCCCCAGCTACTGTAGAAAGTGGTCTGGCACCAGGGCACAGCTGAGCTCAGGGAGCACGGGCTGAGCACCACCGCCTGGTCTGGTTGTCCTTGTGCAGTGCGCAGCCCACACAACATTTGCAGCAGCCCTGGGGACATGCCTTTGTCCAGTGTGTTCTGGGGACCCGGCCAGCCTTGAGAGCCCTTGCAGCCGTGGGATAAATACCCATGCTTCCGCCCTGCAGACCCCCCACGCCAGCCCACGTTCACTGCCCGCCTGGACCTCGGTGCTGCCGGAATCAAGGCTGGACGGCGAGGCCTCCTCTTGTGCCGTGTGGACAGCGACCCCCCAGCCCAGCTGCGGCTGCTCCACAAGAACCATGTCGTGGCCACCTCAGAGGGCGGCTGCCGCAGCTGTGGGGGCTGCTCCCAGCGCAGGAAGGTGACCCGAGCTCCCAACGAGCTGCGTGTGGAGATCAGCGAGCCGGTGCTGGAGGACGAGGGCAGGTACCTGTGCGAGGCCAGCAATGCCTTGGGCAACGCCTCTGCCGCAGCCACCTTCAACGCCCAGGGTGAGTTGGGATAGGAGCTCCTGAACATTCCTCTATGCCCCAGCTCCAAGGAGGGTCTAATCCAGCAAAACCCACTGTTCGGCAGTGAGGGCAGGCACAGCTGTCCCGTGACAATGACAGGAGAGGGGCCCCGGGAGACTCGTGTCCCCTCTACATCAAGGGAAGCCAAAGTTGTCGTTCTTGTGCTCAGTTATCAGGCGGGAGACAGGCCTGGGGCTGAAACTGATCTCTGAGGAAGGTTTCTCTGGGTGGGACAGCTGGGCTGCTCCGTCTTCCCTGCCCCCGTGTTACCGCACTCCGTCTCTGCCTATCACTCCCATGCCCCCCAGGGTCCGCTCCTCTGCAGGCACCTCAGGGGATCTCCTTCCTGCCCCTCCAGGCTGGGAGGCTGGGGTGGTCAGAGTGGGCTGTCCCAAGTTGGCCCATGCCTCCTGCTTCCCAGCCACTGTCCTCGTCATCATGCCATCAAACACGCTGCTGGAGGGCACACAGGCCAATCTCACTTGCAATGTGAGTCGGGAAGCCGCCGACAGCCCCGCCAACTTCTCTTGGTTCCGCAATGGGGTGCTGTGGGCCCAGGGTCCCCTGGAGACCGTGACACTGCTGCCCGTGGCCAGAACCGACGCTGCCCTCTACACCTGCCGCACCCTCACTGAGGCTGATGCCCAGCTCTCTGCTCCTGTTTTCCTGAGTGTGCTCTGTGGGTGATGGGAAGGACAGCATGGGGACTTGGAGGCTGGAGGGGTGGGTTGGGGGAACCAGGGCTTGGGATAGGGCTTTGGGAGGCAAGGGTGTGGCTGGGTTGGGGTTGGGGTGGGCCTGGGCTATGTGTGTGGCAAGGACGGGGCATGGCATGGTAGCTGGAATGTGGTGAACTGGGCTGGGGTGGCCTGAGCATCCCCTGTTCCCACAGATCCCCCAGACCTCCCAAAGCTGTCGGCTCTTCTGGACGTGGGCCAGGGCCACATGGCTGTATTTGTCTGCACTGTGGACAGTCATCCCCTGGCCCGGCTGTCCCTGTTCCATGAGGACCACCTCCTGGCCACCACCCTGGGGCCTCAGCTGCCACCCCATGGCCGGCTCCAGGCCAAGGTTATGGCCAACTCTCTGCGGCTAGAAGTCCGAGAACTGAGCCTTCGGGACTCTGGCAGCTATCGCTGTGAAGCCACAAATGTTCTTGGATCAGCCAACACGTCACTCTTCTTTCAGGTCCGAGGTAAGTGTCAGTCCTCTAAAGACGTGGTAGACCCTGATACCCAGGGGAATACTCTGGTCAGACCTTAGGTTAGGTGCTGTTGGTTTTGTGCAGAAATGTGAATCTTTTTCAGCCCTGGTTAGAGAACTGTGTCCAACCAGAAGGAAGCCTTTTCCTCTATCTAAATATTTTCACCTGTAATAACTGCAGCAGCCACCAGGAGGCAGTAGCAATTGCACAATTTGCCTTATTTGGTTGGAACACTATCTAATAGAAAAATAATATGTTTTTCTGACATATTTTGTATGTATATGTATAAAAGGGATCTTTGGAAAGTTTTTTGAAAATGAGTATTAGGAAAAAGCTATGTGTGAATCTAAAATTTTAATTATTTATTTAGATTTTTGCTGTAGGACATGTGTGCTCTCCAGAGAGAGTCAGAGAGAGGGAAAGTGAGAAATCACCCACTAGGGTGGATGACCACATTGCAATTCTTTCTCCTCCATTCTTCTCTCAGAATTTTGGGCATACACACACACGTTCCTGGCCTGATTTTCAAGTTGCTGGGTTTGGGATTCGAAGTCGGTTGACCATGTGGGAGTCCAGCGCCTTAACTACCCCATCGGCTGGCCCTAAATCTAAAATTTTTTGCCCCTTAGTAAACTCATATTTTAATTCCATCTTCCATAAACTTCTCAAAGTCCCTTTACACATATTTATATTATTCATTCATATACATGCATACATATTTACATGCATATAGGGAGAACATATTTGTTAAAGTCCTCCCTGAGCAAATAAGCCAGATAAAAGATAAAGTGCATGCTTCTTCCACAGTGACACACAACATCTGTATCTGGACACTTGCTTTGTATCTTTCTTATGTATTGTGCCCATTTCACAGGCAGAGAAATTGAGGGTCAGTGTTTTAGAGCTAGCACATCGTCTTATGACCAGCAGGAAGCTCTGCTAGCTCTGGGCTGACTGTTGTGGTCCCAGGTGTATGTATTCTCAATTCACTCCAATTGTCCCCCCCACCTCCCTTCCTCCATCCTGGTCTCCTCCCGTCCCAGCCCCACAGGGTGCTAGGAAACCTCCCTTTGCTGGGTCCCTAGTTCCTGGCCTCCCTTGGAGCCTGGGTTCACAGCTGGACTGAGAGGGCTAAAGACAACTCAAGATTGGGGCCAGCAGATGGTGTAATGGTTATGTTGCTGGACTCCCACTTAGTCAACTGTGGTTCGAGTCTTGGACCCGGCAGCTTAAAGCTCACGTGGGGCATGTGTGTGTGCATGCCGAAAAAATCCTGAGAGGAGAATGGAGGAGAAGGGATTGTGGCATGGCCATTCCCGGGGTGGGGGCTGATTTCTCGCTTTTTGTCTCTGTCTCTCTGGCAAGCACACATGCCCTACAGCAAAAAAACTCTCTAAAATAAAAAAAGACACCTCAAGATCACACAGCTATTAACTTGACCTCCCATGCCCTTGGTCACCCATACTGAGTCCAGCTCATGGTCAGGACAGTGGCCTGGATCCCTCCTGCTTCAATGCTTTCTGGATGGGCTGACCTTTGGCAAGCCCTAACACATCACTGGGGTTATGGGACACACAAGCCTGGCTCCCACGAGGCTCACCCTCTAGCAGATGAAATGTGATTGACAGAGCAGAGGGTGGTGAACTCCAGGACCAGTCAGAGGGGGCGAACTGGGAGCAGAAGAGGCAGAGGCGTGGAGCTGAAGTGGGCCGTGGGTGGTGGTCTGGAGGGGAGCTGCGGCTCTGACCCAGGACTGAGGTCATGCAGTCGTGTGTGGCTGCACACAGCCCTGTGCTGGGAGGTATGGTGATGGCTCTCACCTGCTCTCTTTCTTCCTGCAGGAGCCTGGGTTCACGTGTCACCATCGCCTGAGCTCCGGGAGGGCCAGGCAGCAGTCCTGACCTGCCAGGTATCCTCAGAGGTCCCTGAGGGGACCTCTTACCGCTGGTACCGGGATGGCCAGCCCCTCCTGGAGGCAACCTCCGCCACACTCCGCTTTGCAGCCATAACTGTGACACAAGCTGGGGCCTACCATTGCCAGGCTCAGGCCCCAGGCTCGGCCACCACAAGCTTGGCTGCCCCCGTCAGCCTCCATGTGTCCTGTAAGTGTGGGGGAGAGGACATAGCCCCCCTGGTCCTAGGCTCTGCCAGAGCTCTGGATGAGGGACCTCCCAGCTGGGCGCTGACCACTCCCTACCCTGTGTAGACAAACCCCGCCAGGCCACACTCACCACCCTGATGGACAGAGGCCCTGGGCGGCTGGGCCTCCTCCTATGCCACGTAGACAGTGAACCTCCGGCCCAGCTGCAGCTGCTCCGTGGGGACCAGCTCGTGGCCTCCACCCTCCCAGATGTGGGGGACTCTTCAGGCCTCGACCGCCGGCTGCGGGTGGCCGTGGCTCCCAACATGCTGCGCCTGGAGATCCACAATGCCGTGCTGGAGGATGAGGGTGTCTACACTTGCGAGGCCACCAGCATCCTGGGCCAGGCCTCGACCTCAGCTGACTTCGATGCCCAGGGTCAGTGCGGATGTCTGAGTATGTGGGTGGGTGGTTCCTTTGAGAAAGGATGGGAGGTAGGAGAGGGTTCTGGGACTCTATGGGCACAACAGTCTCCATTCCTACCCTTCCTGAGGGCAGTGGAAATCCAGACTTGGATTTCATGGAAGCATCTTTCCTTAAACAAATTATTTTTGTTATTTTTCTTTTACTGGAGGGGCAGTGGGAGAGAGAAAGGGAGAGAGACAGAGATAAGTATTTTTACAAAGTGTCACTGTGTCCCAACCTCCCAGTTACGCAGGATTTCAGGTAGGTGCACCCACCACAGGATACTCAGAGAGGCCAGGGAATCGAATCTCAGCCTCCACGTGGCTCCCAGGCTTCCAATAGGTGGTTCTACCTGTGCACCACTGTGATTTGATCAAAGAAACTTTATTTTTAAAAAAGTTTATTTCCTCCATGTGAGAGAGACAGAGAAAGGGAGACAGTACCCAACAGTCTTTGTGCTGCGGGCTACCCCTGTCTTAGTCAGCCTACATCATGGGCACACCGGGGAGAGCCCTGAGAACACAGGGAGGCCCCAGGAAGTGAACCCAGGACTGTTACAGGTCCAGTCATGTTACCACTGAGCCACTACCCAAAGAGTTGTTTTTTTTTTTTTTTTTTAAAGATTTTTTGCCAAAGGGCATGTGCATTAGTTGGAGAGAGACAGAGAGAGACAGGGAGAGAGAAAGTGAGAAATCACCCCCTGGAGGAGTGACCACCTGGTGATCCCTTCTCCTTCATTCTCCTCTTGGGATTTTGGGCACACATGCACCTGGTGTGAGTTTCAAGCCACCGAGTCTAGAGCTGGAACCGTGGTCGACCACGTGGGAGTCTAGCATCTTTACTATGCCACCTGCTGGCCCTCCCGAAAAGCCTTTTTTTTTTTTTTTTTTTTTAAGAGGTTTTTTGCCATAGGGTGCATGTGCTTGCCAGAAAAACAGAGAGAGACAGAAAGCGTAAAACCACTCCCCGGGGGGATGGCCATGCCGCAATCCCTTCTCCTCCATTCTCCTCTCGGGATCTTGGGCACGCATGCACATGCACCCGGCGTGAGTTTAAGCCACCGGGTCTGGGACTACAAACCACGGTTTACTACATGGGAGTCCAGTGACATAGCCACTACGCCAACTGTTAGTCCCACGGAGAATCTTTTTTAAACACAGAATTGTGAATGCCGAGCGGCTAAAACAAATCAGACAAGGGGTCTTAAGGAAAAGCCACAGCAGGGCAGAGGAGGCCTATACTTGCCCTTGAGCAGGGTCAGGAAGGGGCTCAGGGTTCTGCAGAACTCACTTGAGACCTCCTGGAAAGGCAGTGAGCGTTCCCTTGCTTGGCCTCTGAGCCCCGTTTACAGGTGGGCTGCCTGAAGCTCACAGAGGCAGAGGCTCCCGTACAGCAGGGCATCTCGCCTGCACAGATGGGTGGCATGCTTTGCGCCGCCTCAGGGCCCTCATTGGTATCCGGTCTCTCCCTCTCTGTCCAGCCGTGAGGGTGCAGGTGTGGCCCGAGGCCACCGTGCAGGAGGGGCAGCTGGTGAACCTAACCTGCCTCGTCTGGACCTCCCGCCCGACTCCGCTCACCTACACGTGGTACCAGAACCAGCAGCAGCGCCCGGGTGCCCGCTCCATCCTCCTGCCCAATGTCACAGTCACAGATGCTGCCTCCTACCGCTGTGGTGTGGCGCCCCCTGGCCAGACCCCTCGCCTCTCCAGTTCTGTCACCCTGGACGTCCTCTGTGAGACTGGTTGGATGTGGGGGGGCAGGGCCTAGAAGAAATGACAGCCTCCCACAGGGATCAGGGCATGGCCAGAGCCCCACAGGTGTCCAGCCCGGGGACTCAGTACCCCGCTGGCAGACGGGGCATTGGATGAGGGGCATGTGGTTGTGGGGCGATGGGGATAGGTCCTTTCTGGACAGAAGAACAGTGCCAAAGCAGGTGATGGAAGGGCCTTCAACTGGGAGGCAGGGCCCTTCTGGGTTCCATTGTCACCTGCAAATGGGCCTCCTCCAGGCTACCCCCTCTGTGCTCCTTGCGTGTCTTTTGTGCTCCTGCAGACCCACCCCGAAGCCTGCGCCTGACCTACCTCCTGGAGAGCCATGGTGGGCAGCTGGCCTTGGTGCTCTGCACTGTGGATAGCCACCCGCCCGCCCAGCTAGCCCTCAGCCATGCTGGCCGCCTCCTGGCCTCCTCGACGGCAGCCTCTGTCCCCAACACCCTGAGGCTGGAGCTGCGGGAGCCACGGCCCAGTGACGAGGGTCTCTACAGCTGCTCTGCCCAAAGCCCTCTGGGCCAGGTCAATGCGTCCCTAGAGCTGCGGCTAGAGGGTGAGGCAGGCCCTGGGCCAGGCCCGCAGGGTGGGACTCAGCATGGTGGCTGGGCCTGTATGACCTTGGCCTTCTCAGTACAGGTGTGCGGGTGACCCTGGCTCCATCAGCTACTGTGCCTGAGGGGACTCCTGTCACGATGACCTGTGAGGACCCGGCTGCCCGCCCACCCACCCTCTATGCCTGGTACCACAATGGCCGTTGGCTGCAGGAGGGTCCGGCTGCCTCATTCTCCTTCCCGGCAGCCATGCGCACCCACGCGGGTGCCTACTCCTGCCAGGTCCAGGATGCTCAGGGCACACGCAGTGCCCGGCCTGCTGCCCTGCAAGTCCTCTGTAAGTTGGGAGCTTTGGCTGGGCTGCCTGGGATGAGGGCGGTAGAGGTGTTTCCGGCCCTGGTTGGGGCAGGCACAGGACAGCAGTGGGTCCAGGAGTGGGCACTTGGGGAAAGGAGGCAGGCCTGGGTGCTGAGGAAAGAGACCCACAGCCCTGTGAACCCTGCCAAAGGGACTGCCCACAGGGCTCCTGAGGAAGCGACTATCGACCTAGAACTTCTGCTTCAGCAAGACAGGGCAGGTGGTGGGCAATGGGCAGTCCAGGTGCCCAGGCAAGGCCCACCTCTGTGCCCTGCCCGCCCCCAGATGCCCCCCGAGATGCTGTCCTGTCCTCCTTCCGGGACTCGAGAACCAGGCTCACGGTCACGGTACAGTGCACCGTGGACAGCGAACCACCTGCTGAGCTGGCCCTGTCCCAAGCGGGCAAGGTGCTGGCCACCAGCCATGGAGTCCACGGCTCAGCGGTGGGGACGGGCCATGTCCAGGTGGCGCGCAATGCCCTGCGGCTGCAGGTGCAAGATGTGCCCGTAGGTGACGACGACATCTATGTCTGCACAGCCCGCAACGTGCTGGGCTCTGTCAGCACCACCGGGAGGCTGCAGACGGAAGGTGAGTGAGAAGGGCGGAGGGGAAGGGAGCCAGGCTGGGGGGTTCAGGTGCCATGGGGCTCCCACTAGAGGGGCTATCTAGCCTGAAGTACAAGACAGCCCTACTCTGATGGACGAGGCACGGATCCCATGGGAAGGCTTGCCCAACCTGGGGCGGTGGTGATGGGGGGAAGGCTTGGCCGCGGCGATCTTCCTGCAGGAGGGGAACCGCTGCAAGGCCAAGGGTGGGGCTAGCAGTGAGACAGCAGCCCGCCCTTGCAGAACCCAGGCTGGGGGAGAGGGCACAGGCCGGCCCTGGGGATGCCAGGGGTGGAGAGAGAGACATGGCCCTACCTCAGCGAGCCCAGCCTGAGGGAGGAGAGGTAGTACACCCAGGTGAGTCCAGTCTGAGGCCAAGATGCAGCCTCATTTATCAGAAAGCCTGCTAGGAACCCCAGGGCGAGGACGAGACTGCCCAATTCTCAGGGATGAGTCGGGGAGAGACACAACCAGGCCCGAAGGGCCCAGATCCCAAGTCAAACTGAGACCTTTCCACCAAGCATGGGAGCCTCTCAGATGCCAGGTCCTACCCAGAGGCTACGGATCCCCGAACACTCGCTGTCTCACTGCAGGTGCGCGTGTGTTCGCGGAGCCAGGCCTGGACGTGCCTGAGGGTGCGGCACTGAACCTGAGCTGCCACCTCCCTGGGGGCCTTGGGCCGGTTGTCAACTCCACCTACGCGTGGTTCTGGAATGGCCGGAGACTACGTGCGGGGCCTGTGCCCACCCTCGCCTTCACCCACGTGGCCAGGGCCCAAGCTGGCGTGTACCACTGCCGGGCCGAGCTCCCTGCCGGAGCCGTCACTTCTGCTCCAGTCACGCTCCGTGTGCTCTGTGAGTGTGACCTCTCCCCCGCCTCAGCCTCCTCACGTCTCCCAGGCCCACTTAGGTCTTCTTCCTCTTCTGTCTGCAAAGAGCAAGGGTTTCACAGGCATGGAGTTCTGGTCTAGAATCCTGGCTCTCTCTCAGGCTGGTTGTTTGTTCTTGTGCATCCACACCTTGGTTTTCTCCTCTGTAAAATGGGGAACACCTCAGCCCTCTCACTTTAACAGGCATATAGGAAGTAAAGCATGCTGAGTGCCTGGCACACCAGAGGCCGTCATCAGCCTTGGTCTCCTACTCTAGTCTTTACCAAGACCCACGCTGTATTGGTCAGCTAGTACTGTGTAATAAGCCGCCCCCAAAACAGTGCTTCGAATCACAGCCATGTTGTTTACTCAGAATTCTGTGGGTCAGAAATTTGGGCTGGTCTCAGCTGGGCAGTTCTCCTGCTGTTACTTTGTGTGCCTGCAGTTGCTAGTGGCTCAGCTGAGGCTGGGTGGTTGTTCTAGTACATTCTATTACATCTAGTAAAATTACTAATAACTGAAAAACACAGAGTTTGGGTAGTTTAAGAGAACAGAGGTGAATTCAGCTCAGAATTTGAAAGTCCAAGGGCCAGGGGCCTCCTCCGCATCACAACATGGTGGAGGACAGGAGGGGGTAGATCAGATCAGAGCATAGTCTACCCATGAGGGTCTCATCTACCTTATTTCCTCTCCTTATGAGCCCACCAAGACTCCATCTTGGGGGCTGCATCTTAACCATCCAATCGCTCCTCTCCTCCCAGAGGCCCCGCCCTTCAACATAAACATTGGATCACATGTTCATCTTCTTAATCCCGTTATGATCAAATTTCAACACATGAGTTTGCGGTTGCCTGCACCATCGCAGTGGTCCAAGATGACCTCACTTTGGCCTGGGTGAGACACACGTAGTTGTGTTCTAAGAAGCAAGGCAGAAGCTGCAAGGCCTCTCGAGGTCTAGCTCGAAAGTCATGCAGTATCATTTCCTCTGGTTTCCTTTTTAAAAAAATTGTTAGAGGGCATGTGTGCTCACTAGAGAGAAAGAGAGAAAGTGAGAAAGCACCCCCACACTCACAGGGGAGGGTGGCACCCCAATTCCTCCTGCTCCTTTTCTCTCTCCTTTCAGGATTTTGGGTACACGTGCCCTCGCACCTGGACTGTTTCTCAAGCTACTGGGTAGGGACTCAAAGCATACAGCTGGCCATGTGGGATCCAGCTGCCTTAACCACCAGGCCACAGATCTGGCCTGTTTTCTCTGCTTTCTGTTTGTCATAGAGGCAAACAGAAAATAGGCTCCATTTCTTTTTTTTTAATTTTTAAATTTAATTTAATTTTATTTATTATCATTATTATTATTATTATTTTAAGTTTGCTATAGGGTATGTGTGCTCACCAGAGAGAGGGCAAGTGAGAAAGGAAGCCACCAGGTCTGGGACTTGATCCATGGTCGGCCATGTGAGAGTCGAGCATCTTAATCATTACACCACCTGCTGGTCCCTCAGCTCCACTTCTTAATGAGAAGAGCAGCAATGTCACCAACCTGGGACAGAGAGGGAGGAATTGTGGTCATTTTCTGCAGTCACCACTCTCCTTTTCTCCCCACAGACCCTCCCAAGACGCCCACCATGACAGTCTTTGTGGAGCCCGAGGGTGGCCTCCAGGGTATCCTGGACTGTCGAGTGGACAGTGAGCCCGTGGCCAGCCTGAGCCTCCACCTTGGCAGTCGGCTGGTGGCCTCCAGCCAGCCCGGGGGTGCTCCTGCCGAGTCACACATCCACGTGGTATCCTCTCCCAATGCCCTGAGGGTGAACATGGAGGAGCTGAGGCCCAGCGACCAGGGAGAATATGTGTGCTCCGCCTCCAACAACCTGGGCTCTGCCTCTGCCTCCACCTACTTCGGGGCCAGAGGTGAGAGGGAGCAGGCTCCTTCTTCCAGCCCCTCTGCGTGAAGGCCAGCTCTCAGGTCCGGGGCTTCTCTCCCTGAGCCCCTTCTGCTGGCCTGCAGCTTGTCTGTCTAGTCGAAGTTGATTTCTTGCAGTTCCCTCGTATAGGGGCACATTAGAGATAATGCAAAAGTCAGAATAAGTGGTGTCCTCGTGGGTGGGGCTGCCTGGGAGGAGCGGGTCCCCATGGCTGCCCCTGAGCCCCCACTCTGTTCCAGCCCTGCACCGCCTGCAGCTGTTCCAGCAGCTTCTCTGGGTCCTGGGTCTGCTGGCTGGCCTTCTCCTCCTGCTGTTGGGCTTGGGGGCCTGCCACACCTGGAGGTGGGTCCAGAACTGGGGAGGAGGGAGTGAACCAGACCACCTCATCCTTCTCCCTTTCTCCCCGACATTTCCCGACATCCTTTAGGAGAACCTCCTTCCCACCACGTTCACAGGCTGAGTACTTCTTAGCCGGCCCCTCCCAAATTTGGGGATCACTTATAGAACCCCCACTACATCCATCTTGCTGTAGTTTTCTTCTTTCCTTCTGTATGCTGTTTCTGTGCTGAAGTGTCCCACTGTCCCCTGAGCTCTGCCACTGAGTCCAGTGAGCCGGCTGGGGCCCTCTGTCAGGGGCAGGGGGAGTGGAGCAGCAGCGGTGGGGGACAGCTCTGAGCTCACCTTGCCCCTGCAGGAGGAGGCCTTTTCATAAGCTGATCACGGACAAGGGTTCAATGGAGATGGCTTCTTGCAAAGAGACCACGCAGGTATCCTTCTACACGTGGGCACCTGTAGACACAATGCCTGGCTAGGCCTCAGTGCCAGGCTGGCCGCGAGAGTGTGCGCTCATTTGTAGAATGGTGCCTGAGGCCAGGGAGCGGTTGGGAGCCAGTCCAGGGAACCAGGAACCCCTGGGAGATAGAGAACACCGTATCCCGAGCCGGGAGAGTAGCCGGGTGTTACTGGGTGGCTGGATGACTGGGACGGAGCATGTGGACATGGCAGTCTCATGCCACTCCCAAGACATACCCCCTTTGCTATGAGGTCCCTAACCCCCATTTCTGAGCCTGCCTGTCACCTGGGCAGGGGGGAAGATCTGTTCCTCCTCCCCTTGTGCCCATCCTGCAGATGCCCCTGCTGGTGGGTCAGAGCTACGACCGCAGCCATAGCCACTCCACCAATCCCCCCGAGACCCCATCTACGGCTGGGGTCTGGGGGCTGCTCTTGCTCCCTTGGTCCTCCTGTGACCAGGGTTTTCTCTGTGGGAAGCTCGTGGATCCTGATGAAGCCACAGATGGGACCTCCCCCTGTGTTCTGCTCCTGAGCTGACCCGTGGCCTTGCTTGTCCTCAGGAGGAAGAGGAGGAGGAGGTGGTCACCAGCATCTGCGGTGACTCCAGCGCGGTGAACGGGAACAAGGCAGCGTTGGGCCCGCTCACCTCTTCAAAAACATCTCTGTGACATCTGACTTGCTTTGACCTGGCTTCAAGCCTCTTACTCCCAAGAAAAATGAGGGTGATCCCCAATCTACCCAGGAGGGTGTAGACCCTGGGCAACTCTGAAGAGAACTCAGTCGATCGTGTTGTCCACTTCTTTCCTCTGGGTGTCCTTTCTCCTCTCCATTTCTTCTTCAGAGGAGACACTGCCCCCTCACATCTTCCTCCCCAGAGCCCACCCTGGACTTTCTGGGTGGATTAGAATGGAAGTGGAGTGATCGGTGTCCTCACTGCTCGCCAAGGCACTCTGTATTAGAATAGAAATTGGGCTGCTCCAACCGGAGACCAAATGCAGTGACTTCGACATGGTAGAATTTTGTTCTTTCCCGTACTTAGTCTGTTATGGTGGTTAAAGGTGCTGAGACTCAGGATGCTTCTGTCTTACTTGTTTTCATCCATAAAATGTTGCCTTTGATTATGAAGTTCACGATGCTACTCCACGCCTATGTCCACACTCCCTCCTTTCCAAAGAGGGAAGAGTGAAAGGGAAAGACACACTCATTCTCATTGTGGACACCACCCAGAAGCTGCACAAGTCATTTCTGCTCACTTTCATTGGCTGAGTTTAGTCACATGGCCACTCCAAGCTGCAAGGGAGCCTGGTAAACGTAGTTTTATGATAAATCCAGAGTACATTTAGAATGGCAACTTCCAAAGTACTCCCAACCATAAACTCATCCCTGGGACTTTTTTTTTTTTTGAGAGAGATTTTTTTTGCTATAAGGTGCATGCTCTCGCCAAAGATACAGAAAGTGAGAAATCACCCCCCAGGGGGTGATAGCCACATTGCAATTCCTTCTCCTACATTCTCTTCTCAGGATTTTGGGCACCACGCACATGCGCCTGATGTGAGTTTCAAGCTGCCAGGTCCGGGATTCAAACCATGTGAGAGTCCAGAAACATAACCAGTATGCCATTTACTGGTGCCAACATTTCTGAGACTTTTGATATTGATGGGAATGCCACCAGCAGGCCACCTTCTGTCTTAGTGCACATCTGAATGCCAGGGATTGTCTCTGGTCATTCTGGTCATGAACTTCTCAGAGGAGGTCGTGTTTCTCATACTGTCAGACTGGTGGTCCCTGGAGAGAGGTCATGCCAGGCAGTGGGGTTGCCTGAACAGACATCCCTGTGCCAAATTTGGCCCCTGCAAAAACACCATTCTCAGCATTTGCACCACCAGGGGCCAGGCCTTGCCTCACTGGCCCTTTCAAGCATGGGAAACAGACATGGACATGGTCAGCATCCTCCTTCAGGTGTGTCTTGCCATGACTGAGCTCCTGTTCTTTTCTGGAAGCCTGTGTACCAGGGAATGTTAAAGTGAATGAGTGTTACCAAAGAGGAATGAAGTGCTTGGGAAATCAGGGACTGAGGAGAGCCAGTTCTCATGTGGGCTAGTGATTCCCTTTGTAGCCTGGTGGCAGAAGTTGGGAGGAGGGGAGTCCCGGAGAAACAGAGCAGTGGGGGGATGGCACAGGAGCTAACAGGCTGGGAAGAAACAAGGCCGGATGAGTTTTGCACAGCCAAGGATGCACCCGCCAGCATTCCAGGCCCCCATTCCTTTTCTTGTCCAATGGGTGGACTCTTCCTGGGAGCTTGTCCAGCTGGTCTTTCCAATAAACTTCCATCCTCTGATGCAACTTCCATCCCTTTCTTGCAACCCAAACTGGTGGGCTAGAACACAGCTGATTCAAATGTTAGTGGGGGTTCTTCTCCGAGACCATCTGTAGGAGGTGGCCGAGGGTGTGTACATTACAAGACATTTATCACACACGATCTTATGCTGAAGTGATGTGCCCCTTCCTGCTCTGTAAGGCTCTGTGTGTTCTCACCCCAGCTGCCCAGTGCTTGGCATGCAGTAAGTGGGTGCTCCGTTTTTCTACACTGATGTTGACTGGAAGGTGGAACGTGTGGGCTAAGTCTAGAGGTGGGCTGGGAGAGAGCAAGCCCTGTGCAGCCGATGCCAGGAGTGGTCCAGGTAAGAGAGGGTGAGGGAGGACCCCAGGTGGCCACAGAACAGGTGTCTGCTAGTGGATTTGGGAACATCAGCCTTGGGAGGCTCCATCTGCCTCTGTTTATCTTTAAGGGGACATATGTCCACCTTGGCTTGAACGGTTCTCAGGGGAACAAGTTGCGTATACTCCCAGGGGCCTAGGGTCTCCAAGACATTTTTTTTTTAAAGTTTATTTCTTCCACGAGAGAGAAAAACAATGAGAGAGACAGAAAGACAGTGTTTCCAATAGGGCCTTCATGCTGCCATCTGCGTCCAGTCTCAGCCAGCCAGGATCACAGGCACACACTCCCAGCATGCTCAAGGAACCCTTGGATCCAAACCAAAGATCTCTTTCTTCTGAGTCCAGTTGTATCACTGCTGCACTATCTCCTGGCCCCTCCAAGACTTTTAAAATTGTATTTGATGAGACTAGCAGATGGAGTAATGGTTATATCACTGGACTCCCACATAGTCAACCACAGTTCGAGTCCTGGACAGAGTAGCTTAAAACTCATGCTGGGCATGTATGTGTGTGTGCCCAAAATCCCAAAAGGAGAAGGGATTGTGGAGTGACCATTCCCCCAGGGGATGATTTTTCCCTTTTGATCTCTCTGTCTTTCTGTCCCTGGTGAGTGCACATGCCTTATAGCAAAAATCTCTCTCTCTATAAAAAGAAATTTATTTGAAGTTTAACATATAAGAAAAAGACAAGAGATCTTTAAAGTTCATGGAAAATGTGGAGTATGAAAAAATTACGCATGGATTTCAAAATTTTTTTATAAATGCTTCTTTTCACAAACTTTAATTTCATTTTATTCATCAATAAATAGCAATATCTATTAAAGCAAACATACTCCTGTGCTGACCCTGAAATTCCATCCCTGGATATTTACTCAAGAAAAGTAAGGCTCATGTGCCATGAAACTTGTACCAGAATGTTCACAGCAGTGCCACTCATAATAGCCAGAACCGAGGGACCAGCAGATGGCATAATGGTTACATTGCTGGATTCCCATGTAGTCACCTGCGGTTTGAGTCCTGGACTGGGCAGTTTAAACTCATGCTGGGTGCATGTGCCTTTGTGCCTAAGATCCCGAGAGGAGAATGAAGGAGACGGGATTGTGGTGTTGTCATCCTCCCCCCCCCGGGGGGGGGGGTGATTTTTTGCTTTCTGTCTCTTTGTCTCTCTCTGTCTTTCTGGAGAATGCACATACCCTATAGCAAAAACCTCTCTTAAAAAAATAGCAAGAACTGAAAACGACAAGAGCACTTCAATAATAGGATGTCTACATAGGGCCAGCCCACAGCACAGCAGTTAGCCACTGTACAGAGGAAGCTGGATCCCACATGGTGGATCAGGGTTTGAGTCTTGGCCCTGTCAGCTTGAAAAACACTCAGTCATGATGGGATAAAGAATTGGAGGGGGAAAAAAGGATTGCAGCATGATCAGGCCCCCATTGGGGGTACTTTCTCTATTTCTGTCTCTCTCTTAGGTGTGTATGCACCCTCTGGCATTAACAAAATAATCAAAAAGAGTGGTTAAGTAAATTATGCTGTTTGCATGCTGAGATGTGGCACAGCAGTGAGAGTGGCTACAGTCGCACACAATCCAGGAGATGCTCTCAAGCATAACATCCAGTGAAAGGAGCCAGATCTCAAAAGCACAGACTGCAAGATTCCATTTCTGGGACCAGCAAATGGCACAATGGTTATGTTGCTGGACTTCCACACAGTTGACCACAGTTTGAATCACGGACCTGGTAGCTTCAAACTCACGTTGGATGTGTGTGTGTTCATGCCCGAGATCCCAAGAAGAGAATGGAGGAGAATGGATTGCGGCATAGCCATTCTCCCTGGTGGGTGATTTCTAGCTTTCTGTCTCTCTGGCAAGCGCATGCGCACTACAGCCAAAATCTCTCTCTAAAAACAGAAAGAGATTCCATTTCTGTGAAGTTCAAGACCAAACAAAGCTAATCACTGGTGATAGACATGAAAGGAGTGTTTTCCTATCAGGGTGTAACTGCAAAGGGGTTTTCAGGGTCTGAGACTGTGCTGTCTGTTGGTCTGGGTGCAGGTTATGTGAGTGTGATTACTTCGTGAAAGTTCATTGAACTCCTCACTTTCTGAATATGTATTGTATGTCAACAAGTAAGAATGTTTTAAAAATCCCTCCTCTTTTATGTTGAGTTCAGATCTTTCCGTTTTCAGATCTTTCTAAGCACCCCCTTTGCCTTGTCAAGGGACAACACATTCCCCTTTAAATGCCCCAGGCTGTCAGGGAGGCAGCTGTACCTGTGTCTCCAGGGCCCGCCACTCAGACGTGGGGCTTTTGTGGGTGCACTGGCCTGTCATCTCCAGGTGCCAGCCAGGACATCTCCATGGAGTTTGGCAGCACCTCCCTGAGGACCCCTGTTCTGGGTCACTCAAGGTGAGTCCTGTTTGCAGCTGGTGATGTCACTCATTCTGAGCATTTAAAAGGCTTAACTTGGGGCTGGCAGGTGGCGTGATGGTTAAGAACACTGGACTCCCACATGGCCGACTGCAGTTTGAGTCCCAGACCTGGTGGCTTGCTTTCTCACTTTCCATCTCTCTCTCTCTCTCTCTTTCTCTCTCCCTGTCTAGTCAAATTAAAATAAAGAAAAAAAAAGACTTAACTCTCACTGGTTAGCCTAGTTTCTGGGATGCTTTCTGATGCCCCTCTGGAGAGTGACTCCAACAAGCCACTCCATAAATCGTCTTTCCCGAAGTGTGTGTGGTCAGGCCGGAACCCCGAGCTGTCAGTGGCATTCTAGGATCCACGTTCCTCAGCTTTGGGCCACTGGCCTCATCTCCTCTGCACTGTAAACACACGGCTATCTACATGTGCACAGCAGTTACTCAGAGATCTCTGCATGTGGGCAAAGCTCATCCGAGTTTTGGAAACGTTAGTTTTGCAAGGATGACTCTGATCCCCACGTGGTTTTTAGGCTACATGTTCTCCTTCTTTCCTTACCTTTGATGGTGCCAGGCTCGGTGTCAGGCAGTAAATACGACACATTCTCAGACCTCATGAAGCTGGGGTGTTAGGGACAGAGACAAAAAATGGGCAAATGCTGGGCCTGCAGGTGGTGCGAAGGCTAAGGTGGCTGGGTCCCACACGGCTGACTGTGCAGTTTGCGTCCTGGTCCTGGCAGCTTGAAAAGCATGCTGCGCACATGTTCGTGCATGCCCGAAATCCTGACAGGACAATGGAGGAGAGGGATTGCGGTGTGGCCATCACCATGGCAGTGGTTTCTCACTTTCCTTCTCTTTTGTGCGAGTGCATGCGCCCTATAGCAAACAAACAAACGAGAAGAGAAATGGGCAAATTCAGTGTGTGTGACACAAGGTGTGGCAAGAAGCGTTCAGGGGGTGGGGAGACCATAACCCGGCTGTGGGCCAGAGGGGCCCTGGAACAAGGTGACAGCGAAGCTGAGCTCGCACATATGGAAGAGCTGGGCAGTTCGCTGTGTTCTCGCCCGAGCGGTCCTGGAGGGGCTGCCTTCTTCTCACTGTGGCTGGCCCCTTTGCATTCAGCCTTGCTTTGGGCACAGTTTGGGCCTCTCTGAGGGTCTGCTCTGCTTTCCCTGTCCCCAGCCTATGCTGAGGCTGGCGGCACATTCGGTACTATCCTGTCACTGGCTGTAATCTCTCTCGGACGTTTTCTTAGCACTTCCCTCTTCTTCTTCACCCCTTTTTAAAAATTTGGCAGAGGACATTTGTGCTTGCCAGAAAGAGAGAGAGAGAGAGAGAGACCCTCCCCGAGAATAGTCACACTGCATCCTTCTCCATTTCTCCCTCTTCTAGGGATTTGGGGCACACGTGCACACATGCCCAAAGTGTTTTTCAAGTTGCAGGGTCTGGGACTTGAACCACATAGTTGGCCATGTGGGATCCCGTCACATTAACCACCATACCACTGGCTGCCACCTCTCCTTCCTCTTTAGAATTGTTCCCATGATCAGACCTCGTGCTTTCATCATTTCTCATCTATTTTCTCTTTCGAAATCTCCAGTCTTACTTGTGGTTCGAGACGGAAGCCTGGCTCTCACTGTCCATCCCCATCCTCTCAGGAGGAAAGCAGAGATACCAGAATGGACTCTGGATGCTTCTCTCTCTGCCACGCCAGCGCAGCTCCCAGGAGGACCTGGGAATTCAGTCCTGGAGGGCTGACCTCTGACACCACGCAGGGCGACTCTACTTAGTCATCGGGCCATTCAGGGAACAGAAAATAAAAATGGCTTTTATATATTTGGACAAATATTCAACCTCATTCATAAGAGAAAAGCGAATGAAAATTGTGCTTTTACTTTTCAGACTAGCAACTATCACGGCGGTCGATAATACACAGCTGGTGAGGCTATGAGAAAAGGCACTCTCAGTGTTGTTAGTGCAATTGTAACTTGGTACCAACTGAAGGACAATTTGGCTGCATTCACACAATTAGGAGGCATAGCCTTTGACCTCATAATCTTTTTTTTTTGAGAGGAGAGATTTTTCGCTATAGGGCGCGTGCGCTCGCCAGACAGACAGAGACAGACATAGAGACAGAAATCAACGAGGCAGATTTTTTTTTTTTTTTTTTGAGAGGGAGAGTTTTTTTCTACAGGGCACGTGCGCTCACCAGAAAGACAGAGAGAGCCAGAGAGACAGAAAGTGAGAAATCACCCCCCAGGGGGGATGGCCACACTGCAATCCCTTCTCCTCCATTCTCCTCTCAGGATCTGGGGCACACACGCACATGCGCCCGGCATGAGTTTAAGCCACCAGGTCCGGGACTCGAACTGCGGTTGACTACATGGGAGTCCAACGATGTACCCATTACGCCATCTGCTGGTCCCTCTTTTTTTTTAAATACACACTTATTCTGCATTATGGTCAGACTATTACATTTAGCAATCAACAGCCTGGGTGCAAAAAAAAAAAAAAAAAAAAAAAAAAAGGAAAAGGAAAAGAAAAACCCTACATTAAAACCTAAAACCCTTTGTTGGAATGGTTTCCACTTTCCACAGAACAGAAACTAAAATAACCTGTTATACAATTAGTCACAAATACAGTCCTCATGTGTTTTGGCGCACACACATTAGTATTGTCTAAAACATGTTTTCTTTGTAGTAGCTCGGCCCTGCCACCGCTGCGCTTGGCTGACTTCACAAATCTGTTGTAACCTGTAGCTTCCCTGTCACTTGTCTGGCTGTCCTCTCCTGCTAAGCTTTGTTTCCTGGCAGTTCATTAAAACCTTCTGCCACTGCCATAGCTACTGTTGCTGCTGGATTTTGTGGTTTGTCAAAGTATCGGCCTCCACCGCCATAAGGGCCAGAACTTCTGCCTCCAAAATTTCCACACTTCATGGGTCCAAAACTTGAACATTGATTATTATAATTGCTAAAATCACTGTAGCTTCCACCACCTCCAAAATTGCTTCCTCTACCACTGCCAAAGGTGCCTCCACCTCCTCCATTGTTACAGCTGTCATAGCTGCCACTCCCGTCTTAGCCACTGCCCTGGTGGCCATAACCCTGTCCACCACTTCCATAGCTTCTGCTTCCTCCAGAGTAACCAGGGCCGCCTCCTCCATAACCACCATCATTACCAAATCCATTATAGCCACCCCCAATTCCACCTTATCCATCACCACCACGGCTGCCACCAAAGCCACCATGACCACTGAAGTTTCCTCCATGATGAAGTTGTCATTATCACCAAAACCACCTCCTCGACCTCCACCGAAGTCTCCAGAACCACTTCGACCTCTTGGGCTGGAGGAAGCACTAGCCATCTCTAAGCTGGACAGGGCTTTCCTGACTTCACAGGTGTGGCCATTCACGGTATGGTATTTCTGAATGACAGTCTTATCCACAGAGACACGATCATCAAAGGCTACAAAAACAAAGCTCCTCTTCCTGCCACCGCCTCAGTCAGTCATGAGTTCAAACACTTCCATTTTCTCATACTATTCAAAATCATTTCTTCGGTGATGTTCTTCAGTGTCTTCTTTAATGCCATCAACAAAGATCTCTTTCACAGTTAAGTGGGCACCTGGTCTTTGAGAATCTTCTCTTGAGACAGTCTTCTTTGGTTCCACAACTCTTCCAGCCACCTCCTCCACAGCGGCATACGAGACACACCCAAAGCCCCTGGAGCGTTTGGTGTTTGGATCTCACATTACCATGTGAGTGTTCCCCACTACTCAGAATGGCTCCTCTGGCTCTCATCCGTTGTGTCAAAGCTCAATCCTTTGATAAAGTTTCAGCAGTTGCTCCAGCTCTTTAGGAGACTCCTACTTAGACACGATGGCAGTGGGAAGACTGCAATGATACTTCCCCAGTGACGTCCACAGGCAGAAAGGGGTAAACTAACGAACATATCTCAGTAATCTTGATTGTAGGAATTTATCGCACAGATACACTGTGTATAAGATTATGCTTTACAGGGCTGGCCCTGTGGCCTAGTGGGTTAAGGGAACTGGATCTCACACATTCAACCACATGTTGAGTTCAGCCCTGGAGGCTTGAGAAACACATGGGGTACATGTGGATGCTTGCCCAAAAACCCAACAGGATGGAGAAATGGAAAAGGGATTGTGGTATGACCATGTCCTACTGGAGAGTTCTCTCTCTCTCTCTCTCTCTCCCTCTGGCAATCAAAAAAAAAAAAATAAAAATGGATTGGAGACCAGCAGATGGTGTAAGATTATGTTGCTGGACTCCCATGTAGTTGACCGTGGTTCAAGTGTCAGACCTGGCAGCTTAAAACTCATGCCAGGTGCATGTGCGCACGTGCCCAAAATCCCAAGAGGAGACTGGAGGAGAAGGGACTGTGGCATGGCCATCACCCCTGGGGGGGTGATTTCTCGCTTTCTGTCTCCTTGTCACTGTCTCTCTGGTGAGTGCACACATTCTATAGCAAAAATCTCTAAAAAAAAAAAAAAAAGATTAGTTGAGGGCCAGCTGGTGGTGTGTGGTTAGTGTTAAACTCCGTCATGGCTAACCCCAGTTTGAGTCCCAGACCTGGCGACTTGAAACTCACACAGTGCGCTTGTGTGTGCATGCCAAAAATCCCAAGGGAAGAATGGAGGAGAAGGAATTGTAGTGTGGCCATCCCCCTGGGGGTGGTTGATTTCTCATATTCTCTCTCTGTCACTCTGTGTCTCTGGAGAGCACATGTGCCCTATAGCAAGACTCTCTCTCTCTCTCTCAAAAAAAAAAAAAAATTAGCATTGTAGCACTATTTGTAGGGAAAAAAAGAAGACTAGAAACCATTTATATGCCCAAGAAAGGACAATATAAATAAATGATAGTATTCAGCTGTAAAAAATAATGAGGAGTCTATATATCCATAGAATGACTAAAATAAAAAAATTGACAACATTAAATGTAAGTGATGATGTGGAGGAACTAGAATGCTTGTGTGTCATAGCTAAGACATAAAATGGTACAACCACTTTGGAAAATAGTTCGAGTTTCTTTTAAAAATTAAATATGCCCTTACCATATGACATTGAAATTCTACTTCTAGGTATTTATAAACGAGAAATAAAAACATATGGCCACACAAAGATTTACATAGCAATTTCATAGTACCTGTGTTTATAAGCACCCTAAACTGGAAAAGAGCCCTATGCTTCACTAGGGAATAGAGAAACCTTACATGGAGCACTCATCAGCAATGAGAGGAAGAGTATTAATATACAAAACTGGACCAGTCAAGGACACACTGGTTGAGATAACTGGATCCCACATGGCTGACTGCACAGTTAAAATCCTGGCCCAAGAGTCTGAGAAACATGCCACGCACACGTGTATGCATGCCCAACATCCCAAAAGGAGAAATGGAGATTGCAGTGTGATCTCCATGGGGGGTGCTTTCTCACATACTCTCTCTTTCTCTTTTCAGGGAGTGCACACACTCTAGTAAAATTTGAAACATATACACAAACCATGTAAATTAATCTCAAAGCAATTTAAGAGGGAAGAGAGTGAGACACAAAATACTACATGCTGTATGATTTCATTATATGATGTTCTAGAATAGATCAAATTGATCTAGAGACAGAAAACAGATCAGTTTTCTTCTGGGGTTGTGAATGGGAGAGATTGGGAGGAGGCACAAGAGAATTTTTGAGGGCGATGGAAGTGTTGAGTCTTAATTGCAGTGATGGTCACGCAGGCCTGCAATTTATCAAAAGTCGTCTAACCATAAACTTCAAATACGGTATTGTATTGTATATGAATTATACTTTAACAAACTTGACTAAAAAACCAAAGTAATGATAATGGTAATCATCACAAGGACAATAATGAGGACCTGCTAAACGTACTGATGTGCAGGGTATATTAAGTAACAACAACAACAAAAAATTAAGGTGCAGAAAAGTGTTAATAAGAGAAAAAAATATATATATATTGTCTTGGGTAAGTGTGAAAATAATCTAAAAGCCTATGAAAGAAAGTAATTACAGGGGCTTCCTGTTGAGGTCTGAGAGGATGAAGACAGAGTAGTTGCCTTTGTATTCTCTGAGGAATTTTAGAAACTTTCTTGAGAGGTTTTTGCTATAGGGTGCGTGCATTCACCAGAAAGACAGAGAGAGACTGGGCATGCACGCACACTGGTGTGACTTTAAGCCACCAGGTCCGGGGCTCAAACCATGGTCGACTACATAGGAGTCCAGTGACATAGCCATTACACCATATGCTGGCCCCTGCCTTTGTATTCTCAAAACTCCTCTAAGCATTTTACCGTACTTCTGAATGGATTCCACAAATACAGGTTTCCTAGCTGTTGGAACACTTACTAACCAAATGACCACATTCCAAATTCTCAGAAACACAAGAGATTTGCTTAAAACTTAACATCCTTCACTATCTGCATTTATACCTAGTATGCAAACAAACTTAGCACCGCTGGGAGTAGGCCCAACTGCATTGCCAAAAGCCACATGGCTGACAGTGGGTGCCCATCTTCGAGTTCTGGACCCAAAGTACACAGGATGCTTGCACAGCTGTCCAAGATCCTGAGCTGGAAAGCTGGGAGAAAGAGATTGGCAAATGTCCAGACCCTCTGGAGGGGTTTCTCTCTGTCTCTCTCTATCTCTCTCTCTAGTGTGCCTACATCCGCCAACATGGATAAAAATAAATAAAAAAAAATAATAAAGAAACAAATTACTGAGACTGAAAAGGTCGCTCACAACTGAGAGTCCACTTCTGGGAGTCTGTGGTTCTGTACGGTTCTGCTCTCTGGCCATGCCAGGGACAAAGGGCTGCTCCCCACCCCCCAATCCTGTGTCTGTCCTGCCAAATTGCTTTTGTCCAGCACTGAAGCCCCCTGCCTCCCCGCCAAACTGCTCCTCACTCATTCTACAGGGGCGGACGGCTGCAGTGGCCTGGAGAGGAGCTACACCTGACTGCCCAGGTTGAACGAGCATCCTTTCCTTGGGGCGCCCAGCACTGGGAAATGAACCAGGATTTTCCAGGGTGCCCCCGGCGGGGGTGAGTAGTCAGGTGCGGACAGAGGTCGGCGCCAGGAGACTACGGAGGGACGGAGGGACGTGCTCCCTGGGCACCCCAACCTTTGCCTCCGTCCACCACCCCACTCCCGCTGCTGTGGTCCTCAAAGAACCTTCCCCGTGGTGCCCCCCCATCCCCACCCTACATCTCCACCGTCTATCCCCAGAGTAGGGGATCTCTGTGTCCGACGAGGCCATCCCCAGAGTAGGGGACCTCTGTGTCCGACGAGGCCAAATGGAGCCGTCTAGTCGCTCAAGGGGGCCGTAGGAACTCCCTCTCCCTCCGCCCCGCCCAGATCTACCCCATCTACAGCTGCCGCGACCGTCCTAGCTACCTCAGAGCGCACGGGTCGGGTCCCACAGGCCAGGGTCCGGTCGGGATTCGCACGCTCACGGGTTTGCAGGGCGGCGCGGGAGAGTCGGAGGCGGCGGCCGGGGCTACACTGGGCGTGGGTCGGCCACGATCCAGCTAGGGCGGAGCCGGCAGCCGGCAGCCCCAGCGAGCCGCAGCTGGGAGGCCAAGGCTCCTAGCTATGGGCCGGGGGTCCCGGAGAACTCAGGGTTCGCCGGTGCTGCTGCTGCTCCTGCCGCTGCTGCTCCTGTGGCCTGTGCCGGGCACCAGGGTGCTTCAAGGTGAGGACGTGAGTGGGCGGGAGAGCTCCCTTAAGGGAGGCTGGGTGGTGATGGGCTCTGCTCAGAGTCGGGGTTGCAGCTGGAGGGCCTGACACTCCTGAGACCCCATGGCTAGGACTGGGCTTGGAGAGGGCTTTGGTCGCCCGGATACCTGCCCAGGGACTCTCATCTGTTTGGGGGCTGGCCCTCGCTGGACTTGCCCGCACTGCGGCTTCCACTCCAAAGCTGGCTGAGCAGAGGGGCATGGCCCCTTCCACTCTCAGCAGCTGCCCAGCCCCAAACCCCTCTGTCTGATTCTCCACTCTCACGACCTCCCAGCCCCTTTCCACCAGGGTGAGCCACCCCTGCACGTCAGCCCCTTTGGGCTCAGTGGGTCTCCTTCCTCCAGGAAGCCTGCAAGCCCACTGCCCCCTTCCAGTCCCTGCTCTGCCCTTACGCTGCAGAGCTGGCTGTGGCCCCCTCCCCACTCACTCACGTCTCCTCACCGCAGGGCTTCGGGGCAGTGTGTCCATTCTTTATAGGGTTGCCTTGTTTGGCTAGCTAGAGAAGGACTTCTCCAGGCGGGAGGTGCCCACGTAGCAGCACCCTGGGAAGACTGCAGTGCTGTCTCCCGTCTCTGGCTACAGGCCAGTGCTGTTCAAACTGCTGCAAGTGGGTGGGAGGATTAGCCCGGCCTGCACATCCCGTGCCTGGCAGGGGCAGGGAGGACAGCCAGTCAGGAGGTGCCAGGGCTCAGCTGGGCTGGGCAGCCTGGGGGCTGTGGGCTCTGGTTCTGCTGTCTTTGGGGACAGTCCCTAGGAATTCAACTGCTCCCTTCTTTGAAGCCCTGGCCTGGGGCCAGTGGAGTGCTATGAGACCCCTGGGAGTCTCTGTGTACCCTCAAACCAGGCTGGCTCTCTGTTTGCTTCCACCTCCCTAGTCACCCCAGCTCCATCTCTGTTCTCCTCTCTCGTCTGGCCAGCTCTGGTGTGCACCCACACCTGCCTGTGGCCACACCCTTCCTCCTCTCCACCCTTAGAGGCCTGGGACCAGCGAGGTTCAGTTCTCCACACCCAGTTAAGTCCCCTCTGGGTTGAGAGACCTTCCGCTCCCCCTTGCCCAGACCCATGCATATCTTCTCCTCACTGGCCCCTTGAGCTGCCTTTCAAGGCAGTGAGCTCCCTCTTCCACTCCAGTCTGCCCAATGGCAACTCACTCATCCAGTTCAGGAGGGCTTCTTGGGGAAAGAGGGCTCCTGGAGCTGCTGTCCCAGGTGGATGATGCCTGGGGTCTGGGAGGGATGGAGGACGAAAAGGGAGCAGGAAGGGGAAGCCTCAGCTGAGGCAGGCTCAGGGCCTGGGGCCTGGCTCCTGCAGGGTGCGCCTGACAGAGCTGCTGGGGCCGGTGGGGGGAGCATTCCAGGGGAGCATTCCAGGCGCTTTCTGAGTAATGCTTGGCTCTGGGATTCCTCCCAGAGCCCCGTTAGGCACACTCAGCCCGGAACACTGAGGCTCTGCCTCTCAGCCTCCCCTCACCTTGAAAACATGAGGAGTGGGCTTCTGAGCCAAGGTCCCCGGGAACCCTGCCACCAGCACCAAGCCCCCCCTGAGGAGTTCTGTCCAGGCGGACCTCCCAGGACAAGGTCTGGCTGTTGTTTTCCTCAGATGGAGGGGAGCCACAGGCAGCCTCTTCACAGGGCTTGCCCTCCAGGCTTCTGCTGCCCGGTCTAAAATTACCCGAGGCCGCCTCCACCTGCCTTCCCGTTTGCACTGGGGCCTCGTCCTCTTCCTTGTGACTTCGATCCCAAGCCCATTCCCATCTCCAAGAGTTAGGTGGCTCCCACATCCTCAGCTGACTGTCCCTTCCCAGGCTCCTCTGTCTCTCTTCTGCCATCTCCCTGGAGGCTCCTCAGTTCTGAGGAATGCCTGTGGTGTCCACCCTTCTAAGCCCGCCCTCAGGGCCTCCTGCCCTCCCTGCTGGTGTCCTCTGACCCCGTCCCTCTGCTGAAGCCCCTGTTCTATAGTTCTGGGGTCCCTCTCACCCTGTGCTCTGTCCTCACCCCAGGAAACACCCCCGGAGAACCGGTCACCCCCTACTGGGTCCTGGATGGACGCCCGTGGCACATGGTCACCGTGGAGGAACTGGTCAGTGTCAGGTTGCCCTGTGCTCTGCAGGGTCCCTGGGTCCCCATACCTCTTGCCCCTTCCCACATTACAGTGCGGCAGTTTTGCTGGGGTCCCCAGAACCCCCTGAGTCACTTCCTCAGGTCCCTCCCTCTGGGCTGGCAGCTGGGGGTGGGGGCGGGGGACATCAGATCGCGTGAGCCACACACATGGAAGTCATTTTCGGCTTCCTCTGCCCCATTCCCTCCTGCCTCTCCCTCCCTGAGTGATCTGGGCTACCCCCACCCCCACCCCCACCAGGCCAAGGCGGGTCCAAGGTTTGTGGGACCTGCAGCCTTTTAGGAGACGCTTTAAGAAAACACCAAAACGTCTCCCTTTTGCAAAGTTGATCAGGGCATGAGACCCTATGTATGCATTGCTGTCCCTCCCAGGGCCCCGCCATGGAGGGGCCTGAAACTTCGGCTTTACTGGCTCATGTGGAATCCACTTCTGGCAAGCTCCACCCATTGGGGGTTCTCCAAGACTCTCTACCCTGCCTCCTCCCAACTCCTGCCTGTGTCTCACAGCTCACCCTTCCCGTATAACCAAGCCCACTCTGCGGTGGTATCAGCGTGGCAAACCGAGAGGCTGGTTGCCTTGGTGTGCCCATTTCACAGAGGGGCAAATGGAAGCACAGAGAGGTTGGGGAAATTGCCCATGGTAACACAGCTCTTTAGCCTGGGAACCTGAAACCTGTTACAGTCTGAAAGACTAAACCATTGGCCAACCCCCTGCCAAGCCCAGGGAGTCATCTTCATTTTTAACATCCAGGCAGGAGAGCATAGCCTGTCCATGCCCAGTGAGGAGGAGGGCAAACTGTGCTGTCATGAAGGCTGGGAGGCCCCAGAGCGCCAGCAGCTCCCCACTGACACCGATGGGCCCGCACTGGGGTCCCCCAGACCCTTGAGGCCTCCATGCAACTGGCCAAGCACAGTGCTGGCCTGAGCTGTGAACTCATTCTTGACATACTCGAGGGAGGGGAAGGCTGGGCACATACTAGGGACCCCTGACTGTGGGCCTCCCTCCCGGTCTGGCCTGGGCCTTGGCCATAAAGGGAAGCTCAGAGCAGCCCTGCTTCCCTCACTTAGGGCAACTCCCCCAGGAAGCCTGCTGAGCCCAGACAGGAGACAAAGTTGAGGCATCCTCTCCACCAGGCAAACACTCACATTTCAGGATGGGACGGGGTACGTGAGGGCCTGGGTCACCTGGAGGGTAAGAAATGAAGACGGCAGGAGAGGCAAAGGGACAGGCACCCAGTGTGGCCTTCTGTCTGGGCAGCCGCCTTTCTGCCAGTAAAGCAAGTGGCATTTCCGCTGCATGAGCTCATGCTGGGGAACTCACAAAAAGCTGTGTGCCCCCCACCTGCAGAGTAAAGGCCCCTCCAAGACTCAGTCCCTTGGCCAGGACCCCAGCCCAGTGCATTTTGGGATAAAGGGGGAGGAACAAACATTCCAAAGATACAGCAGCCCCCCAGAAAGCTCCTGGGTCCACTCCAACACTGGGCCCCCAGCCAGGCTGAGTGAATGGGCGTGGGGGGAAGATGGGGTATCCCACAGGGTGGACACAGCAGAGCGGGTGGAAGAGGAGAGACACCCAGCCAAGGAAGTCAATGTTTTCTCTTGGCCTGGGACAGGGTCCATGTTTACTCGGAGAGCTCAGAGGAGCAGGTGTGAGGCAGGCCTGCAGAGGCCAAGGAACACTTTGGAGGGGGGTAGTTTGCCGGAACTGGAGGTGGAGGAATAAAGTCTGAGTTCTACAGGGAATGAGGGACTTCGAGGTACAGAAACAGGCCCCACCACAGAGGCTGTGAGGAGGCCCGGGCCATGCTCCCTGAAGCCCCATGGTGTCCTGAGGACTCCACTGTCTTTTCCTTCCTTTTTAAAAAAAACGATTATTTTGGTACCAGCAGATGGCACAATAGTTACGTTGCTGGATTCCCACGTGGTCCACCATGGTCTGAGTCGCGGACCTGATGGCCTGAAACTCAGGCCCTGCACCTGTGTGTACATGCCCCAAATCTCCAGAGGAGAATAGAGAAGAGACTGTGGCGTGGTCATCTCCCCTGGGGGCTGATTTCTCACTTTCTGTCTCTCTGATAAGCATATGCACCTTATAGCAAAACTAAAAAAAAAAAAAAAAGATTATTTTATTTTTATTTCTTCCATGAGAAAGAGCGACAGAGAGAAAGACAGCACCCCTAACAGGGTGCCGATGCTACAATCCTCCCCAGCCTCAGCCAGCCCTGGATCATGGGCACACATGTGCCTGGTGTACTTGGGGACTCTCTGGATGCAAACTCGGAACCTTCCCATGTAGGATTGCCTCAAAGAGCTTTGTATTTTACTGGTGCAACATGGTCCGGTTTCTTCACCTGTTTTTTAAAGCTCTTTCTGGGCCAAGGGAAGGGCCCAGTAACCGTGGGCAAAGCAGGGCACCTGTCTGGGAGGACATAGTAAGCACCTGGCAGGCTCTCTGTCATCTAGTGGCTATTGTTGGAACTGCAGGCATCCTGAGTTTGGGGACATTTCTTTTTCTTTTCTTTTCTTTTCTTTTCTTTTCTTTTCTTTTCTTTTCTTTTCTTTTCTTTTCTTTTCTTTCCTTTCCTTTCCTTTCCTTTCCTTTCCTTTCCTTTCCTTTCCTTTCCTTTCCTTTCCTTCCCTTCCCTTCCCTTCCCTTCCCTTCCCTTCCCTTCCCTTCTCCTTCCTTCCTTCCTTCCTTCCTTCCTTCCTTCCTTCCTTCCTTCCTTCCTTCCTTTCTTTCTTTCTTTCTTTCTTTCTTTCTTTTTTTTTTTTTTGAGAGGTTTTTGCTGTAGGGCACGTACGCTCACCAGGAAGACAGAGACGGAGAGACAGAAAACAAGAAAGCACCCCCTAGGTGGATGGCCACGCTGCAATCCCTTCTCCTACCTTCTCCTCTTGGGATCTTTTTTTTTTCTTCTTCTTTCTTTTTTTGGAGAGGTTTTTGCTATAGGGTGCGTGCGCTCACCAGAAAGAAAGAGACAGAAAGCGAGAAATCACCCCCCCCCCGGGGGGGGATGGCCACACCGCAATCCCCTCTCCTCCATTCTCCTCTTGGGATCATGGGCACACACGCACACACGCCCAGCATGAATTTAAGTTACTGGGTCCAGGACTCGAACCTCGGTAAACTACATAGGAGTCCAGTGACATAGCCATTACGCTAACTGCTGGTCCCTCCTCTTGGGATCTTGAGTACGCACACACACACCTCCAGCATGAGTTTAAGCCACTGGGTCCAGGACTCAAACTGTGGTCACACATGGGAGTCCAGCAACGTAGCCAGTATGCCATCTGCTGGTCCCAGAGTTTGGGAACATTTCTGTCTTCATATTCTCACCCCCACACCGTCCAGGACTTTAATGACATATGGGGGTCTGCCCTCCTCCCCCACACTGTCCCCATGAATTCCCTTGCCCCACATCCCACCTGCTCCCTGGCAGACAGGAGGCCGCAGGCCACTATCTTAGTCTTGCACTCCTTGCCAGGTCCTGATGCCAGACACAGGGCTGGTGGCCCTAGAGGCTGAAGGCCAGGAGCTCCTGCTTGAGCTGGAGAAGAACCAGTGAGTACCAGGCTGGAGTGGGGGCTGGGAGCCAAGACCAGACCTCCCTCTGCAGAGGGGACCAGTGCTGAGGGACAGGGACTGCTATGTACTCAAGAGGGAGGCTGGGTGGGCAGAGCACCCTGAGGAGCTGTAGGTGACAGTGAGAGTCATACAGATCCATGGCTGACCTCCTGTGGCTGGATCGGACTGTGGGGCTAGCCAGCCCTGCTGTGGGACACATCCCTCATTCCAGGCTCCAGAGCCGCTGTCAGTTCCCTGCTGGAGGTGAGCGAGCACCACCTAGTGGGCATTCACGGGGTACGCCGAGTCAGAAGAGAACCCAAGTCAGGATTCTAGATATGTGGTAGCCCTCCAGGCTGAAAAAATGGCCAGTGCAGTGGCTACAAAGGTCAAGGCACACTCCTGGGACTGTAATTTGCTTGCTGAGTGTCCAAGGTGGTGCAGAACAAAGATTCCGCACTGGTGAGAGCAGGCTCAGGGTGGTGCCCGGGCTGTGCTGGGGTGGGTGTCTAAGATGAAGCGAGTGGTCTTGGAACCATCCAGACGGTGTGGTCAGCAGGTACCACTCGCCAAGAACAGTTCCATTACAGTACTGTTCTGAGCACTGTGCCTGTATTTACTCTCTCCCTGGAGTCAGGTGGACTGGGAACACACTAGTTCCACCATGCCTAACTAATTCTCCGGGGTTCAGCACCACATCCATTAAATGGAGTGATCGCAAGGCCTACTTCCTGGGCATGTGTATGTGTGTGGATGAACTGGAGAAGGTAAAACAGTGATCGGAAAGTGAAGGAGCAGGCATCACAGGTCTTTGGGGACGGTTAAAGAGGCCAAGATTGAGGGTCAAGTTTTTTGTTTTATTTCTTCTTTTTCCTTTTCTCTTTCTCCTTTCTTTCTTTTTCTTTTCTTTTTTCTTTCTTTCTCTTTTTTATAAAAGAGATTGGCTTATGATGGATCCTTCCTGGTGGGAAGGATCCTGGTGAGATGGAGCCTGAAGGTGGAGTCATTACAGCAGTGGGTTCTGGAGAAGATGGGGATGGGCATCCCTGCTCAGGTGGGCAGGGCAGAAGCAAGTGTGGACAGGTGGGGATTCTCTTTTCTCTGGAAGCAAGGAGTGAGCACTGCCGAAGGCCAGGTGGGAGGTCTGTGGGGTCTAGAGGCCTGAGGAGAAGATTTAAAGAATTTGGGGTGGGAGGAAACAAGAGGGTTGACCAGATGCCCAACAAGGTAGGCAGCAGGCAGGGACCTAGGGAGTTTACTATGCTTCCCTGGTTCCAAACCCTACCTGTCTCCCCAACTCTCCCTCTGGTCTATGGATCCAGTCCTGCTACAGGCCTCACAGGGACCACAGCACCTCTTCTACTTCTGAGCCTCCCTGGTGCATCCCATACTCCCACCCTCCCACATCTGAGTCATCACTGAGGCTCTTTCCTGACCTTCCCCTTCTTCCCTCTAGTCTAAGATATTTCTGAGTTGAGCAAAGTGTAGGCTTTTGTTCCTCCCCTAAGACATACTTCTGAGTACCTGGCTCATAAAACTAGTCAAATAGCAGTCAGGAAGGAAGGCTGGAGGGCATCCTGGAGGAAGCAGAGCTGAATTTGGTGACTACTGTAACACCCTCTCCCAGCAGGCTGCTAGCCCCGGGCTACACAGAAACCCACTACCAGCCAGATGGGCAGCCCGTGTTGCTATTCCCCAGCCACACGGTGAGATACTGCATGGGCTCTGAGGACAGGGTGAGGGGTGTGGGAGTGGGCCCCCTGAGGCAGCCCCCTACCCTACCCTAGTTCCTTCTTCCTGTTCCTGAGGAGAAGTTGGAGCCAGTTCCGCACCAGCCCCTTCTTCCTGCCCCTCCCACTTCAGCCCTGGCTGAGGTCTGAGCTGGGTCCCTTCCACTCCAGGATCATTGCCACTATCATGGACGCGTGAGGGGCTTCCCTGGCTCCTGGGTGGGCCTCAGCACCTGCTCTGGCTTGAGGTAAGAAGTCTAGGGCAGGGGGCTGGGGCTGGGGAGAGAGCTCCCTCACACTCCTCTGTACCCCTCTGCACCCTAGTGGCCTGATCATGCTCAGCAGTAATGCCAGTTATTATCTGCGGCCCTGGCCACCTGGGCACTCCGAGGACTTCTCAACCCACAGGATCTTCCGAATGGAGCAGCTGCTCACCTGGAGAGGGGCCTGTGGCCACAGGGACCCGGAGTACAAATGGGGCGCGGCCAGCCTTCCTCCTACTCCCTGGAGCAGGGTCAGGGGCACAAGGGGGGGCAGCATCCATAGCCCCCCTAATGAGAGAGACAGGAACACCAGGCCCCAGGATGCGGGACTTCTGTTCTGCTAATTTTTATAAGGAAGTTGAGGAAATAAGGCCTAGCAACAATTTTAAGTGGCTCTTTCTTTCTTTTTAAGAAAGATTTTTGCTATAGGGCATGTGCTCTCCTGGGAGAGACAGAGACAGAAAGCAAGAAATCACCCCCCGGAGGAATGGCCACACTGCAATCCCTTCTCCTCCATTTTCCTCTTGGGATCTTGGGCGCACATGTGCTTGGTGTGAATTTTAAGGCGCCAGTCCAGGACTCGAACCACGGTTGACTATGTAGGAGTCCAGCGATGGAACCATTACGCCATCTGCTGGTCCCTAAAATGGTTCTTTCTGGGAATTGGAGTTGTGGTCAGGGCAGGAGCCCAGCAGCCTGACACTCAGGGTCACTATTTGCCCCTCCACAGGAGAAGCGGGAGGCCAGCCAGACCCCCAGGTACCTGGAGCTGTACCTAGTGGCCGACCACACCCTGGTGAGGAGACCTGAGGGCTGGGGGGATCGGCTAGCTCAGCCCCTCACCGGTTATTTCCGCCTTCTCAGTTCTTGACCCAGCACCAGAACTTGAACCACACCAAACAACGTCTCCTGGAGGTCGCCAACTATGTGGACCAGGTTGGGGTGACTGCAGGGCGGGCAGGTCCCAGCGGGTGGGCGAAGGGCATAGGGAGAAAAGACGGGGGCTCCTCTATCCGGGAGCACCAGGGGCAGGACGCCGGGCCCCTCCCGCTTCAGCCCCGGCCTTCAGATTCTCAGGACTCTGGACATTCGAGTGGTGCTGGCCGGCCTGGAGGTGTGGACTGAGCAGGACCAGAGCCACGTCACAGCGGACGCCAACGCCACACTCTGGGCCTTCCTGCAGTGGCGCCGAGGGCTCTGGGCGCGGCGGCCACACGACTCAGCACAGCTGCTCACGTGGGTGCCTCTGACCCCGACCCGGGTCCGCGGCTGGGCGCCCTGACTCCCAGCCCCACCCGGTCACACCGCACTCCGCCCCCAGGGGCCGCACCTTCGCGGGAGCCACCGTGGGCCTGGCGCCCGTGGAGGGCATGTGCCGCGCCGAGAGCTCTGGAGGCGTGAGCACGGTGAGCTCGGCCAGGGCGGGGGCGGAGGCGAAGTCCTGGGTCGGGCATGGCTCGCAGCCCGCAGTGACCGCCGCCCACGCCCTCCCAGGACCACTCGGAGCTCGCCCTTGGCGCGGCAGCCACCGTGGCCCATGAGATAGGCCACAGCCTCGGCCTCAGCCACGACCCCGACGGCTGCTGCGTGGAGGCCGCGGCGGAGCAGGGCGGCTGCGTCATGGCAGCGGCCACTGGGTACGCGCGGGGATGGGACAGCGGTGGGGACGGGGACTTCATCAGCTGCGGCCCTTCGGTTCTGTCAGTTTCCCCTTCTGTAAAATGGGGACGATGGTAACAGTGCCCGCCCCTAGACTTGCGTACGAGGCTTACTTGGAGGAAACGCAGGTAAAATGGATTCTCAAGTGTATGAAGATTGTTTTCGAAACCAGCTACAGAGTTTACTCTGACCCCGGGAGCAGCAGCGGTGGTCGGTAATTCCACTTTGGGTCGTGGGCTGCCCACTTGTGGCGTCCCTCCTGGGGCTCGCTGTGTGACTGTGCAATCACTTCCTCTCTCGGGGCTGTCTCTAGAGGATTCGAGTCGCCCACCTCTCCGGCGGTGTGCGTGCCTCTGGTGGCCTTGGGGCCACGCCCAGTAGTGAGGTCGGAGAGGAGGGTGTCGGGGAGTGGTCCCCGGCCGCCCGACGCCCTCCCGGCCCGCAGGCACCCGTTCCCGCGAGTGTTCAGCGCCTGCAGCCGCCGCCAGTTGCGCGCCTTTTTCCGCAAGGGAGGCGGCGCGTGCCTCTCCGACGCTCCGGACCCCGGGCTCCCGGTGCCGCTGGCGCGGTGCGGGAACGGCTTCGTGGAGGCGGGCGAGGAGTGCGACTGCGGCTCCGGCCAGGTCGGGGCAGCGTGCTGGGCCCCCGGGGGACCAAGGCTGGCCCCGATCGCCCTCTACCCCGAGGTCTGGGGCGCTGCGCCCTCACCTGGTTCCTCCTTGCCTTTTCGGCCGCAGGACTGCCGCCTCTGCTGCTTTGCGCACAACTGCTCGCTGCGTGCGGGCGCCCAGTGCGCCCACGGGGACTGCTGTGCGCACTGCCTGGTGAGGACATGCGAGGCCTGGGCAGGGTTACGGGCCACTTGGGAGCTGGCGTGTTAGTCTTGTCTGATAGGCGTCCCCTACCCCCGGTTCCCCTGTAGGGTGCCGCCTCTTTGTGCGTGGGTCCACCTGCCCCTCTGGTCCGAGTCTCCCACTTCTGAGCCGCCTTGGGGCTGGCCCTCTCACTGACTCTTGTCTCTGCCCTCACCCCTCGGGGTCATCTGCGCAGCTGAAGCCTGCGGGAGCACCGTGCCGCCGGGCCGCGGGTGACTGTGACCTCCCCGAGTTCTGCACGGGCGCATCCCCTCTCTGCCCCCCAGATGTTTACCTCCTAGATGGCTCGCCTTGCGCCAGGGGCCGCGGCTACTGCCGGGACGGCGCGTGTCCCACGCTCGAGCAGCAGTGCCAACAGCTCTGGGGGCTTGGTGAGACTGAGCACGCCCTTGCACCCTGGGTCGGCCCAGTTTCCTCCTAAGGAGAAGATGGACCTGGGAAACTGAGGCCCGCCTAGCGCAGTCCCTGTCTGGGCAGCCCCCAGTACAGCCCTTGTTTCCACAGGCTCCCGTCCAGCCCCGGAGGCCTGTTTCCAAGTCGTGAATTCCGCAGGAAATGCCCATGGGAACTGTGGCCAGGATGGTGGGGGCCGCTGGGTGCCCTGTGCAGACAGGTGCAGAGGGTGAGGGAGCCAAGGCTGTGTGTGGGTGGCAGCATGGGACACTGCAGGCTGTTGACCACCCCCACTCCCTCCCTAGGGATGCTCAGTGTGGGAAACTGCAGTGCCAGGGTGGGGCCTCGAACCCACTCACTCCACACACAGTGCCAGTGGACTCCACTGTTGGCATCGATGGTGGCCAGGTGACCTGCCGGGGAGCCTCCGGGCTCCCTGGTGCCCAGCTGGACCTGCTTGACTTGGGCCTGGTAGAGCCAGGCACCCAGTGTGGACCTAGAATGGTGAGCCCTCCCCACCCGATCCCTCTTTGCCACTTGAGTCCCACAGGCCCAATTGTCCCCACTCACTGCCCAGGGCTCGCCTGCCCACAGGTGTGCCAGGACAGGCGCTGCCAGAACACGACTTTCCAGGAGCTGGAACGCTGCCTGAGTGCCTGCCACGACCACGGGGTGAGAGCCCGAGGGGGAGGGTGGCCTTGGGGTCCCTGAGCTCACGTGACCCTCCTTCCCGCCTCTTCTCTGCAGGTTTGCAATAGCAACCATAATTGCCATTGTGCTCCGGGCTGGGCTCCGCCCTTCTGCGACAAGCCGGGCTTTGGTGGCAGCGTGGACAGTGGCCCTGTGCAACCTGAAAGTGTGCTAGAGGCTGGGGGGCAGGAGGGGGGAGCCGGGGGCACCCGCTCAGGATTCAGCCTCTCCCCGTCCTCCACAGACCACGATGCCTTCCTGGCCGCCATGCTCCTTAGCTTCCTGCTGCCTCTGTTCCCCGGGGCCGGCCTGGCCTGGTGCTGCTACCGGCTCCCAGCATCCCATCTCCAGAGACGTCTCTGGGGCTGGAGGAGGTACCCTGCGTGCAGTGGGTTGGCTCTGCGGGTTCAGCCTCCCAAGGCTCAGGTTCCTGCCTCCTGAGCCTGTCCCCTGGGTTCCCATTCCTCCAACTCTGCAGGGACTGTGGGGACCCCAGTACAGAGCCCCCCACAACAGGCAGTGGAGAGGAGCCATGAGCCAGAGACTCCAGTAGATCCCTGCCCCACCATCCGCAGCTTGGAGCGGGGCCCTCCACTCCAGCCCCGTGGCAGTGCCTTGGCCACACGCCCTGTCCCTCTCCCAGGTGGCTGCCTCACCTTGACTTCATCCTGTCTTCCCACCAGCTCCACGGGAGGCCTCTCTGCCTGTGTCTCATGGCCTTTCAGTCTGCCGCCACTTCCTCTGCCCACGTTCCCTGCCACCCCTGCAAGATCCCAAATGTGGGGCCCAGAAAGTCTTTCCCTCCATATCCTTGGCCAGCTAAGGCACTGGTGGCCCTTGTGCTGGGGGCTTATCCCGGGCTCTCTGTAACCTGGGAGGAGAGTCACACAATACCAAACATGGCTGACCAAGGGCCACCCCTTCCTTGGGGTCCTGGGAAGGCAGCCCCTCTGGCCATGTCTGACTGTCTGGCCTTGGAAGTACTCTGGGCGAGTTGAGGGAGAGGCCAGGGTTTGGGCTGGAGATGGGGCAGAGGGCGTCTCAGGCAGGGGCAGGGCCCCAACCAGCTGAGAGGGCCTGGACACTGAGCAGTGACCAGGGTCTGTGGGCAGAGGAATGAGTGGCCAGGGCTTGGTATGTTGGCGTGGGGTACTCTTCACTGGGGTCTTGAGGGCAGTGAGGCACTGAAGGAAACGGAGGCCCTGGAAGATGGGACATGGGTGATCCAAGACAGCTTGGGGTTGTTGGGTGTGGCGGGGGCTCCTGATGGCAAGGAGTGCAGGACAGCTGGTATGGGGAGACCCTCAGCCTTCTCTGGGACTGAGCAGTGCCAGCATCTGGAGAGAGCCCAGCGGCGGGGTGGCACCAGAGCTAGGGAGAAGTGTCAGAGCTAAGAGGAGGTGGCAGTGGCCTGGGAGGGTATGAGTCAGTGGAGTCTGGACCCCAAGGGCTCCTCCCAGGAGGGAGCCTGAGAGAGTGGCTTGGAGCAAAAGGGCAGGAACCCAGTCACTGCAGAGCCTGTGCTGGGTGCCCTGCTGTGGGAGAAGCAGTCCCGGGGCGCCCCACCCAGGACCACTGCTCCAGCCTTCTAACCTCTCGTTCTGTGCTCAGACCCAAAGATGGCCCACACAGGGGCCACGCAGGAGCCAGCGTCCACCACATGGAGCTGGGCTCTACAGCCACTGGAGTGCCCCAGCTGCTGGGTGAGTGAGGCACGGGAGTGGAGGGAGCTGGGGAGGGGCGGGAAGTGGGGGCTCTTGTTTTCCACTTCCTTCCAGGTAGGCCCCCCCTCCCCACACAGCACCCAGCCACCCTGAGCCCCTACCCTGGTTGGCCTCAGCAACTCCTGCCAGCTGTGGTGACAGCACCCACTGTTCACCATTGCTCCCAGACCCTGAGAACTCTGCCAGAGCCCAACAGCCGCCCTGAGAAGCCTGTGCCCGTAGTCCTGCCTGGCCCCCAGGGTAGGTGGGGTCTCCGATGCAGAACCCTTCCCTCTTTTACTTAGACACCCAACTCTTCTGCACAGCGAGGCTCCTGCCCCATCCCCTGAGGTTCCTGGGCTATCCTGGAATGAAGCCTGACCTCTTGGGGAAGCTGCTACCAAGATGCTGGAGGCCCTGGAGTGGGGGAGTTGGGGCTCTTCCTGGGTCATTGGTCCCCACCGAGGGTGGGCAGGGGCTCCCTACCATGTGACTTTCGGCCTGGAACCCCTCCTCAAGGGATGACCCCTCTTCTACCTCATCTTCAGCTGGTCAAGTCCAGAAACCAAGATCCTGTCTCTGGTGAGAGGTGGCTTCTGAGTAAGACAGGTGGCCACTGACGGCCACTCCGGGAACTTGGACCCCACGGCAGAGCAGTGAATCAGCTCACCTCCTGCACCGGCAGGCAGCCTGGCAGCGTCTTCCCCCAGTGAAGCTCTGACCCATCCACTCCAGGACACCAGGGCCTTGTCAGAAATTGTTGTCCCTGCACCTGAAGGCTGGGAGGTCCTGCCAGGGGACACCCTCCAGCTCAACAGCCCACCAGTCCAAGGAGTGGAGGTCACATAGTCCCTGACCTCCCTCAACAGGGGACACTGGGTCATGCTGGGCACCAGGGAGGCCTGTATCTTGGGGGTCTGAGTGTGCCCCCTGTACACACTTTCCCCAGACCCACTTCTGGGAAGGCAGTGACTTCTGAGCCAAAGGCTGGAATTCCTGCGACCTATGAAAGTTGTCAGACCAAAATGGAGTCACTTGTGCCAGACTCATAAAAAAAAAAGAAGAAGAAAAAAAAAAAGCCAGGGGGGTGTAAAGGAGCACCTTCAGGCACACACGCCTGTAGAACTTTCCGAAGACTCCGAACTGCTCTTCCACATAAGCCTGTGACACAAGCTTTTGCCACACTCTTTCCAAACCACAGTTTGCTTCCCAAGCCACAGGGCAGCCAGTGGTTACACAAGCACACTTTCCTGGCCCACGTCTTCACTAATGAGCTGGTTCCAGCTCCCGCGACAGCCGCCATAACCAGTGTTCTCCTTGTTTCAGAACAAACTACCTGTACTTCTCTTCTGCCTTTAAAGCCCACCTTTGCCACTACTGCCTTGGAAATACCTTTGGCCCCCATAGCCGGTGTGTCCCAGCCCCTGCACACTGCCAAATAAATTCATGATCTTTGGAGAATCTCTGTCTGGTTGTTCCCTAGGCTGACAGGTTCCACGCTGCATACTGAGCGCGTGCTGCCCTGGAGCCTGGCCCCTCCAAGCAAGCAAACGAACCAATCCTTGGGATCTTCTTTCCCATTTCTGTCTGCCCTGTCTTGTTCCCTAGTGTCTTCCTTAGTCCCCTACCCCCATTCCTAGTCCTTTACCTGAGGCTTTACAGTTTATTTTTATTCTTTATTTCTTCCATGAGCAAGAGAGACAGAGAGAGAGACAGCATCTGCAGCAGAGGTCAGTTACTGTGACCCACCCTCAGCCTTCACCTAGCCCCATCATGGACACGCACATGCCCAGTGTACTTAGTGAGGTCTCCGGAAATGACCCCAAACCCTCCCATGTGGTCGGTGTCACAGGGCATTGTGTTTTACTGTTACACCACCCCCTTAGTTTTTAACCCCCTTAGTTAAAAAACAAAAGCGATGATATTTTGCATTCATTTTGATCTTTTAAATTGCCATCTCGGGAACCAGCAGTTGGCGTAATGGCTATGTTGCTGGACTCCCACGTAGTCGACCGCAGTTCGCGTCCTGGACCCGGTGGCTTAAAACTCACGCCGGGCGCGTGTGCGTGCGTGCCCAAGATCCCAAGAGGAGAATGGAGGAGAAGGGATTGTGGCGTGGTCATTCCCCCAGGGGGTGATTTCTCACTTTCTGTCTCTCTGTCTCTCTCTGTCTTTCTGGCGAGCGCATGTGCCCTATAGCAAAAACCTCTCCAAAAAAAAAAGAAAGAAAAGAGAAGAAAAGAAAAAGACACACAGCCCAGGTATCCTCTTCTCCCAGGCTTGTTCACATGGCACCCCGGCTGGGGGCAGGGGGTCGTTATAAGAAGACTGGGACTAGAATAAACAAGTGAGGCACTTGCTTTAGATGCAAAATTTAAGGACACACACAAAAAAATGTAAAAAGATAAATAATATCCTTTTTTTTAAAAGAGAGATTTTTGCTATAGGGTGTTTACTTGCAAGAGAGAGAGAGAGAAGGTGAGAAATCACCACCTGGGGGAATGACTATACCTCAATCCCGTCTCCTCCTTTCTCCTCCCAGAATTTTTGGGACACCACATATGCAGACACACCTGGACTGAGTTTCAAGCCACTGGGTCCGGGACTCAAACTGTGGTTGGCCATGTGGGAGTTCAGCGACGTAACCGCTACACCATCTGCTGGCCCTGATAAATAATATCTAAACACTCTTCTGTCTCTGGCATGTGCACACATCCTCTGGTAATTGTTATTTTAAACAATTATTATTATTGGGACCAGCAGTTTTCATAGTGGCTATGTTGCTGGTCTCCCATGTAGTCGACCGTGGTTTGAGTCCTGGACCGGGTGGCTTAAACTCACACCGGGTGCGTGCACGTGCGTGCCCAAGATCCTGAGAGAAGAATGGAGGAGAAGGGATTGTGGCGAGGCCATCCTCCCTGGGGGGTGATTTCTCGCTTTCAGTCTCTCTGTCTCTCTCTTTCTGGCGAGCGCATGAGCGCATGTACCCTATAGCAAAACAAACAAACAAACAAACAAAAACAAACAAAAAAACCCAAAAAAAACCTCTCCAAAAAAAAAAAAAAAAGAGGACGTTAGTGGGAAAAACTGGGGAAATATCATATGGTCTAAGTTTAGCTGATAGTATTGTACCAATGTTAATTTCCTAATTACTATTGCATTGTAATTATGTAACATGTCAGCATCATAGGAAGCTCAGCAAAGGGTGTAAGGGGAATGCTAACATTTTTGCAACTTTTCTACAGGTCTAAAATTAACAATAAAAAGTTAAAAATAAAATTATAACAAGGAAAATAACAATGTGGTTTCATTAACTCAAACCGCAGTTAGCCATGTAAGAGTCCAGCACCTCAACCACCATGCTACCTGCTGGCCCCCTACTTTTTGTTCCAAGATTCAACCCAGGATCCCATGTTGCATTAGTTGTCTTGTCTCCTAGTTTACATGGGGGCGGGGGGGGGGGGGGGACAAGGCCTCCTTGGGTTGTTCTGTGTGGCCAGGTGTGCATGGAGAGGTCTAGGGCATTGGGATCCATCTAATCACTGAATTCCAGGTGCTCGGTCCAGTGACTTCTGGAGTGACCTGAAGGCGTAGCCTAGACCCTGGGGCGGGGAGTCACTCCTGCTGCAAAGGATCCTCCCCTAGGAGTGTCATTCTGCCTGGACACCTGCTCAGGAGGTGCCGGGAAGGGCTACCTGTCCAAATGGGACTCTGCCTGGGGCTGTCCTCCTCTGCCCACCTGGGCATGGCCTGCTGCTTAGGGCCCATGCTGCTGCTGCTGCTACTGGGTAAGTGCCCCCTCTCCTACCCTGGCCCCTGAGCCCTAGCCTCTGTCCCTGCTCCTTGGGAACAGGTAGGAGCATAAGACAGCTATTCCAGGAAAAGCTGGAACACAGGGAAGGCTGCCAGTGAGAGACCTGTGTGTGGGGTATGGGGACCCTGGGCATGCTGCCCCACTGTGCACCCCACCTTTGGCCCAGCTGAGCCACCACCCTCGTGACTGGCCTTGGTAATTCTGCCCCAGGAGTTTGCTTTTCCCTACTTATTCTTCTCTCCCAACTTTCTCACCCCTCCCTCAGCGGGGATGCGTGGTTTCAAAGGAGCAGGCAGGCAAGGGTGCTCCTGGCAAGGAAGACAGGTGAGCAAGAGCAGGCGGGTCCAAGGCTGTAGGCGAAGCAGCTACTGGGAGGCTGAGGCCTAGGAGCTGCCTGGCAAGGCTGGGAGAAAAGAGCAAGTACCTGCTGCTCTGTGCCGCCTGGAGGGCTCATCTCTCCTGCCCGCCCCCTCCACCCTAAGGACCCTGACAAGCTCTGGGCGTTCATCCCTCCTCCTGCAGAGCGGAGGAGCCACAGCAGCACTAATCGTGAACCCCTCCTTGAAAGTTAAGAGGTGGCCAGTGACAGAGAGGGTCCTGCGGGAGACCTGTCAGCCCCAACCCCCTCCCACAGACACACAGCGAGGCAGCGGAGGGGCCAGGGTGGGCACGTTCACTCAGAATGGACTGCGGCAAAGGCATCCAGTCTGAGTGAGATGCACCCGGGGTCTGGGAGCACTGGGGGGTGGAGGGTCGGGTGGTTAGCCTGGTTTGGTGATCTGGGTCCCAGGAAGGAGACGCTAATCCCACATTCCAGACACCCTGGCTTGGCTGGATTTCGAGTTGGCTCAGCACATCTGGCCAGGGTCACCCTCTGCGCACCCCACCCCTGTGTGTGATTCTGAGGTGCCAGACACTCTGTGTCCCTAGGGGACAGCACCTGGAGAGCCTTCACTAAAACCACTGATGGATCCTTGGGCCCCAAGTCTCAGGACAAAGACCTGGGCTGTGGCGCAGACCTCTTCTAACTGGCTGACCCTGGCAGGTGCAGGAGCCAAGGAAGCCGGAGTACAACGGGGACAGATGTTAGGCCCTTGAGAGCGAGAGTGAGTGCCAGCACAAGCACAGGAAGGGCTGGGAGGGCAGACCCGCCACAGGGGAAGGAGGCCCAGGAGGTCCTGAAGGTGAACCAGAGCATACAGATCCTCCCAAGGGTCTCTAGGGGGAGGGGCCAGGGGGTGGAGGAGGGGAAAGGAGGGCGCCCTTCCCAGAGTGCCACAGAGAGTGGGAGGTGCGGCCACTGTGCTTTATGACATATCTGCTAAGTTTCCACTAGACATATCCTCAGAAAACCGGTACCCTTAGGCAGGTAGGGGCCAAGGGTGGGAGAACCCCAGCGGACCCCCATTTGTAAGTGTGTGGCAGTTCTGGGGAAGACAGGGCCCAGACTCAATGTACCCTGTTTATCACTGACGTGTTGTAGGGACCCCACAGCCCACCGCTGTCCATTCCCCGCAACGGCCGGGCCTGTGGGCCACATCGGTTCCCCTTTGGGTTCTGAGCGTCCCCCACCTTCCGAGGGCATGGCGGGGGACAGGGTGTAAGTCGGGCTCACGAAGAACCCCAGCCTGCCGTCTCTCCTCCAGGGCCAGTGGACTCGGCAGGAGGAAATCGATGCGTGGATGCAGCCGAGGCGTGCACGGCGGACGCGCGGTGCCAGCGGCTGCGCACCGAGTACGTGACGCAGTGCCTCGGGCGGGCTGCGCCCGGCATCTGCCCTCGCGCCCGCTGCCGCCGCGCCCTGCGCCGCTTCTTCGCCCGCGGCCGGCCGGCGCTCACCCACGCGCTGCTGTTCTGCCCGTGCGCGGACCCCGCCTGCGCCGAGCGCCGCCGCCAGACCTTCGTGCCCGCCTGCGCCTTCTGGGGGCCCGGCCCGGAGCCACCCTCCTGCCTCGCGTCCTTAAACGCCTGCGAGCACAGCCGGGTTTGCAGGTGCGCGCGGGAGGGTGGTACAGGGACACGCGCGGGTCCGCTGGGACCCCTCGTCCGTTCACCGCCCTCCCGCCGCCCGCCAGGCCCCGCCTCCTGGCCTTCCAGGCTTCCTGCGCTCCGGCGTCCAGCGCCCCCGATGGCTGCCTGCAGGACCAGCACCCTCGCTGCCTGCACGCCTTTGCAGGCCTCGTGGGTACGTACGGCCGGGATCTGGGCGCTGCCGGGGGCCCTCCAGGGGTGACTTGGCCCAGGTGGGCAGTGACTCCACCCACGGGGTCCCTGCAGGCACCGCGGTCACCCCCAACTACGTGGACAACGTGAGCGCGCACGTGGCGCCCTGGTGCAACTGCGGAGCCAGCGGAAACCGGCAGGAGGAGTGCGAAGCTTTCCGGGGTCTCTTCACAAGGAACCGTTGCTTGGGTGAGGGGTCCTGCGGGGTCTCTTCACAAGGAACCGTTGCTTGGGTGAGGGGTCCTGCGGGGCGTGAGGTGGGATGGTAAGGAAGTCCGAGGTGTGCTTACTGCCCCCTCCCAAGCCGCCTAGAGCCCATTTTAGAGGGGAGGAAATTGGGGCTCTTTGGGAGCAGCCTTGCAGGCGCACTCGCCACTGCCACCGTCCTGACCCTGGAGGAATCCACGACCACCTGTCGGTGAGACCAGCTTAACACTGGAGCATCTGCAGAATCGTAGGGGCTTCGAGACTAGTTAGAACAAGTTGTAAGACAGGTTTCAGAGGAGCTGACACTTCTGAGGGGTTCCATCCCTGAGGGTCTCCCAACTCCCCTCACAGATGATCTTGCCTTTCCGAGTTCGGAGCAGCTTACTGGTTTGAGAGCTAGAGAGCCTGGCTCAAAGCCTATCTCTGCCACTTACTGGCTGAGAGTGAACCCCTCTAAGCCTTTCCTGTTCATCTGTGGATTGGGGATAATTGTCACCCTCCCCAGAGAGCAGGCTATACAGTTTGTGAGTCACCTTATTTGGTTAGTCCTGGCCATGTATCTTCCATCCCGGGAGCTAATCCTTGCAGATGCCAAGGGGTGTGGGGAGGGTCTCTGACTTCAAAGAACTGGGCCCCATGCTAGGGTTTTCAGGACAAGCCCACCCTGGACCCTTCCCTTCACAGATGGTGCCATACAGGCCTTTGGCAGTGGGTGGTCCCCATTTCTGCAGGACCCTGGGCACAGCCTCCTGCAGGTAGGCGCAGGAAGTGGAGGGTGAACTGGAGTGCCTCACTGTCTCCTTCTGTGCTGTGTGGGCCTAGATGGAGCACGGATGGCCTGGGATTCAGGCAGAGGGCAGAGCCAGGCTTCTGCCTCAAGTCTACACTCTGTTCCTACCCTCAAGGTGTTGTCCTCCGATGCGTCCCCGGTGGGAAGTTCCCTGCTTTCCATACTCCCAGTCTTGGCTCTCCAGGCCTTACTCTGATTAGGACGGCAGACCTCAGACAACTCAGCCGCTGTTCCCCTGCTTGCGGGACAGGTCCACGTCCATGGCATCTTGCTTCACTGAAAAGAGACTGGCTTACCTTGCAGACTGGCTCCGTGCTCTTGCCCTGCTGCCGCTGCAGGTCTAGACACTGTGTGCCTATCTGCGAGGGCAAGGAATGTAGGCTGGGGTCTGACTGCAAAGCCCTGGGTTCTCCTATCAATAGACATCTTGGTTGTCTGTCCACTTCTCCACAGGGCTCTAAGACCCCAGAGACAGTTGGGGTTTTCTGTGGGGTACAGAAGAGGTCACCTTTGTAGCTGAGTCCTTATCAGGGCCCCAGATCCCCTAGAGAAGGTCAGAGACCACCCAGACTTGCAGATTTCTAGGAAATCGTGTTAGCCTCCCAAGCAGATAACACTCTGAAGACCACACCTGGACAGACTTACAGGCAAGACCCCCTGTAACATGCATCCATTCAAAACACCCTCCCAGTGGCCATTCCCCACCATTATAGCCACCTGTATCCCATGAGTAACATTGGCAGGGTGCTTCCTGGCGTGACGTGCTGCCTGGTGGGCCCTACCTGGAGTGATGAGAAGCTGTTCCCAGCCTGCCCTGTCACACTGGCCTCATGACCACCTTCCCCATGTTTGCTCAGCCCTAGGAATGGGATCCAGTGTTCAATAAACCTGCGCGCTCTGAGACTAACCTTGCTTCTGTGTGAGCTGTGTTCAGGGTCATGTGGGGTGTGTCCATGCTTTCCTGTATGACCTTGGATGGCCTCAAAACCTCTCTGGACCCCCTCCTAAACTATGGATGCTGAAATGAGCCAACTGAGGTCCTGCTGGCAGGGATTTTCATTGCTTTTGTCTGTCCTTTCTTTCTCTGCTAGTACTCCGATAAACTACATGGCCCAGCCTCTCTTGCAGCTGAAGGGAGCCACGTGACACACAGTGGCCCCAGTGAATGCAGAGCAATGGGGTCCAGGTGCTAAACCTTCTGCCCACTTCCCTCTTCCACTGAAGTTGGATACTTCTGATGGGTATCTCCTGGCTGTCCTTCTCAAACCTAGTCAAGGGTCGTCAGGAGCCATGGAGCGTGTGGAAGAGAGCTGCAGGAACCTTGCTCGGAGACCTTTGTGGGCCGGTGCAACCCATCCACAGCCACTGAGAATGGTGGATGCTGACAGCTCACAGCTGCTCCCTTCTCTGGGAACTGAACCCCCTACTCCCCCAGTCAAGAAGTGCCTATAGCCTGCCCTCACGCACAGGCCTGGTGCTAATCACCCTGCCTCGAAGACGGTGATTCTGTGTGCCCTTCATGCTCCAGAGCCCCATGGATCAGGCTGAGACCACTGCCTAGCCATCTCCTGCCCCTGGCCCTGCCCCATCCCACTTCCTTCACCAAGAGGTTCCCCAGAGGGCATTTCCTCCTGTCAGTAATGGCAAGAGATTTCCTGTCTTGGGCTTGGCTTCTGGAGAACCTGGCCTAAGACACAAGGTACAGACCACACCAAAACTTGGGCCTGGGGCTATCCTGACCAGAAAAAGAGCCACAGCTCTGAGATCAAATACATACGTAGCAACGCACTGACTGACACGGCTTACTGGTAGCCATCAGCTAGCCTCCTGGCTTCATTCAGGACTCTCCCAGTTGGAACAAGACAAATCGGATGGGCTTCAGGCACAGCTGTACGGAGGGGCTTGGATGACACTGCACTGCTAGTCTGCATGGCTTCCCTCTGCAGCCAGGCAAGCTGGCACCAAGGGGCGGGGAAGACTGCCACCAGCAGCCCCAGGCTTACCGGCTGTCCTTCCAGCAATCTTAGTAGAGAAAGGCATCTCTTTCTCAGCATTCATGGACTGTCCCAGGCAGGATCCTGGTGGCCCAGGAGGGTCATGGGCCTCTTCCTATGGCTTGGGGAGTGACATCAGCCCATCAGGATATCAGAGAATTGGAGGGAAACTTTCCATAGAAAAAGAAGGAGTGCTAGGGAAAGGATAGCTGAGTCTAAACCATTCTCACTTCTTGAAGAAGAGGGAATACACAGGACCAGCAGTTAGCGTAATGGCTATGTTGCTGAACTCCCACGTAGTCGACCACGATTCAAGTCCGGGACCCAGTGGTTTCAACTCATGCCGGGCGCGTGTGCATGTGTGCCCAAGATCCCGAGAGGAGAATGGAGTAGAAGGGATTGCACCCCCATTCCTGGGGGGGGGGGGTGATTTCTCACTTTCTGTTTCTCTGTCTCTTTCTGGTGAGCGCACGTGCCCTGTAGTGAAAACCTCTCCCAAAAAAAGAAAAAAAAAGAAGAGGAGGGAATACTCAACACCTACACCTGCAGGGGAATGGACAGCTACCTGTACGTGGGCTGGGGAGAGACTGTGTATACACGCACATGTGTGTGGGGGCTGAGGAGGTATGTGAAAGCTTTGTCCTGCTTACTATGATCTCACGTAACCCATATGCAGAATGAAATGTTTGCCAAATGATTTGTCTTACCTAAGAAAGAATATGAAATGTGATAAATTCTTTTTTTTTTTTTTTTTGAGAGATTTTTGCTATAGGGTGTGTGCGCTTGCTGGAGAGATGGAAAGAAACAGAGAGAAAGCAAGAGATCACCCCCGGAAGGAGGCTATACCACAATCCATTCTCCTCCATTCCCCTTTTGGAATTTTGGGCACACACGTACATGTGCCCAGCATTAAGGTGTTGGGTCCATGACTCAAACTGCAGTCGACTACATGGGAGTCCAGAGATGTAACTGCTATGCCATCTGCTGGTCTCTCTACTCTGTTTTTTGCTCACATCATTAGAGTAAAACAGAGCATAAAAACTAAATTTGTGGGACCAGCAGTTAGTGTAATGGCTATGTCGCTGGACTCCCACGTAGTCGACCGCGGTTCGAGTCCTGGACCCGGCGGCTTAAACTCACGCCGGGCGCGTGTGCGTGCGTGCCCAAGATCCCGAGAGGAGAATGGAGGAGAAGGGATTGCGGCGTGGCCATCCCCCCTGGGGGGTGATTTCCTGCTTTCTATCTCTCTGTCTCTCTCTGTCTGTCTGGCGAGCGCACGCGCCCTATAGCAAAAACCTCTCCAAAAAAAGAAAAAAAAAAAAAAAAAAAAAAACTAAATTTGTGGGGCTGGTTTATGGCCTGGTGGTTAAAAAGTAGATTCCACATGGCCAGCTGTGATTCGAATCCTGGATCCAGGAACCTGAAAAACACACCACACATGTTCAAGAAAAGAGGGAGATCTGGAGAAGAGATGGTGATGTGATCATTCCCTGTGGGGGGTGCTTTCTCCCTCTCTCTATCTCTGACAAATGAATGTAACTTCTAGTAACATTTTAAAAAGAACATTTAAATGCACCAGAGATTTCATGTGCATGAGTGAGAGAGAGAAAGAGTGAGAGCCTCCTCTTCCACCCCCTGCAATAGGGCCTGGTCACACCACAATCCTTTTTTCCCTCCTTCTCTCCATCCCATCAGGATCTGGGCACATGTGCATGAACCCAGTGTTCTTTTCAAGCTGCTAGGGCTGGGACCCAAACTGCAATCAAGCCATGTGTGGGGTCTGTCTCCCTATGCACAGGGTCCAACTGCTGCACTGCAGGCCTGTTCCCCCAGTACAGATCTTCTTTTCTAGAGAGATTATTGCTATAGGGCATGTGAGCTAGCCAGGGAGAGAGGGTGAGTGAGAAATCACCTCCCAGGGGGTATGGCCACACTGCAATCCCTTTTCCTCCATTCTCCTCTTGGGATTTTGGGCATGCATGCACACAAGCACCCGGCATGACTTTTAAGCTGCCAGGTCCGGGGCTTGAACGGCGTTCAACCACGTGAGAGTCTAGAGACGTAACCAGCCAGTTCAAATATTATTTATTTTTTCATTATCTTTTTTTTTTTTTTTTTTTTTTTTGACCAGACACACACACACACACAAAGTGAGAAAGCAAGCCACCAGGTCCAGGGACTCAAACTGTAGTTGACCGACCATGTGGGAGTGTCCAGCACCTTAACCACCACACCACCTGCTGGTCTCCAGTTCATATATATATATATATTTTTTTTTTTTTGAGAGTTTTTTTGCTATAGGGTGTGTGCGCTTGCCAGAAAGACAGACAAAGACAGAAAGCGAGAAATCACCCCCCAGGGGGGATGGCCACGCCACAATCCCTTCTCCTCCACTCTCCTCTCGGGATCTTGGGCACGCACGCGCACATGCCCAGCGTGAGTTTAAGCCACCGGGTTGGGGACTTGAGTCACGGTCGACTACATGGGAGTCCAGCGACATAGCCATTATGCTAACTGCTGGTCCCTCCAGTTCATATATTTTTAAAAAGTGGAAATGGCTCCAAATAAAAGAATTCTGGATTTAAAAAAATGTAGGAATAGACCTTACAAGATATTGAGTAGCTAAAGTAAACAACCGATTTGAAAAGAGGGAAACTGTCCCTTGACTGCTGGTGTTCCCAAAGACATGTCCACATCCTAATCCCTGGAACCTGCAAATATTACCTTTTATGTTGGCTAAGAACATGGGAGGAGCTTATCCTGGATTATCCAAGTGGGCCCTAATGTATCCTCGGCCGAGTGATGCAGACAGAGACTAGACACAGGAAAAGGCCCATGAAGACAGGCAGACACTGGAGTGACACAGCCACGAGCCAAGAACAGGAGCCATCAGCAGCTGGAGGTGGCAAGACAGAGCCTCCTGCCAACCTCGATTTCAGACATCTGGCCTCCAGGGACTAAAATTTCTGTTCTCAACCCCCAAGGTCATAGGAATTCATTACAGCAGCCCCAGGAAACAGAGTTGTCTGAGGTTGTCAGAGCTTGGTTTCTGTTGCTTCTCCCTTAGAAAGTCCTAGTTTACACATGGTCTTACGGTTGGACCCAGCGAGGGCCCACGACCTGGAATAGGTAGTGCCTTGTACTGCTCCGCTGAGTGTCGGCCTTGGGCCCCTCCAGGTAGCCAGGCTGCTGTCACTCTCCTGCATGTGCTCTGGGAGTCTGCAGTCCTGGCCTCGGTGAGGACATTGAGCCTGGGCCAGCAGGTGCCTGGGACTGAGGAAAAGAAAGGCAGGTGCTGCCGCAGCCGTGGATTTACCGATGGAAACTTCACGGCTCATGAATGCCCATCCTGGCTTGGAGCCCAACATCCAAGTGTCATGTTGATATGGAAACCACTCACTGCCCGCCCCTTCCCATCCTCAATTCCATCCCTCCTCTTCACCCCCCTGCCTCTTTTAAAATAATTACTTAATTGGGGTCTGCAGGTGGCTTGGTGGTTGAGGCGCTGGACACAGCACAATTTTTGTGGAACAGAGCATTACAGACCAAAGATGTCACCAAGCCCCATTTTGTTCTTCCTCCCCCACTTGGGATACAGGTGGCAAGGGGAGGAAGAGACAGTACAAGGTCCCATCCTGTCCAGACCTCTCTTGTCAAATTAAAAATAATGATAAATAAATAAATCTAAAAAATATTTAGTCTTATTATTACTATTTCTTAATTGGCTATAGGGCATATGTACTCACTAGTGAGAGAGAAAAGGAAAGTGAGAAAACAAGTCACCAGATCCAGGATTTGAACCATGGTCAGCCATGTGGGAATCCGGCACTTTAACCACCACGCCACCTACTGGCCCTCTCTACTTACTCCCCCTACTACCAACTTTGCTGCAGCCACTCTGGCTGCCTTGGCCAGTGTTGACTTCCCAGGCACACTGTCAACTTAGGGCTCCCACCCCTGCTGCTTCCCATTCTGAATACTCTTCTCCCAAATACTCCCCCTCCCTCCAGTCAGCTCTCTGCTCAGCTTTCACCTTATTAGAATGGCCTTCCCCAGCCACACTATGTTAAGTAGCAAACCCCCACCCTCAGCACTTTCTATCCCCAGCCCTACTTTCATCTTATTTTTGTTTAGAGAGATTTTGGCTATAGAGCATGTGCACTCACTGGAGAAACAGAGACAGCAAGACATAAAGCAAAAAATCACCCCCCTCCATTCTGGGGTGTGTGTGTGTGTGTGTGTGTGGATGGCCATATCACAATCCCTTCTCCATTTTCCTCTTGGGATTTTGGGCAGGCATGCACATGCACCCAGCCTGAGTTTCAAGTCTCTGGGTCCAGGACCCAAATCGTAGTCAGTCATGTGGGAGCCCAGCGACAGAACCATTACACCATCTACTGGTCCCCCTACTTTCGTCGTCTTCCACACTAGACTGAACTGTTGAGGACAGGGATTTTTGCCCATCTTGTTCACTGCATAATCTCTGACCTCTGCTGTGCGCAATAAAAATTTGTTGAATGATTAGATGAATAAATCCAGGGGAATAAGTAACTCACTTAGGGTAAGAAAAGTATCTAATTCCACTCTTTGGTCTGTAATGCTCTGTTCCACAAAGTCATTCAGGGACCCAGGCTCCTTCAGTTATGATAACTTCAACATGAGTCCTCAAGGCTGATGGAGAGTGAAGACACACTGTCTTGATAGGAAGGGACACATCATTGTTGAGAACTGTTCACACGACTCCACCCAAAAGCCAAGGGCCTGGGCAATGAAATTGAGCTGTGGATCTCTAAAAGAAGAAATTGTGTGGTAAACATCTGATTGGTCTCTGGTCACCAACGCCCATTTTGTTCTTCCTTTCTCACATGGGATATAGGTGGTGAGGGGAGGAAGGGACAATACACAGTACCATCCTGACCAGACCTCAGGTGATGTGGTCTCCCTCAGGTGGCTCTTAGAAATCCTACAACTTTCAGGACCAGCAGATGGCATAATGGTTCATCACTGGACTCCCACATAGTCAAGTGCAGTTCAAGTCCTGGCCCTGGTGGCTTAAAACTCATGCTGGGCATGTGTGTGCATGCCCAAAATCCCAACAGGAGAATGAAGAGGGGATTGTGGCATGGCCATCCCACCTAGGGGTGATTTCTCGCTTTAGGTCTCTCTGTCTCTGCCCGTCTCTCTGGTGATCACATGCACCCTATAGCAAAAGTGTCTTAAAAAAAATCCTACAACTCTGAATTAATAAGACATCTTACTTGCTCCATTCCTCAACAGATCACTCCTGGAGAGGATAGAGGGGAGTGGAAGGTATACAGCAATCACTGGTCTATGGCGCTTGGGAAATACTGCTGGGCCCTGCCTTGGAGTTGGGGAAGTCCTTGCTCTGGCCCAGTTCTCTCTGGCTACTTTTTTTTTTTTTTTTTTTTGAGAGGTTTTTGCTATAGGGCGCGTGCGCTCACCAGACAGAGAGAGACAGAGAGACAGAAAGCGAGAAAGCACCCCCCAGGGGGGATGGCCATGCCGCAATCCCTTCTCCTCCATTCTCCTCTCGGGATCTTGGGCACGCACGCACACGCGCCCGGCGTCCAGGACGCAAACCGCGGTCGACTATGTGGGAGTCCAGCGACATAGCCATTACGCTAACTGCTGGGCCCTCTCTGGCTACTTTTGAGGTGGCATTGGGCTATATGTGCTTGTGGAGTACAGTTTTCACAATTGTCTTCTTGCCTGAGTGTGGTTCTAAGGCTTCCTCAATAGTCACAGATTGGGGCCAGGTGGTGGCACAGTGATAATGCAACTAGACCCACATAGGAAGGGTCCTGAGATGTGGGGTGTGCCCAAGATCTAGGCGAGCTAAGACTGGGGCTGGACTGTGGCATACAGACCCTGTTGGGAATGCTGTTTCTATGTCTCTGTCTCTCTTTTTGCTATAGGGTACATATACTCACTGGAGAGACAGATACAGAGACAGAGAGTGAGAAATCACCCCCCGCTGGGGGGATGGCCATGCCATAATCCCTTCTCCTCTTGAGATTTTGGGCACATACGTACATGCACCTGCTGTTGAGTTTCAGGCCTCTTGGTCCAGGACTTGAATCATGGTCGACCACGTGGGAGTCCAGCACCTTAACCACTATGCCACCTGCTTGGTGGGAAGAAATAAACAAAGTCACAGAATGTTTTGTGTAGCCATGCTAATGGTTTCTTAAAACTTGCTGCATCTCTTCTTTCTCTTGTTTTCTGAACAAGTCCAAGGTCAGGGACTATGCTCATGGTTCTTCCCTGGACACACTTCTCAAGTTGGCTATATTCTTTTGCTTCCCTAGTCACATGCCTCTTACTCAAGATGGTGGCGATGAGGCTAGCTGGCTCAAGTGTATGAAATATCTTCATCTGATTCCCACCATGAGCAGAGCCACTGCATCCCACTGAGTCAGTGTATCTTTGTTACTCAGAAGCACCTCTGGAGACTCAGAGCAGCTGGCTTTTCCAAATGGCAATGTTCTGGATTTCTCTCTACCTTTCCCCTTCTTGTAACTGGCAAGTTCTTTCTTTCCTTTTTAAAGAATTATTTATTAAAACTAAGAGAAGGGAAAGCAAGCTGTCAGGTCTGGGACTTGAACCATGGCTGACATGTGAGAGCCTAACTACCATGCCACCTGCTGGCCCGGGAAAGTTCTTTCTTGAACACAATGTTTGTGATGCCTTTTCAAGAGCCAGCAAAAATCACCACATAATGCTTTTCCCCCCAACATTTTCCTTAAAAACTCAATAGACACGTAGTGTGCTTCCCTAGTCACTGAACAGCCTTACCAGATGTTTGCCACTGCCTGCAGGGACCTCTAGCTACCCTGCCTGTTGCCTCTGTCTTCTCACTGTCTGCCACCTGGCCACTAAGCCAATGCCATGTATTTCAGGTTTTGGTTATAAGTGGATTGCACTTCAAGACACTGATTTGAGTATTAGAATAAGAAAAGCTAACTGTTGTAAAAAAAGAAAAAGCCCCAAGTTTCAGTGGATCAGTAACTTGTGCTTTTCAGTGATGCAAAGACCAGTGCAGCTCTGGTGGCCTAGGTGGCTTGGCTCTTTAAGTGGTGACTCAGGGACCCATGTTCCCGCCATCTTTAATATGAGCGTCCAGGGAGAGCCCATGGGGAATCATGGCACATCATTTCTTCCAGCATGCCCTTGGCCTTGGCCCACTTTGGCCCCAACCTACCTGCAAGGAGGCTGGGAAATGTTGACCTTGAGTCCAGTTGCAAAATACACACTGGTACTTACAGTATTGTTGTCTACCACAATGCCACCAAATTGTAGGCTTTTATCCTGTCAGCAACGTCTGGTGGCTCTCAGTTCATTTGGGATCCCATAAGGAGCTAAAGGGTAAGGGCCATGGAGGCAGTGGAGGAGACAAACCAGTCCTGAGGCAGCAGGACTCCAGGCAGACCCATCTATGCCTTGACTCCTTGTCCCTGTCCCCGTAGGTAGGCACAGCTACTCTGCATGCACGCAGGCTGTCGGGAACCAGGAAGTTCATTCATTAGCTGCTTGGGGCTCCGAGAGCCTCTGAGTTTCAGCCTGGAGAGGAGTCTGAGGCGCCCACCTGGTGGTTTCACACCTTCCCCACATGACCGCCAAGTGCTTTTTCTGAGGTAGTCTGAAAACTGGCACATTTTACACATTTTTCTCTCTTTTTAAGGTTTTCATGCCCAAAATGTTAAAAAAAAAAAAGCAGCAACGAAACAAAAATCAAAATTAAGACGCTTAGAACAAAACCCACATTTTTACCAGATCTACTTTTATTTCAGAAGTATTATAGTATTTACTTTTGTTTATATACAAGTTCTTCACATTTGTGTTTAAAATGCACAGACTTCCCTTAATTCTCTTGTTCCTGCTTAAATTAGCTGTTATTTTACAATACAAAAAATACCAAAAAATTGCAGTCCTAAATGTATGTATAACACCCACGACCCCAGCAATGAAATAGTTTACAATACTTACTCCATATTTACATGAGTGCAACAGATGCTAAATTATACATATTAACAAACTAAGCTTGAATCCAAACCAAAAACGAAATGAAACAAAAAACCGTAAATAACTATAAAACAAACAAACGAAAAAATTTCCAGAACCAGAATTAGTTGAACAAAACAGGCTTCACTAGTGTTTAGAATGTTTTGTGCACAAATTTAGTTACTGAAAGTCGATTCCGTTATTGCCTTTGAAGAGAAGGCGCCAGTGTTCCTTTTCGGCTCCAGAGCACCCCCTGCAGGCGGTGTTCCCAAGTCTGAGCAATGGCTGTGCCGTCTCTGGGTGGGCCTGGCTATGCAGAAACCACCATGGTGAAGCGAACTTGGTCAATGGGGTAAACATTTCAGAAAGAGCCAGGACATGCCCCGAGGACAGGAAGCCTCTGTCTTCTTGCTCCTGTCCTCAGGATGGCCAGTCCTCACAGAAACCACCTCCAGGCCCAACTCCTGGGGTGACAGGGGTGAGAGGAGTTGGTTTTCGTTGTAATTCTATAAAGAGCTACTTTTTATCTTGGTCACTGCCCTAGCATTAGCTGTGTTTAGCTTAGCTTAAGTGTTTAGTAAATACTCATTGAGAGAATGGATGAATGAATGAAATGGAGGATCAAAGGTGTTTGTGATGGTGCTAGCCCCGCCCCCAGTACACTCCATTAGGTCGAAAGAGCAAGATTTGCACTGCAAGGGTGTCTTTCCTACTGGTAGAGCACTGGTCTTTCACTTGTCCCACATTTCTCAGTGCACTTCCAATTGTGCACCTCAGGCCTCACCAACAAATAGTCAAGTATTTTTCTTTTTCGGTTAGTCTTCTGCCCAGGGCTGCCTTTCCTCTTGGTTGGCTCAGGGCGATGGGTTACCTCCTTGCCACACCTCGCACCTTTCCAGGCAAACCTCACAGTGACGCACAGGTTTCTTCCCGAGCTGTGTGCAGGGAGGAGACAGGTGGTGGAGAGTGGCAAGTCCAGGGTGTGTGGAATTCTCCGCGGGGGAAACAGGAGCGATTCATTAGCAGACCAGCCTTCCCACTCCCACCCTTGGTCTTCGGTATAATAGGACACGGTTCTGGGAAATGATCATTAAAAATTTAGTCAAAACCATTAAAAATGCAGCCGGGAGAACCCCTTATTGGAAAGTCTGATTTCAGAGGTTACAGTCTTTGAACCTAAAGACTAAAAGAAGCATGTCTCAGGAAGAGACTGGTCATCCCTTGCTACCCAAAGTGCCCAGAGGCTGCCAGATTCACCATGGGCCTGCAGAGCAAACTCGCTTCCTTGAGTCTCCTCCCATCCGCTATCTGGACAGATCCCCTGCCTGGCGTCTCATGTGTATGCTGAGAGATGAGCCCTAGGTTAAGAATTAGCTCGTTCGTACCAGATGCATTTCTTGGCTTTGTTATTAACATATCAGGCCTTGACGAGTGGACTTCTTGGAGCTTGGATATGGCACAAAAACAAATTAGGTGAAACTCAGACATTGTTACATTTAATAAAAATACATTAAGATATTTTTTTCTGTTTTATGTACACTCCGAATGCCTGGACATTCTGAACATGACTGTATAGTTATGTACAAGTGCAAGGTTAATGTTGTTGTGATGGTTTTACTTTATACACAGGCTTTCCTGCGACAGATGAAGGTACCAGATGACCACCCATTCTCTCTGGGTATCCAGCTCTAGCAGAGCTCCTCCTAGTCCCTGCCACTCCCCTCTCTCTGCCCTGAGCCCGGAGGAAGCTGTTTGCTGTTGGCTGCAAAGGAGAAGCAGGTCGATCCAGCTGTTTCTCCATCGTTGGAGCACAAATTAGACTTGACTTGCTCCTTCCTTCCCTTTGAAAACTGAACTATCTTTTTAGGAAAAAAAAGAAAAAAGAAAAAAAAAAGATATAACCAGGTGGCTGTGTGGTCACATGCATGTTATTTCAAGGCATGGAACTAACATGGGGAAGAGAATTCTTTGGCCAAGGAAAAACTGGTCCTTTGAATAAATAAGGAGGCTCTTCCTTACAGGACAATGCCCAACGGCATCCCTCATTCTTCGCCAAGAGGCCTCGTGATAATTACAGGGGCAGAAGGCCAGGCTCTGTGGGTGCTGTGTTCTGGAGCAGGGATGTGGAGAGCTCAGAAGAGAAGGTTGCTTTTTTTTTTTTTTCCCTAGAACCACGTGTTCTTTAACGATGATGTGACAAAGAAGACTTTTGAGAGGTGAGTCTCAGAGTAGAGGTGTTTTGTGCATTAGTGTTTTATGGTTCGACTTCCTTGAAAACATCTTTCCAGGCAGCTCTTCCCAGGAGTGGGGTTAGTACTGGAGCAGAGATAATACTCCCTCTCTAGGCACTGCATTTACAGGTGAAATGCCACAGTTTTGCTCTTCTGAGTGTTAATGTCTCCAAATTCACAAACTTGAGCACTGCAGTCCAGAGGTCCATCCCAATAGGGTAATGCTGGAGAATCGCAGGGTTTGACGTGGAGGCTGCTGCATAATGCCAGAATACAGAGCACCATAAATGGGAAACACACACCCAAGCAGTACCCTCTGGGGAGAAGAGCAGGGGACTGTTCCCTCCTCTTAAATTTGGTCATTTTCCATTTGGCATAGAGTTCTCCCTCCTTGTCCATTTCTTCCATGTGCTTTTCATCCTTATCAACATTCTCTAGCCTCCTCACAGCCACTATGTCGGTCTGGGGAGGAGGATGATGGGCCAAGACGCTCACAGGGGAACGAGGGTAAACAGCTCCCAGTCCTTCTCCAGGCCGTGGGCAGGTTCTGCTTGATCAGCGGAGACTGCCACACTCCTGGCATCCGAATCCACCCCAGCCTGAGAATGACCCGCAGTTCAAAGTGGGCTACAGGGACAGAGCTGACCTTTTATCCAGGGGTCCTAAGTGCGCTCGGTGCTCTTTTCTGCTCCAGGGAGATACATGACATGAGGGAGTCCCTTCTTCTGTGGCGTCCTGACAAAAGGAAGCCTGAGGGCTGATCAAACATCAGGCCTAGAGTGATGGGGCAGGGGCAGAGGGTAGGCTGCACAGGGCCCACAACTCATTGACAATGTTCTTTTTGACAACAATAAAAACAGGAGCATTCACAGTTCAATTCTGCTTTCCTCCCAGTCCCTGCTACAAGGTCGATCGTTCCTTGGGGTGAGAAAATTCTTTCCTGGTTGCAAATCAGATTTTAGAAAAAGAGCAGATTGCCAATGGTAGCTATTTAAATTTTACAAGAATGTAGGAATGCAATTATGTAAAAATTAGGCTTACTAACTTCCCAATTGCTAGATCTATTTAAAGTCTAGGCACTTAGTGTGTGTGTGTGAGAGGGTGGGGAGGAGAGAGAGAAAGAGAGAAGGGGGAAGGGAGAAAGAATTTCAAATGGATTAGGAATAAATTAATCAAGTCTCTCTAGAAAACTACCTATTACATCAGATTACATTCTAAGTAACACTGCTGACCTTGACATTTAAAACAGCCCCCTTCTATCCTAGTTTGACATGATTCAAAAGAGATGGACTGTTATTAATTCTCAACTAGAAAAAAGCTACTCCCTGGAAGAGAGGTATCTGCCTAAATCGTGCAAGAATAAATAGCACATCTTTTAAAAAAGATAGCAGGCTTCAGATGAAACAAGTTAGTTCATCTGACTAGTTTAAAAGACCATGTTCAAGAACAGCTGATGATGAATGTGTACGTGTAAACACTCCATCTCTTGCTTCTGCACAGTTGAGACAGTCCCAAGGACAGTTTTCGCAAGTGAACCTGAGTGTCATTCCTAGCTCTCACTGGCTCTACACCGGCCTCCTCCAGCAACGATCGGATCATCCCTGGACCTGTGATTAAATCCATTATTTCCTATGCAAAAGTAAAAGGTTAGATGCTGGAACACGGATGGGAGAAACCGTCAAAGACAGCTTGTGATCATGCAGATGAGTCGGATGCTTCGAGGGTTTCCAGTCTTCTGCCTGGCACCGCACTGCCATTCCCTGCCTGCGCCCCCTTGCAGGCGGCTCTGGCGCGCCCCACATTCGCTGGCGAGCGGGAGAGTCCCTGGCCCAGCATCAAATGCAGGTTCCAGGCTGTGCAGGGGGCTGCTGCTTCCGGTTCCTCACGGCTCCCGACTTCTCTTTGTACACTATTGGCATCTGCTGAGAAATGTCCACCAGGGCGCTGGCCACAGCAAGACCTTGAGAGGACCCACAGAGGGAAGGCATGTAAGGAGTGGCTTGTGTTTACATTGTTTTTATAAGTAATTAAAAAATTTCTTTTTACATTCCCATGGTGTGAAAACCAACAAAAGGCATACAGGGAAAATCTTATTTCCTTCCCTCCCTCCACCATCCTCGCTCAGTCTGGGCAAACTCTTTCATGTAATTCTATATATTCTGTTGGCTTTTCTTTATGCAAATACATTTTCTTCTCCATGCCTGACTTTTGACACAGAAGGTGTAGCTTGGTTTTCAGATCGGTCAAGCAAAGCCCTCTGCCTGGTGTGGGAACATACGAATGAGATTGCAGCCTCGCTCAAAGTGTCCCCTTTCTCTGCCTCCTCCCCAAAGATGCCAAGGAAAGGCAGCACATTTCACATGAAATTCAGATCCTTCTCACATCACTCAGTCAGCATTAGTTACATTTATACCTACACAAGGCAGGGCAGACTCTGGAGCCAGGGATTGGGCTCAGTTGTAAAATGGGGATAAAAACAGGCACCAAGGAGGGTACCAAGGTAATTTCAGAAAGGCCCCTGGCATGTGGCGGTCATCAGTAACTGTTCTCTTTATTCTCATCACTTGCCCCCTTTGCTGTAGGGACTTTCCTAATACACGTGGGAAAGCCTGCCTGAGCTTAGAGCTCTGTGAGACACCCCCACCCCAGGAGCTGAGCGAGCAGGTCCTGTTACTTCACCCTGCTGAGCCTATTAAGTGTGTGGGGGGGGCGGGGGTGCAGTGTTGAGTGCCAGGTGCACAGTGGGGGAACATACAGTGATAGCTGTTATGGTAAAGGCAGAATCAGGTGATGGGAGTCCAGAAAAGGACATCATTTAAAATGGGGAGTGTAGCCTGTGGCCTGGTGGTTAAGGTAGCCAGATCCTACATGGCTGTCTGTGGAAGTCCCAGAATTGAAAGCCTGAAAAACATACTGTGTGGGTGGGGGGGAGGGGAGGCAAAGCTCAAAGGGAGGAGGTAGTGGAAGAAGAGAGACTACAGCATGACCAATACCCATGGTTGGGGAGGGGGCTTTTTCTTCTGCCTCTCTGGCAAGAGCATATGCCTCTGGCGAAGTTTAGATACTAGGGGTTACAGGGGGTGGCAAGGAGGCTGTCCTATTGGGGCAAATCTCAAGCAGTGAGCAGGCCTTCATCAGAAATTCCAGGGTGTTGGGCACATCAGGCAAAGGTTGGGGCAAGAAAGGCCACAGTCATGCAAACCTGTCACTCCCCACACCAGCCATACCTCACCCTCTGGGAGCACTGGTCAGTGTTTGCTGAGCTAGACAGTGGCAGGAGACCCTCACCCAAGGGTGTCTGTCCTCCACATGGGCAAGGCTGAGTTACAAGCTCAACTCACAGGAATCCCTAGCTGAGATGATGACAATAAATTTTGGCCTAGCTAGGCCTAAAGGCCTCCCTCATGAGGGTACCACAGACCGTGGACACTCTGAAAGCTGAGCTGGAGGCTCCTCTGGATTTGAGGTACCCTCGGGGGATCGCAGCACCTGGAGCTTGGACAAGGATTCTGGGGCACACTTTCTTCAGAGACTCAAGGTTTTCTTTGGTTAAGGCAACCCTGACCCTCAGTAGAGATGATATTCGAGCTGTCTGAAGCACCTCTCCAAAGCACACTATGCTTAATCAAGATATTTCCCGAACTGTATTTCATATTTCCTTCATGTTTAAAATAAGAAAATGTTTCATATGTACATTATGACTCATGTATTTGATGGAAAAATGTAAAAGACATTGATAGATTATTATGTATGCAGCTATAAAAATGTCTGTGTTACTTACATTAAAAAATAAAAATAGGGGGCCAGCAGGCAGCATTGTGGTTAAGGTGCAGGACTCCCACATGGCTGAAAACAGTTTGTGTCCTGGACCCAACAACTTGAAAATCACACAAGGCATGTGTACGTGTGTGCCCAAAATCCCCAGAGAAGAATGGAGCAGAAGGGACTGCAGTGTGGCCATCCTCCCTGGGAGGTGATTTCTCACTCACTCTCTCTCCCCAGGAAGCACATGCACCTTATGTCAAAAAAACAAAAATAGGGACCAGCAGTTAGCGTAATGGCTATGTCGCTGGACTCCCATGCAGTCAACTGCACTTCGAGTCCCGGACCTGGTGGCTTAAACACACCAGGCATGTGTGCGTGCCCAAGATCCCGAGAGGAGAATGGAGAAGGGACTGTGGCATGGCCTTCCCCCTTGGGGGGTGATTTATCACTTTCTGTCTCTCTCTGTCTTTCTGATGAGCGCATGCGCCCTATAGCAAAAACCTCTCCAAAAACAAAAAAACAAACAAAAAAACCCCACAAACAAACAAAAATAAATAAATAAATAAATAAAAACAATAAAAATTAGATCCATATAATCATTTCAGCTAAACTGCTGGCCAAGCCTGGCAACAGAACATAACAATGAAAATTGGTGGGTGTTGGGATGGGAAAACCATGAGTAAAGGTTCAAATATTTCTTTCCCGTTGTCATGATTGCTGTCTGTGCCTTACATTTAAAAACAGAGTGAAAGAGCAAAAGAAAGGCTAGAAATACTAGTTTGAGAATTACCAGCTTTGAGGAGGCAGATGCAACCCATGGGAGTTGAAAAGATGACGGAGGAAGGATATTGAGTGAGAGAAGAGAGCCTCAGTGCAGGGGTGGCACGAGGAAAAAGGAGGAGCAGAAACAGGACAGGGTCAGTAATATCAATGATCACCAAGAGGCTGAGGAAGCTGGGGCAGTGTGGAGGGCCCCGGACGTTCCCTGTAAGGGAACAGTGACCTCGGAAAAACAGTTCTGGGAATATAGGTGACAACTGGATTATGTCACTGAATGCTTCCCAGGACATCAGACAGGCACTGCTTGATGCCACCTTTCTACTCAGGTTCTCTACGAAGAGGGCTATCCAAAGCTTAGCTCCTTCTCCCTAAAACATGTTTGTCAATAACTCCCATCTACTCACCTGACTGTCCTGGGGGAGGGATTCCACCCAGGCCTCGAGGGAGCCTCACAAACACAGAGAGGACAGCGGCTTTGTTGCCAAAGCATGGCTCCAATGCAATGGGCTTGGGAACAGTCTGGGGGAAGAAAACAAAGAATTACAGACAATTAACAGTCACTGGGGCTTACAAGGATCATCGATTTTAGGATACATGACAGTGCTCAGATTATGAAAGGGTGTGTTAAGCTAATAGTGATCACTGAACATGACTGAGGGGGATGGTCCTTGCTACCGTCCACTGAGGGTTCCACACCCACCTTCCTATAGAACTGCCTGAGCTGTGGGGAAGGGTTCACATCTAGTTGGCTTCTTCAGGCTCCATACTCAAAACCCTAACTCATGATCATAGGTCACTAGAATGACAGTGAGTGTTTGGGGCAGAATTGTCAGATAGTTCTGCATACCTGACTGGAACAAAAAGCTAGAAATTATGATGAGTTTTGTTTTAATTCAAACTCATGTCACCTGTCCTTCAGACACTACAGAGAGAAGCCTGCTGAATGTACAACCTTGTAAAGATGAATGGCTGATCAGATGGATGCATTTGGCCCTGGAAAATACGTGATTTTCTGTTGCAGCCTTTAGATGTGAATTATAAAGATATCTTCTACATTAGTTTCTATTGATATGTAACAAATGACTGCAAACTTAGTTACTTAAAACAATACCCATTTCTTATCTCAGTCTTATAGGTCAGAAGTCCAGGCAAGCTCTGTAGGGTTCTCTGCTTAGATATAACTCTGTTCATGTCTTCCAATAGTTCTGGAATATTCCCTCTCAGCTGTTATCTCACAAGGGTTATCTTACAAGGCTGAAGTCAGGCTTTGGCTGGGTGGGACTCTTATCAGGAGGGCTCTGGGAAAACTGCTTCCTAACTTAAGGTGTTGGCAGGATGCAGTTTCTGGTGGCTATAGGTCTGAGATTCCCACCTTCTCATTGGCTGTCAGTCAGGGGCCACTCTCCTCTTAGAGGCCACCCATGTTCCTTGGGACATTTGGGTTGCTTCCACTTTTTGGTTATTGTGAATAATGTTGCCATGGACATTGGTGTACAAATATGTTTTTGAGACTCTGTTTTCAGTTTTTTTGAGCACATACTCAAAAGTGAAATTGCTGGATCATATGGTAATCCTATTTTTAAAAATTATTATTATTATTATTATTATTAAATTTGCTGTAGGGCACATTCACTCACCAGAGACAGAGAAAGAGTGAAAGTGAGAAAGTAAGCCACCAGGTCTGGGACTCAAACCATGGGCAGCCATGTAGGAGTCCAGCACCTTAACCACTATGCTGGCCCCAATAATTCTATTTTTAATTTTTTGAGGAATAGCAATACTGTTTTCTAAGGAGCTGTATCATTTTAAATTCCCACCATCAGTGCACAAGATTCTAATTTCTTCACATTGTAGATGATTGTTTTTCCTCTGGTTGATTTTAAGGTTTTTTTTTTTTTGGTCTTTGGAGTTCTATAGTTTCAATATGATAAATTCAACTGGCAAAGTATTTGTACAAGCAAAATGAAAAATAGCAATTGACTGTTTTAAAAAATAATTAGAATAATAATAATAATGATTGGGGAAAACATAGAAAAGATATTGAATGTTAAAGTGGGGAGATTAGTGTCTCTGTACTGACTGACATGCATGGCAGTCCCTTTTGAAAAAGCAATGTAATACACTGTAAAGTTACATGTAATTCAATGTAATATAATAGAAGAACATGATGATAATAAAAAATAAAAATAAATAAAAAAATAAAGAAAAAAGAAAAAAGAAAAAAATTCAACTGTAGCCTTCCTTTCCTCTTGATTTCTTTCTTTAATCTTACTTATGATTTATTTTGCTTTCAGAATCTGTATAACCAATGTCTTCCATCAGTTCTGGGATATTCTCAGCTATATCTTTGAATATTCCCCCTCACTCATTTATTCTGGGATTTTGAGAGTACGTAAGTTGGATCTCCTTATTCTATTCTCTATATTCTTGTATCTTATCATGTTTCCCATCTCCTTATCTTTCTGTGCTACATTCTGTGTAATTTTTGTAGTTTCATCTTCCAGTTTATAAATTCTCTACTCAGTTGTTTCTGGTGTGCTGTTAAGTATGTAAAATTAGCTATTTCTTTTACAAATTTCAACTCCTTTATTTTCCATTTCTACCAGTTCCATTTTTTTCTTCTTCAGATCTGTTTGGCCCTTTTTGACTCTCGTGGCTTCTTCATCTTTATGTTTCCATCTTTTAATTCTTGAGATATTTCATACAGGGTTCTCTTAAATTCCTTAGATATCAGTTCTAACATCTGAAGTCCTAAATCCATCATCTGTTGTTTGTACTCTTATTCACGGTGACTGTCCTATTCTTTTTGGTGATCTTTAATTGCCTTATTCTGATATGTAGGAGTCCTACAGCGCTGAATTAAGGAATTTTTTCCTACAGAGGGGATGGGATTTGCGTCTACCTCCACTGGGAGTCAGGATGTGTTAGTAATCTGGAGTCTGGCTCATGGTTTTGTTTTGTTTTAAGAGAAGAAAGGGGTAGTCCCTGTAGATTTTACCTACTTTCTGTGAACTCAGTAATGCTTTAATAAGTATGTTTTAGGATATATAGCTGTTTCTTCAAAGCATCTGAAGTATTTTATCATTTTGCTAGAGGAGAAAATCTTATCACTTCCTTCATCATTTGGGGGTATAAGAGATACTGATTTTTCACAGAATATATAGTGAATTATCATTATGCTGTTAAAAAATCCCCAAGAGGGACCAGCAGTTTCATAATGGCTATGTCGCTGGACTCCCATCTAGTCGACTGCGGTTCGTGTCCCGGATCCGGTAGCTTAAACTCATGCCGGGCGTGTGTGCGTGCGTGCCCAAGATCCCGAGAGGAGAATGGAGGAGAAGGGATTGTGGCGTGGCCATCCCCCTAGGGGGTGATTTCTCGCTTTCTGTCCCTCTGTCCCTCTCTGTCTTTCTGGCGAGTGCACGCGCCCTATAGCAAAAACCTCTCAAAAAAAAAAAAATTCCCCAAGATAAAATTATAAAAGATAATGGTTCAATTTAGCTATTTTATTATTTTGTTATTAAAAAAAAATTGCTAGAGGGCATGTGTGCTTGCCAGAGAGCCACATAGAGGGCGGGAGGCATGAGAAAGCATTCCCAATGGGGAATGGGGGATGTTTATGCCACAATCTCTTCTCCATTCTCCTTTTGAGATTTTGGGCATGCATGTTTTTCAGGCTGTTGGGTCCTGAACTTGCACTGTGGAGTTGTCCATGGGGTATTCAGCTGCCTTAACCAACACACCATTGGCTGGCCCTGATTTAGCTATTTTCAAATAAAAATGTTCAAGTATTATGCTGCAGAATACTTAAAAGACTATCAGACAAATCATTTACATTGTAAAATCCCTTGAATACAAGACAGTTTAATGATATGAACCAAAGAAAATGAAATGAAAACAGGAGAATACTAGACAACATCAGTATTTCAGCTAATTGTTAAAATAAATAAATAAATAAATAAATAAATAAATAAATAAATAAATCAAGAAGCAAGAGAATTATTTTCCTAGACTTACAAGAAGCCTGAGTTTTGTAAAGTTCAGGTACAGGGTCTTTTGAACCACATTCTCACCTTTATACTCCCTCCAATAAGATCGGGAGGCTCTTCATCTGTTTCCAAGGCAACATTTACTGAAGCAAAGGGACGGCTGGCCATCTGTTGCATCTCTCGAAGAAGTTGCTAATAATAATAATATGGTAAGCATTAACGCAAGAAGTACTGAGGGGATGTTATTAAAATATTTCATATTAAAAATACCCTAGTATCTCTGATTCAAGCCAATCAAGTCAAAATAATACTTCCGTGACAGCTGGAGAAAATTGGACATGGGCCAAATATTACATAACATTAGGATTAAGTTTTGTTGGATGTGACAACGGCATTGTCATTATATCTTATGAATGTTAGAAATACATATTAAAGTACTTGTGAATATGATGTCTGCTTGTTAAATGTGTAAAATTATATAGCCCTATCTCTTCATATTTTTATTATTGAAGCCAGGTACCCTTTCCCCCCACTCCCCCTGCAATTTGAAAACTTGAACCAGGTATCTGCACAGCAAGAAAAGCCTGTGCCTTGTTACACAGCAGGTAGGAACTGAGAGAATGAGGAACCCTTCATTCAGAAAGGCAATATAAGCTAAAAACATAAACAAATGTTGAGAGTCTGCACAGTAGAGGGACCAGCAGCGGCTCTGGATTTGAGACTTGCATGTGAGATACCGTGTCCTCTCCAGCTGTGTTTTTTCTTTTTTTTTTGGAGAGGTTTTTGCTATAGGGTGTGTGCGTTTGCCAGACAGAGAGAGACATAGAGACAGAAAGCGAGAAATCACCCCCCGGGGGGATGGCCACGCCGCAATCCCTTCTCCTCCATTCTCCTCTCAGGATCTTGGGCACGCACGCACACGCGCCCGGTGTGAGTTTTAAGCCACTGGGTCCCGGACGCAAACTGCAGTCAACTACGTGGGAGTCCAGCGACATAGCCATTACGCTAACTGCTGGTTCCCTCCAGCTGTGTGTTCTTAAGAAAGGTGTTTAAAGTTTCTGGGCTTCAGTTTCCTCCCCTCTGAAATGGGTTTTTATCCCATATGATTGTCATTAGGGTCAAAAGAGATCCTATAGCCCAGTCTAACACAGAATGAGTGGCCATTCATGTCTCTAGACCAAAGATATTAGAGATCTTCTGGGCATGTTGAAACTTTGAGTTATGTCATGAGAGATAAAAGAAGCCTTACTTTATGAGACCAGCAGTTGGCGCAATGGCTATGTCGCTGGACTCCCGTGTAGATGTGGTTCGAGTCCCGGACCAGGTGGCTTAAACTCATGCCGGGTGCGTGTGTGTGCGTGCCTGAGATCCCGAGAGGAGAATGGAGGAGAAGGGATTGCAGTATGGCCATTCCCCCTGGGGTGTGTGTGTGTGTGTGTGAATTCTTGTTTTCTGTTTCTCTGTCTCTCTCTTTCTGGCAAGTGCATGCACCCTATAGCAAAAAAACAAAACAAAACAAAAAACCTTTAAAAAAAAATGCCTTACTTTAAATGACCTCCTTGGAACTACTGCGGGACAGAATCATGGACTAGATATGTCATGGCTGTGTTCTAGAAGGGCGTTTTTATGTTAAACATTCTCTCTCTCTCTCTCTCTTTCTCTCTCTCTGTCTTTTGTGGATTTTACCATAGGGCACATGCGCTTACTAGAGACTGAGAAAGTGAGAAATTTCCCCTGGAGGGATGGCCATGCTGCAATCCTTTCTTCTTTTGTCTCCCCTTGGGGTTTTGGGCACATATCCACATGTGGCCAGCTTGATTTTCACATACAAATGTGGTCAACTGTGTCCAGAACTCAAACCACGGTTGGCCAGGTGGGAGTCTAGTGTCTTAATCACCATGCCACCTGCTGGCCCCTAAACATTTTCTAAGAATACCAATAATAGCATACTATCTAAGCTCCTGACCTTACTCAACAAGTATAGACAGCAACTTTCATTCCATGTTCTGTGCTTTCCTAAGTTTTGGGTCACAGTGAAAGAGTTCTACCCTCTCCCAGGTACCAGGATAGTGCCTTTAGGAAGAGCCAAGGGACCAGCAGTTAGCGTAATGGCTATGTCACTGGACTCCCATGTAGTCGACCGTGGTTCGAGTCCCGGACCCGGTGGCTTAAACTCACGCCGGGCATGTGTGCGTGCATGCCCAAGATCTCGAGAGGAGAATGGAGGAGAAGGGATTGCGGTGTGGCCATCACCCCTGGGGGGTGATTTCTCGCTTTCTGTCTCCCTGTCTGTCTGGCGAGCACATGCGCCCTATAGCAAAAAAACCTCTCCAAAAAAAAAAAAGAAGGAAGAGCCAAGAGACTGTGTGTAAAAAGCATTTTAAGCAGGGCCTGGTACATAGCAAGTGTCAGCTACTACTATTATTATTGTTATAAACAAAGTAATTTCTTTTACAAATGTGAGAGAATAAATCACGACTGACATGTTAGAAATGATTAAATATATTCTGAACAGTCAGGTTCACAATTACAGAGAAATTCCATATTACCAGGATGAAAGCTTAGTTTCTTAGCTGGTCAACCACATACTAAGCATAGTTTTCTAAAAACAAACAAAAAAAAAACCCCCCACTTTTTATAAAGAGTGTTCATCTTCTCATTTTCTTTCTTATATATGTTGCAAATAATTTCCAGTTAATTGCTTGTCTTCCATGTTATTAATTTTTTTTACATAAATTTCACTAATTTTTATTCTGGTAAATCTCTAATACATTATGCCTCAATAATCTTTTATAAAAATAATTTAGTTTCCTTTCCAAGAGTAACAAAACTTATCTCTCTTTCTCTTTGTGCAGTCTAGAACATCCAGAACAGAGTTATATGACTGTGGGGATGACAGGATGATTAGAATCATGGGCTATAAAAACAGAAATCCCTAGTTCAATGCCAAGTTCTGCTTCTTAGTAACTATGTGCTGTTACTTTGCTTCTTCAGCCTCAGTTCCTTCATCTACAAAATACGGGCAGTGGTAGTACTAATTTTATAGGGTTGGCATGAGGTTTAAACTAGTTAGTCTATGTAAGACCATTCAGAATGGTGTCTGAAATTTAGAAATGCTCAAATGTCAGCCCTTATTATGACTAACTTGTCTGGATTTTATTGGTTACAACCTCTAGTGTTTTTTTTATCATGAGTGATGGTGGTTATCTAGGTATTGATCAGTGTTAAAAAAGTATTGTTGAATTTACTGAGTTTTATTTTTAAATTAGAAATGGGTGTTAAATTTCAAATGATTACTTGGTCTCTACTAAGAATTTAGGATTTTTTTAAAGACCCATCAATATGTATTTTTTCTTTTTGAGAGATTTTTGCTATAGAGCATATGCACTTGCTGGAGAGACAGAGAGACAGAAAACAAAAAAATCACCCCCTAGGGAGGATGGTCATGCTGCAGTCCCTTCTCCAGTCTCCTCTTAGGATCTTGGGCACATGTGCCCATCATGAGTTTTAAGCTGTTGGGTCCAGGACTCAAATCGAGGTCAACTATGTGGGAGTCCAGTGATGTAACCATTATGCCATCTGCTGGTCCCTCTAGAGATCACTTAGAAGTATTCAGAAGGATGTGCACAGGTTATACTCAAACACTGCACCATTTTGTACAAGGGACTTGGGGAGGGGGGAGTCCTGGAACCAATCCCCTGCAGGTACTAAAGGATGACTATATGTATGAGCATTGCCAATAGCAACAGTGCAACACACATAATGATTAAAAGAAAGTCCAAGTAATGGTGCAAGTGAAAGGTGCAATAAACAAAGTCTTTATGTTGTAATTTTAAGCAAAGTTTATTTATTTGAATCTGTCTCTGGCAAATATTTGCTTGACTTATTTCTTTTGGACGGCAGCCCTGGAAACAAATCAAGACTCACTAAAAATTAAAACTCAGTTAGAAATTTAATTAGACCTACATTTATCATTCCTTGAATAGTGAGAAATTTTTGAGATGTTTAAGTGGTTAATTCACTCTCATTCTTAGGAAAGGCTCTTGTGAAGGCCAGTGCCAAAGCTTAGTAGTGGTCACAGCTATGCTAAGGAACCTTCGGATCTCTGGCCTCAACCAAGGATTTGGGATTCTGATATGAAGCATAAAGCTGTCATCTCTAAGTCAATAACTAGAGTTTCTGAGGCCAGCAGCTGGCATAATGGCTATGTCACTGGACTCCCATGTAGTCGACCGTGGTTTGAGTCCTGGACCCAGTGACTTAAACTCACGCTGCGTGCATGTGCCTGCGTGCCCAAGATCCCAAGAGGAGAATAGAGGAGAAGGGATTGCGGCTTGGCCATTCCCCCTGGGGGGGGGGGGGGGGTGATTTCTTGCTTTCTGTCTCTCTGTCTCTATCTTTCTGGCAAGCACATGTGCCCTATGGCAAAAATCTCTCCATCCATCAATAAATAAATAAATAAATACATACATACATACATACATACATACATACATACAGTTTCCTTCTAGAAAGTTAAAACCCTGTGGTGCAGGATTGGATAGGCTTCATGCCGCACTGATCTAAGTAAGGCTACTGAGCCGATATGGCAGAACCACTTATTAGGGGTGAGGAGGTCTTCAAAAAGTTCATAGAAAATGTATATTATGACAAAACTATGCATGGATTTCAATTTAAACATGAACTTTATTTCAATTTTTTTTCACGAGCTTTTTGAAATCCCCTGATGCTGTAAGAACGGATGGCTTTATTCTTACTGTGGATATGCCTATCCAACAATTATCTCTAAATGGCTAAAACTGGCTTGCCTCAGAGAAAAAGAAAGGAAGAAAATTTTTACAGGGCTTCTTTAATTTTTATCCTTCTGAGGCTCAGTGACTTACCTCTCTACGCCTGGAAGCCCAACAACTTTGTTTGATCTTCCAAACCACAGCAGCCACCAGGAGCAAAGAGAGGAAACAACTGTGAGAAAGGAAAGTAACCAGTTATTATCCCAGCCCCCAGAATCAGCACCACTGTCACCCACACTTCAGGCCAGGCAGTACAATCCCCAACACCAACCCCAAGCTCCAATCTGCTGCTTCATCACAACAGTGTCCCAGCTCACTAGAAGCAAAGTGTGAGGAGACTTTGGTGAGTGGAGCTTCCTGACTGACCTCTAGACTGCACCATTCCTACAGGATACTCAGAGGGGCTCTGGCCTCCCACTGGGTCTTTATCAGAATGGCTCATCATAGCTTTCCCAAACAAACAAAATAATTCCAAGATAACCATAGCAAACAACAGAATGCTACTTAATCAAATGATAGCAAACATCTACAGATGCACTCTAAGAAAAAGAAGAGTTAATAAAGTAATAATCAGCTTTGCATAAGGAAGGGGTAAACAGAAGAAATGTATATACGGTGGTCAATATATATTCAATAATACTTTTACAAAGGAATTAAATATATTTGTATAAAATAAAACACATATAAGATGATCAAACTCAAGCCAACTACTTTACTAAGAATATTGAGAGACCACTCCCAGTGGTCTTGTAACTGCAAAAAACTTCAATGTTTCCTTATCTGTGCACCAGGCATTGAATGTTTAGAAAAGCTACTGTCATAGCAAAGAAAATGACTGATTTCTGGTTAAGAGGAGGAATGAGCCTAACAAATAAATTTCTTAGGTACTGCTATGAATAATTTTTAAACTCTCATTTTTACTCCCTTGTAAAAGGGATTCACTACAGAGTACTTTTTCAGCGTGTTACATGCAGACATAGGGCGCTCTGCCCAGTGCTGTCAGGTACCTCTTGCCAAGCTTTGTGTTGGCAGGATGGGGTCAGCATGTACTCGGCATGTGACACATTCCACTGTGACACTGTGACAGCCATTCAGGGTGGCTGGAGAACAGCACTCAAAGATCTAGGATGACTTTCACAAATAGAAACCCAAGGTTCCCGTAGCCTACTGTACAGGGTCCAGACCCTTCCAATAGGTACCCTAACAAAAGACTGTCCCCACAGACATGCACCTCCAACTCCAGGGTTACCATTCAGTAGAGCCTCAATTTCTTTTTTAAAAACATTTATTTATGCATTTATTTGTTGTGATTTTCAAGCTGCTGGGCACAGAACTTGAACCTCAGTCAGCCATATGGGATCCCAGCACCTTAACTACCACACCACCTGCTGCTTTCTATCAATTTCTATCTTGTAGGGCCTCTTTGTCAATCTGACACTGCCAACACTTTTTCCTCTCTGACAGTATGCATTGTTCTTTTACTCAATACTTTACTGGGAGGATCCTGTTCTAGGTTCATTGAATATGTTGATGAACAGAATAAAGATCATTTTCCCGTGGAGTTTGCTTTCCAGCTGGAGGAAACAAACAGGAAGCAAAATAAATAGGCAAATTAGAAAGTATGTCAGAAAGCAGCACTACAGAAATAAAAAGGTGACAAGGGTCAAAGGTTCAGGAGTACCAGTGGCACCCAGGAGCAGGATGGTCAGAGCAAGTAGGTTCTTACTTCCTAAGAAAGTAACCTTGGAGCATAGACTTGAAGAGACATGGAAGGCAGCTTGTGGCCGATGGTTGTCTACAGAGGTGTCCCTGGACAAAGGGGTCCATCAGTACAAGCCTGAGGCAAGGATGGGGTGGCTGGAGGAACCTTGAGAGGCCAGCATGGCTGGGGTGGAATGAGTTAGGTCAGAGACCCAGTGGAGGTGAAGGGAGATCACTCGAGGCCTTGTGGGCATTATAAGAGTATTGGATTTTACTGAGTGGGACAAATAGCCAGTGCAGGTTTCTGAGCAGAGAAATACTATGGTTTAAAGTATGCCGAGAAGACCATTAGAACAGGAAGGACAGAACCAGGGAAACCAGTAGTCTAGATGAGCGATAAGGGTGGCTTAACCAAAATGGTGGTAGCAGGGGTGTAAAAAGCACTTCGAAATCTGGATATAACTTAAAGGTGATGGCAACAGGAATTCCTGATATGGTGAAAGCAGGGTATGGAAGAAAGAGAAATCTGAAATTCTGGCCTGAGGGACACTGTCATCAACTTAGAAGAAGGCTATGGGTGGTGCAAATAGGAGACGGCAGATCAGGAGTTCTACTTCAGACAGGCTGAGCCCTGAGACTCTACCAGAGAGCCAACCAGGGAGATGTCCTGGGCTGATACACAGGCCTGCGAGTCAGGGCTGGCGATGGCATTTGGGAGTCATCGGCATATATATATAGTATTTGAAGTAATAAACTTGGATGAGGTCACGAGGAGAGTATATACAGATAGAGGGGAACATCTTGGAGGGCACCCCAATGCTGAGAAGTTGGGGAGAACATGAATAATCAGTAAAGGAGTTTTTCTGTGCATAATCTTGGTTTCTGTTATTTTTATTTATTTTTAAGGTTCTTGCCATAGGGTGCGTGCACTTGCCAGAGAGACAAAAAGAGATAGTGAGAAGGAAAGTGAGAAATCACTCCTCCGAAGGGGGATGGCTATGCTGTAATCCCTTCTCTTCCTGGGATTTTGGGGGCACAGACACACACACACACACAAACACACACACACACACACACACCACCAGGCATTATTTTCAAGCCACAGAGTCTGGGACAGTGGTTGGTCACGTGGGAGTCCAGTGCCTTAACTACACCACCACCTGGTGGCCCCATGTTTGTAATTTTAGTGCCTGAACTGGCTCCTCCTTCTAGAGGGTGAAGCTTTTTAAATTTTATTTTAATAAATTATTTTATTTAACTTTATTTATCATTTATTTATTTATTTTAATTTGATCAGAGAGGGACAGAGTGAGAGAGAGAGATAAAGTGAGAAAGCAAGCTACCAGGTCTGGGACTCAAATCACGACCAGTCATGTGGGAGTCCAGCGCCCTTAACCACCATGCTACCTGCCCGCCCCGAGGGTGAGGCTTTAAGAGAATGGTTATCTATTTCTATCCTCTTAAGTCTGGACTTCCTAAAGCTACATGTATCTCTTGGCCTGGCCTTGCTTGACCTTTGGAATGGAGAGACGCTTTTCCCCAAATCCCTGGGACCTGCCCTTCTGCAGTCTATTTAGAATTAGGTCCAGAATAGCAGGACCCAACATCACTCTATCTTCTGGAAAATGAAATCGTCAGCAAAATGTCTTCTGTCAATCTGGCAGGACTCTTAGGAGTTCAGATAATAAAAAAATGGCTGGAGAAGACTGAAGGTAAAAAGGTGCTCCTAGCTCAGAGCCAACAGACACAGCTCTGGGGAGCTGCCAGGGTGTTCAGAATGGCCGCACCACATGGTTCCTTTCTCCTTCTCTGCCTGTCTGAGCAATGGAAGACAGCAGCTAAGGCAGGGAGCTCTGGCTGGGCCGGGCAGCCAGGCAGGATGGGGGGGGGGGGATCTCTCATGCAGGACAAACCTGCACCCCACTCAGCAACACATTCTGCCCCTACTCCACACTCAATGGAGATTGCAGCAAACAGACAGTATCTACAGAGAGGAAACATGGAACTTTTAGCACCACCGAAAATCAGACATTTTTGAAGAAAACAATATGCAAGAGAGGTACCAAACAACAATAAAAACAAAACTCTGGGGGGCAGCAGTTGGAGTAATGGCTATGTTGTTGGACTCCCATGATTCGAGTCCCGGACCCAGTGACTTAAACTCATGCTGGGTGCATGAGTGTGCGTGCCCAAGATCCTAAGAGGAGAATGGAGAAGGGACTGCAGCATGCCCATCTCCCCCAGGGGGTTATTTCTCATTTTCTGTCTGTCTCTCTCTGTCTTTCTGGAGAGCACATGCGCCCTATAGCAAAAAACTCTCCAAAATAAATAAATAAAATAAAATGAAACTCTGGAGACCAGCAGATGGCGTAATGGTTATGTTGCTGGACTCCCATCCAGTCGACCACAGTTCGAGTCCTGGAGGCTTAAAACTTATTCCAGGCACGTGTGTGTGCATGCCCAAAATCCTGAGAGGAGACTGGGGGAGAAGGGAATGCGGTGTGGCCATCCCCCCTGGGCAGTGATTTCTCGCTTTCTATCTCTCTTTCTCTGGTGAACACACATGCCCTATAGCAAAATACCTCTCTAAAACAAATAAACAAGCAACAACAACTGAGGATCTTTATTAATGGCAATAAATAAGATTTCAAAATAAAATAATTTGACAAAGAAATGTAAAAACTTTATTCATAAGACCAAAACAGGCTATAAAAAGATATTAGAAATAAAATACAAAAATTGGGCTGGCCAGTGGTGTAGTGTTAAGGTAGCTGGATCCCATATGACTGACTCCATGTCCCAGACCTGGCAGCTTGAGAAGCATACTGGACGTGTGTGTGTGTGTGTGTGTGTGTGTGTGTGTGTGTGTACGGGGGCAAAATCCTGAAAGGAGGGAGAAATGTAGGAAAAAGGATGGTGGCATGACCATACTCACTGGGGGTGCTTTCTGCCTTTCCCTATCTCGATCTCTCGCTGGTGAGCTCACATGCCAAGAAAGAAAGAAAGGTAGGAGGCAAGGGAGGAAAGAAGGAAGGAAGCGGGGGAGGAGGAAGGGAAGAAGGAAGGAAAGAAAAAAGGAAGAAAGAGGGAAAGAAAGAAAAGAAAAAAATATAAATGTTAAAAATTTAAAAACTCATTAAATAGGCTCCAAGAAATGGACCCAATTTGGAGCAAATTAATAAACTAGAAAGTGCTGCCAGATGCAAGTGCATAAAGGAAAATGTGAGAAAGAGAGTGAGAATCCAGTTAAGAAATCTGCAGGTTAGACCTGGAATCTCCCTCATTCATCTAATAGAAAATTTAAGAACAGCGAAAAGAATTAAGGTAAAAAGTAAAAAAAAAAAAAAAAAAAAAAAAGAAATACACATCTCCACACAGAAGGGTCCCCCATGTCAAGTAGCAATTCTTTCTAAGAACTTTTCTGGAGAATTACCTTAGGATATAGTTCTGGCTAAAAGGAAACATGTCACAAAGGAGAAGACATGAGACACAAAATCAGTAAAACTTTTCGAAACAGCCAATCTGGGACCAGCAGATGGCGTATCAGTTACATAGCTGAACTCCAACATGGCTGACTGTGGTCTGAGTCCCAGACTGGTGGCTTGAAACTCACACCAGGCACGTGTGCATGCGTGCCCAAAATCCCAAGAGGAGAACAGAGTAGAAGGGATTGCAGAATGGCCATCCACCCTGGAAGGTGATTTCTCACTTTCTGTCTCTTCAGTGAGTGCATGCGCCCTATAGTAAAAATCTCTCTTAAAAAAGAAAACAAAAGGGAACCAGCAGTTAGCGTAATGGCTATGTTGATGGACTCCCACGTAGTCAACCGCGGTTCGTGTCTCGGACCCGGTGGCTTACAACTCACGCCGGGCGCGTGTGCGTGCGTGCCCAAGATCCCGAGAGGAGAATGGAGGAGAAGAGATTGCGGCGTGACCATCCCCCCTGGGGGGTGATTTCTCGCTTTCTGTCTCTAATGTCTCTCTCTGTCTGGCGAGCGCACGCACCCTATAGCGAAAATCTCTCAAAAAAAAAAAAAAAAAAAAAAAAAGAAAACAAAAAACCCCAGCCAGTTCTTGTAGGAACTGGAGTCATGAAACTAACTGCCAGGCCATGTTCACATCCCCTCAGCGGTCACATGATCTCTCTCTCTCTCCTTTTCCATCTGGCTTCCCATGCATTATGCTCACCATGTGGTTGGGTCTAATGCTAACCCAGCCCCTGAATCTTTCAGCTAATTCAGGGTTTCTTAGTGTCAGCTGAACTTCAGAATCACTTTAAAACGTCCCAAAGATCAGGTCCCATGTTGGACCAATGAAATCATCATTTCTGGGAGGTGGGACCCAGGATGCTGCTGTCTCTTTAAGCTTCCCAAGAAGTTCTTTTTTTTTTTTTTTTTTTTAAAGAATTATTTGGGAACTAGCAGTTAGCGTAATGGCTATGTCGCTGGACTCCCACGTAGTCGACCACGGTTCATGTCCCGGACCCGGTGGCTTAAAACTCACACCGGGCGCGTGTGTGTGCATGCCCAAGATCCCAAGAGAATGGAGGAGAAGGGATTGTGGCGTGCCATCCCCCCTAGGGGGTGATTTCTCGCTTTCTGTCTCTATGTCTCTGCCTGTCTGGCGAGTGCACATGCCCTATAGCGAAAAACCTCTCCCCCCCCCCCCAAAAAAAAAAAGAATTATTTTATCTAACTTTATTTATTTATTTTTAATTTGACCAGAGGGGGAGAGAGAGAAAGAAAGTTAGAAAGCAAGCCACCAGGTCCAGGACTCGAACCACGGTTGGCCATGTGGGAGCCCGGCGCCCTTAACCACCATGCCACCTGCCAGCCCCAAGCTTCCCAAGTAGTTCTAAGGCATAGCCAGAGCTGAGAGCCATGAGCTAAGTGTAAAGGACTCTCAGAACCAATTTAAAATTTGAAGGAGAGGCCTCACATTGCCCATTCTTCTTTGCATGTCAAGCTATAGGATAGTTTGTATCTGCTGCCCTTAAGAAGTGTTGGTCTCTGGGGTGAACATGCCAGGGGAAAACTTCAGAGGACAGAATTGTGTGAAGTTTTGAAGGAGCAAGAATAGGACAGGTCAGTGGGATCTCAGACATCCCCCTGAGGCAAATGCACAGAACTATCAACAGATTCAGGAGATGCCCCCACCCTTCCGGCCTCTGGAGTTTTCACATGGCCAAAAAGGAAAGAAGTAACAACTATTATGAGCCATAGGGATTCAAAATGCCAAATTTTTGAGAATGTAAAATGGTTTTTTGGCCCCACCCTGGAGGAACCATGGTACATGGTTAGTGTCAGTGAATTCTTGCTGCCTGGCACTAAGCAGAATAAAACATGTTTGGGGACCAGCAGTTAGTGTAATGGCTATGTTGCTGGACTCCCATGTAGTCGATCGCGGTTCGCGTCCTGGACCCGGTGGCTTAAAACTCACGCCGGGTGCGTGTGCGTGCGTGCCCAAGATCCTGAGAGGAGAATAGAGGAGAAGGGATTGTGGCGTGGCCATCCCCCCTGGGGGAGTGATTTCTCGCTTTCTGTCTCTCTGTGTCTCTCTGTCTGGCGAGCACACGCGCCCTATCACAAAAACCTCTCCAAAAAAAAAAAAAAAAGAATAAAACATGTTTGGAGGGATGGAAAAAGATTTTTTTTTCCTGTAATAACATGATACCCAGTAGTTTCCTTTTGGAATCTACATTTCTATGGAAAGAAGAGGTTTCCTTGTGATAAGGAAGAGAATTTTCATCCAATTTTCAGCACTCCATATTGTTGGCGTTGCATTATTTGGTACTAAACTGGGCACATTCTGAAAAAAGCTAAAATAAGAGAGTGAGTTTCTTGCTGAGTGGATGGTGTAGCCTTCGACCTGAGGAAATAACATCCTGCCTTCACTCACTGACAAGTTTCTGGAAGCCTATCAAAAAATAGTAAAAATAGTAAAGTTACATCCTTCAAGTAAATTAAAGACAGACAAAAGAGGACTAGCCATTAAAATACAGTAAGAGATACAACACTCAGGAAGAAAATATAAGAAAAGACTGACAGGTATGTCTGGTGAAAAACACCATAAATGGGGAGCCAGCAGGTGGCGTGGTAGTTAAGGTGCTATATCCCACTTGACAGACAGCATGGTTTGAATCCTGGACCTAGTAGCTTGAAAAACATGCTGGGCACATATGTATGTATGCCCAACATTTCAAGAGGAGAATGGAGAAGAAGGGATTGTGGCATGGACATCTCCCTTAGGGGGTGATTTCTGTTTCTTTCTCATTGTCTCTCTCTCTGGTGAGTGCATGTGCCCTGAGGCAAAAAACTAAAGAAAAACAAAAAATGATTAAATAAAATATGATACATTCATATACATGGGAAAAGTTGTTCTAAAAAAAATGAGGTGAATTTTCATATGAGAAAAGTAAATCAAAGAACTTTTTAGAGTAGAAAAGCAAGTCTTTTTGCTACAGGGTGTGTGTGCTTGCTGCAGAGACAATGGGACAGTGAGAAATCACCATGTAGGGGGGATGATCACACCACAATTCCTTCTCCATTCTCCTTCAGATTTTGGGCATGCATGCACATGCACCTCACATGCATTTCAAGTTGCCGGGTCCAGGACTTGAACCACTGCCATGTCAGCCATGTTGGAGTCCAGCAATGTAACCATTATGCCATCCGCCAGTCTCAAAAAATAAGTTATAAAATATGTAAGTAAGGGGCCGGCAGTGGTGTGGTGGTTAAAGGCACTGAACTTCCACGTGGCTGACCACAGTTCGAGTCCCAGACTTGTTATCTTGCTTTCTCACTTTCTCTCTCTCACTCTGTCTCTCTCTGGTCAAATTGAAAAATGATGATAATAAATAAATAAATAAATAAATAAATAAATAATTTTTTTTTTTTTTTTTTTTTTTAAAGAAAAGAATATGTAAGTGAAGCAGGCAGCTTGAGGTTCAGCAAGAGTACAGCCATTTTGAAAATAAGAAAGGCCTCTGGGGAAAACAATCAAACCAAGTGCTGAATCATGGAGAGGCCTGTTTGAGGAATGGTTAGATGAGAAACCAGGAATGGATATTTGAACAAAAACAGGAATTAGGATAACTGCTCAAAGGAAAGCAAGTAAGCAAGAGACTTTGACTGTAGGGAGAAATGTTTTGCATATGCTTGTATCTATAAATACTGAGTCCATGCTGAGTTTTCTGAGACAGTCTAGTGGTACTTGCTGGCTGTCTCCTTGTAACCCAGTTGCAGAAAGACTTCCTTCTTCACCAGCCTTTGCCTCTTGTTTCACTGACCATGAGTAAAAGCAGCCAGACTTAGTTTGCAAGAAACATAAAGAGGGAGCTTATTTCATAAATCAAAGAATAAGAAAACCCACAATTGGGACCAGCAGTTAGCATAATGGCTATGTTGCTGGACTCCCACGTAGTCGACTGCGGTTCGCGTCTGGGACCCGGTGGCTTAAAACTCACGTCGGGCGCATGTGCGTGTGTGCCCAAGATCTCAAGAGGAGAATGGAGGAGAAGAGATTGCGGCATGGCCATTCCCCCTGGGGGGTAATTTCTCGCTTTCTGTCTCTCTGTCTCTGTTTGTCTGGCGAGCGCACGCACCCTATGGCAAAAAACTCTAAGAAAAAAAAAGAAAAAAAAAAAAGAGAAAACCCACAATTTATGTGCAGTGCATATACAAAGAGAAAAATTTCTGGGAACAGATACACCAAAACATTAACAGTGATAGTTTCTAGAGAACAGGATTGGGCAAGTGTGAATTTTTTTTTTTTTTTTTTTTAAAAGGCAGAATGGCTACCACAGTAAGAATTTTTCTTTTTTTTTTTTTCTTTTTTTTTGGAGAGGTTTTTGCTATAGGGCGCGTGCGCTCGCCAGACAGACAGAGACAGACAGAGAGATAGAAAGCAAGAAATCACCCCCCAGGGGGGATGGCCACGGCACAATCCCTTCTCCTCCATTCTCCTCTCGGGATCTTGGGCACGCACGCACACATGCCCGGCGTGAGTTGTAAGCCACCGGGTCCGAGACGCGAACCGCGGTCGACTACATGGGAGTCCAGCAACATAGCCATTACGCTAACTGCTGGTTCCCAATAATTTTTCTTTTTTCTTTTTTTTTTTTTGGAGAGGTTTCTACCACAGGGCATGTGCGCTCGCCAGACAGACAGAGACAGATAGAAAGCGAGAAATCACCCCCCAGGGGGGATGGCCACGCCACAATCCCTTCTCCTCCATTCTCCTCTTGGGATCTTGGGCACGCACGCACACGCACCCGGCGTGAGATTAAGCCACCAGGTCTGGGACTTGAACCGCGGTCGACTACGTGGGAGTCCAGCGACATAGCCATTACGCTAACTGCTGGTCCCTTTTACCCTATTTTTATTTACTTACTTTTAAAAAGGCTTATTTGTTTACTGTTTCAGTGAGAGAAAGAGAGACAGGGATCCCCCAACAGGGTCTTCACACAGTGATCTACTTCTGGTTACAGCTGCTGTAGATCAAAGACAGCTGTACACACACCCAGCATGCTCAGGAAGGGCCAGAGTAGGCCCAGTTGCGTGCCCACTGTGCCACCACCCCCACTTTATTCTTATGTTGTTTGTAGTTTTACAATGAACATAAATTACTTTTGGTATTTTCATAACAATTCTTGTCTTCATGCTGGCTTTCTACTTTAAACAGTTTTAACAAAGATTTAATATTTGCTTTACAATAACCTGGATTAGTTTAGCGTGTTTATCATACCTTTTTATGTTGCCCCTATATACCCTTTCTCTTTGCATTTTCATTCTTTTCGCATTACGTTACATTTGTCTTATAATGTAATGTGTTTACATTACATATGTCCAACAAAAATGTAATGTGAGCCACATATGTAATTTTCAATGTTCCAATAGCCACATCAAAAAGGTAAAAACAAACAGGTAAATTTAATTATAATAAATCATTTTATTTAACCCATGATAGTCAAAACATTTCAACATGTGACAATATAAAAATTAATGAAATATTTTAAATTATTATTTTTATTAAGTCTTCAAAAAATCTAGTGTGTATGTTATACTTATAAACACATCTCAATATGAACACTAAATTTTGTTTATTTAGATGGGGCCTTGCTATGTCATGATCCTCCTGCCTCAGCTTCCTGAGTAGCTGGCCTTGAACACACTAAATTTTCATTGGAAAATATTTGATCCATATTTAGATTTCATAGAATTCACATTTGAAAAATAGATTTACATATCCGAGTTGTTTTAAATATACTTAAAATTTTCCAGTAAATGAATCGAGTATTAGCTTTTCAATTATTTTTAAGTTAATTAAAATGAAGTAAGATGTAAAGTTAGTTTCTCAGTCAAGTGCTCATGAGCCGCATGTGACTAGTGGCTACCAAGTCTATTCCGACCTAGTAGTTTGTTTGCTGCTATCTACTTTTTAAATATGTCATCACTTAAAAACAAACTTGAACCATTTAAACTATTAGGTTGTCAGGAAAGTTATGATACATTTTTTCTATGTTTTCTTTTTTTTAAAGAGGTTTTTGCCTTAGGGGGCATACGTTCACCAGAGAGAGAGAGAGACAGTGAGAGGGAAAGTGAGAAATCACCCCCCAGGCAGGTATGGCCACACCACAGTCCCTTCTCCTCCATTCCTCCTGGTATCTCTGACATGCACACACATGTGCCCAGGTGTGAGTTTCAAGCCACCAGGTCTGGGACTCGAACCGTAGCTGGCCATGTGGGAGTCCTGTGACTTGTTAGGCTGTCTGCTGGCCCCCACAATTTTTCTATGTTTTCTATTAAAAAATGTGTCATGGCTTTTCCAACAACCCAATATATCTGTTTCCTTAGTAATGTATTATATTCCACCAGTCAGTCTGGGCAGGTGCCAGTGCCACACTGATCACAATAGTTGGACAAAATGTTCACTATCTGGGAAGGGAAGTGACCTGTCTCACCATCACATCCTACAAACACACACAGATTTCTTTCTTGGTCATTTTTTATCTAGATATACTTTTATTTTGAACAATTTTAATTATCAAAAGAACACAAACAAATGTAAATTTCATTTTTGTTGGTAAAATATAGAAGTAGAATTAATTTTTTTCCCCTTAGAAATACCAAATGTCTTTATTAAATTATTTTTTCTCCTAGATTGGAGATATACAACCAGCTGCTTCTTGGGAGAGAGGTCATCATCCAGAAACGAATTAAAGGCTGTACTGGACACTAGGTCTCTTGCACTCCAGAGAATAAAATGTATTAACAATCAATGTAGAAAAAGAAACTACGAGTGAACTTTATATTGAAAGAGCAAGTTAGGAATTCGTCAGTAACTCCCATTCTCAACCTTATCAGCTCAAAGGAGGCAAAGTAGGCCGAGTAGCATATTGATGAATCTTGACACGAGGCCATCTGCTCCCCAGCATCACTCTGGGACTTCTCCTTTCATAGTACAGAGGAGAAGAGGCCACGGAATGGCTTACTATAGAAAATACAATTGTAGGGACCAGCAGTTAGCGTAATGACTATGTTGCTGGACTCCCATGTGGTCAACTGTGGTTCGAGTCCCAGACCCGGCGGCTTAAACTCACGCTGGGCGCGTGTGCATGCGTGCCCAAGATCCCGAGAGGAGAATGGAGGAGAAGGGATTGCGGCGTGGTCATCCCCCCTGGGGGGTGATTCCTCGCTTTCTATTCCTCTGTCTCTGTCTTTCTGGTGAGCGCATGCGCCTTATAGCGAAAACTTCTCCAAAAAAAAAAGAAAATACAATTGTATCGTTTTCAAGCCAACATCTGTCCTTACTGATAAGAGCTGTAAGACAAGTACATCTCAGGCTGGCCGGTGATGTGGTGGTTGGGGGCACTGGATTCCCACATGGCCGACCACGGTTCGAGTCCCAGACCTGGCAGCTTGCTTTCTCACTTTCCCTCTCTCACTCTCTTGCTCTATTCCTCTCTGGTCAAATTAAAATAAATAAATAAAATTAAACAAAATAATTCTAAAAATAAACCTTTAAAAATTTATATCTCGGAATACTATAAAATTGATTGATTGATTGATTGATTGACTGTATGCATGCAAGGTCTTTTTTCAGATAGGGTATTTCTATGTCACAATCTTCTTGCCTCAGCCTGCCAAGTAGCTGGGACTACAGGTGCATGCTACTGTACTCAGCTTTCTCTTTCAGGGCTAGGAATTGAACCAGGGTCCCTTTGTAGCCTCAATTCACTGAGTAGCAGAGTTCAGCTTATTCCACTATGGCTGAGCTAGAACTGATTTTTAAAATTAATCTTAGGTATAGCAACTTTGCTAAATTCACTTATTAATTCTGATGTGTAGATTCTTTTAAAATTCTATGAATATAATGTCTTGAATATGATGATTCTGCTTTTTCCTTGCCAATCCTTACATATTTTATTTATTTTTCTTGTTCTACAGTGCTGACTAGAACCTCTATCACAGTGTTGGAAAAGAAATGATAGTGGGCGTCTCTGGCTTATTCCAAACTCAAATTTCTAACATTTCACCATTAAGAATGTGGCTTGTTGTTGACTTTTATTTTTTAATCATATTTCACATATTATTTACTTTCTATATCTTTTATCACATTGAAAGAAGTTCCTATTCCTAGCTTCTTTTTGTTTTGTTTAAATTTGCTACAGGGCATATACACTTACTTGGAAGAACAGAGGAGGGAGGGGCTTAAGGAAGCACCCCACCTTCCAGTAGGTGGTAATGGTCACATTTAACCCCTTTCTCCTCCATTTTCCTCTCTGGATCTCAGGCATGCATGCACCCATGCCTGGCATGTTTTTCAAGGTGCTGAGTCTGGGACTTGAACCATACAGACATCTGGGATCCAGTCACTTTAACCACCATGCCACCTGGCTGACCCCACCATTCCTACACTATTCCTAGTTTTAAAAGAATTCTTTCTTTATTTATATTTTATGAATAACTATTAAATTTTATCAAGTGCTCTCCTTCCTTTAATGAAAATAATTATATCATTCTCCTGTGCAATTAATGTGAATCACACTGTGTTTCTGATACTAAGTCAATCTGCAGTTCCTGGAATAAACCAACTGGGTCATGATACAGCTGTAGCCTTTTTATATTACTGATAGATTTTGCTGCATTCAAGACGGAGAGTAATCTCCTTTCTCATCATTTTCTTTCTTCTCAGGTTGTGCTAGGTTTATAAAATGAATCAGAGAGTGTTCCTTCTTTTTCTGTTGTCTAGATTGGGGTTAATATTTTTCTCTTTTCTTTTTTAAAAAATTTATTATTATTATTTTTTAATTTGCTATAGGGCATGCATGCTCACCAGACACACACACACACACACACACACACACACAGAGAGAGAGAGAGAGAGCAAGCGAGCCAGGGCTGGCCATGTGGATGTCCAGAGCCTTAACCACTACACTAACTGTTGTCCCCTCTTTTCCTTTCTAAAAGTATTTATTTATTTATCTATATTCATTATCATTATGTTTTAAAAATTTGCTACAGAGCAAGTGTGCTCACCAGAGAGAGACACATACACACACACACGCACGTGCACACACGCACACAGAGAGAGAGAGAGAGAGAGAGAGAGAAAATGAAAAAGTAAGCTGCCAGGTCTGGCACTTGAACCATAGTCGGCCATGTCTGAGTCTAGCAACATAACCACCTGCTGGCCCCAGATATTATTTCTTTCATTAGTTACTAAAGAAGCCAACTGGGCCTTGAATTTTCACTGTGCAAAAACTTAAATTACTGTCTTTAAAATATATATATAGAAGTACTCAGGTTGTCTTCTGTGTCAGTATTAGAATGTACTTATGTATGTATTTATTTTTATTTCAATGGTTCCATTCCATCATTTCATTTTTAAATTTATTCATATAAAGTTATTCATAAAATACTTATCTGAAGGAAAAAAAGTCTGTAGGATTTATAATAATGCTCTCCTTTTATTTCTAACATTATTTACACACACTCCAAGTTCATCTTATCAGGAGTTATTATTTTCAAAGACCCATTCTGTGGCTCTTTTAATCCTTTCTATTTCCTTCTTCTCCTAGATCATTAATTTTTGCATTTATTTATATTTCTTCCTTTTTTCCATCTTCCTTAAGTTTAATTAGTGGTTCTTTGTGTTGTTTTCTTTTTAGTTTTTTTGCCATAGGGAGAGTGTGTCCACCAGAGAGGGACAGAGAGAAAGAAAAAGTGAAAAATTATCTCCCAAAAGGGATGCCCACACCACAATCCCTTCTCCTCCAGTCTCCTCTCAGAATTTTGGGCACATATGCCCAGCATGATTTTCAAGCCACCTGGTCTGGGAATTGAACCATGGAGTTGGCTCTGTGGGATCCAACCGCCTTACCCTCCACACCACCTGTTGGCTCTAGTAGCTTTTTTTCTGATTTACTGAGAGGGATGTCTTTTTCCTTTTTGAATATATGCTTTTAAAACAAAGTTTATTTATAGGAGAGAGAAAAAAGTGAGCAAGAGAGACTGAGGCAGTACCTCAATAGGGTTTTGACATGTAATCCACCTCTGACATTCAGTCAGCCCTGGATTACAGACAAATGCATGCCCAGTGTACTAAGGGAAGCCTCTGGACTTGAACCCGGAACCTTTCTATGTAGGTCTTGCAGAGCATCACATTTTACTACTGTGCCACCATCTAGTCCCCTGAATATATGTTTTTAAAGTGATTCTCAACCCTAGCTGCACTCTGGAATCTCTTGGGCAACTTTCAAATGCTTGGGTCCCACCCTCAGAGATTCTAATCCAGTTGGTCTGAAGTGTGGCTGGAATATTAAAAGTTCCTCAAATGGTCCAGCCATCGTGGTGATAGGAGACGGGATACCATGCATGATACTAGAGCCACACCGGAGGCTCAGGTTCAGATCCTGGATTGACCTGAACACTCTGAGTGTGTCTGCATAAGCCGAGATTTTGGCCAGCTATAAAGCAGGGAGGAAGTGGTGAGGCAAGATCCTGTCAAGGGTACCTGCATTCCTCTCAAGAAATAAATTAGCATAACAATAACCCATAATCCTCAGACCAACTAAGAAACACATTAAAAAAAAAAGAAAGCTCCTCAAGTGATTCAAGATGCAGCTAAAGTTGAGAACCACAGATGTAAAGCTGTACCTCTAAGTATAACCTTAAATGCACCCCACAACTTTTTAATATTTTACTCATCATTCAGCTCAAGTTCAAGTCGTTTTAAATTTTCTATTGTGATTTAATTTATGTAATGTTTTAAAACAGGAAAATGCAATTTATGGTTTGAAAAGTTAGTTAAATGGTATCTCTGAGGAAGAGGCAGGGCCTGTGGCTGAGGGAAGCACAAGAGGAACCGCCAGTGTTGGTAATTATGATGTCTCTTGTTTCAGGTGGTAGTTACACAAGGGTCTTCAATTTGTGCTAATTCAAGGATAATTCTAGGATATGTAAATGTTTCTGTAACTTTATGTTACATTTCAATATATTTTTTTAAAAAAAGATAATAGAGGGACCAGTAGTTAGCGTAATGTCTAGGCTGCTGAACTCCCATGTAGTCGACCACGGTTCGACTCCCAGACCTGGTGGCTTAAACTCACGCTGGGCATGTGTATGTGCATGCCCAAGATCCCAAGAATGGAGGAGAAGGGATTGAGGCGTGGCCATCCCCCCAGGGAGTGATTTCTCGCTTTCTGTCTCTGTGTCTGTCTCTGTCTTTCTGGAGAGCGCATGCGCCCTGTAGCAAAAACCTCTCCAAAAAAGAAAAAAAAGATAATAGATTCTATATAAGGAGCAGGAATTTTAATGCCATTAATCTCATATTAGTACTAAAAGCTGGAAGAAACAGCAAAATGCTTCCTAAATTCTAGTGAAAATGATTTCCAACCTAGAATTCTGTATTCAAACTTTCAATCAAATCCTAAGGAAAAATAAAGACACTGTGAGTCAGGAAAGCTCACAGAGAAGTTACTCTTTCTTAGAAACCTCCTGGAGAATGTGCTCCAGTAAAAGGAGGGGAAATATAGGAGATGGACACAAGGGACACAGAATCTCTGGAAAACAGAGACTTTAGTATAAGAAGAAGATGAAAGGAATTCCCAAGATGACAGCCATGTTCCAGGTTTCAGGGACAAGTAGCATATTGGGGTAGGATGCTGGAGGGTTCTAGGGTGGACATCTCCAAGAGAAACCAAAACCAGGAGAGTGCCTGCTTGATCACAGAGAGAGATTTTTCAGTCCTATTAGAGTGCGGGTATAAATCAGGGGTAGGTGCATAGAAAAATCAAACAATTACAACAAAACATGACAAATGTTACAGTTAAGAGAAGCAAAGAGATCCCCTATCCACAAAATAGGGAAGTACAGGGACCAGCAGTTAGCGTAATTGCTACGCTGCTGGACTCCCATGTAGTCGACTGCAATTGGCATCCCGGACCCGGTGGCTTAAAACTCAGGCCGGGCGTGTGTGCGTGCGTGCCCAAGATCCCGAGAGGAGAATGGAGGAGAAGGGATTGCAGTGTGGCCATCCCCCTGGGGGGTGAGTTTTCGCTTTCTGTCTCTCTGTCTGGCGAGCGCACATGCCCTATAGCAAAAAAATCTCTCCAAAAAAGGGGGGGGAGTATAATCAGTTCAGTTACTCTATAAACAAGAATTTTATGGTCTCAATAACTTTAATAGGGATCACTGATTTAGCCAAGCTTTGTGAATTAACTATTAAATGAGTGGGAGGAAGGGAATTCTGTATGTTTGTGGAATAGGAAGAGTTTTTAGATGAGGCAATATAAGACAGCAAACCCTCATCTTCTACAGAAGGACATCAAAAGATAACTGAACTGAAAAATCAAGAATTAGTATAAGCACAGAGAAGTAAAAAATAGCTAAAACAATTTAAGTTGAGGGGAAGTACGAGCAAGAGGTGTGAAGGGGATGGTTGCTTCTTTCTCTGATAAGCACCACAGCCCTTATTTTTAAAAATTATTTGTATATGTTTTCATAAAAATAAAATTAAGCAAAAACTACAAAAACAAGAGAGGCTCCTTTTGGGAGGATCATTTTTAGCTTTAAAACTCAATCAAGAGGGGACTGACAGGTGCCATGGTGGTTAAGGTGTTGGACTCCTACATGGTTGATTGTGGTGTGAATCCCAGACCTGGTGGCTTACTTTCTCACTGTCTCTTTTTCTCTCTCTGGTCAAGTTAAAAATAATAACAATAAACAAATAAATAATTTTTTAAAAAGGAGGAAATTCTGTCAGGCCAGTTGGTGGTATGGTGGTTGGATCCCACATGATAGCTGCACAGTTTGAGTCCTGGACCCAGTAGCTTGTATATACACACTGGGCGTGTATGTGCATGTGTGCCCCAGGTCCCGGAAGGAGATGGAGGAGAAGAGACTACGGCATGGACATCCCTCTAGGGCTGCTTTCTCTCTCTCTCTCTCTCTCTGGCAATTGCACACATCCTATAGCAAATTAAAAATGAACCAAAAAACCGACCCTGAATAATCACCAAAATCATCTCTTGAATAAGAGGAAGCCCATATGTGGCTCATGTCAATAATCATTATTAATTAAATACTGTTTTAGTCCAAAATTCTCCTCCCATGAAGAGCCAAATTAACTACAATTTAGTATAAGGTACATGCAAAGCTGTCCCCCAAAGCCAGAACATAGAAACCAATGTTTTCATTTTCTCAGGTTAGACTGAATTTACACTACTGTAAGTGACATAACTTTTCAGGATCATATATGAAGTAAATCTGATCTGTTGTGGAAACACAGGATTTCTTTTATCTTTTATGAGTTGATACTCAATTAATGGAATTAGGTGACTGAATCAAAAGAACAGATATAGTCTGTATAAGCGAAATTACCTGAAGAAAGTCACGAAGAACTGTACCAGGTCCATAAAATTGCTGTGCTGGGAGAAGGCAATCTGTGACAGAAAAACAGGTAGTGTGATTATGCAGGTTACGAAACAGCACCACTAACTCAGCCCTCTCGTTTCAGGAGTTAAGCTGCAAGACAGACTTTACATTTTAAAAAAGAAATTTATGGGACATTTTCCACTTAAGGAAAAGTACCTCAAGCCTTTAATTTCTTTTCTTGTTTAGTTGCCAACCCGAGGGTAATATTCTTTTTTTTTTTTTTTTTCTTTTTTTTTTTTTTGAGGCTTCAGCACAGATAGAAAGCAGGAAATCCCCCCCAGGGGGGATCTGGCCTCCCTCTGCGTTTTACGTCAGCTCTGAAGTTCCTTTAGTTTGACCCAGAAGACCTCTCGGGTTCCTACGTTAAACCCTAATGGCAGGTCTGACCGTTTGCCTGCCCTCTCCCTAGGCCTTCATCCAGACACAATGCTTGCCTATATGCTTCAAACATCAACTCTTAGGTCTACTTAGGGTAGCCTCATTTGGGGCCCTTCATTCCTTCAAAGTCTATGTACTAGGGGACCAGCAGTTGGCGTAATGGCTATGTCACTGGACTTCCATGTAGTCAACCATGGTTCAAGTCTGGACCCGGTGGCTTAAACTCACACCGGGTGTGAGCATGCATGCCCAAGATTCCAAGAGAAGAATGGAGGAGAAGGGATTGTGGCAAGGCCATCCCCCCCGGGGAGTGCTTTCTCGCTTTCTGTCTGTCTGTCTCTCTGAAGAGTGCCCGCACCCTATAGCAAAAAAACTCTCCAAAAAAAAAAAAAAAAAAAAATCTATGTACTCAGTGTGTACTCACTTCAAGATATAGGAACACCTCATTTAACAGAAGTCCATTCTTAGGACTAGGTGGTTAAGTGAATTGGTCAATAAGCAAGAAGCTTAAAAGTGACATCTTAGTGTGTCGTAGTACCAAAGGCTACAAATTTTTCAAGATATCACGTGACACCACACTAGAATAATGTACGTCTATCCTTCATACAAAAAGCATATATTAGATAAGCACCAGAAGGCAACAAGATAATATACAACAACACAATAATCTAAATCCAGTGTAATAATGTTTATTTATGGGGACCAGCAGTTAACGTAATGGCTATGTCACTGGACTCCCACGTAGTCGGTCACGGTTCGCATCCCGGACCCGGTGGCTTAAAAACTCATGCCGGGCGCGTGTGCATACGTGCCCAAGATCCCGAGAGGAGAACAGAGGAGAAGGGATTGCGGCGTGGCCATCCCCCCTGGGGGTGATTTCTCGCTTTTTGTCTCTCTGTCTGTCTCAGTGTGGCGAGCGCACGCGCCCTATAGCAAAAACCTCTCCAAAAAAAAATAATAATAATAATGTTTATTTATTCTGAAAACTACCATGGGTACACAATAAAGTACAAATTTATAAACAACATATGTAGCTTTGTATGACTGTGAACACTTTGTATAGTGACTATTTTCTGACTGCAGGAAAGACAGAATGAGGAAGAGGATTCCCAAGACTCCCACAGACTAAGAAAGGGGATTCCCCATGCTGGAGAACTAGTCATAAAGTATGGGCAGTCATTAAACAAGTAGGTCATTAAGTGAGGAGTGGCTGCATCATACAATGCTTTTTTATTGACCTTTAAAAGTGTTCACAAAAGTATCAAATTGTACAAATTACCTACAGATGTGCCTATCAATAGAGAAATCTTCAAAAGATAAATCTAGTCAAATAGTGTATTTTAATGTCAACCAAATGATTGTTTTGTTTTTGTCTCATTCATCTGAGTTGTAGTTTGACATGGCAATAAATTTCTCTTTCTTTTTTGTGCAAAAAAAAAAATACTGTCTCAAGTGTTTCTATACTGAATATCATCAGACAATATGTCATCAACTGGAACTTAAATAATTTTATTACACAGTTAATAGTCATTATACCAAGAATATAAAAGATCCCTAATGTATGTCATCAAATCTAAGATACCACTAACTGAAAAAAGCATTATTCTGTATACTATTAAGAAAAACTACTGCCAATGAAACTGACATAATGTTCTTTAAATCACTGACTGAAAAATGCATCATGATTTCAGAGATATTGGAATATGAAAAAATGTGCACCTCAGAATGGGCTGGATATAACAACAGTGTCATTATCGCCTTCATTATACATAGCACTAGCCAGATGTTATGGTGTATTCCCTGTTTTTTCCTAGGGAAAACAGTCCTCTTTGGAGACAGTGGTACAATAAATGAAACAATTACTGAACACGGTACATAGATTTTGTATAATGAAGAGAAATCCACTTTCTTTTCTGTCATTTATTATAGTAACCAGTCCCAAATAACAGGGCTCCTTGAGAGAAGAAAAGCTGTAAAATATGGACCACAGTCCTTACATGAGGGCTTTTAAATAAGATTAGAGAACAACGGGGTATGTTGACAAGGCTATTTAATCTTGGAGAATAGATTCCAAGTTACCACATAAATAAAAGGGATAAGGAAGAGCCAGGTGGTGACACAGCAGCGACACAACTGGACCTTCATGATAAAGGTCCTTGCTTTGCCTCAGGGGCCTCCCAAGCACACCTGTGATCCAGGGTAGATCATGGTGTGATGACCTTGTTAGAGATGCTCCACCATCATTTACTCATGGAAAAAATAAACTCAAAAAGAAAAAAGGGAAAAAGAAACATTCTAGTTCATCCAAGCTCCGTTTACATTTTAATCTTTTTTTAAAAAAATATTTTATTGAGAGATTTTTGCTATAGGGCGCATACGCTTGCCAGAAAGACAGAGAGAGACAGAGAGACAGAAAGCAAGAAATCACCCCCCAGGGAGGATGGCCACGCCACAATCCCTTCTCTTCTATTCTCCTCTTGGGATCTTGGGCACACATACACATGTGCCAGTGTGAGTTTTAAGCCACTTGGGTCCAGAACTTGAACCACAGTAGATTATGTGGGAGTCCAGTGACGTAACCATTATGCCATCTGCTGGTCCCACATTTTAATCTTAAAAAAATTAGTGTGTCTTTAAAGAAAGAAAGAAGTGTTCATATTTAAAGAAATCTTTGAGATACTTCTACTCACTGCTGGATACTGAAGGCCTTTGGATGCTAATGGCACTTTCTGGGGCCTATCAGGTGCCCATGTGCCTTGCACCATGCAACATTCCTCAGGCACCTGCCCAGATGTTAACCTAATTTCTTGCTGAAGCAGGACCACACCAAGAGTATGTTCATGAAGATAAAGACCTGGTGTAAACTGGTGCCAGTGTGGCTGATAACCAAGACTCTAAAAAGGGTCCTCTTTTGTTGAATCTTATCATCTGAGTCTTCGCAATGACAAGATTGTGTAGGGAGCAAAATTCTAACATAAACATACTTATGAATGGGCTTATAAACACCTAGCCCTGCTTCACACCCTTCCCATGTGTCAGTCCTTGTTGGTCCATCTTTGACTGATAATGAACTCCCTATCTAAACTGAGAGCAATTTTTAAAGTTATTCATTCATTTCTCCAGAAAGTGAGAAAAGGAGGAGGAGGTGGTAAAGGAGAAGGAGAAATGGAGGAAGGGAGAGCACTCCCAGTAGAGTCTTGACACCACGGTCCACCTGCAGCCTAAGCCAGCTCTGTACCATGGGTGAGCATGTGCTTGGTGTACTCAGGGAAATCTCCAGTGGTGAACCTGGAACTGACCCATGTGGGTAAACCTTGCAAAGTATCGAGGTTACTACTGAGCCACCATCTGGCCCCATTTTTATTTTAAAATATATTTTAATTAAATAACTGATTTATGGGGACCGGCAGTTAGCGTAATGGCTATGTCACTGGACTCCCATGTAGTCGACTGCGGTTCGCATCCTGGACCTGGTGGCTTAAAACTCACACCAGGCGCGTGTGCGTGCATACCCAAGATCCCGAGAGGAGAACGGAGGAGAAGGGATTGCAGCATGGCCATACCCCCTGGGGGGTGATTTCTCAATTTCTGTCTCTCTGTCTGGCAAGCGCACGCGCCCTATAGCTAAAACCTCTCTATTTTTAGAGGCAAGGTCTTGTTTATGTTGCCCAGGCTTACTTTAAATTCATAATCCTCCTGCCTCAGCCTCCCCAGCAGCTGGGACTACAGGCTCACAACACCATGTTAAGCTCAAACTGTGAATTTCCCAAGAGCAAAGTGTAACAGGTATAGACTTGTTAACAAGCATAAATTGGGCTGTCCCTAACTCACAGCCTGTCAGACAACACAAACCAACTGCAAAATCAATCTTGCAGAAGATAACAATTTAGTGAAAGTGCTGTTGAAGAACTGCTCACACAAAACCACTGACAAATGAAGACGTGGCAGGTTTAGCCCTGTTACCAAATATTCTGAAAGCATTAAAAAAAGACCTTGTGGAGGGGCCAACAGGTGGTATGGTGGTTAAGGTGGTGGACTCATACATGGTCAATTGTGGTTTGAGTCCCAGACCCGTGGCCTAAAAATCACACTGGTGCATGTGTGCATGCCCAAAAATTCTAGGAGGAGAATGGAGGAAAAGGGATCGCCGAGACTCACTCTGGTAAGCATATATACCCTACAGCAAAAACCTAAAAGAGGACCTTGGGAAAACTGTCAAGTCTCTTAAACTATTGTTTTTAAAAATAATTATTTAATTTTATTTATTATTATTATTTTATTGATTGATTGATTGATTGATTGCTCTAGGGCACATGTTCTCACCAGAGAGAAACAGAAAGAGTGAGAGAGAGAAAGTGAGCCACCAGGTCTGAGACTCAAACCATGGTCGGCCTCATGGAAGTTCAGGACTTTATCCACCATGCTATCTGCTGGCCCCTAAACTACTGTTTTTTAAATCATGCTGTGAAGTCAACTCTGAAGGGAAGGACTCCATTACAGAGCTATCGTATCTCTGAGCGCCAGCTACACAACTGCAGCCACACCTCTATCTCCATAGTTTGGTCTATTTTTCTTCATAGCCCTCACCTGTACATTCATTTATGCCCTTTTCCTTCCACTAGAAAATAAGATCTATAAAGATAGAACAGGGACTTTACCGTAATTCACTGACACCGTATTTCCTGGGCCTAAAGCAGTTATTGACTAACAGGCACTTAACTACTACTTGCTGACTATATGAATATGATTATCAGAAAAATAATGATCCCTCTTTCACCCAAAACTCAGTAAGATCTAACTGATTTTTCTTTAAGAACTGGCTTCTGGTGGCAATAATAATTTAAAGTTTGTTAGCTATAAAGCTAAACATCTTTTCATAGTTGTTGGTTTCCTTTTAAAGGTAATATCACAATAAAATCTTTCTTTCATTATTTATTATAGAACCACTAAAGTAGATTTGGGAGCTTTTCTGATTCCGAAGATAATGAGGATTTCCTACACTAAAATCTATTTTATTAAAAAGAAAACCTCATATAACTTACAAATAAAACTCACAACATCATCCTTTTCCCCTTCCAAAGAGTGGGTACCACTTTCCACCCTCCAAGAAATCCAAAATGTATGCCCTCCTACATTTCTTTCTTTCTCGCTTTCTCTTTTTCTCTTTCTCTCTCTCTCTCTCTCTTTCTTTTTTTTTTAATAGGGTGTGGGCACTCGCCGGAGAGACAGAGAGAGACTGAAAGCAAGAAATCACCCCACTGGGGCAATGAACACACCATAATTCCTTCTCCTCCATTCTCCTCTCAGGATTTTGAGCCTGCACACACAGACCCGGTATGAGTTTAAAGCCACCAGGTCCGAGACTCAATCTGCACTTGGCCATGTGGAGTCCAGCAATGTAACCATTACACAATCTGCAGGTCTTCCCCCCTTCATTTCTACAAGCTGATTCCAATCCAACTCTCATTAGGACATCTTTAGATTAAGGAGTGCTTGCCCAGGACCCTTGAAATGTATTATGTAAATTGTGAAAACTCCACACGCGGCAGCTCAGCTAGCCCCCGGGGATTGGGTAGGATATCATGGCTCTGAACTTCCCAAGCACTAATTTTGTGCTTCTGCCAAACAAGTGTTTCCAGGTCACTGTGCTATAGTATTTGACACCAGACGGTCCCCAGAGGGCCTCCTGGCTGTCTGCAGTGGGGCTCCTCCTTGTTCAGGACCTGATACGTTCACACCCGCCCTCGTTCTGCTGCCCCGTCCTCCACTGGGAATTGGCTCGTTCTCCTTTACTCTCTCAGCGTTTGCTCCACTTCCCCTTCACAGCATGTGATCGTCATACTCTACCTTATCCTAGGGCTGTGTACCTAGACATATCCTGGATGAGAAGATTTTTGAATTCTTTTGTCTATGAAGACATTAACTTCTGACTTTTAAAATGCTGTAAGACAACAAATGAAAAGGCGAATCCCTAGTTCCTGTAGAAGAGCAGATGCACCTTTAGATTCCAAGAACTAGGTCATGGTCCTCAAATTCTGGAGCTCTTGCAACAGAGCCAGCATCCCAGGCCCTACTTTCACTTCTGCATCTTTAAGCTCCCCAGGAAACTGTGATGCTGGTGTCCACAGGCCACACTTCAGGACACTGAAATAAGGAAATTACAAAATGACAACTCTCTTCCTTCCCCTGAATGATCCTTTAGTGTTTCAGGAACTACACTAAAAAAAAAAAAAAATCCTCATCTTTACTTGGAAGATTAAAGTCTCCAAAGAAACGAATTTGTATCTTCCTGATGGGTAGGAAAGCATAGGGTGAAGGAAGAGAGGACGGTGCTTTGAAACAGAAAGAGAAGAGCCGAGACCTGGAGATGGAGAAAGGGAAGGAATGGAGAGTTATTTCAGCAGTTGGAAAGAGCCTGGGAATACAGGTGTCTGCACGTGGGCCTGGAGAGGCTCTGGAGTCTTGGTGATTACACTGTCCCCAAACCTGTCGCACATGGGAGTGAGGGTGTCTGCCTTCAACAGAGAGCCCAGTGAGTGAATAAAGACCGGAACAAAGGGCCTTCCTCACATTGCTGGACTCTGTTAAACCCTAGGTTGCTGTATGTCTCTGACAGCAGGGTAGGCAGAGGCTAAAAAACACATCTATTGTACTCAACTACTACAGAACAAATGCTTTTTTAAAAAAATTGTATTTTGCATCTATGGTACGCCATCCACAATGTAGGCACTCGACAACTTGAAAGAACAAATGGAGCACTGTATAAGTCTTGAAAAAGAGAAGGAGGGACCTCTAATCTGCCTTCATCTTTTCCACCAAGAACTTCATTGATACGGGCATGTGAGACAGGGAGAGGGTAGGAAAGGACAGCTAGCCACCCCGACAGGTGAAGCCTTCTAGCTGCAAGGCAGGAACTGTCAAGCTCTGAGAAAGCCCGAGCATGGATAATCTGTAGGCTGCTCCCGCATGTGCCTGGAGCCGCAAGTTCTACCAGAGAAGGGAGCCCAACACAAACCACTGCTCCTTAACTCTTCTGGAGGCCAGGCTCTGCAGACACTGGAGGCCTCATGAATGTCCAACCCTCTCGTCAGGCCCAGAGAAAACCAAAGCGTCTATGGCTACCATCTTGGCTCCTGGGCCAATCACGCTAATCATGCCACACAGTTCTGGACACTGTACGACCTGAAGCCAGGAGAGGACTGATTCCTCCCAGAGGACTAGGTCTGTCTATAAAAAACCGTCCTTCCACTCAGGATTCATCTTTGTTAACGATGGAAGATTCTGTGAGCACTGGCTGAGTATATTCTAAAATGTGTCTAGTGCTATCACCTCCTTGGATTTTACTGTGATATGAAATACTTCTTTTTACTTTTTTGGAAAGAAACCAAAATTCTGTATGGATCTCTATTTTGAAACCACATCCCTGAACTGGATCGTAGTGACCAGCATCTGGCCTTGCTGCCCCTACTCCATACTGGTTTTTGCTGGCACAGAAACCATGGACCCAAGCTCTGGTCAGAGCTTCCAGGCCGGCTCCTATCACGGAGCTGCTTGTTCCTGCCATGAAGGCTAACACTCCTAACTTCCCACCTAGGAACTACACTGTGTTTTCTTTCCCTAATCTCCTTCCAGCTGTTTCTTCCCACCACTCTCCAGAATTCCTACTCCATTTTATTACATTTATTAATAACTTAAAAATGATCAGAGAACTACAAATACTTGGTTGAAATTAAAAAAAAAAATCAAAAGGTTAATCATGAAGATCAACTACCTCTGCCTGTCCTCTTCTTAAAGCTTCTGTCAGAGGTTCCTGTCTCTAACTAGGCTTCTTTCCAGTTCTTCCAAGAGTTACCTTTTTATCACTCTTTTTTTTTTTTTTTTTTGCCATAGGGTGCATGCGCTCACCACAAAGACAGAGAGAGACAGAGAGACAGAAAGCGAGAAATCACCCCCCAGGGAGGATGGCCACACCACAATCCCTTCTCCTCCATTCTCCTCTCGGGATCTTGGGCACGCATGCACACACGCCCAGCGTGAGTTTTAAGCCACCGGGTCCGGGACGTGAACCATGGTCAACTACATGGAAGTCCAGTGACATAGCCATTATGCTAACTGCTGGTCCCAATCACTAATGTTTTTATTGCTATTTTTTTTTTAATGCCAGAGGGTGTGCGTGTGTGTGAGAGAGAGAGCGAGAGCAAGAGAGAAAGAGAGAGGGAAAGAGAGAAAGGACCTAACTGGGCCTGCTCATGCTGCAATCCCCCTTCCATCAGGATCCTAAGCATGTGTGTAAACACTTGGCATGTCTTTCAAGTTGCTGGTGCCAAGGTTCAAACCCTGGTCAGCCATGTGGTACACAGCTTCTTCTGTACAGTGCCCAGCCACTGTACTACAAGGCTGGCCCTTAATGCTATGTCTTGATATATGTTTCTCAGGTACTACTACTTACTGCTTCCTACTATAACAGAATATGGTTAAGTCACAGTTCCTCCCCTCTTTCCAGTAGAGATACATCACTGTTTTAGTTCCTCTGGTAATTACCATGTTGTTATCCTGAGGGTGATAGTGATGGAAAAATGTCAACAGAGACATAACAGAGAAATGAACATAACCTCTGGATACTGGGAGAGGATGTGCTATGGTTTGGATAATGTTTGGCCCCCAAAGGTTCATGTTCTGGAAGCTTGGTTCCTAGTATACTGGCTTTGGGAGACGGTGAGACCTTTAAGTGGGGGTTGAGGGGGAGGCTAAGGGGAGAGTACCCTCCACTTGGCTGGGAGCACGGGAGAGAGAGAGGAAATAGAGAAGTCTATTTGCTTCCTTTCTCCCTGCCCTGCCAGCCATATGGTAGTGCTAGTCCTGTGTTTCTTTAGACTTTCCAGTTACCAGAATCATCAGCCACAGAAACTTCTATCCTTTAAAAATCACCCAGTCTCAAGTATTTCTATTTAGCAACACAAAATGAATACAGCTTGTTACCTATAAACAGTAACAGAAGCTGGAGATAATGCAGCCATGGCCCCACTGGCGGGCAGCTTCCCAGGCCTCACAGGGAGAAGCCCTCAGGCCTCTGACTCAACTGCCTCTTGAGAATGAAGGCACTGGGCTTTCTGGGAAGTTCTCTTTGCCATTCTCATCAGGGTGGGTTGGATTGGGCTGAAGAAAAGGGGGTTTTGTCCCTAATTCCTGACTATCCCAGAGACTGCCTACCAGTGGCCAGTAACTGGTAAAAACCCCAGTACAATGCTTTGTGCTTTCTATGAAGAACAGAAGGCCAGTTCTGGGATGTACCAGTCCATTGCTGGCTGATGCTGCAGGCCCAGCAGAGGCATATTCCTGTAGCTATCTTTAGCAGGCTCAATAATATATTCTTATCTTTATTTTTGTTTGATATCTGTATTATCTTTTTTCCATTTTTTTTCATTACAGAAAACTGTAAACTTTTTAAAAAGTTCACAGAATAGTTTAATGAACTCCATAGTGCTCATCACCCAGTTTTAATAATAATTAGCTCATGGACAATCTTGTTTCACCTCTATTCCACCCCTTTCCCCATAACCATATTATTCTTAAGCACATCCCAGACTTCCTATCATTTCTCTCTTGACTATTTCAATATAGTATCTCTGAAGTACCCTCACTGTCAAATTAGGGTGTTTGTGGCTTCATCCCTCCTTTTTCTTCTACCTCCAGATTCTTTGGACAAAATCCCAGCCTGGGGCAATTCAATCCTCTAACACCACACTGTGTAGACTGGGATGGAAAATTCATGGTCTCCAACCTCAGCTTGTCTTTAGCACTGGTCAGCAATTGTGGCAATATCCAAAAATGCTGCCAGCATCTTTATACAAGTTACAACATCCTCCCCCCCCCCCCCCTTTATTCATGATAGAGTGGATATGCATATGAGAGGGAGAGGGAGAGGGAAAGGCAGAAGGAGAGGCGGAGGGGGAGAGGGAGAGGGAGAGAGAGAAACGCACAGGGTCTGCTCATGCTGCAAACCCTCCCCCAAACCTGCCAGCTCCTGGAAACGTGCACGCATGCCCAGGGTGTTTCAGGTCACAGGCTGTGCAGGTGAACCATGGTTGCCGCATGACGTTCAGCTCAGTTCCACAGTCTGCACCACCATGGCTGGGTCAAAAGAACTTCTGACACTACCTGAAAGCTCTTGAACCAATAACTATGCATCCATCCAGACACACCTATGGAGCACCTATAATACAACCGAGTAACACTGTGCCATGACACTGAGGACACTGAAATAGAAAGTATAGTCCTTACCTAAGGAAATCTTTGCATAGTGAAAGAAGAAAGTCCAGGCTGCAAAGGCACAAATGAGGAAGTGGCGTTGTGATGGGTGTGCCTGAGGGTTATCAGATGGACTCCTCATCTGGCTTTCTATATAAAAGTTCTACCTGGACTCTGATTCAGGCCTGACTCTTTCTAACCCATTTTCCCAACTACTGCCAGAAGGACCTTTCTGAAATACTGATTTTCACTTACTTCTTGGCTTAAAACATTTCAGTGACTCTCAGTAAGAGAGTCTCTTTGTGACAGCCTTGCCTAGCCAGTCACACAACACCATATATGAAGTGACTCAATTTACATGTAAAGTCAGAATAGGCAAAGCTCTAGAGACAAAAGTATAGACTGGTGGTTGCCACAGAAGGGAGGAATGGAGAGTGACTGCTAATGGGCTTCTTCCCGGGGTGATGAAAATACTGTAAAATGGACTGTGGTAATAGGTGCACAACTCCATGTAGATACTAAAAACCACTGTACTGGGACCCGCAGATGGAGTAGTGGTTACGTCGCTGGACTCCCAGATGGTCAACTGCCATTTGGGTCCCAGATCTGATAGCTTGAAACTCATGTTGGGCATGTATGTGTGTATGTGTGTGCCCAAGATCCCGGGAGAAGGGCTTGTGGCATGGCTGCCCCCCTGAAGAGTAATTTCTCACTTTCTGTCTCTCTCAGTCTCTCTGGTGAGCGTATGTGCCCTATAGCAAAAATTTCTCTAGAAAAAAAAAATCACTGTATTTTAAGTAGTGAACCTACTGTGAGTTACATTTCAACAAAGCTGTTATTATTATTATTTTTTTTTTGGAGAGGTTTTCACTATAGGGCGCGTGCGCTCGCCAGACAGACAGAGACATAGAGACAGAAAGCGAGAAATCAACCCCCAGGGGGGATGGTCACGCCGCAATCCCTTCTCCTCCATTCTCCTCTCGGGATCTTGGGCACGTACGCACACGCGCCCGGCCTGAGTTTTAAGCCACTGGGTCCGGGACGCGAACCACAGTCGACTACGTGGGAGTCCAGCGACATAGCCATTACGCTAACTGCTGGTTCCCCAAAGCTGTTATTTTTAAAAAGTATATCTGAGCGAACAAAAGTTTCACACATCCCTTGCTCAGTCCAGCAATCCCATTAGCAGCCATAAACATAACTCTAAAAAAATGAAAGCCCAGTTCTCAGTACAAATCCTGCGCTGCCTTCGCCTGTGAACACTGGCCTCTTACATAAAATAACAGATGAAACACCCGGCATGGAGAGGGCTTTAATATTAGTTCCACATTACAATAACAACCTCTGTTGCAGTCGGTAACAAACCAGAACCCCAGCTCCACCACCCACCTCCCCACCTCAGACACAACCTCTGCCTGTCCAGTCTCTTTTGTGAATACCTGCTCTCTCAAACTATGGGCCTGGCTGAAGCCAGCTGGCCCCCAGCTCACCGGGGAGAGCAACTGGATAGCTTTCAGAGAGCAGGGCCAAGGGAAGGCACTCACCCACAGGAACAACCGACCAGGAAACAGGCACTACTGGCCCCAACACACCCACTACTCTCCTACACACAGGCCTTCTCAGTCTGGGTGTTTTGCTTTATTTTTAACTGCATCTACAAAGATTTTTAGCTGGTTTCAAATTCCCTCAGTTAGCAGTTATAGGTTCTGATCTGTTCCTAATTATGGAAAAAAAAAAATCCTGGGATCAGCTCATAGTGAAAGAACTTGAGTTCAGCATAACCATTTTTAAAGCACCAGTGTTTACATGCATCTCCGAGTAGAGAATTAGATTTCCATAGTCCCTTTGCTTTAAAAAATGAGAACCAAAGGCAAAAAGGCTTTCCTTGCACTGAAAACCATACTGAAATTTAATTTGAGCGGCCTACACTGCATCATCTACACATTACTCTCTTCCTTAAATAACTCTACATTTTTACTGAGTTTCTACACTTGCTAAGGAGTGTGTGTGTGTGTGTGTGTGTGTGTATAAGAGCCATACTAACTCTAGAAATGCTAAGGCTTTGGGAAAAGCAGAGCAACAAAAAAAGTGTAGCCCCCTTTGTTGAAAATACAACACACCTACGCAGGGAAACGCCAATCCTGCCTTCCACACAGCCTGGGTGCAGCCAGATACTGTCCCAAGTGCAGAAAGAACCAGTGTCAATCCCGCTCTTGTGTGAGGACACTGAGAGCACATGATGCCCCAAGTCTACTCACCCATTTTGTGAATACTGCAGTCAATTGTACCAACAAGCAAACCCCCCCCCCCAATAGAACTTACCTGCTTTTTCAAGGAAAGCTTGGCAACCTAAAAGATGAGCACTCCATCATTTATTTTCCCAAGTGCTCCTGAATGCAACTTTCATAAGTGGATCTTATTCAAGTTAGAGATCCAACCCAGGAAGTAAGGAGCATCGAAAAATCACGGAGAATGTCAACAATTCTTTGATTCTTAAACTTAAAATGACTACTTTTTAAAGGTAACTGTGGGGAAGAGCTCCTTCTAGAAGGAACATTCTAAAACCATTTCAGGGACTCTAAGAGGGTGGAGCAACAGAGCACTGGAAGGAAAAAAACTAGACCTTGGCATTGGCAACAGCATGGCTATCTCCGGCACAAAAGCCTGCTTATATGCACAGGGCCCCCTTTCCAACCAGGAAAAACCTCAGCGGTAACTTAAGGTTCTACTAAGAATCTAAAATATGAATCATTTTCAGCTCTAAGCTCTGACATTCAATGAGATTTAGAAAAATGACAAGGTATGTCAGAATTAAAACAATTTCAACTTAAAAAAAGTCAGTACATTTTATTTACTAGAACCAGAATCAAGTATTTTACATAAAAATAATCTAACAATGGGGAGCAGCAGTTAGCGTAATGGCTGTTGTCACTGGACACCCATGTAGCCAACCACGGTTCGAGTCCCGGACCTGGTGGCTTAAACTCATGCTGGGTGCGTGTGCATGCGTGCCTAAGATCCCGAGAGGAGAAAGGAGGAGAAAGGATTGCAGCGTGGCCATCCCCTCTGGGGGGTGATTTCTCGCTTTCTGTCTCTCTGTCTCTCTGTGTCTTTTTGGAGAGCGCACAGGCCCTGTAGCAAAAACCTCTCCAAAAAAAGAAAAAAATAATAATCTAACAAATGGACACGATCTATAACTGATAGTGTTATAAGACGTACCACACTGATATTGCACTGACCAGAGCTTAGAGCTCAGCCTCCCTGGGATCAGAGAAACAATCTACACCTCCACCAACCCCACTCCAAATGCAAACTGTGGCAGAACAAATCCTCATGGCACCCAAGACCCCTACCCTCTGGTATGCCTATCCTGTATATGTTCCTCCCCCATAGGGTGGGCCTGACCTAATCAGATGAGCCCTTTTAAAAGAGGATCTGGAGGTCAGAAGTTAGAGAAATGTGAAGTTTCGGTATATACGTTCTGTGTGTATACCTAAATTTTTACTTTCAAATATCACATAAATAAAATCATGCAGTATGTAAATGTCTAAGATTTTTTTTCTAAATAGTAAAATTTCCTCTAGATTTATGGAAGCTGTTATAGCAATAGTTCATTTTTTTATTGTTGCATATTATCCCATGGTGTGTATGTAGCACAGTTCATTTAACCATTCACCTATTGAGGAATATTTTAATTGTTTCCAATTTGGGGCTATTATGAATAAAGTTGCTAATTATTGTTATACAGGTAATATACACATTGATGTACAGGTATCTGCATGATCTCTAGTTTTCATTTCTCTGGGATAAATGACCAGGAATTCAAATGCTGGGTTGTATTGTAAGTGCAAATTTTATTTTTTAAGGAAAATGGCAAATTGTTTTCTAAAGTAACTATAACATCCTACATGCCCACCAGTAATTATGAATGACCCAATTTATCTCTATTTGCTCTAGCACTTGGTGTTATCATTATTTTTAACTCTAGCCATTTTGATAGGTATGTAGTAATATCTCACTGTAAATTTTTTTCTTTTTTGAGAGGTTTTTGCTATAGGGTGCATGTGCTCGCCAGAAAGACAGAGAGAAACAGAGACAGAAAGCGAGAACTCACCCCCCAGGGGGGATGGCCACACCACAATCCTCTCTCCTCCATTCTCCTCTTAGGATCTTGGGCACACACGCACACGTGCCTGGTGTGAGTTTAAGTCATCAGGTCCAGGATTCGAACCATGGTCAACTACATGGGAGTCCAGTGACATGGTCATTACGCCAACTGCTGGTCCCTCACTGTAGTTTTAATTTGCATTTTTCTAACGGTTATTGATGCTGAACATCTTTTCATGTGGTTATTTGCCATGTGTATATCCTCTTCAGTGAAATGTCTCTTGCCCATTTTCTATTAATAACTAGCTTGTTTAGCTCCTTACTGTTTGGTTTTGTGAGTTCATATATATTAGACACAAGTATGTTGTCAGAAATGGAATTTGCACATATTTTCTCTTAGTATGTAACTTGCCTTTTCATCTTTTTTTCACAGAGCAAAAATTTTTGGTTTTGATGCAGTCCAATTTATCAATTTTTCCTTTTATGGATCATATTTTTGATACCAAGTCTATAAATCTTCTGCCTAGATTTTTTCCTATAATTTTTCCTACAAGTTTTATAATTTTAAATTAACATTTAAATCCATGATCCATATTAAGTTAATTTTTGTATAAGATGTGAGGTGTAGGTCAAAGTTCGCATATTTAACTATGGCTGTCCAATTGTTCTAGCACTATTTGTTGAAAAGGCTATCCTTTCGGGACCAGCAGTTAGCGTAATGGCTATGTTGCTGGACTCCCACGAAGTCGACCGCGGTTCGAGTCCCGGACCCGGCGGCTTAAACTCACGCCGGGCGTGTGTGCGTGCGTGCCCAAGATCCCGAGAGGAGAATGGAGGAGAAGGGATTGTGGCATGGCCATCCCCCCTGGGGGGTGATTTCCTGCTTTCTATCTCTCTGTCTCTCTCTGTCTGTCTGGCGAGTGCACGCGCCCTATAGCAAAAACCTCTCCAAAAAAAGAAAAAAAAAAAAAAAAGGCTATCCTTTCTTCATCAAACTGCCTTTGCAGTGTCAGCTGGTTCTATTTCTGGGTTCCAAGATCAATCTATCTGATCTATGTCTCTGTGCCTCCATCAATAATCACAATGTCTTGATTACTGTACCTAAATATTTAGCATTAACACCGGGTACGGTGATTCCCATTTTATTTCTCTCCTCTTTTTTTAAAATTTGCCAGGGGGTATGTGCAACTACTGGAGAGAGAGAAAGTGCATTGGAGTAGTGAAAAGCACCCCTCCTTCAGGGGATGGTCACACTGCAATCCCTTCTCCATTCTTCCTTTTGGGATTTTGGGCATGGACACATATGTGCCAGGCATGTTTTTCAAGCTGCAGGGCCTGGAACATAAAACATACAGTTGGCTATGTGGGATCTAGCCACCTTAACCACCAGGTCTCTGGCTGGATCTATTTCTCTTTTTCAAAATTGTTACAGGTACTCTAGAACCTCTATTTTTTCATGTTAATTTTAGAACAAGCTAATGTCTATAAAAGCATGACTGATTAAAAAAAACTTTTATTGTGGTAAGATTTATATATATTGAGTTGTTGGAAAAGTCATGATGCATTTTTGCATAGAAACATAGAAAAAAATACATCATGACTTTTTTAACAACCTAATATAAACACACATATACATATAAACACAAAACTTAACCATTTAACAATTATTTTTCCTTTACTCATAAATAGATCATGTGCATGCACATGAGAGAGAAGGAAAGAGACAAAAGAGAGAGGAGGGGGGGCCAGGAGGAGAGGAGCACTGTCCACAGGCTCAGTGATCCTCTTATTCCCTTCATCCGGCTCTCCACTCTGCCAGGATCCCGGGCACACACACACGCACCCGGTGTATTTTTAGGCCAGGGATCGAACCAAGGCCAGCATGCCACTTTACCCATTTTGAAGTGCACAGCTCAGTGGCATTAAATACATTCACATGGCATGCAACAGTCACCTCTGTCTACTTCCAAATCTTTCTTATCACCCACACACTTTATAACCATGAAGCAGTAACTCCCCATTACGCACTCTTCCAGATTACAGGTTTCCCTGTAAAAAAGAATGTACTTTCCTCTGTAAAAAATATTTTTTAAGAGGTTTTTGCCTTAGGGAGAGCATGCTCGCTGGAGAGAGAGAGAGAGAAAGGGAAAGTGAGAAATCACCCCTCAAGGGGGATGGCCACACAGCAATCCCTTCTTCTCCATCCTCCTCCCAGGATCTTGGGCATGTATGCACACGCGCCAAGTGTGAGTGTCAAGTCACCAAGTCTGGGACTCAAATCATGGTTGGCCATGTGGGAGTCCAACAACATAACCGCTATGCCATCTGCTGGCCCTGTAATGTCTGACTCTATAAATCCATATAGTCTCGGAACCAGAACAGTGTATTTGTCTTTTTGTAACTGGCTTCTTTCACTGGCATGTTTTTAAGGTTCACCCGTGTTATAGCATGGATCAGAATTTCACTCCTCTTTAAAATATAAAGAGTCTTCAGAAAGTTCATGAAAAATATGTATTATGTAAAAAACTACACAGGGGTGTACTGTTTTGGGCACCAAAATAAACTTGTACCGTAATTCCATTTTTTCCACAAACTTTTCAAAGTTCCCTCATATTTCATTGTACATATATACCCTGCTTCATTTACCCATTTGTCTGTTTATGGATACTGGGGTTCATTCCACTGTCTGGGTATTGTGAATGATGTTGTTATGAACACTGGTATACAAAACAGGTTAGATAAGCCTAGGTGCTGCAAGGATCAGATAAGAGGATAGTGTGAGAACAAGTTTCTATCAGCACATTTGAAAACATGTAATTTTGTAATGACTAGAAAAAACTATCAAAAGCAACTCAAAGAGAAAGAAAATTTAAAACATCCTATAACTATTAAAGAAGTTGAAAATCAGTAGCTAAAAAAAATTCCATAAGTAAAACTCCAGAATCAAATGATTTTACGGGAGAGAGCTACCAAGAATTTGAGGTTCAGATAATTTTTTCCTTTTTTTTAAGTTTTGCTAGAGAGTACATGTGCTCATTGGGGAGGGAGAATGGCGGGGAGAGGAAATGCCATGGCCACACCACACTCCCTTCTCTTCTATTCTCCTCTTGGGATTTTAGGCATGTATATGCACATATGCCTGGGGAGAGTCTCAAGCTACCAGATCCAGGACTCAAACCATGCTGTCGGTCATGTGGGACCCAGCTACCTTAGCCTCCATGTCATCTGCTGGCCTCAAGTTCAGATTTTTTTTTTTCTTTTTTTTGGAGAGGTTTTTCGCTATAGGGCGCGTGCGCTCGCCAGACAGACAGAGAGAGACATAGAGACAGAAAGCGAGAAATCACCCCCCAGGGGGGATGGTCACGCCGCAATCCCTTCTCCTCCACTCTCCTCTCGGGATCTTGGGCACGCATGCACACGCGCCCGGCGTGAGTTGTAAGCCACCGGGTCCAAGACGCGAACCGCGGTCGACTACGTGGGAGTCCAGCGACATAGCCATTACGCTAACTGCTGGTTCCCAAGTTCAGATTTTTTTTTAAAGAATAGTTTTATTTAGCTTTAATTGTTTGTTTGTTTGTTTATTTATTTATTTAATTTTAATATGAACAGAGAGGGACAGAGTATGAGAGAGAGAGAGAAGAAAAGTGAGAAAGCAAGCCACCAGGTCCTGTGGAAGTCCAGCGCCCCTAGCCACCATGCCACTTGCTGGCCCCAGGTAATTTTTCTTAAGAATTGTTAATTTAATTTATTATTATTATTACTTTATTTGACCAGAGAGAGAGAGAAAGGGAAACTGAGAAAGCAAGCTGCCAGGTCTGGGACATGAACTATGGTTGGCCACGTGGGAGTCCAGCCCCCTAACCACCATGTCACCTGTTGGTCCCCAGATAATTTTACTATTACATCTCTTCCAGAGTCAAAAAAAAAGGAAACTTCTCAAATTATAACTACTGAAAATTAGTTTAACCTTGGTTTCAAAAACCTTCACAAAGATAAGATAAGAAAATGACTGAATATTCTCACTCATGAAATAGATATAAAATTCTAACCAAAATATTAGCAAATGGAACCCAACAGTGTATAAAGGAAGGAAGTAATACATCATGCTCAGTTGAGTTTAGCTCAGGGATGCAAATGATTTCCAGGTCCTGGCTTGGACAATAAGGAGAAGTAAACGGCGGGTGGTGCCATTCATTGAGAAAGGAAGCATGGGAGCCTAGGAGTAAGGTCACAAGAAAGCCTGTGTGGTGAGTGCAGGGGGAGATGTCTTGGCAGCAACTGAGAATTCTGGTATAGACTGGCGTGGTGCTGAAGAGGAAGCTGGGCTGGTGGTTCTCTGGAGATAAGAGCACTGAGAATCACCAGCATGGATGTGATGCAGTACATCCTACAGGTGTGATGGAATGACAGAGGGAAACTGAAGTAAAAAGAGAAGTGGACCAAGTCCTGAACTGTAAACAACCCCAGTGTTTAAGAAAAAAGGCTCCAGGGACCAGCAGTTAGCATAATGGCTATGTCGCTGAACTCCCATGTAGTCAACCGTGGTTGAGTCTCGAACCTGGTGGCTTAAAACTCATGCCGGGTGTGTGTGTGTGCATGCCCAAGATCCCGAGAGGAGAATGGAGGAGAGGGGATTGAGGTGTGGCCATCATCCCTGGGGGGGTGATTTCTCACTTTCTGTCTCTCTGTCTCTGTCTCTCTGGCGAGCGCACGCACCCTATAGCAAAAATCTCTCTCTCGGAAAAAAAAAAGGTTCCCTTAAAAAAAGAAAACCAAACCAACAAACCCAAAACCAAAAACTAGCCAGATAATCAAGAGAAGAAAAGAACAGGACGGCAAGAAAGTGATATAATGAAAAGAAAGAGACTGAAGGTATTTGGTTGCTGGAGTCCACTCTGACAGGGTAATATAGGATGTGGCGAGAAGAAGCCAGACTACTGTGGTTGCTGAGTGACATAAAGGAAGGAGAAATGGGAGGTGTGGCTGATGTTTACAGGAAAACTGGCTGAGGAGAGGAGCAGAGAATGTGCACGAGCATAGGCAGCACGTGCAAGAGGATGAACACATTTGTGGACCATCTAGACAGTAAAAGAAGAGAGGGTGATGAGAGAAAAAATAACATTATGTCCTGTCTGCCACATTCCAGAAAGGAAAAGATTGTTCTTTAGTCACACTGCCAAGGCATGAAGACAATCAGCAGGACCAGGTTTCAAACCATCCTAACTGACCAGTGCATGCAAAGTGGATCATGCTTCTGGAAGTTGGCAAATGGCGACAGTACCAGTCCAGCGACCATGCTTCCATGACTAAAGGTACACCTTAAAGTACCATCCCTGACCTTACCTCCACATTCACCTAAAATGATGGAGATAGGAAGTGGAAAGTATTGGGGAAAGGCCTCAGAGGCGAGGATTATAAAAAGCTCACATGGGACTGGGGGTCTCGGGCAAGTGAGGGTGCACTGGTTTCCTGGGAATAGAGGAAGGGAGCAGGTTCACAAGAGAAGCTGTGGCAGGCAGCACAACCCTTACAACTACCCTTCCAGGTCACATGTACAAAGAATCTGAGACTTGGAGAAGCTGCATGGTTGGTACATGAGCCAGGATCAAGTCCATGTCTGTCCACTACAGGGGCCTACATTCCTTTTTTTTTTTTTTTTTTTTTTTTAAATTTGCCTGAGGATGCACGCACTTTCTGGTGACAGAGAAAGAGAAAGAATGAGATAGTGCTCCCCAATGGGGGATGGGGTCACACTGCAATCCTTTCTCTTCGTGGCAGTTGGCCACGTGGGACCCAGTCACCTTAACCATCCCACCAAAGGCTGGCCCAAGGCGTATGTTCTTAAAAAGAAGACGTCATACTGCCTCTCAGTATAGCCCATCTATCCTCCTTTAAACTCTGCTAGTCATATGGAGGATTTTTTCATAGGTCACTTTTCACACTTTTCACTGGCTATCACTGGTTGTCTGTTTCATTTATACTCACTTTACTTTCCCAGGATTAAAGCTCTCTGTGGAGCCTACAGACTTTCACAATGCAAATGCTCAATGGAGGAACAAATACTTGTGTAATTACCAAATTTGTTATATGCCACTTGCTTTCAAAAGTGCTCGAAGACTCCCTTCATCAGTGATATAAGCCATTCCTGCTACGATCTGCTTTACAGTCCTCATGGGCTTAGCGCTCCTTTGCCATGTAGTATGACAAAGTAACCCTGTACATCTCACTTATTACAAGTTCCAAATCAGCGAACTGAGTCTCTACCAAAGAGATGCGACCATCTTCGCAGGTCTGAAAGCAAAAGGCACTTCTTACCTGAATTTTGATGGGCCAGGTGAAATTACTGACATAAACGAAGAAAGTGATATTTGGGTGGTTGCGAAAATCGAATTTCTCATTAGAGAAGCTATCTTTGTATTCTTTGATGTTGGTTTTCGAAACAACAGGCATCTCTTCCCCAGCCTGGGTTCCGGCTGTTAGGAAGAAGAGAATGAAATAGAAGACCCTTTTTTTTTCTTTTTGGACAGAATTTCCTCATTAATAACAAGGATAAGAGCATTTATCAAACACTCGCTTTTAGGATTCATGAACAGCATTTAAGAGTTTGATCCCATTTAGTCCTTACAACAACCCTATTATTACCCTCATTCACAGATTAGGAAACTGAGGTTCAGAGGAATTAAGTAACCTGCCTCAGGTCACACAGCCAGTGTGGAATTGGGATTTAAATCAGGCAGGCTGCGCCCTCAGCCAGAATGGTTTTTCTGAAGGAACCCTTGCAAAACTTCCCCTCGCTCACTCCCAACACTCACACATACACTGAAACAGGTTAAATGTGGCTGGGACACTACAGCCTACACTCAGAGGGTCTTCTTTAGGTATGCTCTTACCTGAGAAGCTGGCAGCCCAGGTGATGTTGAGGTTGAAGTTTTTGGAGGCATTGATGAACATGTCCAAATCCCTGTTTTGCTGATAAGAGGTGTGAATAATTAGAAAAATAATTATAACAGTCCCCAGACTTTAAAAATGAAGCAATAATTACATTTTACTACTTGCAACTTTCTTACAGAATCTTTTACTATGTCTTAAGAGAAACATCCACTTAGAAGAGTTAGCAAATTTTCTAACCAATTTTTCTTAATATAAGCAATATGCCTCAAATATAATTCTACTTCCCTCCCCTAAAAATATATAGAACTTAATTTTTTTTTTTTTTTGAGAGATTTTCGCTATAGGGCACGTGCACTCGCCAGACAGACAGAGAGATAGAGACAGAAAGTGAGAAATCACCCCCCAGGGGGGATGGTCACGCCGCAATCCCTTCTCCTCCATTCTCCTCTCGGGATCTTGGGCACACACGCACATGTGCCCGGCGTGAGTTTTAAGCCACTGGGTCCGGGATGTGAACTGCGGTCGACCACGTGGGAGTCCAGCGACATAGCCATTACGCTAACTGCTGGTTCCCTAGAACTTAATATTTTATCAAATACTCAATTCCATTTAAAAAGTACCTTTGAAAAAGACCCTCACTAGAGCACTGTGACTTTTATCTTCTATGTTAGAGGAATCAGGTTCCTAAGGACCATCAGGACAGTAGTTTCCAAGTTTATTGAATTCACTCTTATCCATAAAACACCTGTACCTAAATATAAGCTTATTTATAACTTAAATCTATGAAGTAGGGCCAGCAGGTGGTGTGGTGGTGAAGGCGCTAGACACTCCCACATGGCTGATCATGGTTTGAGTCCCAGACCTGGTGGCTTGCTTTCTCACTTTCCTTTTTCCTCTTTCTCTCTATGTGTGTGTATGTGTCTCTCTGATCAAATTTAAATAAATGAATGAATAAATAAAATTGAATAAATAATTCTTTTTAAAAAATCATATACTTCTAAACTCGTACATTATATGCAGTACAAAATTTTTCTAAAACTTTTAAAAAATGCACATAAAACAAAAATAACTAAAATTTTTGTTTATTATTATTATTATTATGTCTTAATTAGCTATAGGGCAAATGCATTCACAAAAGAGAGAAAGGAAGTTGCCAGGTCTGGGACTCAAACAGTGGTTAGCCATGTAGGAGTCCAGTGCCTTAACCACAGAGCCACCTGCTGGCCCCAATATACCAAATTTTTAAAATAATTTTATTATATTCATTCATGATTTGGAAAACATTTTTCTCTCACAAAAAATATTCAAGGGGCCAGCAGGTGGCATGGTGATTAAGGTGCTGGATTCCTACATGGCTGACCACGATTTGAGTCCTGGGCCTGGTGCCTTGCTTTCTTGCTTTCCCTCTCTGTCTCTCTCTCCCTGATAAAATTAAAATAAATAAACTAATTAAATTAAATAAACAATTCCTTAAAAATATTATTCAAGAGCAGTATGATTGAGTATGCTTTCTTAGTTTTAAAAGCTTTATTTACCAGGACCAGCCAGTGGTTAAGGAGGCTAGATCCCAAATGATGGGATGACCAACCATGTAGTTTGAGTCCTGGATCTGTTGGATTGAGAAAACCTTATTTACCACTTAAGAGAGAGAGCAATTCAAAACACCATTCTACTTTAGTTTATATTGATTCTTATTTTTAGTGACTGAAAAAGAGATCTCTGAAAAACCTGTTGAGCCAAAGAAGCGTACTGTTGGCTATGCATGGTAAATTATAATACTAATTTTTAGTTTTCACTGAAAGATTAGTAAATCTCTTTTTTGGGGGTCAATTATCTTTGTACACTAATTGGGTATCTTATTTCTATATTTTACAAACAGGTCCAATTGCAATGAAATTCTTCATTTTAAAAGATTTTAAAATGGGCTATAAAATTAAGATTTTGGGGGCCAGCAAGTGGTGTGGTAGTTAAGGTGCTTGACTCCCTCATGGCTGACTATGGTTCGAGTCCTGGACCTGGTAGCTTGCTTTTTCACTTTCCTTTTTTCTCTCTCTCATTAGGTTAAAAAATAGTAACAACAAATAAAGTAAAACAAAAAAATTAATATTTTTATTTCCCTGTCTTTCTCTCTTTCTGTCTTTCTCTGGTGAGTGCACACACCATAAAGCAAAAACTAAAACCAAAAACATAAAGATTTCAAGTTTATTCTTTCCCTGGAAAGAAGCAATTGGTGCTGCCAAAAAATTATTAAATATAAGTAAATAAAACACTTGAGCTATCCTTACAAGATGAAGGTGAGATTTTATTGATAAATAAGAAGATAGCTGCTTTTTGAGAGAAACTTTTGGTTTAGAGACCACATTTTGAAAAATGACTGCTTGGAAATATTTTCATTATTGTGATATTGTACTACTGAAAATGATCAAAACAGGGCCAGGTGTGTAGCCTAGTGGTTAAGGGAGCCAGATCCCACATGGCTGACTGCAGTCTGAATACTGGTACCAGGAGCTTGAAAAACACACTAGTTGTATGTGTGTACGTATGTGGCATTATCATGCCCTTGCCAGTACTATGCCCTATTTATGGAGCTTTCTCCCTTTCTCTGTTTCTCTGTCTCTGGCAAGCATATGCACCCTATGGCAATTAAAAATGAAAATAAAAAGGATCAGCAGATGATGTAATGGTTATGTCGCTTGACTCCCACAGAGTAGACTGCAGTTCAAGCCCCAGACCTGGCAGCCTAAAACTCACACTGGGTGCATGTGCATGCATGCCCAAAATCCCAAGAGGAGAATGGAGAAGGGACTGCAGCATGGCCAACTCCTCTGGAAGGTGATTTTTCACTTTCTGTCTCTGTCTCTCTAGAAAGTATATGTGTCCTGTAGCAAAAATCTCTCTTATAAATAAATAATAAAAATTCAAAATAAATTATTAGAATAATATTCTTAAAAATCTTGAAAGTACCCCCTGGGGGATCTGGTCATGCCACAGTTATTTCTTCTCCGTTCTCCTCTAGGGTTGGGGCCACATATGCACACATGCATCAGCATGTTTTTCAGGCTGCTTGATCTTGGACTTGAACCGCTTGGTTGGCCATGTGAGATCCAGTTGCTTTTAATTATTACACCACTGGCTGCCCTGTAAATCTTTGTGATTTTGTAAAAGACAGAACACATACATTTGGGTAACTCTGTTAAGTATTCTATCGTGAAATAAAGAGGAACCACCCAGAAAGGTCCAAAGTTTTTTTTTTTTTTTTTTTTTTAGTCACTGTCCACCTTGTGAAGTAGCATTATATGGAGGCCAGCAGGTAGTGCAGAGGTGAAGGCAGCTAGAGCCCACATGGTTGACCAAGAGGTTTGAGTTCCAGATCCAGCAGCTTGAGAAACATGCTAGGCATGTGTATGAGCATGCCCAAAATCTTGAGAGGAGAATGGAGGATAAGGACTGCAGCATAGCTATCCTTACAGGGGGTGTGATTTATCACTTTCCCTCTCTTTGTCTCCATCCCTCTCTGGCACATGCATGTGCCGTATGGCAAAACTAAGAAAAAAAAAGTAAAGAAGTATCACAAAGATTCCTCTGTGTTTATTAAAAAAAAAGCCAGTAATATCAAATATATCTTGAACATTCACTTATGGTTGAGGCAGCAAATAAATTTCATGTGTGGTATTTTGCAATAACTTTATTCTAAAATTTTTTCATAAAAATTTGTCAAATGGGATATACCTAGGGGTCAGCAGGTGGCATGTGGTTGAGGCACTGGACTCCCACATGGTTGATCATGGTTTGAGTGCTAGACCTGGTTAGCTTGCTTTCTCACTTTCCTTCTCTCTCTCTCTCTGGTAAATTTAAAAACAGCAGTAATAATAATAATAAATAAAATTAAATAATTCTTTTTTTTTTAAATGATATACCTATGTAGTTTCCCATAAATATTTTCATTTAAAGACATTTATTAGTTTTACTTAAAAAGTCATTCATTCTTAAGAATTTATGGGGGAGCTGGTCAAAAAGTTAATGGAAAGTGCATATTATGAAAATATCATGTATGGATTTCAAATTTTTTTGTGCCAAAGTAAACTTTAATTCAATTTTTTTTTTTTTTTTTTTTTGGGAGAGGTTTTTGCTATAGGTTTTTGCGCTCACCAGAAAGACAGACACAGAGATAGAAAGCGAGAAATCACCCCCTGGGGGGATGGCCACACCGCAATCCCTTCTCCTACATTCTCCTCTCGGGATCTTGGGCCTGCACGCACATGCGCCCGGCGTGAGTTTATGCCACTGGGTCCAGGACTCAAACTGCGGTCAGCTACATAGGAGTTCAGCGACATAGCCATTACACTACCTGCTGGTCCCAACTTCAATTCAATTTTTCTATGAATGGTAAAATTTTAAGTTTATTTCGGACCAGCAGTTGGCATAGTGGTTACATTGCTGGACTCCCACATGGCCAACTGCAGTTTGAGTCCCAGATGTGTTGGCTTGAAAATCATGCCAGGCATGTGTGTATGTGTGCCCAAGATCCTGGGAGGAGAATGGAGGAGAAAGGACAGCAGCATGGCCATCCCCCCAGGAGGTGATTTCTCACTTTCCCTCTCACTGTCTTGTCTCTCTCTCCAACAACTGCACATGCCCTAAGCAAAAACTTCTAAAAAAAAATTATATTTTAAGTTTATTTATTTCTTCCACATGAGACAAATATAGAGAGAAAGGCCTACCCAACAGGGTCCTCATGCCACAATCCACTCTCAGCCTCAGCCCATCTGGATCAAGGGCATGTGTACGCATACCTAGTGTGGTCAGGAAAGTCCCATGTCAAGAACCTGGGACCTTTCCTATGTGGGTCTAAATGTATTACCACCAACTAGCTTCCTAACTTTCTGAAGTCCCTTTGTATCTTCTCTAATACATCTTTTCTCAATTTTGTAATTGAAATGGAATATTAAAAACAAACCAATTGTTTAGTAAATATACCATAATATGAACTTTGTCACACCACTTTTTTTAACTTAGCAGTGTTTACTGATAACATTTGTTAAAAAAGGAATATCCTTTGGCATACTGTCATATTGTTTTCCATGTATCATTTGACACATTTATTGTGATACAAATTTTATAACTGTACATGGCTTTTTTTGATGAGAAGTAAGAAACCTCCAAGGTGGCTCCCAAACAATTTCACCAAGTTAAGTAAAATTTTAATTATTAGAGTAGTGTTAGTGAATGACTTGATATTTTACTGAAGATGTTACATCGGCAAATCCTCATGTCTGGATGTTCCATTTTTAAATGCCATGCTGCACTGGTTCCCTTCTACCATGAGGTAACACCTTAGAACAGGCTGGGCTTTATCACTAATGACAGCAGATGTAAATCCACATTTTGAATAGTTATTTAAACAAATTAAATAATTTCTGGCCAACTTCTTGTTGAACCCTAAACCTTTGCTGTTTTACCTCTGCCTAAGACTAAGAATTCCTTCTGGGGGCAGAGGTGTCCTTGCTGGCTGCCTGCGCCTATATCACCAGTACTGGTCGTAATCAGCACTGTCTTTGGAGGGCTTTTGAAGCCTCTGCCATCTGCCCTGCCCTTGTGCAGATCCCTCTACAATGTCTTCTCTTTTTTGGTATGGGGCCAACATGGAATGACAGACAAACAAAGTATGTGCAGAGACAGTATCAGTATCACATCCTGGAAAACCTTATTAATACCATTCGTGCCTTTTAGAGAGAAAACAGATAAAATGTAGATTCTAACATTTATTCCTGCACTTCTAAAGGTCATCATATGTATTCTACTCCAGAGACCACTGCTAAGGCAGTACTTCTATCCATTATGACCAAGAAAATAATCCACACCAATTCAAAGCAAAATAGGAAGGTTTATAAAACTCTTACTTCATCAGGAGTAGCCACAAAATTGATGGCTGTGTAATAGCGATCATCTTCCTGGGATAGGCTAAAAGTGAACTGATAGTCGATAAGAAGAGTATCTATGGAAAGAAAGAAATGTATATTCAAAAATGGAGACAAAACAGAACAGTTCTCTAGCGGTACAGATTACTTTTCTCATAAATTCAATAGCTAGGAAAACAGTCTTACTCATCAAAAATTAGGTTTCTCAAAGGAAATCAGGTAGACATTATCATTTTATTTGGGTTAACCTACCAAACCTTCCTAATTTCACAACCCTGGTTAGACTCCAACCTAAACTCACCTACAAATATTAACTTAGCATCTACTACACACCTTTTGCTTAAGGACTCAAAGATACAAATTAATGGTGTAGTAGAAAATCAGGACTCCATGGAAAAAATGGTTGATTACAGGCCTGAGGCAAGAGACCTATGCCTTGGTTATCTTAGCACAGAAAGGAAGAAAGCACTTGAAGACTATTGTGATGTAGCAAAAGAACATAACTTGAATACAAACATAGTTTGTATAATTTAATTTTAGAAAATCTACTGTGTATCAATAAAAAACCTGATTAAAAAAGGGCAAAGGGGAGACCAGCAGTTAGCTTAACAGCTATGTCGCTGAACTCCCATGTAGCTGACCACGGTTCGAGTCCCGGACCCAGTGGCTTAAACTCATGCCGGGTGCGTGTGCGTGCATGCCCAAGATCTCGAGAGGAGAATGGGGGAGAAGGGATTGCGGTGTGGCCATCCCCCCAGGGGGTGATTTCTCGCTTTCTATCTCTCTGTCTCTCTCTGTCTTTTGGGTGAGCGCATGCGCCCTATAGCAAAAACCTCTTAAAAAAAAAAAAAGGAAAAAAATGGTAAAGGGGTGGGTGCACGTGGCGTAATGGTTACATTGCTGGACTCTCCCGTAGTCAACCGCAGCTCGAGTCAGACCCAGCAGCTTAAACTCACGCAGGGCACATGTGCATGCATGCCCAAAATCCTGAGAGGAGGATGGAGGAGAAGGGACTGCAATGTGGCCATCTTCCTGGGGGGGGTGATTTCTCACTTTCTGTCTGTCTGTCTCACCCTGTCTCTCTGGTGAGCACACACCTATAGCAAAAATCTCTCTCTTAAAATAAAAAAATTAAATTAAAAAAAATGGTAATGGACTTAAATAAATATTTCTCCAAAGAAAATATATGAATGACCAGTAAGTACATGGAAAGATACTCGGTATCACTGACCATTAGGGAAGAGCAAGTGAAAAGCACAATAAGATTAAAAAAAAAAAAGAAAGAAAAAGAAATAACAAGTGTTGATGAGGATGTAGAAAACTGAAACCTTTGTGGACTGCTGGCAGGAATGTAAAATGGTACAGCTGCTACATAAGGCAGTTTCTCAAAAAATTAAAAATAGAATTACCACAATCTATCAATTTCACTTATGGGTATATAGCCAAAAGAATAAATCAGGATCTCAAACAGGTATCTACATACCCATGTTCATTGCAGTACTACTCAAAAAAAAAAAAAAAAAAATGTGGAAGCAACTCAAGTGTCCACTGATAGATGAATGATAAATAAAAAATGGTATAAACATATAATAGAATTGACTCAACCTTAAAAAGGGAGGAAACTCTGACATGCTACACATCTTAGATGGATGGATATACCTTGAGGACATTATGCTAAGTGAAATAAGTCATTCAAAAAAAGACAAATACCACTGATTTCACTTAGATGAGGCATCTTGAGTAGTCAAATTCATTGAAAGAAAATACAAAATGGTGTCTGCTAGGGGACAGGAAGAGGAGGAAATGGGGAGCCGTTGGAAAGTTTATTTTTTAACTCGCTGAGAAACTGCCAAATGATTTTCCAAAGTGGCTACACCACTACATGTTCCCACAAGTAATGCATGACATTCCAGTTTCTCAATTACTTTGCTAAAACTTGATGTTGGTTCTCTCTTCCCTAAAAAAATAGATTTTAATGTAACAGATTACCCAAAAATTCACTAATGTGTTTATACTGCTTCCACATTTTAACCAACTTTTAGGCAGTGACCAGTTGTCTAGCTTGGGCATTAGAGCAAAGTATACTATTCATAATTATCTGAAAAACCTATTAAAACACCCCACCCTTTTCCAACTACATATCTAGTGAGGTTTGTTTGTTTGTTTTTTTTCATGCATTTAACCAAGAAGACATACTGCAACAAACTGAATGAAAAATCAGGTATGAGATTACGACTGCCTTCTATTAAGTCACAGTAAAACCTTTGATTATAGTCATTCTAGGACTATACCCCACTGTGGTTTCAAGATGGCTACCCCAAATGACTAATTATGTTAAGAATTTTTTGATGTGCTTACTGGCCATTTATATATCTTTGACAAATGTCTCTTCAAATCTTTGCCTGTTTTTAATTAGACTGTCTTCTTACTCAGTTGTAAAAGTTCTTTATACTTTCTGGATACAAGCAAATAAATCTCTAGTCTATGGCTTGTTTTTAATTTTGAATGCCGTTTTTAAAATATAAGTTTTAAATTTTGATAAAATCCCATTCATCAACTTTTTCTTTTTTTAAACTATTCTTTTATAATCATTAACTAGGAACTCTTTTCCTCACCCAAGGTCAAGAAGCTTTACTCCTATTTTCTTCTAGAAGTTTTACATATATAAAGTCACATTTATAAGTTCCAAGTATCAACATATATGAACTTTGTAGCGATGCTATTCAACCCAGTACTGCAGGTATAGAGGTACAGTGGATATACAGTATAACATTAACTCCATTTTTCTCTGTTTCTATAATCTGGCCTACTCTGTGGATTCTACTACAGTGAGAAAATGTATTCATCCATAAAGACCTGACCACCTTGCTAGGCTCATCTTTTACTCCAAGGTAATCATTCAATATTTTATTTTATACATTAGTTCCTGAGGAAGTGGTGAACACAAATCAGTTTCAAAGAGAATGAAGAAACTTCAACTATACTACAAGAATATTGGTTTTGGTCTGTATCCTAAAATATGAACTATTATGACTCTAACCAGGTAACAGAATATGAAGTAAGATGCCAAGGCAATATAAACAAAGAAAGCCGATGTAGCTTTCTGTACTCTCTTCTGCTCTCTGCAAAAGAAATACTAACATAAACCATAATCACAATTAAAACAGCTTAAAACATTGCTCATATGAAGCAAGCATAATAGAATGTAAACACATCAAGTTAGGGGACACTGCCGTGGATGGCTGTTATATTTCTACAGCACTTACCAGTCTCAAACCAGGTTAAGGAAAACAATGAACCTTTACAGTACTACTGTGCTTCTAGAAATATGAGTTGCAAAAATACGTACAATAACATGTTCCTTTGAGAGGGTTTCCCTGATATCGATTTTCTACCTCACATCTGGGGAAGAAAAGGAAGATTATCTTCTATTACTAAGTAGAACAGAATCGACAATCATTTTAAAATTAAGCAGATCCTTTTGTATTTGTACTTTTTATACTTATACCTGATCCTTTTATATTTGTACCTTTATATAAAGTACAAATAATTTTTGAGTCATTATAATTATATTCATCACCATTACTCAGTTCAGTGGACCAATAACACTCTGCATGATTTGCAATGTTGACTGCCCAGGCATGCACACCACCAACATACACAAACAACTGATAAACATTTTCCAAAGTACATGACATAAATCCAAATGTAGTAAATCTAGACCCTATTTGTTATTTACAATAAAAAACACATTTTCACTTTTGTGTTGACTACAAATTCTTCTAAAAGTGCAGTTAAAACATTCTCGAATATTCATTTTTCACTTTTTTCCTATTCCCCCTGGAGAAACTGTATTTTGTCCTTTAAACACAAGTGAGAAAAGATCAACAAGAATCACTTTTTTGTTGTTTCTCTTGGCCAGAGAGTACATGCATCTGCCAGAGACAAAGTCTTATCCCCATGGATAACTGCAATCCCTTCTCCTCCATTTCTCTTTTTGGGATTTCGGGCACACATGCATCTGGAATGGTTTTCAAGCCACTGGGTCCAGGTCTCGAACCACACAGTCAGCTATGTGGGATCCAGTCACCTTAACTACATTACCGCCTGGCCCCACTTATTTTTGTTTAAGCCCTTAAACAAGTGTTCAGTCTGGAGGGAAAAAACAAGTTCTATTCAAACAGAATCATTAATGCCCATAAAGATGTCATATATTATGGCATCTGACATATATAGATGCCATCTATCTATCTGTCTATCTATCTATCTATCTTTTGGATAAGATTAAGTGTAGATGTCATGTATAAACAAATATTCATGAAACCCGGCCTTCTACTTTACAAAGCCAGATAGGCAAACAACATTTACAAACCATGAGGAAAGGAGGAGAAAGCTTGGGTGAAATATTCCTCCTCCACCAAGATAAGATAGGGACAGGGATAGGGTTAGGGATATTGTATTTTTTCATCCAGGGAGGTTATCAATACTTGTTTATATCTACAATCTTTTGAAGAGACTTAAAAGTCTTTAACTAAATGACACCTGTGTTCTTGTTATATCCCGTGAGGGCAAAACTTTTAATTTTCTGTATCATATTTTCCTGTTGAAAAAACCTGGAACCAAAAATTAAGATTTCATCTTTAGTTATACTTTTCTTCATGTACTGGCTTTAGGGCAGCTTGAAACTAGTGAACACACATGTTGCATAAATGCAGATAGACCAGTTCTCCACATAATACCACTATCGATGCTTCAATCACTGATGATACTATACTATTGTTCTTTAAAAAAGACAAACTTGGGATCAGCAGTTAGTGTAATGGCTATGTCGCTGGACTCCCATGTAGTCAACCACGGTTCATGCCCCGGACCTGGTAGCTTAAAACTCACGCCGGGCGCGTGTGCGTGCGTACCCAAGATCCCAAGAGGAGAATGGAGGAGAAAGGATTGTGGCATGGCCATCCCCCCTGGGGGATGATTTCTCGCTTTCTATCTCTCTGTCTCTCTCTGTCTGTCTGGCAAGCGCACACGCCCTATAGCAAAAACCTCTCAAAAAAAAAAAAAAAAAAAGACAAACTTCATCAATAATGTATCAGCTCAATGTTTTTTTGTTTGTTGTTTGTGTTTTTGCTATAGGGTATGTGTGCTCCCAGAGAGACAGAGAGACAGAAAGTAAGAAATCACCTTCTGGGCGGATGGCCATGCCACAATCCGTTCTCCTCCAGTGTCCTCTCAGGATATTGGGCATGCATGCACACAGGCCCAGAGTGAGTTTCAAGCTGCTGGGTCTGGGAATCAAACCACTGTCCACTACATGGAAGTCAAGTGACTCCCATTATGCCATCTATTGGTCCCACAGCTCAATGTTTTGATACTAAACACATCTCTCTTAAGTCTTTTCTTGAGAGAATGAGTAAACCTGGATATGTGTTTTGGTTTTTTTTTTGATATGTGTTTTATGAGCTTTTCTAATGAAGTAGACAGATGTGTTAATTAGAGAACAATCTCTCTTGTTTCATCTCACCAAGACACTAAAAGCAATTATTGCTAGTCCCACTAATGACACATGGGGAAACTAGCATCATTAGTGGCTTGCCATTATTTGGCAGTCTGCTTTAAGAGCAACTTGTTCAGTGGAGGTAGAGTGAGGTTTGCCTGATGCTGAGTCAGGATCCTAATGGATGGAGACTCCAAACCCTCCCTGGAAGATTTATATGTAACACATTTCCCCAAGAGAACACTGGAGCAGGGAAGGATGTGTTAAAGGCAAGACAATCAACTCTCAGAAAACCAAATGTCAAACAAATGCCATTGCTGCTGGAACACCAACTCTTCCACCTCTACCCTCCAGGAAAGAGTGCGATCTCTGGACCTGACAGAAACTGTGTAGTTGCTGAAGTTAAAACCACTAATTCAAACTAGCAACCAGAAAATGCCAATCTCACTTAAACATAGAGAATTAGCCATTTAAAAAACTTACTACTAAACTGAATACCTCCTTACTTTGGGGGTTGTCTGTCTGAAGTATAAAGGGCAAAATTTCAAACTAATCAACCTAGGGATCTCTCCAAGACCACACAAGGCACAGGAAAACTGCTCGGTGAGGTTCAGGCAGTTCCATAGCCCCTTGGCCCTCCTTGGTGGTACTCACAGTTGGCACTCTTCCCCCTTGACGCCTTTGGTGGTACAGAAGCACTTGCCAGTGTTGGTGTTGCACAGTGAAGCGTGCCCATTGCACTTGCATGCTGGGGAGAAGGGAAAGGAATAGAAGTCACAACTGGCTTACAAGATGACTACTATCAGAGACATTTCCCAAAACAAACAATTTAATCTGAATTGGGTTCAATAAGAAAGATAAATTAAAATAAGAATACCTCATGGATAAGACTCATGATTTCTCAGCTAATGATTTATCCTACCAGTATAAAGGCAACATTAAAGGAACCTAACTCAAAGGGTAAGTGGAAAGAGAGTGCTGGTTTCTACTGCCAAATGAAGCAGTCACTGTTTCGAACTTTTCAACAGACTCTCTTTATGGCTCTTATAATTCTTTTGCTCATTCAATAAATACTCATGAAGCATCTAGTGTGCCAGCTGTTAGGTGTGCGGACACAGACAAAGTCTCTCCCACTGGGGAGATGCACTCAGTGAGCCCCCCTCCCCCCTCCCCCCGCCGAGGGGAGGGTTGGCCTGCTTGTCCTCCACCTCTAGGTGCCTTTTCCACATGGCCATTTTGAACCACACCAGGGCTGGTGAGATTTCCATGGCAAAGTCAGTGTCTCGGAGGCTTTTCAGAACTCAACAGCCTTGCCTTGCCATATTCTTGCCTGCCTTTCTTCCTTTTTTCCTCTTTCTTCCACCCTTCCTTTCTCCTTTCCCTTCACTTCCTTTCTCTCTTTCCTTCCTTCCTTCCTTTCATTCATTCATTTTGCTAGAGAGTATATGTGCTCACCAGAGAGAGAGAGAGACAGACAGACAGACAGACAGACAGATGGGAAAATGAGAAAGCAAGCCCATGGGGGATAGTTATGCCATAATCCTTTCTCCATTTTTCCTTTCAGGATTTGGGCAGGCATATATATACACCCGGCATGCTTTCCAAGCTGCCAAGTCTGGACTCAAACCACACAGTCAGCCATACGGGATCCAGCTGCCTTAACCATCACGCCACCAGCTGGTTCTTCCTTGCCTTTATAGGAAACAACACTTCCTATCTCCCTCCTCTGGCCATCTCACATGTCTCTATCTTTTCCCATCTGACACATAAGTATGAGCTAAGATAAATTTTATATTCTGGTTGAAATAGTCTTTTTGCTCAGTACCTTTTCATTTTACACCCTGATTTTCTGTGAATAAATGAAAGGTATTGGGCTGGAAAAAGGTATACTTAAAAAATTAATTCTATGGAGAAAAAAAATCATCCAAAGAAATCTATAAAACAGAACAGTACAAGAGCCAGCAGGTGGTGCAGTGGGTAGGACACTGGACTCCCACATGACCGACTGCAGTTCACATCCCAGATTGGTAGCTTGAAACTCAAATCAGGCATATGTTCACGCATGCCCAAAAATTCTAGGAGGAGAATGGAGGAGAAAATTAACATGACTATCCTTCCTTGGGGGTGATTTCTCACCTTCCCTCTACACTCTCTCTCTCTGGGTGAGTGTGCATGCACCCTATGGCAAAAAAAAAATACCTCTGTGAGAAGTCAAGTGCCCCGCTTCCCCATCCCCCAGTCGTCTTAATCATATATTTTCATTCCTAACCTGGGGGACTTTGTTCCTAGGTATCTTTATTTGAGGCCTTAGCTTAGTTAGGTCTTCTTCAGAACCCTTTGCTGAGGCCTCTGTCTAGGAGCAAAATGGGAAAACCTGACTCAGTGCCAGGACTTCTACACTCCTAGCCTTTCCCTCTTGTCCCTGCAACCCCAAGGTCCATAATGCTACTGGAGACCCCTCTTCATAGTGAAATGACCCTGAGACCTCCATGTTTATGCTGATCCTCCTGACCCCTCTACTGGTAAGCTGTGTCACAGAGGAAAATAAACAGGGGGAGTTGGTGCTTTCTCTGACTTTGGCCCCTTGATCACAGAATGTGATTAAAGGTTTATTAACTAATTTTTGACCTGTTGCTCACTCTGGCTATTCTGACACATGCCAGTTCAGCTCTGTCTTCTTGAACTACTGATCGATATGACTTAAGAAGAAATGCAATACCAGGCCGGTCAGGTAGTTAAGGCAGCTGGATTCCACATGGCTGACTAAGTGGTTCAAGTCCAAAATCCAGCAACTTGAAAAAACACACTGGGGGGACCAGCAGTTGGCATAATAGTGGTGTGTTTATTCCCCATGGGGGGTGATTTCTCGCATTCTGTGTCTCTGTCTTTCTCTGTCTTTCTGGCGAGCCCATGTGCCCTATAGCAAAAACCTCTCCAAAAAAGAAAAAAGAAAAAACCCCACACTGGGCACATGTGCATATGTGTCCAAAATCCCAACAGGAGAATGAAAGAGAAAGGACTTTAGCATGGCCATCTTCCCTCACCTCTCCTCTACCCTCTGGTGAGCATGTGCAACCTATAGCTTAAACAAAGAGAAAGAAATGTACTATCCAAAATCAAGTGGCCTTCTTCCTTACAGAAAGTCAAGTCAAAAAGAAGTACTGTGCTCTGCCTGATTTGCAGTCAGGAGTCTAGCCAATGTGACTTACGCTGACATTTCCCTCCATTGGTGGGATCACCATAGAAGCCAGATATGCAGGTCTCACAGTGCTTGCCTGTGGTCAGGTTCTCACACTTCTCACAGATACTCTGATTGATGCATTTACTGTGGCCATTGCACTGGCAAGCTGAAAGAAAGAGATTTTTAAGAACTTTTCCCATGGCAGAAAAGGTGGGATAAGTTTGACAAGATTTATTTGTAACTATCCCTTTAAGTTCCTTATTGCTTCTAAATATGAAATCAACAAAACTGGCCCACTAAAAACTACTTTGAGAAACAACACTAACATATCAAAAAAGTCCAGAATAACCAGAAATATAGCACAGCAATATTAAAAAAACAATTTTTGTTGTTATTCACTGTAAAAAAAATAACATATGCTCATGATGATATATTTGAAAAGTGTTTTAAGGATATGGATAATAATATATATAATTTCACCACTCAGAAACCTCTACTGGTATCTTTTCTTCCAGTATGATACTGTATAATTTTACACAGGTATGTTCATATTAATATTCAATTTTTATTTTTTTAACTTAGATCAGCTATTCTACCAATTATTTTATTTTTCAAACTAAATTTTAAATGAAAGAATGATGTATATGAATCATAAGTTAAACCATTCCTTTACATTCTAATATTTCATTGGCTTTAAATTTTTCATTGTTAGGAAAAAAAAAAACCTTTTCATATATAAACATTTCCAGAAGTGGGATTACCGTGACTCCTGATGGATATAGGACTATGCAACTATTAAGGCAAATGAGACCTGAACTTCTCAGGACAGTTGCGCAAGCTGAGCTCTGCAGAATCCCAGAGGCTGAGGTGGTGGTGGTGGTGGTGGTGGTAGTGTGCACATTCATATAATACACAACCTGCACCACTGTAAACAGAATCTGATTCTGCAGATCTGTCTTGGCTGATCAATGGAATCTACTTTTACAACATCCTGGCAACATTCTACAGCCTTCCACTATTCTGTTCACTCACTTTTATTTATCCCATCCCTACAGGAATTTGAGTATATATAATTATAAAACTTAAAATGACTATACTAGTTATGATAATACCACAATTACTAAAGATATGTAGGATATGTGTTTCATTTTTTAAAGATGAGTAACTGTGTGTAGCAAAGGATACAGTGCAAAATACATACAAAAAATTCAATGTCAAACGATCTTATCAATAACTTTGCATAGACCATAGCCATATGCAAAATGAGAATTTGGGGGACCAGCAGTTAGCGTAATGGCTATGTCGCTGGACTCCCACGTAGTCGACCGCGGTTCGAGTCCCAGACCCGGCAGCTTAAATTCATGTCGGGCACATGTGCGTGCGTGCCCAAGATCCCGAGAGGAGAATGGAGGAGAAGGGATTGCGGCATGGCCATCCCCCCTGGGGGGTGATTTCTCACTTTCTGTGTCTCTGTCTCTCTCTGTCTTTCTGGCGAGCACACGCGCCCTATAGCGAAAACCTCTCCAAAAAAAAAAAAAAAAGAGAGAATTTGGATCCCTAACTCACATCATATACAAAAATTAACTCAAAATGGATCACAATTATAACAAAACAGATAAATCTATGAAACTTTTCAAAGAAAACACAGAAGAATATTTTTGTGATCTTAGGTTATTTAGGCACTGACATAGTTGAACATGGTTCAAGTCCTGGACCTGGTGGCTTAAAATTGACACCCAGTATATGTGCCCAAAGAATGGATTGCAGTGTGGTCATCCACCCAGGGGGTGATTTCTCACTTCTATCTCTGACTTTCTGTCTCTCTGGAGAGCGCACACACTTGTAGCAAAAATATCTTTAAAAAAAAAAAAGGGACTGTCAGACGGTATAATGGTTACGTCACTGGACTCCCATGTAATTGAGCATGGCTCGATTCCCAGACCCAGTGGCATAAAACACCTGCCGGGTGCATGTGTGTGTGTACCCAGAATCACAAGAGGAGACTAGAGGAGAATGGAATGCAGCAGGGTCATCTGCCCGGGGGGGTGATTTCTTGGGTTCTCTCTCTGTCTCTCCAGCAAGTGCATATGCCCTACAGTAAAAATCTCTCTCTCAAAAAAAATCCATATAAACAATGTAACTTTCAAGGTTTTATTTTCCATAAATAGATAGTGAAACCCTTGAATTTGAATACACAGACATCTTACCTGGACATTGTATGAAAGACCAGTTGTATCTACTGTCTTCTAGACACATACTAGAATTGAGAAGGGGCTGAGGATAGGAATTTCCTGTAGGGGCCTGTGAAGGCATCTTCACTGGTCCTTTATAGGAGCCTTCGATGCACTTCCCTTTGCCAGTATTGCTGGGATCAGTACACCAACCACAGCCTGGTTGCTCTAAGCAGTGACTACAGGTACAGTAGCCCGAACAATTTTCAGCTACCAAAAAAACAAACAAACAAACAAACAAACTGCAATTCATTATCACAAGTAGACTTGAATTCACTGTATTTAGATTAGCTTTTCTTTAACAGACTACTGAATTTCTGTGAGTCAAAATTAGTATTCTATCTTTATCATTCAAGTGAGATAATGAATTTAAAGAGCCCAATTATTTTGTCCAACACAGAGTAGAGACCTTTCACTACTCTCAACCTCAGGGTTTTGCAAGCAACCTTAGAGGTCATATAGAAAACACTTAACTTTATGAATTAGAAGATTAAGATGTGGAGATATTACATGGATTGAATAATATGACACTGATCTTGGCAACATTTTTTTCTCCATTCTGTGATCTATCCTATACATATCTACTTGTACATTTTTATTCTATATTAAAGTTCTCATTAGGCAAGACTGTTTTAATGGCAGCCTCTGGTCAGACTGGGGCAGAAGGTCAAAGCTGTCTCATCCCTAATATGTTCAAAGGCTGAGAGCACTTCCCTATGGCAAGGCACTCACAAGTCTTGAGCTCATTTTGTCACTTACGGGGGCAGCTGCTCATTGTATACCACTCCATACATTGACCAAAAGGGAAGGAGGCCACGTAGGCATTGGAGTCCACACACTGCTTCATATTGCTGCACCACATGCACTCGGAGCTGCCACTTGTGCACTCTCCACACGCTGTCCTCAAGGCACATGGCATCCGGCATTGCTTGGCACTGTGGTTTGCTGAGGATCAAATTCAAGAAAGATACTTAGCATTCCTATCATGTCAGTTAAGATCAAAGACTTTTTGAACCAAGTGGTAGTGCAAGAGTAATGCAACTGGACCCACATGGAAAAGTCCTGAGTTCACATCCTGGGATCTTTCTGAGCACACAGGGGCATGATCCAGGCTGGCTAAGAATGGGGGAGGATTGCAGCGTAAGGGCACTCTTGGAGTGACTGTCTCTGTTTCTGTCTTTCTCATGGAAGAAATAAATAAATAAACTTAAATAAAAAATGACTTTTCAGATATGAGTTGTGATCCATTAGTATGTTATGAAATCAATTCAGGGGCTATAATAAAGAAAGAAAAAAAGAGGAAGCATTAGAGTCATCATGTACTTTTGGTCATGTGTATTTATATAGTTACGGGAAAAAATAGATTTTCTTTTCAAATATTAAAAACAAGGATGAGGAAACAGGTGAGTCATTCCACAAAAGTAGGGTTCTAATTCCTTTATATGACCAAGGACCCAGGATAAACTTTGGAGGTTTTACAATTCACCTGAATATGCGAAATCTTATGTTTATCATTTTGAGGGGACAAAGGACCATTGTGTTCATTAAATTCACCAAAGCATTCAGGTTTCAAAACGGCTGACAAGCTCTCCTACTAAAGTTCAGAAACCATGTTTTAAGGTGATTTCTACAATGTTATTAATTATCTTTTATACCTCTGTATTCCTCGGACAAATTACAGTAGCTTAGTAAAAATGAACATGATGGACATGGAGTCCAGACTTCCAAAACAATCCACAATTCCATCTACTGCTTCCTAAGTCCCTCTTAAGATCAGGAGACTTGTCCTGGACTTGTCTGGGTGCTGAAGAGGCTGCCCCTGGGCCTGCCATTACACAACATTTGTTTGTTCAGCTGTCTCCCAAGCAGCTCTAGTGAGCTTCTGTCAAAGAGCTGTTCTCGTAATTTTTCTTTCTTTCTTTCTGAATACTGTCCCCGTGTTGCCTTGCTTATTTTTCTAATCTTTTCTTTGTTTTTATTTTTTTGTGTGTGTTCCTTCTTCCACCACTTCTCTGCCAACACCAAGTAATTTCTCCTTCAGAGCGATTCTCAACACTTTCTGTGGCCAATAAAACAATCAATCTCATTGTTAATTAGAATATTGGGTTCTTCCAACAGTGTTATTTTTGGTTTTGCTATGGCTCAAACTATTTAGAAAAATACATTCTTTCCTTCTGCTTTTAAAATTCTGGGTTATATTCTGCTTTGTATGCTTGAAATCAGTACCCCACCTGTTTTCATGAATATTTCACGCATCTCATTGCTTAACCTCACTTCCCACAGCTTCTCTCTTGATTACCTTCCAAGAGTATCTAATTCACTCATGTACTCACCAGGCCTTTCACAGACGCTACCATTGAGTGGATTGATGCAGGTTGCAGCCTTCAATCCCCGAATACTGGGTTCTGACAAGATTCCACAGAATCCAGCATCACTGGGCTCCGAGGGCATCCACTGTAGTAAACTATTTGTAAACGGGGACATATCTTCCCAGCACCAGTAGGATACATTGATCTTCCGAAGGCCAACCCATGGGGTTAAGGTGAGCTTGGGCTATGGGGAAAACAGATACAACTATAAAAACAACCCATGTCTTGACCAAAACAGGTTTCTAAATTAAAAAACCTACTAAATTAGTATTTATTCCATAGATAAAGGAAAATCTCCCTATCCCCTGACTCAGGCATGGCAGGTGAAGATAGATATCATTATTACAAAATATGGCCATTTTACAAAGGATGAAAATACAGTTCAAAGAAGATAATACATCAACATTTTTTAACAGATTAACAACAAAATAATAACCAAGTTCTGACAGTTCTATGACCTATAATAAACACTATGAAGAGATGGCCACTCCAAATGTGGTTTAAATGCCCACTCATGGGACCAGCAGTTAGCGTAATGGCTATGTTGCTGGACTCCCATGTAGTTGACCATGGTTTGCATCCCGGACCCCGTGGCTTAAAACTCACGCCGGGCGCGTGTGCGTGCGTGCCCAAGATCCCAAGAGGAGAACAGAGGAGAAGGGATTGAGGCGTGGCCATCCTCCCTGGGGGGTGATTTCTTGCTTTCTGTCTCTCTGTCTCTCTCTGTCTGGCGAGCACACACACCTTATAGCAAAAACCTCTCTCTCAAAAAAATAAAAAACAAAAAAAAAAAAACGCCCATTCATACATGAAATCATCTAATACTTATGCAATATTGGTTATATGCCTATCCTCAGATTATTGACTAAGTATGTGTTGGGGCCCTGACAAATTGAAGATTCCTACCATTAGCTATGGGGTATTGCTTGGTACTGAAATTCCTCTGTTTTACTGATAAATATTTAACAAAAACTGCATTATTTAAGGTGTACAACACGCTGTTTCGATATATGTACACAATATGCAATGATTATCACAGTGAAGCTCATTAGCATATCCATCACTTACCTACCACACATACATACATACTATTGTATGTAACATTTAAAATCTATCCTCTTAGCAAATTTCAAGTATAGAGTACAGTAGTATTGATTATAATCACTAAGCTATACATTACAGCCTCAGAACTTATTAATCCTTCATAAATAGGGTGACATCTCCACTTTCCCCACCTCACTCATTTTGTGTGTATATGTGTTTAGCCCAGAAATAAAAGATATTCCTAATTTTGGCAGTTATGAAACAAAATGTATGATATACTTCCATTTTGGAGAAGAAAAAAATGCATGCCTATTAAGAGATTTAAAAGAAATAAATATCAATTCATTAAAAATTAGCTATTTTTAATTATAATAATGAATGATATTTATTATGTTTTCTTATCTTAACTGTCAGTGTTTTCTTAATTTACTTTCAAATACATATTTATTATTATGGAAAGAAAGATAATTAAAGTGAATACTCTTTAAAAGTCCTGCAATAACTTCTTTGCCTTCATGATAAAATTCAAAGCCATTAGCATTACAGATAAGGCCTCTCAGAATTTAGCCACGGTCCCTTGTCCAGGCCTAGCTATAGCAACTCAGTTCCATCCAGGATGTAGCCAGCCAAATCAACAGGAGCCTCTGTACCTTGTAATTCACTCCTCCTTACCTCTGTTACCTCTTCCCAGCACTTGACCAGACAACCTCTGCCCTAACGGCTAGGTTGGGTTCCCTTTCCTGTTTTTCCATATAAGACTGGGCTACATTTAGACTCGTGGCTGTTACAGTTAACAAAGCACTTTACAGTTTAGTTTGTCTCTCCTCTGTCAGCTGATCACAAGACTGTGTATTTCTCTTTTACAAAGGTAGCCACTACAGATCAGACTGGCCGGAACATTTTGGAGCTAGAAAATGTGAGGAAGAGAGAAAAGGACACAGAGGTCTATCTGTGGCCAGCTGGGATGGTTGAACCCTCCTAACCAGGTAGTCTTCCAAAGATGTGGACTTGAGAATCACTAACAGAGCCCCCCGGTAACGGACAAAGCTGTGAGCTATCCATTTTCTGAGAGCCAATACAGGTAAGCTCAGTTGACAGCCAAAGACAGAATGTTGGGAGAGGCAGGCCCACAGCTGGGGGTGAGGATAAAAGGAACAAACAATATGAGCAGTCTCTGGTGGATATGAAATCTGAAGAAACTATCAAAATAACAAACTCCAAATATGGCCACAGTCTCCCCTGAGGTAAACACACTAAGTATGTATTGACAATATCTGAGCATCCACACCACACAAAGTTGTACTGGAAAAAAGGACTAAGTGGAGAAAAGTGAAAAACAGGGTACTTCCTCCTGTTCTCAGAATGGCTCTTTAGGTGGGGACCAGGCCACATGTGGCCAGAAACCAGAACACACTTCCCAAAGCTTCAATGAAGACAGCTACACCCAAGGAAGTGCTAGTCTCCCCTCCTCGCTGCTTAAAGAAAACTTCTCCACCAAATTTCTCTTTGCACAGCCAATACTGCTAATAAGGCTTTGTTCTAGGAGACTCTATTTAGTTGAGGGTAGGATCATGGTTCTAGGACTTTGACTTAAAAAACAAAATGTAACTGTGGAATAACAACTACAAGATACCTCAGAGCACTGGATGAATAGGAAGAGAGAGCTGGGCCTTTCTCAGCTCAGAAACTTGACAGAAAGGTGCTCTCTTCTTTTGGGCTACTCTAAGAGACTCAAACAGATGTACTTTTCATGGGAGTGACCACACTATGCACTTAATAATACCTTAAATATAAGGGACTCAGGGACCAGCAGTTAGCGTAATGGCTATGTCGCTGGACTCCCATGTAGTCGACTGTGGTTCGAGTCCCAGACCCGGTGGCTTAAACTCATGCAGGATGCATGTGTGTGCATGCCCAAGATCCCAAGAGGAGAATGGAAGAGAAGGGATTGTGGCGTGGCCATCCCCCCTAAGGGGTGATTTCTCACTTTCTGTCTCTCTGTCTCTCTCTGTCTTTCCAGCAAGTGCATGTGCCCTATAGCAAAAAACAAAACAAAACAAAAAAATACATATACACACACACACACACACACACACACACACATATATATATATATAAAAGGGACTTAGGTGGTTTAATCCAACTTGACTAACCACCAGTGACCTTTCTCTTCCCCTACGGCAGAATCCAGGCACACAGGTATAAAATCATCTGTTGACGTTACCAGAGTATGTGCACATATATCATATTGCTATTCATCCCATATGTAATTATTCATAAGTCTTATTGATTCAATAGATATGACTAACAAGAATATACAAAGTATTAATTTTAAGAAAAGAAAAAAAGGCATGCAAGGACAAGATTCCATCACATAATGCCACACTCTGCCAGGCCACAAGTACTGGCATTCTTCCTCTTGCCGAGTACCTCACACACCTCCGCAGCCTTCCATCCCAGCTGCAATCAGAAAGACGGATACTAGAAACTATGTTCTGAGGATCTTAACTCACCATGCTCTGTGATGACTGCATTATTCGCAGTTGCTTAAGGACAAATTCTACCTTTTTTTGCGTTGTAAGAGATGCCAAAAAGGCATTGTGGTTCCTACAGGATAATTTAGCATTGTCATAATTCTCCTTGGCAGTAGTAATTTTCAAACATGAGTTTCCAACCAAATGCCAGCCAGTGCCACAGATATTTTCTATTATAAAGGGAAGAGAGGAAAAAAATTTTTTAGAATCACACAGAACTACCCAATTACTAGTTAAAATTACTGAACATCTAAACAAGCTTTGTGACTTGAATTCCAGGTACTTCATTAGGATGTGGTGAGGGGATCACGCATATTGCTAAGGAACAAATACAGAATACAAGAATTGAAAAATGCTTGTTGTTCATATTTCCTAGACCTCACGAAACATATTCTGAGGTCACCTCACCTCTGAGGTCACCTCACCTATGTGTAAGAGAAATCACCCTTTGGTGCCAATGTTAGACTGAAGAACACTTAGACTAAAATCCTGAGTGAAGAGCAGACAAATGAATATCACATTGGATGGGTGGGGTAGAAAGCTGCAAGAATAAAAATAAGTCAGAGAATGAAAATATCTATAGTCTCCAAAAGCCGCACTGTATTCATATCATCAGGTAAAGGTATAATTAAGTGCAAAAAAGCATCCCATAAATGAAATGGGAGAATCCTTTGCAGGAAAAACCAAAGTGATACAGCTGTGGACCAGAAGGTAAGCTTGTAATCTGCTGCTTGTGATCACCTGAACCCACAGATAACTTCACCACAATAGAAGTGCCCTAGAAACGCCATCACCAGTGTTCACTCACAGTAAGTCACTTTGACGTGTGAAAGGTGCCATGAGAAAGATTTCATTAAAGAGCAAAGACCAGCTCCTCCAAGTGTGGCACTGGTAACTACACCAGTACAGACCCTAGGGACCCACTCTAGACCTGAACAAGAATATGCTTGTTAGCGGATTCCCAGGTGTTCTGTTGTGCATGAAAGTCTGAGACACACTGAGATTAAAGCACAGGAAGCCTATTCTGCAAGCGGAATCAAGTATGTCCGGAGGCTACTTACTCTAAAGGGGCCAGATCCAGCCCAGCTGTCCTGCTCATGCCCCAGATGTTGTACAGAGCCAGGGAAGTCCCTCCACTTGTACATTCTTAAGTAAGCAAGTGTATCACAGGGGTTCAGTCACGCTTGGTTGGCCTCAGGCCCCAAACTTAACCTTCCCAACCTTCAGAAGTACCATAAAATGAGGTCTTTGGGGCTGTAGATCACTCCAGGAGGTATCTCTCCTCTCCTCCTCAGAGGTGCTGACAACCCAGTCACAGAGGTCAGTAAGTACTCTTAATGAAGAGCCCAGCAGACTGGCTGCTGAGACGGCTGCACTCCAGTCCCAGGTTATCACAGCAGAGTGGGAGGGGGACAGTGGAGCAGGCTTCACGATACTGAGCAGAGCTGTAGTCAGATTCTCCAGAGCAGCTGATGACACTTCACTTTATTACAAAGGCAGTAGGAACAGATACTGTATTTTATACACACCACACACACACACACACACACACACACACACACGATATAGTGGTATGGGGTATGAAGGACAGAATTAGCTTCTCTCCTCTGCTACGTTCAACCTGCACTACACGCTGCTGGGGCAGGAGGATTAAGTTCTGGACCCCCCCACACCACGCTGGCCCCAAAGGCCTACCGGGAAGAGCAATGCATTCCTGATTCCGTGGCTCCCATTGGCAGTTCTGGTCCAGGGCACAGCTCCTGCAGCTGGTCTTCTTGTTACAGTAGTACATGGGGTTATCTTTGGGGCAATTCTCATACCTGGAAATGGAGATCTAGAACAGAGTGGACAAAAACATTCACAGACAGAATTCAAAGTGAAAACCAATAGGATATTAAAATCAAAATCTAACTGAGAGAGCAAACTGCAAATAGATAAATAAACAAGATGCAGATGGAGGGGAATGTTCTGTAATGTAAAATGTTCTGCTCAAGAACATGTCTTCCTCCTTTTCCACTTGCAGAGGTTACCATGATTAATTCTTTATTTTTTTAGAGGTGCACTTGTCTTAGGGTACCTGCGCTCGCCAGAGACAGAAGGACAGAAAGAGTTGAGAGGGAAAGTGAAAAATCCACCGCCCCGGGGGATGGCCACATTGCAATCCCTTCTCCTTCATACTCCTCTTGGGATCTTGGACACACACACACACACACACGTGCCTAGCGTGATTTTCAAGCCAAGAGGTCTGGGACTTGAACCACGGTTGGCCATGTGGGAGTCTAGTGATGTAACCGCTATGCCTTCTGCTAGTCCCCAAAACATGTCTCTACTTGGCAAGGAAGCAGCCCACTCTTAAACACTGAACCAACCTCTGCCCTTGTAAAATGGAAATGTTGAATGTGCTGCTTTTCAAATGTTCCATGAACAAGTTTTTACACACACACACACACACACACACACACACACAATTTTAAGGTTTTGCCAGAGTGGATGCACTTGCTGGAGAGAAACAGAGAGAGGGAAAGAGAGAAATCACCTCCCCCTGGGGTGGGGGTAGGGTGGGGAAGATGACCAGGCTGTAATCCCTTCTCCTCCATTGTCCTCTCGGGATTTTGGGCATGCATGCACATGCGCCCAGTGTGATTTTCAAGTCACCAGGTCTGGGACTTGTACTACAGTTGGCGATGTGGGAGTCCAACACCTTAACTACCATGCCACCTGCCGATCCCAGCAAGTTTTATATTTTATGAACTGCACTAGACTGTCAAAAATGTCTTTTAAACTGTCAAAAACCACAAAGGCTGTGTTATCTTACTTGTCTTTTATTATAACTTAAATGAGGGAAAACATCATATATGGTGAGTGCTACAGTTATGCTAAGTCAAGAATAACATAAGGAGGCTGGCAGGTGGCGTGGTGGTTAAGGTGCTGGATTCTCACGTGGCAAACCACGGTTCAAGTCTTGGATCTGGTGGCTTGCTTTCTCACTTTTCCTCTCTGTCTCTCTCTGGCCAAATTAAACAATAGTAATAATAATAATAATTAATTAAAATAATTCTTTTAAAAAAAGAACAATATAAGATGAAGAGACTTTGCAATCTCTGATTTCCACAATTCGCTATGTGTCACTACACAACCTGACTCGCTCAGTTTCAATCCCTAACTTGCTCATCAAACCTTGCACAGGCAGAGAAAGCTCATCATTACAAATCTCAAACCAAGGACTTAGCCACAGCCATGCCCAGGGACAACAGTCCTCAGATAAGAGCCCTACCTTCTTCTAAATTACCACACATGAGTCCCTGTGGCTAGTGGGACCGCAGAATAAGGATATTGAGAGCATCCTATCCTAAGAGAAAATGTGAACAACGAAAAAATCCAAATCTACCTTCCATTATTTTTAAAATTTATATCATATACATTATAACCTACAGCTAAGCCCACTTAGAATTTTTCCATCCTCTCAAATCCTTGAGAAACAGCCCCTGACCTGGCCCTCCGTGCAGCTGTGGTTCATAGGGACACAATGGTCATTGCACCAGTGGCAGTCGTTGGTGTTGGCTGTGCAGCTGTAACAATCCGTGTGCTGGTCACATCTGTCATGGTCAAGGGCTATGAAGAGAAGAAAAACTCATCAATTGTGACAGTTTCAATTTAGCACCATCTGAGGTTGAAGTAAAAAGAAAAAAAAAAAAACATGTTAACAATGGTTGGGAAGCAAAATGAAGAGTGAAATTGGCAAGAAAATATATTGGTATGCTCAGGTTAAAAATAGGATTTAGAAACAGACAATCTGAAGGAACACTGTTTTAAGGAAAAAAAGCACAAAGAAAGTGAAAAACAAAGATAGAGTCACTTAACCACAAGAATAAAATACAATGAAAATAAAATCTGATTCCTTGAATACCTTTCTTCCAAAGGCGGGGAAAAAAAAAAACCACCAGCAATAGAACGAACACTATAAGTTGCTCAGGAAAAAAACAAAGTAAAGAAGACCAAGCTGTTCTCCTAGTTATAAACACAACCTAATCTGGGCAAAGGAAATAGGCAACACCATAGAACTCCACAGACAGCACTAAACTGAACTGCATTTTGCACACATATATAGATAATTTAAGAGTGGAGTGCCAGGGGCCAGTAGATGGCATAGCAGTTATGTCACTGGACTCCCATATGGCCAACCACAGTTCAAGTCCTGGACCCAGTGACTTGAAAACCAAGCTGGGCATGTATATGTGTGTGCTCAAGATCCTGGGAGGAGATTAGGACCAGCAGTTAGCGTAATGGCTATGTAGCTGGACTCCCACGTAGTCGACCGCGGTTCGAGTCTCAGACCCGGTGGCTTAAACTCACGCTGGGTGCATGTGTGTGCGTGCCCAAGAGCCCGAGAGGAGAATGGAGGAGAAGGGATTGTGGCATGGCCACCCCCCCTGGGGGTGATTTCTCGCTTTCTGTCTCTCTGTCTCTCTCTGTCTGGCGAGCGCACGCGCCCTATAGCAAAAACCTCTCCAAAAAAAAAAATCCTGGGAGGAGAATGAAGAAGAGACTGCAGCATAGCCATCCCCCTCGGGGGTGATTTCTCACTTTCCCTGTCTTTCTCTCCAGGAAGTACACACACCCTAAGGCAAAAACATCTTAAAAAAAAAAAAAAAAAAAAAAAAAAAAAAAGAGTGCAGGGCCAGTGGCACACTGGTTAAGACAGCTGGATCCCACATGGCTAATTGTGTGGTTTGAGTACCAGACTTGGTGACTTGAAAAATACGTTGGGGTAGGACCAGCAGGTAGCAGGGTGACTGAGGTGCTGGATTCCCACATAGCTAACTGTAGTTCGAGTCCTGGACTTGCAGGCTTACTTCACATCTCTCTCTCTCTCGGATGAGTGCATGTGTTCTGTAGCATATTTTTAAAATAATAACAATAGTGATAAGTAAAATCAATAATTCTTAAAAAAAAGAAAGAAAGAAAGAAAAATATGTTGGGCATATGTGTGTGAGTGCCCCAAATCCCAAGAGAAGAATGAAGAAGGGACTGCGGTTTGGCCAGCCCCCTGGGATGTATTTTCTCACTGCCCCCACCCCCACCCCATCTCTCTCTGGGGAGTGCAAACACCCTATAGCAAAAATTTTAAGAAGAAGAAGAGTGCAAGTTTGAGAACTTTTGGATGACTACAGACCCGATGTATCTCCTACTGACCCTAGAAATGAGAAGATACACAAGCATGTTGCCTCATCTGTTGAACTATCTCATGGACATAGCACACGGGGGACTTCACAAACAGCAAAAAGCAGGGCCCACACTCACAAAAACCCCAGTAATCTGCTCTTTCAGTTGCTCTGCCTCCCAAGGACTGGGCCCACACAGAAAGTAGAATGAAACAGGGAGCTGACATCTAAGATGAGATGACAGCAAATGGGTTCACACTGAAGGACTTAAGGCAATTCAGTATTATTTCTATAAACTTACACATTCAATTTTAACTTTTTAAATGTAAATAAAAATAACTATGTTGCTGATTTTGTCCTTCTTAAGAGGACTAATTTTATCATGTTCTTGGTCATCTCGGTTCTCCAGTACCCTCATCAGTCCACAAATGACCCTGGAGGTTACCTACGGGCTTTACTGGGGATGTCTGTTCCTGAACGGCTTAATTTAGAGCATCTCAGAAAGTGAAAGCTGCTATCCACCATGACTCTCATGGTAAAAACAACACAGACTCTATTAGTTAAGAAATTCAGTAGACACATTTGAAATTAACTGATACAAACAAGTATCAATTAAGTGATTGTTTTGCAGAGACATCCTTGTTATTCTTTTTTTTTTTTTTTTTTGAGAGGTTTTCGCTATAGGGCGCATGCGCTCGCCAGACAGACAGAGACAGACAGAGAGGCAGAAAGTGAGAAATCACCCCCCAGGGGGGATGGCCACGCAGCAATCCCTTCTCCTCCATTCTCCTCTCAGGATCTTGGGCACGTACGCACACACGCGCCCAGTGTGAGTTTTTTAAGCCACCGGGTCCAGGACGTGAACCACGGTTAACTACGTGGGAGTCCAGCGACATAGCCATTACGCTAACTGCTGGTCCCACATTCTTCTCATTCTTTTTTTTTTTTTTTTCTTTTTTTTTTTTGGAGAGGTTTTTTTTTTTTTTTTTTTTTTTTTTTTTTCGCTATAGGGCACGTGTGCTCGCCAGACAGACAGAGAGAGACATAGAGACAGAAAGCGAGAAATCACCCCCCAGGGGGGATGGTCACGCCGCAATCCCTTCTCCTCCATTCTCCTCTCGGGATCTTGGTCACGCACGCACACGCGCCCGGCGTGAGTTGTAAGCCACCGGGTCCGAGATGCGAACCGCGGTCGACTACGTGGGAGTCCAGCGACATAGCCATTACACTAACTGCTGGTTCCCACATCCTTCTCATTCTTAAAGGATGTTTTCTTACATTACTTTATCGTAGTATACTGCGCTCTATGTCAGAGTAAAAGTCAAAAAGCTAAACAAAAAGGTGGAAAAAAAGCCCAGCTTGGATATCATGAGGGGCGGTTTCAAGAAGCAGGGATCACTGTTCATCCTCAGCAACTATCTGTCTTGCTATCACTGTTGTCTCGAGCTAAGGGAGCTGACAAAGAATACTTCACATCAAGTGCAGTGACTCTACCACCATTCACCCTAACAGTTCACTCCAACACGGCTTCCCAGGGTTGATCCTCTCAGCCTCATCCTCAATGTTAGACTTGTGTAATCCAATATAGTGAACAACAGCCACATGTGGTTTTTAATTCAAATGAAACAAAAGAAACATTTCAGTTCCTTAGTCACACTTAGCACATTCCAAGTGTTTGATAGTCCCACTGGCTAGCAGCTACCTATTTTGAGACAGTGAAGATCTAGAACATTTCCACTACCAAAGTAAAGGTTTAATGGATTGCACTGCTTCAGATCAACAGGAGCCAGGCTCTAGGGCCGGTATGCAAAGCCCGTGTAATGCCAAGAAGGTTTCGGTACCAGCAGACAGCTTCAAGGACCCATGTAGCACGTTCTCATTCATGTTTTGTTTTTGTTTTTTTTTTTTTTTTTCTTTTTTTGGAGAGGTTTTTGCTATAGGGCGCGTGCGCTCGCCAGACAGACAGAGAGAGACAGAGAGATAGAAAGCAGGAAATCACCCCCCAGGGGGGATGGCCACGCCGCAATCCCTTCTCCTCCATTCTCCTCTCGGGATCTTGGGCACGCACGCACACGCGCCCGGCGTGAGTTTAAGCCGCCGGGTCCGGGACTCGAACCGCGGTCGACTACGTGGGAGTCCAGCGACATAGCCATTACGCTAACTGCTGGTCCCCTCATTCATGTTTATATCAACTCTCAAACGTCCCAAAACGGCTTTGCACAAGTTATTACTTTTGGAAAATAAGATGAACATAAAAACTGAACATAGGCTAAGTTCTCTCACAAAGCAGATAAAATGAGACCTCGAATTAAATTCTAAATAGAGGAAAAAAACATACTTCTTTTGGAGAAACATTCTGATTTTAACTTTTCTTCTTGCTCGTCAGTTGCTGATTCCCAGGGGATGCACTGAGACAATCCCGTGTCCCACACACACCGGACACCAGGTCCCGCTGCTGAACAAGCAGCTTCGCTCCGGTGCGCTTCGCACTGCTCCGAGGTGAATACGAGGACATCACTGAGGAGGAGACTGTTGAAGCCACCAAATACATACATGGTGCTAAGAGAAAAACAGGGGAGAGAGGACTTTACTAAGCACTTAGGTAATAAACATGTGCCATACTTTTCACAGGTGATGGTCAGACAAATCTTACATATTAAAAGTCCTCTAAGAAATTATTTTTCAAGATCTCAAAAGCATTCTTATTCCCTTCTCTCTCAAATTCCACCCTTTTCTTTCCAGCCTGTGACCATTTGGAAGAGTTCTGATAAGACACCTATACTTCACAGCTACTATATTAAAAAGTTCTCCGGATAGCTTAGTGATTTTTAATCATGAGTCCCAGGAATATCTGGGGTCAGGTTACCTTTTAAATTTTAAGTTATTCTGGATCTCTATGGTTTTTGTTTGTTTGTTTGTTTTTAGAGAGGTTTTTGCTATAGGGTGCATGCACTTGCCAGAAAGACAGAGACAGAGAGACAGAAAACGAGATATCACCCCCCAGGGGGTATGGCCATGCTGCAATCCATTCTCTCAGGATCTTGAGCAGGCACGCACACGTGCCCAGCGTGAGTTTAAGCAACCGGGTCCGGGACTCAAACCGCAGTCGACTACATGGGAGTCCAGCAACGTAGCTATTATGCCATCTGCTGGTCCCTCTGGATCTCTATGTTTTAAATATTAAAAACTAAAATGTACAAATTTAGGGCTAGCCCCATAGCACAGTGGTTAAGCACTGTGCAGAGAACAAGATCCCACGTGGACCACCACAGTTCAAATCCTGCCCTGGTGGCTTGACAAACACACTAGGCATGCTCAGGATTCTCACAGAATGCAGAAATGGAGAAGAAAAGGATTGGAGTGTGACCAAGCCCCACTGACGACAGGAGAGAGGTGATTTTTTTTCTCTTGCTTCCTCTTTTGTAGCATGTGTTCTCTCACAAAAGACATACACATACACACAATTTTTAAAGTACAGCTAAAGCCTCTATACTCAAAGATGTACCATATTGGTACATGAGTATATAGATAAAGCAGAAATAGATAAAACATGCTCATAATGGGAAAAAGATGAGCTTTTCAGTAAATGGCATCAAGACAACTAAACATATGAAAGAATAAAACTGAGTCCACTTATCACTCTATATACCAGGATAAATTAAAAAAAAAAAAAAAATGAGAGAACTGCCTGCAAAAAAACCCAAAAAACAAAAAACAGAAACACAAAACTACTAGAAGACAAAAAATGGGTAAACATCTGTCACCTGAGAAGAGAAAAAAAATCCCTGACTTAAAAATTAGATAGAAAACAAATAGAAAAATTTAATCATATAAATTAAAAAGACTTTTGCTTAGTAAATAATACTATAGGAAAATACTATAAGAAAAGTAAAAAGGCAAATAAGATACACTTTGTAAAACATTGTTTACAAGTTATGTTATAGGAAAAGGAATATCCCCTAATGTAGTTTAGAATTTTGAAGCATTTAGGATTTCAAATTTTCAGGTTAGGAATGCTCAATCTATATTTGAAAATTCTCCTACTTGCTAAAATTTAGCTCTAACTCCAAAATCAGTACTTGGGTCAGTTTCAAGGTCATCAGCTGGCATGTACATGTACTGAGTGGCCAAAAAATGGAGTTGACAAACACGCACATTCCCAGCAAAGGTCAAACAAGGTGACCCTTCCCCTTCCTGTTTCAGCCATTACGCTGCAAACAAGTATCCTTTTCACTATTTAGGGCCACATTTTTTGCACTGTTGTGCTTTTGTTGGTAATTTCACTGTTCAAAATGGCCCGTGAGTACTGCTGAAGTGCTGTCTCCATTCCTTGGTACAAGAAGGCTGTGATGTGCTTCTTAACGTTGTATGTTATATAAGCTTTGTTCAGACATGAGTTCAAGCACTACTGGGGGGAAGCTCAATGTTAAGGAATCAACAATGTATAAGGTGTCTTTAAATAGAAACAAAGTTTAAATAAAAACACATGAAACAAGGTTACTACTGACTGGTTGACAAAAATGTTATGATGAGAGACTTGCAGAAACGTAACTCTGTATTTCCCTTAGGAGTAGTGATTCAATATTTGCTAATTCAGTGTTTGCAATGACTTTTCAGAACACAACTACTGTGAATAATAAAAATTAACTGTACAGTAAGTAGTCTCTTATATATGGTTTTGCTTTCTGTAGTTTCAGCTACCTATGGGCAACAAGAGCCAGTAAATATCAAATGAAAAATTCCAGAAATAAACAGTAACTTTTAAAATTATATGCCATTGTGAGTAGCATCATGAAATCTCAACAGTCCCATTTCATCCTGCCCAAAACATGAATCATCTATTTGTCCAGTATGTCTACACTGTACATGCTACCCACCTGATAGTCCTTTGTAGCCCCTTAGGTTATCAGATTGAAAAAATATAATGATAATGAATATAGAGGTCAGAACTATACACGGTTTTAGGCATCCACTGGGAATCCTTTGTGAATAAGGGAAGACTACTGTAAACTGATGTACTCAGTGATAAAATCCCATTCCGCTGGAGAGTTGCTTCCAAGTAATCTGGAATGGTCTAGGGTAGCCATTAGTTGACAGTTAACTCAAGCTGAGCAATAGGTACATGGGGTTTCATTGTGCTATTACCTCTACTTCTGTACATGATTCGAATTTCAATAAAAGCTTTAACTCTTGGGGGTGGGGAAAGTGTAGTACATGACTTGTCTGCATTTTACTTAAATTCTTCTATTTTAAGGATTACGTTAAATTCTAGTACTAATAATACAAATGGGTCTCTTATCTCTTATACATTAACTCCTGAGTTTAATTTTGTTTTAGTCTGGGGGAATGAGAATCTTTATATGACCATCTATAGTATTTGTCTCAAAAAAAAAAAAAAAAAAAAAAGAAAGAAAGAAAAAAAAAAGGAAAGAAAAAATCCAAATCAGTGACTCATCCACTCAGAACCGCTGGTCCTTCAGCCTGGAGAATCTGCCAAAAACTCAGTTCCACCTCTCAGCTGCTTCAGTCAGATGAGCGAACTCTCAGAATGAAGTAACGCAGTCTACCTCTTTGGACTTCATCTCTTAGTATCTTGCTAGGTCCTTGTTATGTATCTTTTACCATTTTACAGTGAGAGATTTTTGTTGGCTGGTCAGGGAAGTGAAAGTACTTCTACGGCCTAGGGTCAAGGGTTTTTTTAAAATTTATTTTCTTAAGAGAGATTTTTGCAATAAGGAGTGCATGCTCACTGGAGAGACAAAGACAGAACGCAAGAAATCATCCCCCTGTGGGAGTGGCCACACCATCATCCCTTCTTGTCATCTCCTCTTGGGATTTTGGGCACATATGGACACATGCTCAGTGTAAATTACAAGCCACCAGGTCTGGGATTCAAAGAGCAATCAACCACGTGGGAGTCCAGCACCATTACCATGACACCACCTGCTGACCCCTCACGGTCAAAGCTGGTTTTTTTTTTTTTTTTGGAGAGGTTTTTGCTATAGGGCGCATGCGCTGGCTAGAAAGACAGAGAGATAGAAAGTGAGAACTCACCCCCCAGGGGGGATGGCCACGCCGCAATCCCTTCTCCTCCATTCTCCTCTCGGGATCTTGGGCACGCACACACACGTGCCCAGAGTGAGTTTAAGCCACCGGGTCTGGGACTCGAACCGTGGTCAGCTACATGGGAGTTCAGTGACATAGCCATTACACTAACTGCTGGTCCCACGGTCAAAGTTTTAAGGTATTTAAAGCAAGCCAAATTCTCGTTCAGAAATGTGATCACTATAGTGTGCCTGAACAAGATTTCACATCTCTGTTGGTCTGGAAAGCTATGTGTTCACAAAGGCTTTGAGAGTGTTCAGAAGATAATGGAAAGGGCCCTGGGACCAGCAGTTAGCGTAATGGCTATGTCACTGGACTCCCATGTAGTCGACTGCGGTTCACCTCCTGGACCCCGGTGGCTTAAAACTCACGCCGGCGCGTGTGCATGCGTGCCCAAGATCCCGAGAGGAGAATGGAGGAGAAGGGATTGCAGCGTGGCCATCCCCCTGGGGGGTGATTTCTCGCTTTCTATCTCTCTGTCTCTCTCTGTCTGTCTGGCGAGCACACGTGTCCTATAGAGCAAAAAACCTCCCCAAAATTTTTTTTTAAAAAAAGAAAAGAAAAGGCCCTAGCTACCTACTTATAACTGGCTGGATGTGAGGCCTTAAAAACACAGAAAATAAAGGCAAGAGCAAACCTGTGAACATCCTATATGAATACATTCCCCACATGTAGATCAATCAGCAAAGGGTGGAATCTTCAGGGTTAAGTGTTTAAGCAACACCACTGACTAATTACTAAGTGAATGCTAAGCTACACTGACCTAGGGACCCTCCACACAAAGTCAGGCTTAGAACTAAAAAGAAGAAAAAAACTGGCACATCCTGGTGGCACAGTTTATAACAACCTGAATTACAACGCTGGAAGCCACATGACTGACTGTGCGTTCAGATCCCAGAGTGGCTTGAAAACACCCAGCCACATGCCTGCACAGGCTCGATGAGTTAAAGGGCCAGGAAAGAGAACTGCAGTACTGCAAGACCCTGTTGACGTACTGCTCTTTCTCTTTTTTTCTCATGTATATACATTCACTATAATAAATTTTAAAAAGCCCTAACAGAGAAATCACCAGTGGCATATTTCAAGGGAAAAAGATCTACCACAGAATTACAGCAGGCAAGGCACTAAACAAACAACAATCAGAGCCCCCTGTGGTGATGATGGGGGAATCAGAATCCAAATTTATTAAAACATATTATTTAAAATGTTTAGTTTTCAGGTCAGTAAGTGGCATGGTGGTTAAGATACTAGATCCCACATGGCTGATGCCACAGTTCAAGTCCCGGACCTGACTGCTTGAAAACCATGTCAGCATGTGTGTGTCCAAGCCCAAATGCCTGAGAGGAGAACAGAGGAAAAGGGAATGAGGTGTGGCCATCCCCCTGGGTGGTGATTTCTCACTTTCCTTTTCTTTGTCTCTCTGCTTCTCTCTGGAGAGTGCACATGCCCTATGACAAAAAAAAAAAAAAAAAAAAAAAAAAAAAAAAAAAAAAAAAAAAAAAAAGAAAAAAAAAAGTTTAGTTTACAACAAAATATTACAAGATATGCAAAGAAGCAAAAAAAATGTGTGACTTATATAGAAGTAACCAAAGTCAATAAAAACTCTCTCTGAGTTAGTGTGGTGACATGGGCAGGATATAGTGCTCTGTGAGAGTAAACCCATATGGGCAGGCTCCAGGTTCATGTCAGGTCAGAGTACAGAGACTGGACATGCCAGGTACACGCATGTGTGACCGTTATCCTGGCTGGTTGAGGCTGGGGGCAGACTTGCAATGCGAAGACCCTGGTGGGGAGTGCCTCTGTCTATCTCGCTCAGTCCCTCTCTCTCTCAGTCTCTTTATGAAAGAAATAAGTAAAATAAACCTAAAATAAAAAACTATCTCTGGGGGGCCCACATGTTAGACTCAGGACAAAAGGACTTCAAGACAGCTATTATAAATATATTCAAAGAGGGACCAGTAGCTGGCATAATGGCTATGTCGCTGGACTCCTGTGTAGTTGACCACAGTTCAAGTCCTGGACCCAGTAGCTTAAACTCACACCGGGCTCATGTGCATGCATGCCCAAGATCCCAAGAGGAGAAGGGACTGAGGCATGGCCATCCCTCCTAGGGGGTGATTTCTCGCTTTCTGTCTCCCTGTCTTTCTGGCAAGTGCACATGCCCTATAGTAAAAACCTCTCCAAATAAATAAATAAATTCAAAGAACTACAGGAAATAATGATGAAAGAACTAAATGAGAGCATGACATCAATAACCAACAGAGAATAGCAACAAAGAGGCATAAACTATAAAAAATAACTAAGTAGAAATAAAGAGACAAGAATTACAAAAAAATTAGTTGTAAATACAATAAGTGAAGTGAAAAGCATACTAGAAGGACTCAACAGCAGATTTGAGCTGATGGGAAAAATAAACAGCAAACTTAAATATACATCAACAGCAATTCAAAAGGCAGAAACAACCCAAGTGTCAATCAATGGATATGTGGTCAAACAAAATGTGAGATGTACGTATGTATGCGACACACACACAGGAATATTATTCAGCCCTGAAAAAGAAGGAAATTCTGATATATCCACACTGTGGATGAATCTTGGTGACGTTATGCTAGGTGAGAGCGGCCAGTTGCAAATGCTGTACGATGTCACTCCTATGAGGCACTACGGTAGTCAACTCCATGATGCAAAAAGCAGAATGGTCATTGTCAAGGGCAAGCAAAAGGGGAATGGGAAGTTGGTGTTCAATGGGCATAGAGTTTTCATTTTGGAAGATGAGAAAAGTACTGGTGATGAATAGTGGTAATGGGTGAACAATAATACTATGGAATTACCACCACTGAACTATACACTTAAACGTAGTTAAAATAGCAAATTTTGAGTTACATTTTACCTCAATTTTAAAAATATCTCAAAGGGCCAGCAGATGGAGTAGCGGTTATGTTGCTGGACTCCCACATGACTGACTATGGTTTGGATCCTGGACCCAGTGGCTTGAAAATCACGCCCGGTGCGTGTGCATACATGTTGAAGATTCTAGGAAGAAAATGGAGAAGGGACTGTGGCATGGCCATCTCCTCAGGGATGATTTCTCACTTTCCTCTCACTGTCTCTGTTTTTCTCTCTCTCTCTCTCCAGCAAGCGCATACACCCTAAGGCAAAAATCCTTTAATCCTTTATATATATATATATATACACACACACACATATATATATGTATATATCTTATATATAAACATATATATACTTATATAAAAACATATATGTGTATGTGTGTGTATAGCAAAAATACCTAAATTAGCAAGAAATTAAATTAGGACATATCTATTATTAGAGACTGAATTAGCTATTCAAAATCTTCCCACAAAGAAGATTAGATGAATTCTATCAAACACTGAAAGAAGTATTAATACTAATCCTTCACAAACTTCGGAAAAAGAGGAATACCTCTCAACTCATTCTATGAGTCCACTATTAGCCAAAGACATCACACAAAAAGAAAACTATAGACAAATATCCTTCATGAATATAGATGATACATTTTTGAACAAAGACACAAGGAAATTTTTGTGAGTAATGAATCTATTCTCTTGACTGTGGTGGTGATTTTCCAAGTGTATACAAACTGTATCACCATTTATCAAATTACATACTATAAAACTCCATGGCTTACTGTGTACAGTGTATCAATTTTGCCTCAATAAAGCTGCTATGGGGCCATATATACAGAACCACACATATTCAAAACAAAAGCAATAGTAACAGTTCAAGAAATATATTCTTTAAATGCTATTGTGGAGGCCAAGGCTAGCCAACAGTGATCCAGTGTCCCACAGAGCACACAGGACCATGTCCACCGCAATCATGAAATCTCTGTGCCTCATTCACTGCGACATCCTCAACCCTATCACCCCTGTGCCAGCCCAGAATCTGAAGCATGAAGCTGGGGCTATGTAAACAGGTGCCAGACACTGCTCTGAAATATCTGCAGGAGCCTCATGTGACAGAAGATCTTTGCTTCTTTTACAAAGATTTAAGACTAGAAATGAGATTGATAGGCCTAAGACAAAGAAGTGGACTCTTATCTAAGGAGAACTTGCTAGCAAGGTGTCTTCAGAAAAGAAAGGAGCTTCCTTCGTGAGTTTTCCATTCTTGGACATGTAGAAAGTGTTATCTTCCTTGTTCAAACCCCAAATAAGTTTAAAGGGGATGCCTACACTGAGTGGGAATTTGGAGCAATAGTTTCAAGGTTCTCTTTCAACTTCCAGGTCCCATGATCTGCCAGGAGATTCAATGCTAATCCACATAACATATCAAATAATTCATTCTTGCTTTGCCTCCATATTCTTCAAATTAATAGAGGACTAACTAAAGCATAAAGATTTTTTTTTATGGCTCTAAGGAGTCATTACTATATCTGAAAACTGTACATTTCAATAACCAAAAAGCAAAAACCAGGTTTCATTTTTAACTTTGCTTTGGCTGACTCAGTATCGTAGTAAGCAGGTTAGAGTCAGTGGGGTATTGCTACAGTTGGTGTCCTTGGCAATTCTGGACCACATACTGGACCACAAAGCTGCACCTCCTGAACTTACAGTGCCTCATGGTCCCCTCCTCTCCCCCTTCATGCTTCCCTCAAAACCATGACGACAACTAAGTAATGCACAGCTGATCTAATGCTGTGGATTGACTCAAAACTCAAAGAAATGATGTGAATCCAAGTTCCTCTCTCAGCAAATCATTTCATAAAGTTAAACTAAAACCACCATCTCCCTTTTCATTCTCTGCCCTTTCCAGCCCTGCCCCATCCACATAAACAGATGTCAGGACTTGAACACAGCACTGGAATTACTAAAGAATAATATTAATAGGCTCTGCCGCAGCGGCACAGGTGGTAGGGCACAGCGGCACAATGCTGGAGCCATATGGGGATCCCAGATTGACCTGAGCACATAGGGTGTGCCCGTGGACATGGCAATGATCCTGGCTGGCAGAAGGGTGGCAGAGGGAGGATGTGGCATGACCCTCTACACACGCACGTACACACATGAAAGAAGAAAATATACTTAAAAAAAATAAATAAAAAGAATAGGGTTAGCCTTAGCCCATGGCTTGGTGGTTAAGTGAGCTAAATCTCACATGGCTGACCATGTGGCTCGAGTCCTAGATCCTGTGGCTCGATAAACACACTGGGCACATGTGCACCTAAAATCTTGAAAGAAGGGAGAAGTGGAAAAGAAACTATGTCATAACCATTTCCCATGGCGGACGCTTTCTCACCCCCTACCCCCAGTTCTGTCTGTCCCTCTGGCGAAATTAAAAAAAGAAGGAGAAGAAGAAAAAAACATTATAATTCAGTCAAGCCATTCCCAAGTTTGATTCATGGGTAAGCTACGTTTTATGTAAACTGCCCACTTCTCTGAATATGGCTAAACTCTAACAATGTTTTAATGGAAAATTCATTACTTTGTTAGTTATCAACATATTATTAATATTGTAATAGCTGCCACTCAGCTTTAGGGATTATATGGCTTAGAACTATACAAGGGGAAGAAGAAAACAGGAATAATAGCAGAAACAAAATGAGAAAAATTGAAACTGCGATTAGTCTGATTAATTGCTTACAAATCTTTGAACATACTATAGGGAACATGTAGAAAGAATGGCCACTCTGAATCTCCCTTATTTGACCGAGACTTCTCCATGGCAGATCTGTAAAATGTTCTGGGAGTTTGGGCTGGGCACTTTTGAGCAATGGAATGGAATACAGTACAAACTTTAGTTGTACTCAGGTACAACTACTAGAAAACTCAACAACCTAAGTATCACAAACAAGCAGGCGGTGTCAGACAGTAACATGCACGTAACTTTGGTTGTCCCATGCACTCAACACCAAACACAGCATGTTAATCCATACTAACGAAACCAGACCAACACAAAGGGCACCTGAAGTAATAATTCATATCCACATCAGATATTTTAAATGTATATCCAGAAACTCATACCCACATATGTCTGTGAAAAATGAACTATGTGAAGAATTCCTGCTGGTGATATGTAAGTCCAATCCCACTTCTTCATGTTTCACTCCATTTCCATTTTAAACACAAGAGAAAAGGAGCCAGCACGTCTCTAGTTACCTGTTGTATAAAACTGCTGAGTGGCCAAATCTGTTGACGTCATGGTGGAGATCAGGTCTGGGAAGCACCGACCAGCGGTCACAAGCTAGGAACAAGACAAACACATTTCAGAAGGGACTGCCATGCATATCAACAGGAAGTGACATTTTTTTCAGAAGACTGTAACTAATGCAACCTCATAAACATTCCCCTCAGGTCTCTCAGTCACACCATGATATCTATGGTAAAATAGCGGCTGCAGCAGAGAAGAAAGGCAGGACCAGCTGGGCCACCTCGCAGTTAACAAGCGAATGCCCATGCCATCGCCACACTCTCTCTACTGCCTAGTAATGTCACCTGCAAAGTATTTTTTAATGTAAAACAATTTACATACTGTAAGCTTATGGAATAAAACACATGCAGGTGCCATAATTATTTTCTGCTCTTCTCTACACCAATCTGCCCAAACTTAGTAGCTAAAAAGTAGGTGGATAATTAAAATTGATAAAAATTGGGGCCAGCAGTAATGTGGTGGTTGAGGCGCTAGACTCCCATATGGCTGATTGCATCTGAGTCCTGGATTTGGCGCTTTGCTTTCTCACTTTCCCTATGTCAATCTCTGCTGAGCACACGTGACCTGTAGCAAATTTAAAAAATAATAATAAATAAATAAATAATTCTTTAAAAATTATAAAAATTAAAACTTTATCTAATTCTTTAGCAGTCCATTCTGGGGCCAGAGATGGGATAGCAGTTACGTTGTTGGATTCCCACATGGTCCACTGTGGTTCAAGTCCCAGACCTGCTGGCTTATACTGGGCACGTATGCATGCATGCTCAAGATCCTGGGAGGAGAATGGAGGAGAAGAGATTGTGGCATGGCCATCACCACTAGGGGGTGATTTTTCACTTTCCCTCTGACTGTCTCTGTCTCTCTCCCCAGCGAGTGCATCCACCCTAGTGCAAAAACCTCTATAAAAAAAATAAAAATAGGGACTAGCAGATGGCATATGGTTACATTGCTGGGCTCCCATGTAGTCGACTGTGGTTCGAGTCCCGGACCCAGCAGCTTTAAAATCACACTGGGTGCAAGTACATGTGTACCTAAAATCCCAAGAGGAGAATGGAAGACAAGGGATTGCAGCGTGGCCATATCCCCTGGGGAATGATTTCTCACTTTCTGTCTCTCCAACGAGCACACATGTTCTATAGCAAAAATCTCTCTCTCTCTCTCTCTCTCTCTCTCTCTCTCTCTCACTGGAAAAACAAATAAAACAAAACAAAACAAAAAACACAAAGAAGAAAAAAGAAGTCCATTCCTAGATCTCTTGGATCTGCTAATTTCCCTTTACCCAGGTAAAATGGACCTATACTAGTAACTGTTCTCCTGGACCAAATACCAGCTGGTGCTGCTGAGCTGCACGTCACCGTCTTACTCTGTGACACTCACTCAATAAAAGTTCTTCCACTTGATCCAGACCTTTCTTCAACCTTGGCAACAAGAGCTTTCGCTTCCTTTTCCTACCCAGCCTTGACCACAGTCTCCCTCACATGCAAAACTCCCCTGGCTTCCTGCCTCCCCAACCTTGCTTCCTTCCCAAAAGCCACACTGTGTGACAGAGAACCTTTCTCCTCTTATCCCAGCCCTCAAATCGTCACTGTAGTGCATACACCTCACCTTACGCTATTTCTCAGCCTCCTGTGACACAAACCCTCTATGACTAGAGGGTAATAAACGATCTCTCCATTGCTAAATCTCAAGGTCCTGCCAGTTCTTATTGAACTTACTATGCTGGCCTCGTTTTCCACCTGCTTCTCTGATATGCTTTCATGGGCTCCATTCTTTTTCCCATTTCTCTCTCCACCCACACTTAGGCTTGTTGCTTCCCCTTTACGACACGTGCCTCTGCATTACACCCCTCTGAGGACTTCCCGCTGGCTTTCTGCATTACTCTGTACCACAGACATCTCCAGCTGGACAGGCCCCCAACCTCACTCACTCTCTTCCTCTCAGATGCTGTTCCTCTAGTTCTACTCCCAACTGTAGCCAAAGGTACCAACTACCATGGCCTACACCACATACTCGGGAGTAAAGACACTACCTCTCTCAAAACCGCAAAACACTAACTGGGCAGGGCTGGCCCCACAGCTTAGCAGTTCAGGATCAGCAGTTTGAATCTCGGCTCCAGAGGCTTGAGAAACAGGACAGGTACATATGCACACGTGCACAAAATCCCAAAGGGAAGGATGAGTGAAGGAAAAAGGATTGCAGCATGGCCACATCCCACTGGGGGGGGGGGGGGGGGGTGCTTTCTCTCTCGCTCTGGCAATTACATGTACCTTCTAGAAAACAAGAATCACTGCCTGGACAATCCTCAAGTTCCTGGTAGTTAGCAAATCCTTCTCTTTATTCTCCCTGTTCCACAACCTTGGCTTAAATCCTCATCTGGACTTCAGCAACAGTATCCTAGTACTGTACTGCCCCTCCTCAACCTCTCACCACAACGCCACTAATGAAATCTTCCTAACACACAAAGATGACATGCCTCCTCTTGAAGACTCTTCAAAAAGCCTAAACTCCTGAGCAAGACATGCCAGGCTTCTCAAGACCTAAACAGTGTGAGGGCTGCCTTAGCGCCCTAGCTTCACTTGCAGTCCTTCCTGCCTACCCTGCTGTTGATGGTGCCAAAATAAACATGTGCCATGCTCTCTTTCTGCCTCTCTGTCTCTGCACATGGGGATCCTCTGCCTGGGAGATCCTGCCTCACATCACCAAGCTGACTGCCAGCATTCCCTGGACCCAGCTGGAGTGACCCTCCTCAAGGAGGCTTACCCTTGCTCCCCTGACTTAAGAGGCTCTCA